>CM018573.1:13692134-14892134 GCA_009078335.1 Salix brachista
TTTTTTCATGATTATGTTTTTTTTTTGTTTTTTTTTCATGAAATATTTTTATATTTTTCTTGGAAATGTGATTTACTTTTTTTAAAAAATAATTGTTTTGAAATATATTAAAAGGATAATTGTTTTTTTTTATTATTATTTTGAAGATCAACACATGAAAATAATCTAAAAACATTAAAAAATACAATGTATGGAAAATGATTGTTTTCTGCCCGTATTTATATATTTATGCTTTTAGATTATTATTTTTTTGATTCATTTATTGTCAGGGTTTTATTTTTATCATGTTCCGTTCTGAAATTTTCATTTATGTTGGTGATAATTTTAAAATTAATATTGCTCTTTTTTTGTGTGTGTTTTCAGTTATTTTATCTATTTTTTGGATCAGATAATTTTATGATTTTATTTTTTACGCAATAATAATGATAATTTTAGTGATTATTTTTTATTTATTTTTTGCTAAAATGTTTTGATTTTTTGAGGTAATTTAATGATTTTAATTATTTGAGTAGTAATGTTGATAATAATTTTAACTGTTATAATAATAAAAATGACAATAACATAGGGATGGATTTTCAAATCATGTTTTCATCTTTTTATGGATAGAAAATTAACTACTTATTTTTTATTTGATTATTGCAGGTCTTCTCACAATTTATATTTTATTTTTAAATGTGATTTAAATTGAATTATTAAATAAACTAATCTTAATACAATGAATTTAAAAATTCAAATATCCAAATTTTCTTGTTTTTTTAATGATGATGATAATTTTATATTGATTATTTTATTAAAACCTACTAAGCAGATAAATTTATATCAATTTAAAATTCATATATTTTATAGAAAACTTGCACTCCACTGTAATTCTACACAGATTTATTATTTTGACTAAATTTATATTATAACAAAAAAAACACACATTTAATATTTTTTTGCTGTAAAAAAATATGATGTTGCTCGCAACGAGGAGCGGGAAATTGGCTAGTGTATATATATATATATTAACATTTTAACTGTTTATATAAACAATTAAACCGAACACGTGCTATCAATTCATTTTTTTAGTGTTTTCAAGTTTGTACTAATATCAATTCATTTATTTGATATTATTTGTACTAATATCAAAAATATGTTTTAAAAAAATAAAATAAAATATATTATTTTAATATATTTGTAATCAAAGATTATTTTAGAAAGTAATAATTACTGTAATTTTAAACTTCTATTACTGTATTTATGTCACGTCATATATCATTAGCAAAGTAAAACGTTCACATTTATATATGCCAGGCCAAGATCCACCCCTACATGCAGGTGATATATACCTTTACAGGGTTGGTTTGGTTGGTTAAATATATTTACCTTTTATACTAATGCTAAAAAAATCACAAGTTTAATCCAAGGGCTCGTAATTAACCATTGAATTAAATGGGATACTTGGAGAGATTTGTCTTGATCGTCTTGTTAAGGGTGTCCTAATCTCACCCATAACATTTTTTTTAAGGAGATTCATGGATGTCATTCATGGGTCCTCCTTAAATACGTGATACTTGTCTAGCATTTTCTCAAACAGGTTGTGTGCTAGTTGCAATCCTAATAGCTAACTTTCATGAGCTACCCTATAAATATACGTCATCCATAACTTTGTTTTTTTAGTATGATTGAGTTTATTTTGTAAAATGTTTTTTATTTATAAATATATTAAAATAATATATATTTTTTTAATTTTTTTTATATCAACACATAAAAATAATTTAAAAATATCAATTTAATTTAATTTAATATAAAATAATATTTATTTTCAAAAATATTTTTGAAACGCATTGGTCATCAGGACTGAAACCATTGACTCATTGCATCATCTCTTCCTTAGTTAGTTGTTGTGTTTTTTATTTTAAAAAACTTTTGGAAATGAAAACAAACAAAGAATTTATTTAAAGGTTTAAAAATATTAATTTTAAGGGATTTATTTCTATCATGCTGAGACAATATTTTTAAGATATAACTAAGTCGTTTAACCCTCTTAAAGAATAAAAAAAATAAAAAAAATGATTGTGTTGCATACATGTTCTCTATGTAATAACAAATTTATATAGATTTGAAATATTATGATGGAATAGTATGATGGTTAATAAACTTATATGATTATTAATATAACAATTATATTTTAAATTAAACTAAATAATTTTTATTTTGTTTTATCCCAACAATTATAAATATCAAAATTAATTATAAAAATTAAAATAAATATTTCTTAAAATATATAATATCACTAACATATTAAGTTTGAAGTGTCAAATGTCATCTTTTGATATAATAAATATTTATATAATAACATTAGAAAGTCCAGATAAGCGAGTAAAACCCTGGTTATCCCAGATTTTTATAAGAGATACATGTCCTGACTCGAACTTGAGACTTGTTGTATAGATCACAAGTCTTCTGTCATTACGTTACGACTTTTGGGGACATATACAAATACAATAAAAACTCACACTTATAAAGCTAAGTATTTCTTATAATATTAGACAAACATGTTTTTTATTTTTATATAAACTACATCAAGGCTGCCTATTTTTAAATAACAGCACACAATCTTTCAACTTTCTACAATATTTTCACACCCTTCACCCTTTTAAATATAACACTCTTCAGTTTTCACCGCAATGTACAGAGGAGAGGAGAGGTCTGACAATTGCTTTTATAATCAAACCGGAAAAAAGAAGAGTCGAAGAAGCTGCTAGTGGCATGTGCGATTAATAGCTCGTTTTTTTATTGATGGTTTTCAGATTGTGTTTGAGATTATTTTTTAATGTAAATTTTATTTAGAAATATATTAAAATAATATATATATTTTTTAAAATATTTTGATTTAGTATATGAAAATGATTTAAAATACTAATTTTTTAATTTAAAAAAAAAATATATATATATTTTATTTTTTAAAAAAAATAAAAAAAAAATAAAAATTAAAAGCATTTTTGAAATGCAATGACATATAGGAGTGGAATGTTTTAAACTAATCTCCAAAACATATCTTAAATTTCAATGAAGATTTGGAAGTGTTTTTATTATTATCTTAATTGAATCTCCATTAAAACATCCTCAATGGCAGATTTTTAAGAAATTTGGGGAACTCTTATCAAGACAACATCATTTGCCACGTGTCATGCAAAGGAATACGTCCTGGAATAGAGTCAAATAATCAATAAAAACATACGAGGATTACTCAGCTGATAAATTCCTAAACATCCCATAGACGAGGTAAATAGATGGTGGGCCCAGTTGATATTCGACCATGCATGTACTGGTTTCCAGAAGTAGCTCCCTCTCCTGAAATTTAGCATTGGTCCTTCGCGGTCCGGACCCCATCCCGACGTCCTTGTTCTCCTTTTCCCTCTCTTTTTTAACCCATTTTAGCTCCCACGAGCGATCTGCGGCGCCATTTTTTTTATCTATGTAGAAAATTGATTGTTTTTATATATATTGTATTTTGCTATTTTAATATTTAATTAGTAAAATTATAATTGATAAAATATGTATAATCAAAATAGAAAGTGGTTCGTATATTTTTTAATCGCAGATAATGTAGGTAATTTTTTTTATGAGTTGCATTTTTCCTCCAGTAATATTAGATCCTACACATTATAAATAAAAATATTGTAATTTTTTTTTTGAGAAATAAACTTACATTTTCTGCGTGCTATAATTAGTAATTTCAATGTTTAATTACTAAAATTGCAATAGATAAAAATATATAAGAAATGAGTTTTTTGCGTGGTATAATTAGTATGCTTACCCGCGCATTGCGCTAGGGTTTTTTCCATGTAGAAAACTAATTGATTTTTTACATGTTGTAATTAGTTGTTAAAATATTTAATTAGTAACATTATAATAGATAAAATATGTAACAAATAATTTTTTTCCCCGCCTAAAAGGAATAGTGTAATCGGAATGGGAAGTGGTTCGTATATTTTTTAATTGGATATAACCTAGGTAAATTTGTAAAAAAAAAAAATTGAGTTGTCTTTTTTTCCCAGTAATATTAGATCTAACACATTATAAATAAAAATATTGTAAATTTTTTAAGAAATAAACTCTTTTTTTTGCGTCCTATAATGACTTATTTGCCGTCTAAAAGGAATAGTGCAATTGAAACGGAAAGTGACTTGCATATTTTTTAATTGTAGATAATCGAGATAAATTTGTCAAAAGAAAAAAATTTGAGTTGATAATGTAGGTCAATTTGTCTACCTTTTGTTTTTTTGAGTTGTATTTTCCCCCCAGTAATATTAGATTTGAAATATTAAAAATGGGAAAATTGAAAAAAAATTAAGAAACAAACTTAAACAAAAGAGTATAAAATTTAAATTCAAAGCCAATTTTTTTTTAAGATTTATTAATCATATTATTATATTAAATGTATTTAAGCATATTGATAAATTTTTTATAAAAAAAAATCCCAGGTCATTTTTTCCTCTCTCTCTCTATATATATTTTTAGGCAATAATATTCAATAAATATTAAAATATATAATTAGTCTCACATACTTTATAAAGTAATCAAAATGGAAAGTGGTTCGTATATGTTTAAATTGTAGATAACCTAGGTAAATTTGTCATTTTATTCTTTGTTTGAGTTGAATTTTATCCCCAGTAATATTAGATCCCACACATTATAAATCAAAATATTGTAATTTGTTTTTAAAAATAAACTGAGTTTTTTTGCATGCTATAATTACTTATTTGCCGTCTAAAAAGAACAGTGTAATCGAAACGGGAAGTGACTTGCATATTTTTGAATTGCAGATAATGTAGGTAAATTTGTCTGCTTTTTGTTTTTTTGAGTTGTATTTTTTTCCCAGTAATATTAGATCTACAATACTAAAAATCAAAATACTGTAATTTTTTTTCAAAAAATAAACTTGAACAAAAGAGCACAAAATTAAAATTTGGAGCCAATTTTATTTTATTTTATAAGATTTATTCATCATATTATTATACTAAATGTATTTAAGAATACTGATATTAATTTTTTTCCTAAACCGGGAGGACTGAAGTTGAATCCGGCGGTGAGGAGAGAGAAAAGAGCACATAAACGTTCAACTGACCATATGAGCCTCTACGTAGATCATTTCAAAGCACGCGCCACTCCATGCGATCTAGGGAAGGGTTGTGAATCGTTTTCACTTGCGACGGAAAAATTTTCACCGCCGTATGAAGCCGCACGCGCCGCCTAAATTCGAACGCGGGAAAGAAACGCGCCGACGCGCCCGTACAGCTTTCTGACAGCGCTGCCGAAAGAGAATAGTAAAGAAGGAGTCAATTACTAAAACACCCCTGATTCTAATTCCTGGTCTTTGTCGTATCGGGGGCTAAAGACGTAATAACACATTTTAAAAAATATTAAAAAAAAATAGTTGCGGCGGACTGGACCGAACCGGACCGGTCCGCACGCGCACAATTACACCCGTGCCCCTCAGCCAGAACCGTTTTTTGTCCTATTAGCGAGGGCAAAACCGTTAAAACACTGTTAACAGTAGGAAAAGACAAAAAAAAAAAGTGAACGTGCACCCGCGAAGCACCGAGATAAATTTTGGAGTCCACAGTGCGCATGAGTGTATGTGCACAGTAAAATCCGTTCTGTTTTAGTATATTTGTTAATGTCACTTCACTCTAATGGCCTGCTTGTTGTGATTATTTTGAGTTTATTTTTAAAAATATTTTTTATTTAAAAATATAAATTACAATATTAATATTATTTTTTGAATATTATTTTTAATATAATCACATGAATATAATCTAAAAATACTATAAAAAATAATTTAAAATAAAAATAAAAATATATTTAATTTTTTCAAAATATTTTTAAATCATACTGTAAAATAGTATATTAAGCTCAGTACAAAAAAAACGCTTTTGGCTGCCATGCTTCACTTTTCGTGGCAAGTGATTAACAACATGCGACTACTTGTGATTTTTTATTTTAATTATTTTTTTAATATTTTAAAATTAATTTCATATGCTGATATTAAAAGTAATTTTTTAAAAATAAATTAAAAAAATCATTTTGATACATTTCTTAATAAAACACACTTAAAAAAAACAACCTCAACTACACTCTTCAAATACTTTTGATTTAAAATAATATCTGAAAATATATTGAAAATCATTTTAAATAAAAACACAACAGAAAAAACTTCTTTTCAGTCAAAACGAGCCAATCAAATCACTCCAATTTTTCGACGTTAAAGCCACCAAAGGAGTCCCAGAAGTTTAAGCAATAATGCCAACAAGGTAAGAGTTTGGAATTATCAGAAATGGGAGTGGCATTTCATGATCGCGACTGAAAACGAACACACTACCACTGCATACAATTCAATTTTGTAAGTGGTAGCGTAATAAATCATCACTATCAATTTTGCCAAGGAGGAAGGAAGTGTGATTCATCCTCTATCCGGAAATGAATATATCCCAAAAAATCACATCAACTGAACGTACACTCAGCTCCAGAAAAAAATACGACAACATGGGGCTATCAGAGAAAACCTTTTATTTTACACGCTAATATTGGATTGGAACTGATTCAATGCACAGCAACCTCTGTTTTTCCAGTCGTGATAGGGAACCCGACCAACCCCAAGTGCCTAAAACACAATAGTGACTGTCGTATCCTTTTCGTGAGAGCAAAAGGGAAGCCCAGCTTCCATTCCCCAGACTATTTAAAAACAAAAAATCATTTCGCATTATGATTTTGACGCCACAAGTTGGTTTGGCAAGAAACCAAACACTGGGAACTTGAGTGCAAGGAGGAAGACTTTCAAGAGCTTCAATCAAAACTCATACGAGAAAAAAGAATTCATGGGGAGGTGCAATTTGGCATGTAGAGACTACTGTTGATGTACATAAAGCACGATTGCAATCAGCTAAGCCAAGCTGAACCTCTATTTGCATACCGGCTCCTTTGAAATTACATCGGGGTTATAGACAACATATGATGATATCCCGCAGGAAATTTGGGAAACTGTTGACGGGAAGAATTTGCCTAAAGATGGTCATGAGGAGAAATTAAAAAAAAGAAAGTAAACTTTATAACACCAAGCAAAAAAATTGTGTTCATACCATCATAAACACTGCAATAATCAAAAGCATCTGACTCTTCATCCTCAGACCTGGGTTGCTCAATACAGGAATATATGCGTGTGCCATTATATCTATTCAATGACAGCACCAAAAACATAAGAGGCAGATGAATGCTTAACAAAATATATCCCAGATTCATCCATAAAAAAATCAGGTCCGAGTCTATGGACCCACTTCAAGCATGTGCCGCCTCAGGTTAATATCATTCTAGTCTGACACAAGAATTTCCACTGCAGCTGATATAGGTACATTTCCAAGCAGTTGTATAAATAAATATTTGTTTTCCCACCACCAATGCCAAAACAAACCAGAGACTCCAGCAACACAAAGGCATAATCTCAAGGAATATGTTCTTACAAACAGAGAACTTCAACCAACCATATACTTTTCCCTTATCCATCCTATGTGACATGATACTGAAAACAACATCCAGGTTCAACTTCTATCTGAAAATGCAATGGCATATTGTCTATCAACATTGATTTGCTTATAGATTACTGAGGGTCCCTGGACCTAATGAATTTAAAATTGTTTATTCTACACCAAACTATGTCACAGGATAGTATTTTTGTCATCACATAAAACAATGAAGAGTGCCACCCGAAAGAAGCATCCATGCTCTAAGCACCCATTTCACAAGTATTCAAGCAACCCACACCACAAAATCTGTAGCCAAAAGCAAACCATTTTACAATTCCAAGTGGCCTAGATCTAACATATCAAGACACCCTCTTAACTTGTATAATATTAACTCATCACATGAGTATATTACCATTATGCTAAACTGCATTAAAAAGCAATTATCTGCAGTATAATTGTGGAAAACATCCTGAAACAGTTAAAAATCATTCCTTATTCTCTTCTTTTGTGGTTGTTCAATGTAATGGGTGTCTGGCTTGGCAATCTAGCAGATGCAAAAAACAATTTTAGTGTACTATTTGATCCCATCATGAAAGTAAATATACAAACAGAGATTTCAGGACATAGAAACAAATGATACTGATGCCTAACATGTTATACCACATCTAAAATACCAATAAAAAAGAAATAAGAGAAAAATCGAAGATTGAACTACAAGACTAGGAGGTTTAGTGAGTACCCGTGCCAGTAGTAGAACAAATCAGCCGCACAAGACAGCCAACATAGCGAGCTTGAGGATGTTTTTCTGTAGTTGCAGTCATTGCACAAAGACCTGGTCAGCTATGCACAACCAGTAAAGAAGCAAACCGCTTAAAGAGAGCTTTTTCACCCTTGCTACACTCGACATAAAAAACAGATGGCCAGTAATCCCTGCTATCTGCAGGTAAAGTTGACAAGGTTATGTGATTAACTCCAATACTATCTCAGAGATACAGAATGCAGAGATAAACACTGAGAGGAAAGACATCTTACCTTGAACAGGAGTGCAGTTATACAGAGGAACACAAGCCCCAGGGCCATTGCAAAGAACCTAAGGTATTTTAGACAAACACAATAAATATAAATTAATTCACGCTTTATTAAGTAACAGTGATGGCTTGGAGAGAAATATAAAATTCATAATAGACATTATACCAGTTATGGTCGGATTCTAATCATTAGCCATAATGCATGAGACATTGCTGATGAAGTTGTCCCAACAGAGGTTAGGTATGACTGACTGACTTCCCTGCTTCTTCTGTAAATTTGCATGAATAGCACAGGGACACCCTCTGCGATAAAAAACCACTTCAAAATTGTACAATCTAAAATAAACCAGCCAAGATTTAGAGCACAAAGAAATATACCATGATCTTATATTAAAGAGAATCAGAACCACAAACTAGCTATAGAAATAAATAATATCCTCTACAGGATAGACGCAGGAAGCTGGAGTTAAGAATCAAAAACAGCTATTGATATGAAAAATCGACTTATTCATGGAAACAAGGATTGGATTTAATAGAAAAACAACATTTTCTCAATCTAATAGGTCACCTTACAACACAACTCATGAGACACTCAGATAGTTCAATTATTCAACTTTGACTCAAGAACAATAGAAGTTCAAAACACTAATGGATCCAAAATAATTCATCATTACCTATCGTGATTTTTACGCAAGAAATATTGTAGACTTGCAAGAACTGCTTGCATACCCCCTTTCACCCAGTCTTGCAATAATAGCCATTTCAAAATTGGGCAACCCAAAATAAATCAGCCAAAAATTAAAGATAAAGAAAATGTGCCATCAACTTTGTCTCAGGTGAGAATCAGAAATCCTACAAGCAATCAAAAAAGAAAGCCTGAGAAAAAAGAAATGATGATAGACAATATCCATTATAGTTGGAAGCTATCAAACCAGTTCAACTTCACCCGTTGCATCCTCTCTAAAAAACTTGACTTGAATTCAATATATTCCATTGCAAATTTATATGCCTAGGTAAATGTGCTTCTTGAATCTGTAATCAAGCTCAGCATTGAAAAGTTGATAAATCAGAGGCAATGCTGTAAGGAGAACTGCATACAAGAAGTAATGCAAAAATTCAACTTATCCATGAAACCATAAATTATTTGGAAGTAAAGCTGATTACTTTTTTCCCGACCTCAATCTAGCAAGTAGGCTGACAGCACTCAAAAGTGAGGTAATCCTAAGATAGTTACTCCAATTTTTCAACTTTGGTTCATGAATAAGAGTTCATGTCACTTAGGGATCCAAAATGATTCATCATCCAGCATAACTTTCAAGAGCAAACTAATTATTTCTATCACCTTTTCAATTACATTGTTTTATCAAACTTCAAACTAAAACCATTCACACACACTCACAGCCAACAATTCAGTCAGCCATAAATTCCAAAATGCAAACCAGAAACTACATCATCATATCAAAAAATTATACCCTACAAAAGCAAAAACAGTACGAAGTTAAACCACAAATGGCCTACCCTGTCAACCATATTGTCCTCCGAAACCCGAGCTTTTTGCAAACTCATATTACCTGTGGCAGACACAACATTGATTCTAGGGAAAAAAACATATCCTTTTGCAGCACAGTCAATACATTGATCATCTCTGCTGTGTGCCCCCTACAATAACATGATAGCATAATCATATAGCTGCTAACATCATAAATTCAATCAACCAATTGAAGAAAGTTAAAATTTCTTTGCTGGGCTCACCTGGACCCAAAATATCAAAGTATTTATTCGCTCAAGGGCTTGCAGATTGATACATGACTTCGCAAACACAAACAATTGTGATGGAACTGATGATGATGATAGTACAAATGCAGAAGCAATGGTAATGTTTCTCCATTGCTGAAAAATTACACATGGATCGGGGAACCAAAATTGGGATGTAAAAACTCACAATTCTGATGTTGGTTCAAATACTCAGCAAAACCGGTTTTAAACAATTACATATGCAAAATAACAGAATACATATGGAACTCAAAGAGACTAACCGCAAGAAAAGCAATCCCTGAAGAATATCCAGCAAACACAACCTCGTGCAGAAGGCAGATAAAAAACAATGGAGTCAAACAACACCCATTAGGTAAAGGACATGAAAGGTCAGATTATATTATCTTGAGTTATAGGTTCATGATTTTAGAATCAAGACCCACACACAAGCAGCCATTGTGTAACTGTAATAACTGGATCACAGTCAATACAGCCATCATGATTGCCTTCGAGGTTGTTGCAAGCATTCTACTGAAAATTTTCAATTGTTTTAGCTTTTCAATAGAAGTATTGTAAGAATGTCCTATTTTATGCATGTGCTAAGTTTAATTGTGTTTCTGATAAACATAACGCCAACAACAGCATCTGACACCGTGTCTGGTCACAAGTTCAAAACAATGCAACAGAACCCAGGCAAGAATTTAGCAAACACAGCACGCATGAGCACTAATGTGGTAATTAAAGAAGCTGTCATGTAGTATGTATCACTAATGGATAGACGCCATCATCTGAAAAAAAATGCAGTCCCATTTTCCCCACCTCGCATTCAACCACATTCACCCACATCCATCAAAATTCACCATTTTTCCATACTTTCATTTATATCCAAGTGAATTGCTCAACAATGCACCACAAAAAAGGGCCATTTTTCGCCAATCTCTTGTGCTTACATAACATTTCTGTCTCCAAGCATTCTTTTCTACCCCTCATTTTGATTTATCCTGAAGCTAGCACAATGCAGTTTCCACAACATTCAGTCGTTTTTAAAATTGCACACACATCATGAATGAAAGCATGAGTGTAACACCTGAAACACCTCAACAACCACCACCAAAGAGAACACTCACCCATTTGGATTATTTATTTCATAAATCGACTGCTCGTGCATACAAAGCATAAACTAATTAACAGAAATTGATAGGGTATGGATCAGCATCAAGGTTTTGATCAATGCAGGAAGCACGGTGGCAGCCAGCGGATAGGTAAAGTAAGGGGATGCAAAAAATAAAATGCCGGGAGAAGTCTAGGTTAGCATTCAATACTAGAATGAAGCCCGCGCCTTTTCTTTCAACCCATCGCAGCACTCATGCTTTGAGAACAGTAAATTTGTTGTCGGAGAGGTTGCGACTGTCGCGATGCAATATCTCAGAACACGGACAGAGGCCCTCTCCTTTTTTTTCACCCCCAGACTTTGGCATCCGTTACTACCACCGTTGTCTCACTCTGCTCAGACCTTTTACTTTATAATGGCATCATTTCCACCTCGATTCACAAAGTATTTCAAATGATTTATAACTACTGAAATTAAGTTCTGATTATACGAGAGCAAAAAAAAAAGGGGTTTTGATTTCACGACAGAAAAAAGAGATACCGAAACCGATCCGTTTTGTGGAGTTTCAGAAGAGAACCCAATTGTTGAAATAGTGTGTGATATTCATGAAGTATTATTACAGCTTTATATAGAGACTATGAATATACGATCGTACTTTGTTGCCTATAGTTACGGCTAATCAAAGATAAAACAGGAAAGTAAATAACTGAGTATCAAATTGCAATATTAATTCCTTATTTTGTGCGATCCTCTTTAACACTCCCCCTCAAGTTGGAGTGTATATTTATGACACCCAACTTGTTGAGCAGTACTTCAAATTGTGTTGAACTTAATGGCTTGATAAACAAATTAGTTAGTTGATCCGTGGTTCGTACATAAGTTGTTTTTATCATCCCCTCTTAAACCTTTTCCCGTACCAAGTGACAATCAATCTCTATGTGCTTTGTTCGCTCATGGAATACTGGATTTGAAGCAATGTGCATGGCAGCTTGATTGTCACAAAAGAGTGTGACTGGTTGTGTGTGATTTATTCTTAAATCTTTCAAGACATTTCTCAACCATGTAATCTCACAACAAGTAGTGGCCATAGAGCGATACTCTGCTTCTGCACTTGATCGCGATACTGTATTTTGCTTCTTTGTTTTCCAAGAGATTGGTGCTTGGCCGAGTAGGATGCAGTAACCAGTTATCGATCTCCTTGTATCAATGCATCGAGCCCAATCAGCATCACAAAATGCTCGTAGTTGTAACAAACCCGTGGAAGGTAATAGGATTCCCTGTCCAGGTGTGTGTTTGATGTATCTAAATACCTTGTGTGCTGCCTCGAGATGTGGCTGCCAAGGTTTTTCCATTAATTGGCTCAACACATGCACTGCGTATGCCAGATCAGGTCTCGTAATGGTCAAGTAGATTAATCTACCCACAAGCCGTCTGTATGAAGATGGATCATCTAATAGCTCCCCATTGTTCTGCGTGAGGGACAAATTGTGCTCTACTGGAAACCGTGAAGGCTTAGCACCCAAGAAACCAATATCATCCAATATTTCCAGTGCATATTTCCGTTGACACAATTTAATACCATGTCTTGATCTTGCAACCTCTATTCCCAAGAAATATTTAAGCTGTCCCAAGTCTTTAAGTTTGAATCTTTTGGCAAGAAATTGTTTAGTCTCTTCAATGTCCTGCAAATTGTTGCCTGCCAATATCACATCATCAACATAGACAAGTAAGGCAATGAAGTTACCATGGTGGTTTCGGACAACAATGAGTAATCTGACAGTGATTGGCTAAACCCAGCAGCTTTGAGGCAAGTTGACAATTTCAGAAACCATTGTCTGGATGCCTGTTTGAGACCATACAGGGATTTATTCAATTTCCACACACGAGTCTCCCCCTTTCGGCCGAAACCAGGATGCAAGGTCATGTACACTTCCTCAGTCAAGTCACCATGCAAAAACGCATTGTTTACATCTAGCTGGTGGAGGTGCCATCCCTGTAAGGCTGCAACGCTAAGAAGTAAACGGACGGTCACCAATTTGGCCACAGGGGCAAAAGTTTCCCTGTAATCAATCCCCTTGATTTGGCTGTACCCTTTCGCCACTAAACGAGCTTTGTATCTCTCGACGGTTCCCTCTGGTGTGAGCTTGATTTTGTAAACCCACTTGCAACTGATGGGTCGTTTGTGAGCAGGCAAGGGCATGAGGGTCCAGGTGTTATTAGCTTGCAGAGCTGCAATTTCATGGCTCATGGCATCACACCACCGTGGGTCTGTAATTGCTTGGGAAAAACTTGTGGGTTCTTTGATGAGGGAGAGGCTGGTGGTGAAATTTTTATAAGAAGAAGAAAGATGAGCATATGACAAAGAATGGGAAAGGGGATAAGCAATACCTGAGGTTTGTACGTTGTTCGTGGAAGATGAAGGCACAGGTCTGAA
The DNA here is from genome assembly GCA_009078335.1 of Salix brachista. Taxonomy (NCBI): domain Eukaryota; kingdom Viridiplantae; phylum Streptophyta; class Magnoliopsida; order Malpighiales; family Salicaceae; genus Salix; species Salix brachista. The sequence goes on from CM018573.1 coordinate 13,705,968, forward strand.
GGGGAGGGCTGCTTCAACATGAAATTCCTGCAAAAAAGAAGGTGTTTTGATGGGACGTGCGCCGCGCCGTAGCAACGGTGTAGTGGAAGGGGTGATTTGAGGAGATGAAGGAATGGTGATGGGCAGGGCCGATGTAGTTTCATGAGATGGGCTTGATGGGCTTGGAAGCTGGGCTGTGATGGTTGGGTCTTCTTGTGGATTTGATGGATCGTTGGGTTCATCAAAGGTGTGGGCTGAAGTCATAGGTTCGGGAGGGAATTAAAATAAATTGGTAAAAGAGGGTTATGAGATTGGTGTGCAGCGGAGTGAGGAGAATTTTGAAAAGGAAATTTGTCTTCAAAGAAAATAACGTCTCTTGAGACAAAAACCTTTTGGAGGATAGGATCAAAGACCCGATAATCTTTTTGACCATAAGGATATCCAAGAAAAATGCAACGAGTTGCGCGAGGGTCGAACTTTGAAGGTTTTTGGGCATGTGTGGAGACAAAGCATAAACAACCAAAGACCCTTAAATGAGAAAAATGAGGAGTTTGATGAAACAATTTTTCATATGGCGTTTTACCATGAAGAATGAAACTTGGTGTTCTATTGATAAGATATGCTGAAGCAAGAATTGTGTCCCCCCAAAACTGTTTAGGCAACCCGGCTTGAATAAGTAAAGCTCATGCCATATTAAGCAAATGTTTATGCTTGCGTTCAACGACACCATTTTATTGTGGTGTGTTGACACAACTAGACTGATGGACAATTCCTTTGAGAGTATAAAAAGTTTCAAGTTTGAATTCATGACCATTGTCACTACGCACAATTTTGACTTTTGAATTGAATTGAGTTTCAGCCATGCGAATGAATTTAACAAGAAGTTTCCTTGTGTCAGATTTTTGTTTCATCAAATAGACTCCTGTGCCACGAGTAAAATCGTCTACAATAGTGAGAAAATATTTTGCACCAGTAAGAGAAGCAATTTTATAACCACCTCAAATGTCAACATGTATCAAATCAAAACATGCTTTACTGGAAATGGAACTTAAAGAAAACGACGACCTTGTTTGTTTTGCCAATGGACAAATCAAACACTTGTCAGTATCACAAGATTTATTTTTGGAAAAAGGAAGTAATTGAAAAACTTTGTTTGAGGGGTGTCCAAGGCGTTGATGCCAAAGACCCGAGTCTATAGTTTGGACAGAATTGCATATTACTTTCTTGATTTGATCTAGGTAGTAGAGCCCCCCTCGTTCAGATCCCATCCCAATCATCTTCCCCGAGCGTAGGTCCTGTATAACACAAAATTGTCTTAGAAAAATTGTGATACAAGATGAATCCCAAGCTAATTTACTGATGGAAATTAAATTGAGCCGAAAAAGTGGCACACATAGGACATTATCGAGGATGAAATTGGGAGAGAAAACAATTTTTCCAATATGAGTGACTGAAGCTAATGAACCATTTGGTAATTCAACCGTATGATTTTCAACCCTTTTTGACTGTGTGAGCAGATTAGGATTACAGACCATGTGATCTGTAGCACCACTATCCAAAATCCATGTGTTCATCTTGCCATTGTAGATGAGGGAAAAAGCTTTACCTGACAATTCTTCATGATTTGAGGGATTACCGACTTGGTTGGCCATAGAGGTTTTGTTTTTGTTTAACATCTGCAGAATTTGCTTACATTCTTCCTGCGAGAATGGGAAGCTAGGTGCTGTCATTCTTCTGTCAGGTGCATGTGTTGCAACTTGATTACCCCTTGAGAGATTGCCTTGCTCACCTTCCTGTGACGCTGCTCTCTTGCGATAGTAATCAAACGTGTGACCTTTCCATCCACAGAAGGTACACTTAAGATGAGCACGACAATTTTTAGTGCTATGGTTTGTCTTGTTGCATTTTCCACACCGCAAACCTCTTCCTTCTGGGTCAGACCCGTGATTTAGGTTCTTCACTGCAAAGGCAGCCGCTTCTGGTTGGTTGGAGATTTTTCCATTAGACATCTTTGTCTGTCTTTCTTGTCGGAGAACAAGTGAATATGCCTTGTTTACCGAGGCAGTGGTTCCAGTAACAGTGTATTGCTTCGGACAGTTGTGTATGAATCGTTTAGACCCATGAGAAACTTCATTGTTTTCTGGGTTTCTATGTATGAGACAGTATTCTTCATTGTTCCACAGTCACACACCGGGATCGAGTAAAGTGCATCCCTCTCATCCCAAAGACTCTTCAGTTTGGTGAAATAAGAACTTACAGTCATGTTGCCTTGTATGCAGTCATGAATCTCATTCTCGATATGGAAAAGATGAACAGTGTTTACATGGGAGAATCGCTCTTGAAGATCAAGCCACATCTGACTCGCATCTCTGCAATGGATGACGCTGCTAGCAATGTCCTTCGTCATTGACCCAAGTAACCATGTTTTGACCAAGTCGTTGCAGCGCTTCCATTGCTGTAATTCTTCAAGTCGATCCTTACTGGGTTCCTTGATTGATTCATCAACCAACCCAATCTTGTTCTTGACCGTTAAGGCCATTCTCATGGATTGAACCCAGGTGCTATAATTGTCTTCTGCCAAAAGTTGTGATACAAGGATTATGCCGGGTTGATCTGCGTGATGGAGATAAAGAGGGTGATTGGGATGTTCCCATTTTGGTTTTGAAGACATGCCTGTATCAGTTGTCTTCTTCTTAGTGTTATCCCCCATGGCTATGTTGCTAGGGTGATTTTGTGTTTAGTTGGGTTTCTCAGATTGTTGCTCTGATACCAAGAAGAGAACCCAATTGTTGAAATAGTGTGTGATATTCATGAAGTATTGTTACAGCTTTATACAGAGACTATGAATATACGATCCTACTTTGTTGCCTATAGCTACGGCTAATCAAAGATAAAACAGGAAAGTAAATAACTGAGTATCAAATTGCAATATCAATTCCTTATTTTATGCGATCCTCTTTAACAGTTTCTAAGGCGTATTTCTGGTGGTCGGCGACTGAAGAACCTTAGCAGGGAAGGCCGGGTCCAAGTCAATCATCACGACCTCTATACCCGCCATCCATGTACTCCTCCGTCTGCTCGGTGAGTTCGGGTCACTCCTCGGTGAGGGTGCAACAAAAGCAGTTAAAAAAACGGGTATTTTGAAGCGTGTCGGGATACGAGTGGAAGGGGGATGATTTGTGCAAAATGCGGAGAAGAGGTTGGAGGAGTGGAAGGCGAGGGGAGGAGGAGTGGAAGGCGGGGGGAGGAGTGGAAAAAGTTCGTTTATCATGAAGGCGGCGATGAAAGGAGTTAACTTTCGTGAGGAAATTGCGGGTCGGGTCTTGTCCGATTATTTGGTTAGGCTCGGGAGACTCGTGGCGTGTTTGTTTAAGTGGCATCACATAAAAATATATATTAGATTGATTTTTATTATTATTTTGATATATTGTAATTTGATATTAAAAAAATATATCATATTAATATATTTTAAAGTTTATTAAAATAATTGTTATTGCAAATCTCATAAACATCTTGAAGTGAAGAAATTATTTAGAAAAAAACAAATTGATAAGAGTTTCTCGTATAAAGATTAAAAGACTAAGAGAATATTTGACATAGCTTTTAAAAGCATTTAAAAAAATTTAAATGTTTTTGGTATTTTTAGATTATTTTTATATGTTAATGTTAAAAATAACTTTTTTTAAAAATATATTATTTTGATATATTTTTAAATAAAAAATATTTTTCAAAACCATACTCTCAAACAAGCACTTAATAATATAAATACTTTTAGTTTTTTTATCGGCACTATTTTTGTTTTTAATATACAATTACTTTACTTAAGCTAATATAATTAATTTGAATATAATGTAATTATATATTAATTGTACAATTAATATGAGTAATTTATTGTAATTAAATATTGAATGAAATGAAGAAGTAAAAAAATCATATAAAAAGCAATTGCTTTTTGTTCTTCTAATGCTTGTTTGGGAGTGTGGTTGCGGTTGTGTTTTGAAAGTGTTTTTTGTTTGGAAATACATCAAAATGATGTTTTTTTAAAAAAAATTATTTTTGACATTAACACATGAAAATGATCTAAAAACACCAAAAAGTAAAAAATAAAAATAAAAATTTTCAATTTTTTTAAAAATGTTTTTAAAATACAGCGACAAATACCCTAAAGTCAGGACAAGGTGCTTTTTAAGATTTGAAAGTAGGCGTGGAAATAACAGTTATTTGTACTTTCTTTATATATTAGTTTTTTTTTACAAAATGTGTAGAAATAACATTTAATTGCGAGAAAAAAACTACTTATTGATGTAGCGATGTTGCTGGAGTTGCTATAAATTGAGGGGGGGGGGGGTGTGAAAGTTATTCTCATTTAATTTTTCTTTTACCTCTTGTGTTGAAGATTCTCTTATGGCTTTTTAAATAGTAAAATATGGTATTTTTTCATATATATACTCTAAAAAACAATTATATTTTAATATATTTCATAGAATTAAAAAAGAAAACTTATCTGTGAGAATTCGTTTTTTTATTCCTAAATAAATCACTTCAGTGACATTTTAATTATTAGAATCAAAGTGATATTCCACAGTACGACCGTCTTTGTAGATCTTGTCAAGTTAATATAGTTAATGCAGAGAATTGAGATGGAAAAAAAGAGAGAGAACTATGTTTCTTCAATTATAAAAACATGCATTTTTATAGTGGGTTATGTCTATATTTATATAAATAGAAAAATAGTTACTTTTTTAGTAACTTCTCTAGATATATGAACCGACCCTATCTCTTATAGGCGAACCAGACTTAACCCAGTAACCAACATCTCTCACTCGCTCATGAAGGACTATATTTATCTAATACATTATATTTCAAACTTACACAGAAACTTCAAAATTAATGAATGGACTGAAGCACACAAAGAAAGGAGCTTCAATATATATAAACCTAATATAGGACATATAAGAGATATCAACCTCATAATTAATTAATTCGTAAAGTGTACTAATATACCCCGAGCGTTTTAATTACACATAAAAGAATATAATTCAATCTCTTAAGAATTTTGTACTTAATCCTTGATGACAATTACATGTATTCTAAATCATATCAAATTTATTCAAGTGATATGATTCTGGCTAATGAATACAAGTACTGGGTGTAGATTACCTTTTCTTTCACTCTCACGTTACTTAGATCTAAATTAACTCACTTTCTTAAGAGTAATCTTCAAGTCAAATCATTCTATGACCATAGAATATACTTCTAAAGTAGCGATCATTTATTCATTACTTCGTGATATAGTCAAAAGTCACAAAGGGTAAGATTTTGAGATCTTAGATATGATCTCCAGGACTCATATAATGAAGAAGCAGGGATTCATTCTTTACTCCTATAATGGTCGTCAGCACATGTAATATGAAATACATGTTATAATGGAGCATACTTTTTTTTTCTTTTATAAATACTTTACCCCATTAATAAAAAATAAATAAAAAACAATGTAGAAACTTTTAATGCATTAAAAATATTAAAATCATAAACAAAATAAATAATAAGGGGATTGATGATGTTACGAGCAACACACCAATATTGTTTTGGTGGTAAGGCGGGTGTTAATGGTTTGTCTCGGTCTCGGTCCTCAAGAGTGCTTTGGATGATTTCTTGAATCAGTCTGGCCTAAGTATTAACAACTAGAAGAGCTCTCTTTTTCTTACTGGGATAGACTTGGATCAAAAGCTTAATATTCAACGTCTGTTGGGTATTAACATAAAGTCCCCTCCAATCACTTATCTTGGTGTTCCATTGATCACGGGGAGATTAACGAAAAGGGATTGCATTCCTTTAGTGGAGAGAATACTGGCCCGCATTAAGTTGTGGACTTCGGCCACGCTAAGTTACGCAAGGAGGCTGCAACTTATCAAGGCCACTCTCTTTTCAATGCAAGTGTACTGGACCACTATGTTCGTTCTCCCAATCTCTATCATCAAGACTATAGAGAGCACCTTAGCTGCCTTCCTTTGGCGTGGGTCTTCTATGGAAAGGCATGGAGCAAAAGTTAGCTGGTCCCAGATTTGTTACCCCCTTCAAGAATGAGGGTTAGGAGTCAAGAATATCAGGGAATGGAATAAAGCTGCCACTAGAAAGCATCTATGGCGTCTTCTTTCTTCAAAGCATACCATATGGGTAATTGGGTTTATCAAGAACTGTTGAAAGGTAAATCATTATGGAATGTGAGGGTGGCTGGGGCTATTTCTTGGGCTTGGAGAAAAATTCTTAAAAGTAGAAATTGGAAATGGGACAAGCACGTTGCTGTGGTTTTACTTTTGGCTGCCAAATGGAGGTTGTATTTTCGATCAAAGGCAGGGAAAAATGCTGGCTAGCACTGGGCTCACGTGGACAGCCACGGTTTCAAGCATTATCAGAGATGGTAATTGGGATTTTCCTTCAGGGCAGCCGGAGTTGCAAGAGATATGGAATTCCATTAATTTCTTGCCCCAACCCCACAAGGAAGACACAGTTATTTGGCAAGGGAACATCTCGGGAAAATTCAGTATCTCCTCTGCTTGGGAGTACATACGCAAGAAAAAAGCTCAGTCACCCCTTGCTGACCTTATTTGGTTCTCTGGGCATGTTCCTCGTTATGCTTTCACTCTTTGGCTTGCATCTAGAGAGAGATTGTCAACAATGGATAGACCCCATGTCCAAAGAATTATGAGTACTAATGTTTGTGTCCTGTGCAGGGAAAGCCCCGAAACCCATGGTCATCTCTTCTTTGAATGTGGCTACTCTAGAGAGCTTTGGGAAGTCATTGCTTCAAAGGTTCACCTGAACATCCCTAACATGAATGGGATTCCTTTATTGATGTGGGCAGCAACTAATTGCACTGGAAAGAAGAGGTTCGGCCATCTCTTATCAAGACATGCTCTCTCAATTGCAACATATTTCGTCTGGCAAGAGAGGAATCGAAGAGTGTTCCAGAACCAATGGAAGACATGTCGCATGCTCACGGGGGAGGCCTTGCACCAGCTTCGGACTCTGCTGCTCCAGCATACCAAGCCCATTCCGGAGTGGGCCATGAATGACTGGAATCTCCAAGGGGCTGAGCTGAGTTCTAGTGCTGTCCCAGTCCATCTAGCCCATCCATATTCGGGCCAAGAAGTTTCGGTGCAGCCTGATGTCCAAGTCCAGCTAGCCCGTCCATCTTCGGGCCAAGGAGACTCGACCTAGCCTGAAGTTCCTGCCCACCCAGCCCATCTAACAACGGGCCAAGGAGATTCGTCTCAGCCCAGAGGAGATGTCCAAGTCCAGATAGCCCGTTCCATGGTGTCTTGGGCCGAAATTGCAGTTTCTTTTAGGAGCGCGAGGGCTCAGCCTATCTATTTGGCGGAATGAGTTTTTTCAAGGCCTGTTTTCGGGCCTAAGGTGGGGTGGATGCCTTGGGCTTCGGTTATCTTCGTCAAGGCCATTGTGGAGAGCGGCTGGGGCTCGGCAGGCTTGCAGTTTGGTCTGCAGATGACCGGCCTTTTTTGCTTTTTCGTGGCTTTTGTTTTTGTGGTTTTATTGTTTTTTGGCTTCTTTTTTTGTTTTTTGAGCCTTCATGGCTTGTGCTCCCTGCTCTAGCCCTGCTTCTTTGTTGCTAGGCTATCAAGCCCCTCATGTAATTATCCTTTCCTTTTAATCCACTATTACGGTTCGAAAAAAAAAGTGTTAATGGTTTGGTGGTGTGATTTTGGTGGATTTGTTTTATCTCCCCTCTTTTCTCTCACTCATCCTTGGTGAAATACAAAAGTTTCCTTTAATTTATTTTTTTCTCTTTACTTTAACTTAATTTTTTATTTATAATTTGTTCCTTCTTTTCTTTTCTTTTCTTTTTATTAAATTTAGTCATTATTTTTTAATTGCTATTTTTTTCTTCTCTTTAACTTAATTTTTTATTTATAATTTGTTCCTTATTTTCTTATTTTTATATTAAATTTAGTTATTATTTAATCTATTTGTTTTTATTTTTATAATTTAATTTTTTTTTTAATTTTTTTTCACAATTGAATTTTGTTTTGAACTTCAATCATCAATATTTAATTTTGATTTATTTTATGTCAAATTTTGTCCCATTTTTATTACTATTTGTTTTGGATCTTTTTTGTTGTTGTTTTCCCCTCATTTTCATCGTTTCTTATTTTGTGATTGAGAATTTTTCTTATTTTGCGATTGATAATTTTTCTTCATTACTGTTCAAAGTTTGCTTTTTATGGGTTTAGTTTAAGGCTTATGACAAAGGTCATAGGTTTCAAATATTAACACGAGTTGAATTCAGTCTCTTTTTAGGTTTTTATTTACCAAGTTTAGTTTTTTTTTTTTTTTTTAATCTTGTACTTCAATATTTGATTTATCAAAAAATCATTTTTTTTCACAGGTTTACTGTAGTCATGTGCTCAAGGTCACGTTGTGAGATCAACAACTTAACCTGGATTAACTAAAAATTTCCCTTTCCATTGGTTTTTTTAGTTTTGCCCTTTAATATTGAATTGTTTGATAATTGAGTTTCACTGGTTTATTCATTGTGCTTCTAACGAGGTTACTCTCGTATCATGACCATATTGCATATTTGATATGCTTATCTATATGGACTCGAGTTGTTTTTTTAATCTTTTTTATTTGCTATTTGTTTTGCCACTCTTTATTGTTGTTGCATTTTTTTTTTCATATAATCAAAACTATACAAACTTATTAAAATCCCAATCAAGTCAACGAACCTCGTCTCAATTTTTTTTAATTTATTGGGAACACTTGTGTCACTTCAGCATCCTTTGTATACAAAGAAATGTTTTTGGCCTAGGTTATGGTGTCATGTGGACCACTCATCTAGTATTACATATGCACGCGCGCGCGCGCATGCTTATATTTTAAACATAAAAACTCCTAAATTGCTTGCTATCATATACAAAACTAATGTTATAATCAATATAAAACTAATGAAAATATAAAATACTTACTTGTTGAAGTCCTTTCAAATTGAAGTTAGATGGTAGTTTGTTATTGTCAATGATTAATTTCTTATTTGTGAGGCTTTTATTGCTCCTCTCTGCTACACTTTTAAATAATGCACTTTATTTAAAGGTCAACAAACCAAGGAAAAAAGAAGCTCAAAATCTCTATGTGATTGCCAATAAATTAAGTTCTATAATGGAGGGGGAAAAGCATGCAAAAAAGGAATAAACAGGAAAAAAAGGGTGTGATTAAAAAAGAAGCTAAACCGCATCGCCTAAATATTGTAGCAATAGACACAAATTACTATAGATTATAATAGTGTAGTTATCGTTTTGCCCTTATGTTCACAAAATTCAACTCCTGTCCTCAAGGGTATTTTAGACTTTTCCTATGTAACTGTTGGCAATATCTGATTTTTAGAGGGTATTTTTGTCTGTTTAATATTATTTTGCACAGTAAAACTAAGAATTTGCCCTCAGAAGCAGACAAAAAAATGCAGAAGAGTCAAGGGTAGTGTCATTTTTACACTAACTATGAACAATAAATTAACTTTTTTATCCTTAGACAGGACAATAACAGTGCACTTTTTTATCTTCTTTTTGATGAACAATACAACTACTAAAATACCCTTCGTAAAGACAAAAAATAGACGACTAGTCTGGGGGTATAATGGTATTTTGATACCAAATTTTTTCATTACTATCTCTAGTATGGGGGTGTTTAGGTAGTTTCATTTTTTTTTATTATTAGTTTTTGGCTTTAACTGCATATGTAGTGGCTGGATGTGCATGTTGTTGCCTCTTTTACACGCCTTACATATAGCGCGTGAGGTGTCCAAAGGTCGACAAAAATGCCTAATCATCGTGTTTCCGAGGTCGCCGCCATGTTGTCTTTCACATGATGGTGCGGGTGTTGATAGGAGATGGGTAGACAGTCATCAGTGGTCGGTTTTTCTTTTTTGTCCCTTTTCTCTCTCATGTAGTGGAAACATACAATTCAATCCTTAATCTTTTTATTTCGTTTTTCCCCTAATTGTTTCTAGAGAAATTTTGATTCTTTTCAATTGTACCCTTTAATTGAAATTAATCATACATACTATTATTCATTTCAGCCATTATTCTTTTGATTTTTTGTTTGTTTTTTTCCTTTAATTTTTTTGGTCTACATGTTTTGATTTGTTTCAATTTTGACCTCAAAATAGAATGGATTATATATATGCTATTTTGTATTTCAACCTTTATTTTTTATTGTTTTTTCTTTTATAATTCCATTTATTTTTCTTGTCTCGAGGTTTGGATTTGTTACAGTTTTGTACTCCAATTGAAAATGATTATCTATTTTGTTTTACATTTCAACCCTTATTCTTTTAATTTTTAATTTAATTTTAATTAATTTATTTTTTTTCAATCCGTCTTGGATATTTTTTATTCTTTGTCCATAGTTATGTGTCTATGCTTTGGATTTTAGTTTTTGATATCTTTCAATTTTTCGGTATCCAAATCTTCTTGAGTTTTTAATTGCAATAATAATTTTATACTGGTGATTTCATTAAAACCTGTTAAACAAATAGATTAATATTGATTTAAAATTCATATATTTTATTGGAAACTCATGCTTCACAAAAAAATCTGGACAAATCTATTATTTTTCCCAAATTTATAGCTTTATAAAAAAAATCTCACACTATTAATTTTTTTTTTTGTGAAAAAATATGATTTTGGGTGCATTTATTTTGATTATTTTGATTTGCTCTTTTGTGATAGTTTTTTTTTTGGTTTTATTCTTCAAGATAATTTTATGATTTTTATTGTTTACGGAATAATAATAATTTTAGTTATTATATTTTTATAATTGTTTCCTTTCTTCCTCTTCAGTTACATTTTTTTTATTCTTAGGGATAATTTAATGTTTTTTGTTGTTAAAACAATAATAATAATGATAATAACAATAATAATTTATTATAATAATTGTAGTGTTTATAGTATTAATAATTATGACTGTGATGCTAACAATAACAATAACTCATAGAATAATATTAAAAATATAATTACTAACATTTTTTTTATTATTTAAAAAAAAACAATGCATTTTATTCTCTTTAATATAAAGAACGTTTTTTTTAATCCTTTACATTTTATTTTTTAATCCCACGGGCTTTGAAGTTAATGACCATGTAAGTTTTCAATGACTATTATATTAATAACCACGAGGCTCGAACCTAAAATCACAGAAAAAATAAACTTTTGAGTTCCAAACTCTTACCACTAGACCACTTACTAGATAATTAGACCAATTCAAGTTTTGATCATGGATTGCTTGACCCATCGGCCATGCAACAATTGTGGACTGAAATTTGATTTGTGATCTCTAAGAAAATTAACACTTTAGAGATTTTTTTTTGTATTATTGTAACTTTTGATTTTCACTTCACTATGTAGAAAAAATAATTTAGTTAATCAAATATTTTATTTTTTTCCCATCAAATTCTATATATTTGTGCTTTAAACTTTGGTTTTATAAAAAAATAAATTAACCTGCTTTTCATTTAATTTGTATAAAGAATATATATCATATTAATTTTAAAAATCTATATTTTTCTAAAATTACTTTTTTTTTCAAAAATAAAATTAAAAATATTTTTTTAAACTTATTTTTTTTATAGCATAAACTAATGAAATAACAGACCACACTTACACAAGTACACAACCGTAACAACATATCATTTCCGGCTTCTCAGGGCCTGTTTGGCATAGCAGTTGCTATTGTGGTTGAGGTTGAAAAAAACAGTTTCATGAAAAGTGCTTTTAGTTACGGTTCGTAACTGAAATTGAAGTGTTTTAAAACTGTGATTGAGTTTGAGGTTTAATGAAAAACAGTTTCAAGTGTTTGGTTACCATGCTTTTCATATTGCTGTCAAATATATTATTAAATATAGTAAAAAAAATGTTATGTAAGAATATAAAAAAAATAAACTCAAATTTAACCAAATCAGCTAGATAACAAATTGATTTTTAAATTAAATGGATTTAATTGAATTTATATTAAAATTGATTTAAATTAAAACCTGATTTTGATGTCTCGGGTAAATTTTTTAATAGACTAATTAGTTAAATTGAATAAGTTAAAAAAAAATCCTGTTGGCTTAGTAATTAAAGATGCAAAAGGAAACAAATTTAGTTTATTAAAAGTCCAAAACAAATAAAACTCAGTTACGGTCAACTGTGATGCAAATTCAACAATTAATATTACACAGGCACAAAACGGTGCGTTGCACCTTTCGTTCATGTTGTGAATTATTCGGCCATGTTACTGTTCACGTGAACAGTAACATGGCCGACTATGACGAGAGGGTCAACGGCCGGTACCGACGGGTAGAGGAGGCCGATATGTTTCTTCCTATGGTGGCGGCGTCGGAAATGGTGCTATGTGGTGACCGGTATGAGCCTCGGAAGATTGCAATTGCTGTAACTCTACAGCTGCCTCTGGTTTACTCTCTCTGTTGATGATCATATTCTCAATACATGATCGAGTAGTGTTGTACACGATGGAAGAAACAGGATCCTAGATCTTGTGAGGCCTTGAATAACCAGGACTTTTGGTTTCTACGGAGAATTACCTGCAAAATCAGCAGCAGACAAGACAACAGTTGTCGTCTCCCTCATTATTTGTTTGTTCGTGTTCTTTGGAAGCATTTTCCAGCCTCCAAAGGAAAAAGAAAGGGCTTGTTTTTATTGCTCCTCTTTACATTTCAGATGAAGATAGCTTGAGGTTACGATGATCCGATCCAATTCCCAGATGGGAATTTAAACCCCGGTGAAATCTGTGTGAAAATGCCCAGACTATTGCATGGCTCGTTACGTCTGCGTTTGTTTCCAAAAACATCGAAAAGATACCTTTTAAAATACAGTACAATCACAGGTATTTAGGTGGGACCTACTGGGACCCAAAAAAATAAAACCTACTTGTTTGATAATATCTGCGATTGGAACTGCGGTTCAACTTAACGGCACGTTAAGCCGTCGCCCCAAACACCCACTCAAAATTTTCATTTCGCGCTCGACACAAAATATTTTGCACGGTCTCCCTCCTTTCCATTTCGCTCGGAAGTCCCAATATTTGAAGCCAAAACACGTTACCACCTGGTCCCACCGTCACAAAGCCCATTTTTTTAAAATAAAATAAAATAACACTTATAATAACAATAAAAAAGTGAATGTTTAAATTTAATATCCCATATATAATAATAATAATAATAATTATATACAATTCTAATTCCTTCCTCTCGGTTTTCCGACCAAACACACGCCACTGCGTATCCTCTACACAGCCACACTTTCTCTCCGCCACCTCCCCGGCCCTGCATTCCATTATTGTTTAGCGTGAAATTCATTTTTTATCGTCTCGCATACGAAGTTTAAGTTCTCAAGTCGCAAATTGTGTTTCGAATCCTTTCTTTGCTTTGCTTAACTTTTTTTTTCTCTTAAACTTTTGCTCTTTCCAAAAGAACAGGAGACAAAACGTTTGAGTTTTTCGGTTCCCACTCCTTCATCACCTCAATTAGGGTTACTCTAGGGTTTACAGCTTCATTCAAGCCGGCAAAATCGAATTGAGCGATCATTCATTCAAATTAAAGTTTAGATAGTTAATTTGTATACATTCGACTCAATTTTTTTTTGAGTCGGACGTGAAATTAGGGTTGCGAGTTGAATCATCAGACGATGATAATAAAAAAATTCATGAAAGGCGAAATGCGGCGATGCAACATGAGAGAGGGGGCTTGTAACGAATTTGACGAGGAGGGGAATTTTGAATACGAATTGATTCCAAAGAAGCGAAAGTTGAATGGATACAATTCAAATTCAACGGGTGCATATAGTGAACTTGATGATTTTAGAAGGGGTTCATATACTTATCGCAGTAAAGAATCTTACTGGGCTAATGAGGTCCAGTCTAATTCGAAGAAGAGATTGAAGAACCAGAGTTCGGTGAGCTCTCGAAAGTCGATATCGAGATCTTCTCGAGGGCGAGTGCAAATGCTTCCTTCGAGGTTTAATGATTCGGTTGTGGATATCTGGAAAAGTGAAGAATGTGGAATTGATGATACTGATATGGGAATAGAGGATGATGAATTTGAAGATAGAAATGATTTTTATTGTGATAAATATAGATATACCAGTAAATTTGGTTCCGCAAGCTCTAATTCCCTCCCCTTTTACGCCGTGGAAGGAAATAGGGAAGCGGGTCAGCTAGGGTGTAACGGTTTTCAGTATAGAAATTGTAATACTGCTGAGTTTTTGAGTTCGGGCAACCTATTGATAGAAGATGGGGAACTTGTGCCAAGATATAGGTATACAGGTTTGGATAAATTGAGAAGAGAAAGAGCTCATAAAAAGGACATTTATAAACCAGAGGATTTTGCTTTGGGTGATATAGTTTGGGCCAAATGCGGGAAGAGATACCCATGGTGGCCAGCTATTGTGATTGATCCCATTTTGCAAGCTCCTGATGCTGTGCTCAGTTGTTGCGTTCCTGGTTCTATTTGCATTATGTTTTATGGTTACTCTAAAAATGGAACGCAAAGGGTATATTTATCTTGCCTTTTCTCATGTGTCTCTCACAGGAGTTTTATTACTTTGTTTTGGCTTAAGTTAATGATTAATGGTTATGTGCAGGACTATGCATGGGTGAAACAGGGGATGGTATTCCCTTTTGCAGAATTCATGGAAAGGTGTGTAGATGATCATATTGAATTGATTTTCTTATAAATTGTTAGGATACTTTTTTGTTGAATTCTGTTTTTACAGATTTCAGGTGCAGTCCCAAATGTTCAAGTGCAAGCTGAGTGACTTTCAGGTGGCACTAGAAGAGGCAATTTTAGTAGAAAGTGGTTTCCAAGGCATGGACAGCAGTTGTGCGGAAATAGCATATCCTGAAGCTTATCCCACTCGACTCCAAGAAGCCAGCTGTGCAAGTCAGGATCAGGACTTCTGCAATCAACAACAGGCAAGTTTCTTTAGTTTCTTTTTTCTGACCTTTCTTCCTGATTCTAGTTGATGGGATTTTATGCATCACTGGGAAGTTATGCAGTACAAGCCAAATTTAATCTTATAGCCTCTACTTAGTCTGCCATGGTTGAGCTTTCTGATACAGTAGTACATTTGTTTGGCTAGTTCATAGTTTGTTCTAGGTTCTTGTTTTATTCTCTGTTTGCGATGTGATTTATAATTTCTGAATGCTTATGAACATTGGGAGATTAAATCCATTGTTTAGAGAATTGTCTCACGTTTTATCCTTGTTACAATAACCAATTAAGTCTCGGTATAATCCTCAACAGGAAGCACTTCAGAATGGACAAATATTTGGGTAGAAAATATTGTTAAAAATGAGTCTAAAAATCAAGACTGAAAAAATACTGGTGAAAATGGAAAGGACTGGGCCAATGTTTAATTGCTGAGAAAACCATCAAGCTGGAATTGTTTCAACAGATAACTGAACTCTGTCAAATTATGGTGCACAAGGACCAATTTCATCATTTAATTTTCTCTTCTAAAATACCGACACCACAGACATTGCAAATGTCTTGATAGATAATTTCGTGCTCCTTCTACCTTTCATATGCTTTAAGATTTACAACCTACAAAGTGTTGAGGAAATCTCTCCCCTCTTCCCAAAACCAAAATAATACAATATAATGAAAGTCTGAAACTTCTCCTTTTTAAAATTGGTGGCCTGTTTGTTGGCAGCAGGCTGATGTCAGTGTAAGAAAACACATTCAATTTTTCCTTTGAGCTGTCTATTAGCTATCTGCATGACTGAAGAAAATCATATTGATTTTCTGTTGGCATATTCTTACTCTAATGCTGTTACTGGTATATATGGTGGAACTTTGCTCTCTAGATATTTTTTCTCTAAAAGCATTTGGATTTTGACTTTGATTTTGTAAGATGGCCTTTTGATTTCAAGGTCCTCATAGTATCTTGGTTGTTCAGCTATCAGAATTTCATCTTGTGAATTGATTGTTTAGGATGCATGTTATAAAGACATGAAAATCTGTGATGGCTGCAATCTAATCTTGCCATGCAAAATTGTGAAGAAAAGGAAGAGATCAACATTTCAAACTGAACTACTATGTAAACATTGTGCTAAGGTACATGAGATATACCTCCTCTTTGTTATCTTTTGTTTGCAGAAGCATCCCTTTTAAAGTGATAATTACAAGCATGTTTCTTACAGTTGAGGAAATCAAAGCAGTATTGTGGCATATGCAAGAAGACCTGGCACCATTCAGATGGAGGGAACTGGGTAAGATTATCAGTACTAATTTGAATTAGGCTTGTACTTTTCTCTTGGTAAAACAACCAAATAAATTTTAGGGCATTAAAACTTTTATGTATTAGGTATGCTGTGATGGCTGTAATGTTTGGGTGCATGCTGAGTGTGACAACATTTCCAGCAAACTTTTCAAGGTTTGTCTACCATGTATAGTCTAATACATTCTTTTATCTCTTATGTTAGCATGTGTTCATTCAAAATTGGAGGCTAATTGTTTTGCTATGGTTTGAAGGATATGGAGGATATTGATTATTATTGTCCTGACTGCAAAGTAAAGTTTAAATTGGTGCAACCAGATTTAGAGAGAAGGAAGCCTCCAGTAAAGTAGGTTTCTCACTTTGTTTTTCCTAATTCATGTGATTTTTAAATATGACATCACATATTTATTGTGGATTTTGTCCGTGGGAAATTTTAATCCTAATGATATCATTTAAATCAGGTCAATAATAAACAGTGGACAGGCTGTACCACTTGACAAGGTGACAGTTATCTGCAATGGGATGGAAGGAACATATATTCCAAAACTTCATTTGTAAGCCCTGTAAACTTTATAAAAATTATGGCTTAAGATAAACAGGTCATCATGTACTCTTTCTCTCTCTTTCATTTTTGGGTTGCCATGTATGTTTAAGGACCGGTGCAAATTATTACCTTAACATTTAGTTTGAAGTGCAAATCTGGATATGGTTAAATTAATCTGATTTAGTTGTGTCTATAGGGCAGTGCTAGTTTATTTTGACGTAAACAAATATTTGGTGGATTTTGCTCCTCCTCCTCCTTCTTCCTCCTTTATTTTTTAATATAATCATGATCTAGTATAATGATGTCATTGATTTTTTCCCCTTTCCCTATGTTTCTAGAATTGAGTGCCGCTGCAGATCATGTGGGTCACGGAAACAAGCACCAAGTGAATGGGAAAAACACACTGGGTGTAGATCTAAAAAATGGAAGCACAGCGTGAAAATCAAAGACACGATGTTACCACTGGCTCAATGGGTTTGTACTGGCACCTGTCATTTTTCTTAACTGGCTTCCTAAGGTTTGACCCATTTGATTTTGTTTCCGTGTAAATAAGTTGGTGATTGTAACATCGTGGTACAGTAGATGGCATTCGAATATTGTAGATGTTAGGGTGCTTGATTCTGGTCGTGTTTTCTCCAATGGTGTTGCTGATTCAATTTTAACCTTATCTAATGCTGTGCTATGTCTTGACAGCATTTGAAGAACTTGCTAAAAGAAAAAAGAGCCTATAAAGAACCAAGAATGAAAAAAAGAAGAGGAATAATAGGGAATTGACTATATCCTTCATTAGACAGCCCAAATTGTTGACAAAGCAGGAATTCTTATTTGTTTATTAAGAAAAATGCCAAAGGCCTTGAGAACCTATCTGTGTTTTTTGTTGATTATGTTGCAACATTCTGTAATGCTTTGCCTAGTATATAAATGCTCTTAAAACAGTTATCTTATAGATGATATACATTGAAAATATTGTAATTTGGCCCTATTGCTGGTATGAAATTCTTAACTCCCTTAGGAGTTAGGATCCGTTTCAAGGCCCAGTTTTTTGAACTGACCAGGACAAACCAGCGTTCTATGCTTGTTATGCGAATATGATCTTGATTGTTGTAGAATTTTCTTTTCTTTTCCTTCTCCTTTGTTGCAGTCCATGAATCTTACACATGTCCTTGCTATTAAGTTTTCTATGAACAATATCTGTGTTGCAGATTGCTGAATATAATGCACGTGTAGACCCTCTAAAGTTAGATGAGCAGAAGCTACTTGCTTTTGTGCAAGGTACATAACATTCATTACCCTTTTCTTTTGCTTTAGTGGGAAGAGCTGGGTGCTTTTAAAAAATTGGGTTAATTGTGAACAGCATAAGTTTTTATTTCCTTTTCAACAGAGAAGCATGAACCTATTTATGCAAAATGGACATCAGAAAGATGTGCTGTTTGTAGATGGGTTGAAGATTGGGATGATAACAAAATTATAATCTGCAACAGGTAAAGACCCTCATTCATCATTTCTTTGTGTCTGTTTAGTATTATTTGGGTGGTCAATGAAATTAAGTTTGAAACTGAATTATGTACTTAATTACAATTGCCTGAGACCTATTTTCCCTTTTTTAAATTTATTTTCAGGTGTCAGATAGCTGTCCACCAAGAATGCTATGGGGCAATTACTGTTCAGGATTTTGCTTCATGGGTGTGCAGAGCATGTGAAACACCTGACTCCAAGAAGGAGTGCTGCCTTTGCCCTGTAAAAGGCATGTTCTCAAGCCTTGTGTTTTGATAGATCTTAGTAATTTTTCCACGGCTTGCCAAAGTCTTTGAATGACTGAAGTGTTTGATTCGCTTAGATTCTTTCCTTTCCTTGACAAAGGAAAGAAATATCATTGTGCTGCTGAAGAAAATTCACCGTCTGACTTCTGTACTGTGAAATTTGTTGGATTGATTCCAGTTCATAATGGATGATGAATTTGATGACCATTGATTTTCTGAATTAAGTTTTTTTGCACTGCTGACCAAACTACCAAAGCTGTTTGTCAAAATGATATTTTTTAGGTGACCTTTTCTGCTTTCATGTTGAAAACTCATTGTATCCTAATGCTGGTTTGTTTTTGTATATTTTCTACCTGCTTCTTTAGGGGGTGCTCTGAAGCCAAGTGATATTGAAAAACTGTGGGTTCACATCATATGTGCTTGGTTTCAACCTGAAGTTGGTTTCTTGAACCATGAGAAAATGGAACCTGCCACTGGAATAATTAGAATTCCATCGACATCATTTATAAAGGTACATTATGATCCGAACAATCAGTTAGAAATACCCTAGATTTTTAAAGCAAACTTTCTTCGCATGTTTAAGAATGAGAATAGTATATATTTTCACATATCCAGAATTAAGAGGTTATAATTTTGCTAAAGGGGACTATGCTTTTGTTTCTTGAAACCACTTTTTTCGAAACCCTTTTCCAAACTGTACCATTTTGTTTAACTTTAGGAAAGTTGGTCAATAAAAAGTGGTTCCGATCAATGGAAAAGCTTAAGCCTTTTTAAAGGGAAGTGTTTTATTTCTCTCAACCCCGAAAAACATTTTCCAGATCTTTAACAAAAAAAGCAAAGTGAAATGATTAAATTACTTTTAAATCAAAATTTGTTAAATTGGGGTGCTTTTTTGTATTTTCATATTGTTTTTTTAGTCATGACCAAGTTGATTGAGGAACAATTTGATATTTTAATAAATATAAAATATAATTTAGAAATAAAAAGTGGTTGACACGAGCATTGAACACAATGTCTTAGATGTGTCACCTAAATGTGCATGTGAGACCGCATATGGTGTCCGAAGGTGACCTTCCTTGCTGTGGTTAGAATTGTCTCATTGACCTCCTAGAGGCAACAATGTGGCGTACTGATTTTTGGTTTGGTGTCGACCACATTTTCTCTCCTTTTCCTCTTTTCTTTGTTCCTTGATTTCCATGCCTGTTCCTCTTAATTTTTCAAAGCAACATTTCAATTTATTTTTCGTTCAAATTTGGTCATATAACTATTTTTCTATATGAAATACTTATGAAATAAGAATTTTTTTTCAATTTCATCCTCCAACTTTTTTATTAGTCAAATTTAGGTCTCTATTCTTTTGATTTTCATTAATTTATAAAATTGATTTTTTTTTTAAATTTCAACCTCCAACCTTTTCACCTATCAAATTGGGTTCTCATTTTTGTAGGATAAACTTAAAAATAAATTAAAATATTAATAAGTTATTTCCAGCTTATTTTTCATGGCATAGCCTAACATGGGAAATTGTTTTCTAATTTATTTTTCATGACACTGTCAAACATTAGAAAATAATTCATTTTTTTTTAAAACTCTACTTTCTAGCAAACAAACAAACAAGGCCTTAGTTGTTGAGGACCATGTTTTTTTGTACAATATGGTGATTAAATTGTTTCTCAAGTTGGTTTTCTCTCCAAATCAGTGCACACTTGCTATGTTGTTATATGAATGAGAGTTCTTTGGCCTAAATTTATTTTATTTGTTTGCCAGAGGTGTATTATCTGTAAGCAGACCTATGGTTCGTGCACCCAGTGTTGCAAGTGTGCCACCTATTTCCATGCAACGTGTGCCTCAAGAGCAGGATATTTCATGGAGGTAGGTTTTTCTGAATTGTTTTTAATACTCATGAATAATATTTTTTTTCCTGCTGTAGTGTCCGGATTTCATATTTTGTACTGTGCTATACCTTTATGGGTGCTTCCACGTGTCAATATTGTTTTTTATGCTCCTTATGTAGCTTTTCAATTAAAAATTATACAAGAATAGAATACCAATTGTTTATGTTAATGTTGAATCGTGAACTTTCAGTTGAACTGCACAGAGAAGAGTGGTATGCAAGTCACAGAAAAGTTAATATACTGTGCTGTTCACCGGTTAGAGCTTTTAACCCCATCGATCATCTGTATCTACAATATCATATTGTTTTTTCTCTGAATCGGAAGAGGGAATCCTGTGGATCTTGTGTGCACCCATCTAATTTATATATTGTGTCACCTTACCTTTGTTCTGTTGCAGGAAGCCAAACCCAGATTCTGTTTTAGTTGTGCGTACTCCTTTAGGGATTTTCTCTGGCAGAAGTTTTCTTCAGAATCGGAATGGGTGCTTGAGGGGTTCAAGGTTGGTTTCATCTAAGAGAGTGGAACTTCCAGAACCCTCAACCAGAGAGAGTAATGAAATTGAACTTGTTTCAGCTGCAAAGTGCCGTGCTTTTAAAAGAACAAACTATAAGGTGATTAATCTAGAAACCTTTCCCATGGCTTTGCTTTCCACTTTTCTTCTGGATGTTTCATCACTCATATTTTGTGCAATCCATATACATCTTGCAAAGATCATTGTTTTGCATTCAAGACAAGTTTGTTGGTCCTTTTTATCTCATTGATATTTTTCCTATTTCAGC
Organism: Salix brachista; assembly: GCA_009078335.1. Taxonomy (NCBI): domain Eukaryota; kingdom Viridiplantae; phylum Streptophyta; class Magnoliopsida; order Malpighiales; family Salicaceae; genus Salix; species Salix brachista. Next base: position 13,727,217 of record CM018573.1, read on the forward strand.
AGGTTTCTGAAGGAGAACCAATATTCCACCGATTGACGCGACCAAGACATGATTCCTTACATTCAATTATAAGCCTGAGCACCTATAAAGTAATACTCTTGTCTTTGTTGGAAGTTTTTATTTCTTTTTACGAGTTTGACAGTAAGACAAGATAAAAAAGTTTGATTTAGGAATTTCATGATCTATCCTTTCTGTCCTCTTGGTCGTTTAACTTCTCAGTATTTACTGTCTGCTAGCAGGAAAGTGATGATTCTACAGTTTTCTCTTCATTCAAAGAACGCCTTTTCCATTTACAGGTCCCACCATCCTTTGCATGTGATAGTTGTTTAATACCTGATATAATTGTCAAATTTGATTGACATGTATTTACGTCTTCAGAAATCTGAAAATCATCGGGTGTGTTTTGGTAAATCTGGAATACATGGATGGGGCCTCTTTGCGCGCAGAAATATTCAAGAAGGAGAAATGGTACTTCACTTGAGTGCTTGGCCTGTCAGTTGTGTTTTGTTAAAGCATCCATTGTTTTGTTTGGCTGGAATTTCAGTCATAGCTTTTGTAATACCTCTCTAATATTTAACTTTCCTGGAAGTATTGCTTTATCAAGACTAGTCATGTCTTTCTTTTTTGTTTAATAACATGCCCTTTTCCAGGTCATTGAGTATCGTGGAGAGAAGGTGAGGCGAAGTGTTGCTGATCTGAGAGAGGCACGATACCGTTTGGAAGGCAAGGATTGTTATGTGAGTTTCTTGACCTGCTGCTCATATTTCTTGGCACAGTTTTTGTTATGACTTAGAAATTGTAAATGCGCATTTCCCATGAGCTTGTTCTGGTATCTTGAAGAAATTTAATCTTAGACCCTGCCAAACTATAGGCAGGCAGGCGGATGACCCAGTGGTTGACAATGGGGATGTAGTCTGAATTGACATGCCCCGTCTCTTCCAGGTCCATCACAAGGGATATGAAAGACAAGATTTTCTGTCTGGTATTGAAGGAGTTATGGGCAAATTGAACCTCTCTGGACTATTTGGAAATATTGGAACAAATTACAGAAACATTATAAATAACTTAGTTCTGATGTGAATATCCCTGGTAGAAGATGCCATGGTTTCCTTTTCCATTTTCTCCTTCTCTTTGGTCCATTAGACAGCTGATCATATTGTAATTTGGAACGAACCATCCCTTAATGACACTTGCATGAGCATATTCATCTTATAAAGTGGTAAGATTTACCTCACTGAACGTGTTGTTAATTATATGACTTGATTTCACTGGTATTTTTTTAGGATATCTGGCATGTGTTTTAGGCAAGTGCACTCCAGCTTTTTTACTTTTATGGTTCAATCAAATATTTTTTTCGCAGCTGTTCAAGATCAGTGAGGAAGTTGTAATTGATGCAACTAACAAGGGGAATATAGCACGGTTAATCAATCATTCGGTAAGTGCAGAACTTAGATTCCAGCTGAAACTGGATCTAAAGATACCAACTTACCTTTTTTTCCCCTTAAATATTTGTGACTGTTCTATGTTTCTGTTTGATCAAATATTTCGAAGACCATGTTTACAGAACAGTACACAGTGAAATACTTTCACAGCGACCTGGTACCTTGGATCACAATCCAGGTTGTCGCCAAGAACCTGGGATCATTGGTCCTTTAATTCCCATGATATTGTCTGCAGTACCCTCAAACTTAAAAGGAAAATGAATCTTATTCGTGGGATTTAATGACTATCGTGACACTTGCCAAATTAAACCTCAGCCTCACTTCGAGTTAGGAAGTTTAACTTGGTTTACCCGGGTCAGGTTGTGCAACTTATGGTGCATTCTCATGTTCAAACAATTTCCATTTTGTAACCTGATGCAATATACGATTAGTGGTAAAATAATCGAGGTACTTGTTTTAGTTATTCGTACTGCAAATTTATCTTGATGTAAAGTGTTCAATTGCTCTTATTGCAGTGTATGCCCAATTGCTATGCAAGGATTTTGAGTGTTGGTGACGTGGAGAATCGGATTGTTCTCATTGCCAAGACCAATGTTTCTGCTGGCGACGAGCTAACGTATGGTTTAAATAATCTGTCCCCCCCTCTCATTCTCTTACCATGGTTTTGATTCAAGTCACTGGTTCTGAGATATTTAATTTGGGAAGGACACGTGTCACTTGTTGTGTGGACAGGTACGATTACTTGTTTGATCCAGATGAGCGTGATGACTTGAAAGTTCCTTGCCGCTGTAAAGCTCCCAATTGCAGGAAGTTCATGAATTAAAGCTCGAGATTTTGACTCTCTGATGTATCCGTGTGTGAAAGCTTCGGACCTAGAACCTGTAATTTATTTCATTTATTTACTTTTAAAACGATCCAATTTTTTGCAGTCATAAAATGTAAATTCACTAGCTATTTGCCTGATATTCTTTTATTTTTATTTTTTTTATAAAAAATTAAAATATTAAACAATCTATACTATATATAAAAATTGACCGTCAAGAATTCTCAGTTCAGTTTGCAAAAGTATTCAATTTTTTATAAGAAAATATAAAAAAGCTATTTGAAAAATTAATTTGTAAAACAGCATAGGTGAAAATAATTAGAAATTTAGCACTCGCAAACATTTACAGCTCAGTTTAAGTACGGTAGTTATCTAAATACTAGATAATTGCCCGCGCATTGCTGCAGATATTTTTTTGTATATAATTTAACATAATTAAATCTACAACGATTAATTTATATGATATAAGTAAATAAAAATTATAGATTAAAAGATAAAATGTTTAAAATTTTGAGTTGAGTTTGTCATGTAAGCATAGATTATTTTTTTAGAATATAGCTAATTGCCCGCGCGTTGGCGCGGATATTTTTTTGTATATAATTTAACACAATTAAATCTACAATGATCAACAAACTTATCAAATTATCGGGAGAGAGAAAAAATAACAAAAAAGCAAGAATGAAAAATAATTAAATCATGATTATTATTATTATTATTATTATTATTATTATTATTATTATTATTATTATTATTATTATTATTATTATTATTATTATTATTATTATTATTATTATTATTATTATTATTATGTTCAATACACTTATATATACATGGACAAAAGTAGGGATTAAAAAAAAAAAAGTGTAAGGGCTGAAATGAAAATCAAATATCAAGGGCTTAAATTAAAAAATTAAAAGTCAAAGGGCTGAAATGCAACTTCAATTTATTGTCAATTGAAATCAGAGGACGAAATTGCAAAAATCGGAACCTTTGTACCGAATTGATTGAGTTCTATACAGCCAACCCGGAAATTGAAAGTAGAAGGACTGAAGTGCAACTTTGACACTCCGGAGAGAGAGAAACGTGGCCTGCGGCTTTAACCGGCCCCCGACGCGTCCACGGACATCTGGTGGTTACACGCACCACCGCGGGAGGAAGACCACGCGGCGGCGCATCGTTCTGTCCTCCGGGATACAATTTCCGGCCACCTGAGGAGGCCGCACGCGCCGCCTGAAGAGGGCGTGAGGCGGAAAACCGCCTGGCGCGTGCGGCGGACGCACCCCCAGATACCGATTTAAAAATTGGAAAAATAGGATCAATTACCGTTGTAAAACTGGACCCAATTTAGTGTTTTTGTCTTATTAGGGGCTAAAACCGTCTTTAGCCATTTCCGAAAATAATAAAAAAAGAAAAAGTTGCGGCGGACCGGACCGGACCGGGCCGGTCCGACCGCGCGCAATTATGCCGGTGCCCCTCAGCCGGATGTCTGTTTTTGTCCTATTACCGGGGACGAAATCGTCAATACACTGTTCACAAATGAATATTAAAAAAAAAAAATCCAAAGGAAAAGCCGAGAATAGCCCCGCTCGCCAGCCCCCTTCTGCCGCGCGCCCGAGGGCCAATTTCGCCCGTGCACTGCTCGAATCCACAGTGATTCTAGAGACAGTGTACAGTGGAAAACCCACGCCGTTTATTGTGTTTGTAATTGTTTTAAATTGTATTACTCTTTTTTACTGTCTTAAAAATTAAAAAAATGATGTTGTATTTAAATGGGCCGAGCAAGTCTGAAGCCCATGAAGTAACATTTCAAATTAAAAGGGAAGAAAATGGTTTGTTTTTCTTACTCATTTTGAAATCGTGAGAAGTTGGCTCGTCTATAATAAATAATATACCAAGCAGGAAGCAAGTGCTACTTCTCCATCTTCAACCCTTTCAGCTCAGCTTGAAGAGGAGAGCTCACAGAGAGAAAGTTTAAAATGAGAAAGAGATTGAAGAGAGAGACTTCGATTTGCAGTTGCAAATCTCCTCGTCTACAAAATCAAATCTCTCCTCGCTCTTTCAATTGGTAATCTCTCTCAGTTCGAAACTCACCCTCGTTTTCTAACAAGGATCTGTTTGCTTGCTACTGCATACCTGTGAGAAATTTGGCCCATGCTAATAATAAGATTTGATTTTCAAGTTAGTTTTGGGATTTTAGCATGACTTCGCTTCCTATTTATTTGTACTCTTTTTATCTGAGGTTTTGAGAGTGGTTATGCTTAACCAAGTACCTGTAATTTTGAGCTGGTTATTAGAGCTTGTTGATTCTGATTTAGAAACGAAACTTACAAGTTGTAGATCGTTTTCTTGGATTTGTTTTTTTGCTAAGCGTTGTTTATTTGAGTTCTTAACCGCTGTTTGGCAGCTGAGAAAATGAAAATGAAAATTTAACGGAATTTAGAATTTCATTTTTTCTTTTCTAGTTATTAAGGAACTAAAAGTCTAACACGCAACTCAAGAGTTTGAATACTTCAAATTGAATTTAAGTACGAAAATTACTGTTTCCATTATTTTCTCATGCATGCTGCTAAACAGATCGGGGTTGAGTTTGAATTTTTATTTAGGTTTCGAAATTAAAGATGATCGGATTTAAGTTTCCGTGAGTAAGAAAAACAAGCAATTAACTATTTTGTTTTGCACTTCAACTGAGAAAGGTATGAAGCGGATCTATGGACAGTAATGATGGGAAGTCTCTGGCGAAGGCTGCGGCAACTTGCCGATGGTTTTACACCGTCATCATGCATGACATTGCATGAAAATTTGTTTGCTTCCGTGATCTTCAAGTCCCAGCCCCATGTCAAGTGGCATTCAAGTAGATCAAGCTCTATGGTTCGTTACCCGGTAATTATCAGACCCCTTAACTGTTGCATTTTATGATTCGGTTAGAATAGTTAACAGTGTGTGATAAAAGTTGATTGTTTTTGCTTATGGGAGTTACCCTTACAATTTCCGTGACAATGAGAAGCATATTGGCAAGTTGATTTGTTCTCTCTTACTTTGGTTAATCTTTTCACTGTTGATGTGGGATGTTTCCCATCTTTCATAGTTAGTATTGTTTGTTTAAAAGATTAAATAGTCTCCTTGAGCTCAAAAAATGTGGTGGAGATTGCAAACTGTTTGATTTCGAGTTCACTTAACAATATTTCGATGTTCCATCAATCTTCGGCCTATTGAAATTCACTCTATAGAATGGTCCTTTCTTACTCAGAATTCAGAAAAGAGTGTGCTTATATCTGCCGCGAAGTTTTAAAAAAAAATGGAAGTAATATACTGCAGTTCTTTTTAATATGGACGCAATTGAATATAGAAAGCACATTATAATTGCATCAATCTACGGCCTATTCATGGTATGCTGTTCTTTTATGGGACAATCAGTTTGGATGAGAATTGGTGCATTTTTCTTTGACTCCAAAGTAGCACACTTGTCCGAGAGGCTCAGCTTGCCACTGAAGATAATCAACAAAGATGAAGTAGAGAAGGCTGTGGAATCCTGTGGAGCTTGTGTGCCAAGTAACATCAGAGAAGGGATCTGGATAGCAGGTAACTCTAATTTGATTTTTTTCACCCTAGAAATGTTAGTTCTGAACTCATATTTGTCAGCAAATCTAATAAATTCTGGATCACAAGCCATCTAATTATGCACAAAAAATTGCCGACATCTTCAGATCTGCAGCTTGTTCGATGCCCTGTTTGTGAACTCGATATATGTGAGGGTGAGCTCAAATTACTTTACTGGATAACTATAGGATCTCCAAACTATGAGTTTCCCTTAAGAATCATTCGGCAAGTAAAACATGTTATTTGGTTTGGGTGTTCATCTACTCTTCTTTAGCTACAGGTCTATTTTATAGAACCATTAACAAAATGACAGGATTTTGGACTAAAAATTGCCATGCAGATAACTGTCAGTTGCATTCATTTACCTTATTGTAATGAAAAAGGTGTTAAACATTCAGCTCAATCAAGGGCAGATCAGGAGCAACATTCAAGGCAATCTGCACAAGCAGATCAAGAGCAGAGTCAGGAGATGAATGTCACAGAAATGGCAGCAATCCCTCAATGATCCCAAAGATATTGAACATAAATGCAAAAGATAAATTAGGTGTTAATGCAGAATATTCTTGCCACGAATAGTCAAAATTACCTTGTATTGCATATTGTATTTAGGGAAAGTTGTTAAAACTTTTCCCCTGTAATCTGTCTATAAAAGCAATGAAATGCTCATAGGCTAAGATACGCTTGAATTAGCCTTTTTGTATTTATTCTCTCATGGTATCAGAGCACATTTAAGCTCACGCTAGATCCTACTACCATGTCTTCTTCCGCTGCTATTTATACTCCTCCAAACAACCTTCTGCAATTTGTTTTGGTGAAACTTGAAGGACCTTCTTCCTATTTGAACTGGTCTTCTCAAGTTGAAGATGCTCTCAGCATTCATGATCTCTTGTGTTTTGTTGATGGAACAAAGTCATGCCTAGATGAGTTCTTACCTATCTCTAAAGGTAGAACTAGAGAAACCAATCTCGATTTCACTTTATGGAATCGCAAAAACCGGTTTGTACTAGTTTGGATGAAATCCACAATATCTGACAAGGTTTTGTTGATGGTCTATGGTTTGAAAATTGCCCGACAAGCGTGGGTTGCTCTAGCACAACGCTTTACCTCTCCTTCCATCTCAAATGTTAATCAATTAAAGTGACAGTTGCAAAGTTTGTAGCAAGGGGGACTTAGCTGCTCAAATTTTATTGAACATGCAAAGACCCTTGCTGACCAATTAGCAGCAGTAGGAAAGCCTGTGGATGAAGCATACTTAATTTTTCTTGTCTTGGGAGGACTCAACGCTGCCTATAATCCTTTTGTGTCTAATTGTTACTTTGCACAACGTGAGAAATCCCTTTCCTTGTTTGATTTCCAATCTGAATTATTTGCTTTTGAAGCACTCCTTGAAAGCCAACAACGAAGCATGCAAGCTGAACATAATAGCTTTGCAATGATGGCGCATAAACTGGGAGGTGCAAGAAGTCAGAAGAAACACCATCGAAACTGGTAGCAACAATGTTTTACTCTAGGTATTTCAAATAAAAAATTCAGTCCAAGCAACACCAATGACAATATGTTTTCTTCAAACACTGGGCATGCACCTGCAAATTGGCAACAACAACGTTTCTCTTCATCTTCACCATTACAGAAATATACTCCAACAAATAAAAATGGTAATACTGGAACCCCCCAACAACGAACACAGTCTCACCAGCACTGGATGAATTCTTGCATGGGCGAATGACTCCACCTTTGATCCCTATGTTTGTTAAATCTGTGGCAAAAGAAATCACATGGCACTTGACTGTTTCCACATGTATGACTATAATTATCAAGGGCGTCATCCACCCCAACAGTTAGCAGCCATGGTAGCTCAATCGAACTCCATTCACGATAAGAACACCTGGTATGCTGATAGTGGTGGCAATCAATACATTACTGCTGATATTGCTAATCTTCACTTGGTTGAGCCATACACAGGAGATGACAAAGTGGCTATGGGTAATGGTAATGGTCTACAGATTAAGCATACTGGTACACTTGCACTGCATACATCTAATTCTACCCTCAAAATGAAACATGTTCTTCACGGTCCATAGGCAACAGTAAATTTGTTATCCATTAATCAATTTTGTCTAGATAACAATTGTTATTTTATACTCACGGGATCTAATTTTTTTGTGAAGGACAATCTCTCGGGACGAACGTTGCTAACATGCAAGAGTGAAGGTGGACTCTACCCTATTCAGGTTGACCTACAAACCTTCAAAAATTTTCATAAGAAAGTGTCTCTGATGGGGGTTCGTACAACTGCTATTTGGCATGCGAGACTTGCTCACCTTTCCTCTCACATTACCAATCACATCGTCAAATCCTTTAATTTACCTATGTCAAGTTCTTTTGATTCAAATTTGATTTGTCAATTTTGCTTAATGAAAAAAGCCAAACAATTACTGTTTGGTGACTCTATGCGTGTCGTGTTGTCACCTTTACATCTTGTTCATTCCGATGTATGGGTTTCACTCGTTGTATCGAATGATGGTCACAAATATTATGTTCTCTTCATTGATGACTATTCTCGATTTACGTAGGTATATCCTCTTCGTAATAAATCTGATGTCTTTTCTTGCTTTGTGCATTTTAAATCCTTAGCAGAAAATTATTTCTCTACAACTATTAAACAATTCCAAGGTGATAATGGTGGAGAACATCTCTCTAAACAATTCCAAAATTTTCTACGAACTCGGTATTTTTTCCAGGTACTGCTCATCCTCTTTCTAATTATTTATCTTATATTAATCTTTCTCATACTCATAAAGCATTTACTACTAACCTCACTCTACTTAAAGAGCCGTCAAGTTTTTCACAGGTTGTCCATCATCCGCAATGGCGTGACGCAATGCAACATGAACTTGCTGCTTTACAAGAGAATAAAACTTGGAGTTTGGTACCCTTATCACCCAATAAACGACCCATTGGTTGCAAATGGGTTTATAAAGTCAAAATGAAGGCAGATAGACAGATTGAACGTTATAAGACCCGATTGGTGGCTAAAGGCTACAATCAAATTGAAGGGCTTGATTACCAGGAAACTTTTGCCCCGATAGCTAAATTGGTCACTGTCCGATTACTACTAAGTGTGGCAGCTTTACGTGGTTGGCATTTATACCAACTCGACGTTAACAATGCTTTTTTGAATGGGGATCTACATGAGGATGTCTACATGTCCTTGCTTCCAGGATTCGGACGAAAGGGGGAGACACGTGTCTGCAAGCTTCATAAATCCCTATATGGTTTAAAACAAGCTTCTAGACAATGGTTCATCAAACTATCCACCGCGCTAAAGACTGCAGGATTTCATCAATCCCTATCTGATTATTCGTTATTCGTCCGAAGTCATCAAGGTAATTTTCTAGCCCTACTTATATATGTTGATGATGTGATATTGGCTGGGAATAATTTGCAGGATATAGAAGATACTAAACTACTCTTGTCCAAGCAATTCAAGCTTAAAAACTTGGGAAAACTTAAATACTTTCTTGGAATTGAAGTTGCAAGATCACAACATGGAATTAGCTTATCACAAAGAAAATATGCACTGGAGATTTTGGAAGACTCTGGATTCTTGGGCGTCAAACCATCTCAATCTCCGTTAGAACAGAATATACCACTCACACAATCCGATGGAGAACTCCTAGAAGATGGGTCAATATACAGAAGATTAGTCGGGAGATTAATCTACCTCACCATTTACTATCAGATTGCTAATGGCAGTACACTTCCTATTACTGTTGTTGGTGATTTGGGTCCTTCTTTTAAAGATGTTTTTGTCTCTCCTGAATTATCTACTAGCTTGATTTCTGTTGGACAATTGGTGGATGATAACTGTGATGTTCATTTTTCCCATGGTGGTTGTATTGTGCAGGATCAAGTGTCGGGAATGGTGATCGCGAAGGGGCCTAAAGTGGGACGTCTTTTTCCGCTATATTTTTCTATACCTAATGTTGTTTCCTTTGCTTGTATGGCTACTGCCAATAACAATGAAGTATGGCATAAGAAATTGGGTCATCCTAATTTTGGTGTCTTAACTCATCTTTTGAAACATGGTTTTTTGGGCAATAATAATAATTCTTCCTCATCCTTTGATTGTGCTACTTGTCGTCTTGGTAAAAGTAAAACCTTACCTTTTCCTGTGCATGGTAGTCGTGCTTCCGCCTCTTTTGAAATTGTGCATACTGATGTTTGGGGGGCAAGTCCTATTACTTCTCATGAACAATATCGTTATTTTGTGATATTCATTGATGATTACATTCGATTTACCTGGATCTATTTTCTTCGCTCTAAAGCTGACGTGTTCTCTGTTTTTCAAAGATTTGTGGCACTTGTCGAGGCACAATTTAGTACTTCTATCAAAATCTTACGCTCCGACTCAGGGGGGGAATATATGTCACATGCCTTTCAAAATTATCTTCAGCAAAAAGGGATAATTTCTCAATGCTCTTGTCCTTACACCCCTCAACAAAATGGAGTCGCTGAGCGTAAGAATCGTCATCTCTTAGATGTTGTTTGTACTTTGCTAATTAAGTCATCTGTACCTACCAAATTCTGGGTAGAAGCATTATCTACAGCTGTTTATTTGATCAATCGCTTGCCTACGGTCACTTTAAATTATGATTCTCCATATCTCTGTTTATTTGGTATACCTCCTGAGTATAAATCACTTCATACTTTTGGGTGTGTTTGTTTTGTCCATCTGCCACCTACTGAACGTCACAAGCTTGTTGCCCAGTCTGTCACATGTGCTTTCATGGGATATAGCCCTACTCAGAAAGGATTTATATGTTATGATGCTCATGCAAATAAATTTCGAATCTCCCGGAATATAGTCTTCTTTGAAAATCAATATTTCTTTCAATCTCATGTTATTTCTGATTCCTCTACTGCCCCTACTGCTCATCTTCCTCCTTTTGATGATGTCCCTCGTTCTGCTAAGCGATTTAAACTAGGTATAATGTATCAAAGACGTCCTCCTCCAGTACCCCTTCCAGACACCACTTCGTCACTTGATTCTACACTACCGGCACCGCGACGGTCCACTCGGGTTATACATCCGCCAGATAGGTATGGTTTTTCTCATACCTCGTTTACTGCCACTCTCGATACTATTTCTGTTCCTCACTCTTATACTCAGGCAGCAACTCAGGCTTGCTGGCAGCAGGCCATGCAAGAGGAAATTCAAGCTCTTCAAGAAAATCACACTTGGGATCTTATGACTTGTCCGCCTGGAGTCAAACCTATTGGTTGTAAGTGGGTTTACTCAGTTAAGGTTAGATCTGATGGCTCCCTAGACCGGTATAAGGCCCGTCTCGTGGCTCTTGGGAATCGACAGGAATATGGTATTGATTATGAAGAGACATTTGCACCAGTAGCTAAAATGAGTACTGTACGGACTATATTGGCACTTGCTACGTCACAGGAGTGGTTTCTTAGACAAATGGATGTGAAAAATACGTTCCTACATGGGGATCTGAAGGAAGAAATTTATATGTCTCCACCTCCGGGCATGTTTAAAACACCTTCCTCCGAGGTTTGTCGGCTACGCAGATCCTTATATGGTTTGAAACAGGCTCCGCGGGCATGGTTTGATAAATTTCGCTCTACTTTGCTTGATTTTCACTTTATTCAAAGTCAGTTTGACTCCTCTCTGTTTTTTCGCAAGACATCTGCAGGAATTGTATTGCTCCTAGTCTATGTTGATGATATTGTGATTACTAGATCAGATACTGAGTTACTTAAACACTTGCAAAAGCATCTTCATGACTCTTTTCACATGAAAGATCTTGGCCCCTTACAGTATTTTCTTGGCCTTGAGGTTCAGATTACTCCGACCGGTACATTGTTACATCAGCACAAGTACACAGAGGAAGTGATTTCACTAGCTGGTCTTCATATGGGTAATTCTGTTCTTACTCCATTAGAGGTCAACGTTAAGCTTCGCCAGGAGGAAGGCGAGCTTCTGTCAGATCCGTCCGTGTATCGACAACTAGTTGGAAGTTTGAATTACTTGACAATTACTCGTCCTGATATTTCCTTTGTGGTACAGCAGGTTAGCCAATTTATGCAGGCTCCTCGTCATCTTCACTTTGCTACCGTTCGCCGCATTATCCGCTATTTGAAGGGTACTTCTTCACGAGGGTTGTTCTTTCCTAAGGAATCTTCCTTACGGTTAGAAGAATATTGTGATGCTGATTGGGCCGGTTGTGCAGATACTCGTCGCTCTGTTACCGGATGATGTATATTTTTTGGTAATGCACTCATTTCTTGGAAGAGTAAGAAGCAAGATCGAGTTTCCAAATCCTCCACAGAATCCGAATATAGAGCTATGTCTTCAGCCTGCTCGGAAATCACATGGCTTCGTGGGTTATTGGGCGAACTTGGTTTTCCTCAGAACCATTCCACTCCTCTTCATGCTGATAATACCAGTGCGATTCAAATTGCGGCTAATCCAGTGTTTCATGAGCGTACAAAACATATTGAGGTTGATTGTCATTCCATTCGTGAATCATTTCACCGACATGAAATTACACTACCGCACATTTCCATCGAACATCAAACTGCGGATATTTTCACTAAAGCTCTCTCTCGGCATCGGCATAAATTCTTAGTTGACAAATTGATGCTTCTTGATCGACCAGCATCAATTTGAGGGGGGATGTCAGAGGAATGTGATTGTGTATTAATTAGGAAATTAATTAGAGATGTAAAGAGTAGTTAGTAGTATTGTAATAGGACACTTATCCTTCTTCCATACTAAGCCCTAATTACTAGCTACTCATGTAAATCGGCTTAATGTCTATTTAATGAACAAGACACTCAAGATGAGTGATCATTCGGTGCATACACAAATTAATAATTTGACAACCATAACCAGACCAGACTTGACATATGCCGTGCACATACTAAGTCAATTCATGGACAAGCCTCGACAACCACACCTAGAAGCAGCTCATAAAGTGCTAAAATACATCAAACGAACCCCTGGACAAGGAATCTTGCTACCATCCACGGGATCACTCCAACTACAAGCATTTTGTGACACGGATTGGGCTCGATGCAAAGACATAAGGAGATCAGTCACCGGTTACTGCATTTTGCTTGGAAATGCACCAGTTTCATGGAAAACCAAGAAACAAACAACAATATCCCGTTCAAGTGCAGAAGCAGAATACAGATCCATGGCAACCACATGCTGCGAGATCACATGGTTGAAGAACATCTTGAAAGATTTAAAGATAGACCATGCACAACCAGTAACCTTGTTTTGTGATAATCAGGCAACAATGCACATAGCATCTAACCCAGTCTTCCACGAGCAAACCAAACACATAGAGATCGACTGTCATTTAATTCGAGAAAAAATTCAAGAAGGAATGATACAGACAGCTTACATTCGAACCACCGAACAACCAACAGATTTGTTTACCAAACCATTAAGCTCCACACAATTTGAAATACTACTTAGCAAGTTGGGTGTAATTAACATACACTCCAACTTGAGGGGGAGTGTTAAAACTATAGGAAACCAGAATCGGTAGTCAAACATCTTAATTATTGTAAATGTTACCGTTTTATTTTCTTTCCTTTTCTATGTAATATTCAGCTCAATTATAGGCAATAGATTAGGATCCTAAACTCATCTATACTTGTATAAATCATAGAATGTATGTATGAAATTGATATACTGAATATATGAAATTCTTACCAATTGATTACCTTCTCCAATCTCTGAATTTCTTCAGATTTGCCTCCCAAACTCCATATAATCAGAGCTTCCATAATCTTGCTATTCTGCATTTTGTCATCCATGACAATAATCGCAATTACTTCAATTATATCCCTGCGTCTGTCCTTCGTGATTTTGAAGATTTTCAAACAAACTGAACTGCTAACTTCTTGATATTTCCTTCTGCCTATCAATCTCTTATTTCTTGGGGAAGTAGGAATTCTTACAAAGCACTACACGATGAGAGCAGGATCGGATGAAGTAGTAGTTTCAATTAGAATCTCTCAGCAGCCTTTGTAGTCCTGCCCCATCACGCAAATCTTCTGGGCCAAGTTTCGCGTTCTTCTCCCACAGAAATTGCAAAGCATTTTCAAATTCATAGTTGACCATGAGAAACCAAATTAGGGTAGGTGATGTGACTCGTTAGATTTTCATTTACTCCTGGTAGCTGCTTCAGTGGGACAATCATCTAGATAAATGTCCTTTTGGCTTTCCTTGTATCTTGATAGTTAGGATCTTGTTATACTGTGAAGTTCTGCAATGACCAACTGTTAATAAAAGTCAAACATATATACATATATTTGGGTGAAACGAGCAGGGTTCCTAGCTAAATTCAATTTTAATTTATACACATACATTTATAAAACTCTCACTATCATTTTCTGACCAGCCAGGTTAATTAAATAGCGGATGGGGTTTTTTAAGGCTCATCTGTTTTTCTGAGCATACCAGAAAGGCGTATATTAATGTTTTTCCAGAATAGTTTCAACACAGCCACATGTGCTCTTGATTTTATATGGAACCTAAAGGCTCCTCCTCTGTTATTTAAAATCTGACCATATGCAGTTGACTTTCAGGCTAAATTCAATAGTATATACTTGAAAAAATTTGCGGCCACGCAAGTGGTCACGGATGCCTGAGATCCTTCTTATAAAGGTTGACTTTAGAAATGTTTGTTCTATCGTGGCTTTAAATGAAGAAAAATCCTAGTATTATAAGAAGGCCTAATTTTTCCTGCTTCAGTCCTTTCAACGCTATGGGCATCTTAGAAGTTCTCTTTCTCATCAGGCTTCTTCGTTTGATCATCAACGCAGCAGCAGATTGCTCAATCTCCGAGTGCAGCATCCATGGCGTCCCTATTCGATTCCCTTTCCGGCTAGAAGGCCAGCAACCTCGAAACTGCGGCTACCCTGGTTTCGATCTAAGTTGCAGTAATCAGAGTATGACAGTTCTGAAACTTCCTCACTCCGAGGACTTTCTCGTGCGTGACATCAATTATCTCACACAACAAATACAGCTTTACGACTCGGATAATTGCCTTGCTAAACGCCTTCTACAACTCAATCTCTCAGGTTCTCCTTTCCGTGGTTTTTTCCATCAGAAATACACCTTTCTAAGCTGCCCAACTCAGCTCGTAAAGTCTCGCTTCACTACCATCAATTGCCTCAGTAATTCAACAATATCAGTTTTAGCTACCTCTTC
The DNA here is from genome assembly GCA_009078335.1 of Salix brachista. Taxonomy (NCBI): domain Eukaryota; kingdom Viridiplantae; phylum Streptophyta; class Magnoliopsida; order Malpighiales; family Salicaceae; genus Salix; species Salix brachista. The sequence goes on from CM018573.1 coordinate 13,742,326, forward strand.
CATGAACCTTGAGCAAGCGATGTCCTCATCATGTGATGTTACAAGCACGCTGACAATTCTAGTTTCATGGCCAGTTCAGTACAACGAAGGGTTCTCGTATGATCTCAGTGAGGATCTTCTACTAACATGGTTTTCTCCTGATTGTAAAAGATGTGAAACACAAGGCAGCATGTGTGGTTTCTATGGAAATGCAAGTCAAGAAATTGGCTGCTCCTATGATTATAAAAAAGGTAACTTTTCTTATCTTTATTTCTATTTTTTAAGCCACAACTTCATAATCATCTTTACTTGCATTTAGATAAAGAAAAAGCGGAAATACCACTTAGAAACTGCTTGACTGGATCAAAACTAGGGAGCTAATGGTAGTTGAGTAGCAAAAGATAATGGAAAATTCTCAATTTGGTATTGGTCAGTAGAGTCGGTACAATAATGCATGACATAGGAAACGTGCATTAGAATCTAGAGGTGTAGAGAAATTGACTCAACTAGATAATTATATATCAAGCTACCGTCTTTAGCTAACCTATAAAAAAAATATTAGGAAGAATGTCAAGTGGGATATGACACCAGATAATCATTTCCAGTAATATTATTGTTCACCCCCACCTTGACATCGACCTATGTCCAGCCAAACAGGCCATGATAAAGTGTCCACCTTCCATTCAGTTGCCCCTCCTGCTTTTTAATTGGTAGAAGGTGCAACAATGGGACACTGGCTCAGTTTGTTCAGTGAATTCTAACCAGTCACAAGGGTAGAGTGGCGTATGCCAGGATAGTTGATTTATTACTGGAAATACGAAATTTTGGGACCATCCCAAAAATTTGGTGTTTCTTATATTTGAAAAATTGCCATAAAAGCAAAGTAGGTTGAAGAAATGCAATGAAATCTTATGTAATACTGACAAACAGAATGAGACTAATGAGCTTAAAAAAAAAAACAGATGAAGTGAGAACATCAATAATATGGATCATCAACTACTGACAGCTTCTAATTTCAGGCAAGTTTGCCAGTAATCTCAGAGTTTTGGGGATCCTTATCCTTTCGATTGGAATACCAGTTCTTGTATGTGCAAGTGGGGTGGGTATTTCTGCCTACCTTATACCCTGGCATTCACGAGCCAATGAGGCAAATGCCACGTAGAGGAGCTCCACCGTAGCAGCAGCAGCAGCAGCACTGCAACCTACCACCTTGGTGATAGGTCTCGACGAGTCCACCATTGAATCATTTGACAAGCTGGTCCTTGGGGAAAGTAAGCGGCTGCCTGGTCCCAATGGTAGCACCTGTGCTATATGCTTATCGGAATATAACACCAAAGAAACATTAAGAATCATACCAGAATGCAAGCACTGCTTCCATGCAGACTGCGTCGATGAATGGCTACGGATGAACGAAACTTGTCCAGTTTGCCGGAAATCACCATCCCCTGCCCATGTCAGATCATCGAACATTTGACATTAAAAGACTTGATCTCTCTGTCTCTCTCCCCTTGCTAGATTGCGGCTGTTTTGCCCATAACATCCCCCACCAAGAACACACAGGCACACACAATGTTTCGTTTTTCAACTCCGTTTCTGATTTGTTTTGGAGGAGCAAAATGTTAGCTAGTATATTAATGACTAGGTTAATTGCTTTTTTAACAAAAGACTAGAAGATTCATGGCAAAAAAAATCCTCAGCATTATTTCGTTTGTATTTTGCAAGCTTTGCTGGTTGCTGCCAAAGATGCAAGTAGATTTGGTTCTCATTAACAAAACCACGTTCTTGGCGCCCAATAATCTCTCTGATAATCCCTGAAACCTAACATGATCAGGAATGCATTACACAAGAACCCTCGGACACCAATTAAAATAAGAAGAAGAAGAAGAAGTCCTTCCGGATCCGTGTTTGATTTAGCATCACCATGACAAGGAATGCATTACACAAGATCCCTCGGACACCAATTAAGGGTGTGTTTGGCACAGATTTTGCTTTTGTGGTTGAGGTTTTAAAAAAATAGTTTCATAAAAAGCATTTTAGCTGCGGTTCAAAATAAATTTTGAAGTGTTTGGTTAAAACTGCTTTTGAGTTTAAGATTAATGAAAAGCAGTTTCATGTGTTTGGTTACCAAGCTTTTTTATATTGCTTTTAACTTGTGAAATTACTTTAAAGGGCATATATATATATATATATATAATTTTTTAAATATTGTAGATTTAATAATTATAATAATATAATGTAATTAATAATTCAAGTAAATTGGACATTTTTTTTTATTCTCTCACCAAATTATTTTTATCAATATAATGAAACTTCATGTCAAATCTTTTTTTTGTTTTTATCAATTATTCAAGATTCCAATTATCATTTATTTTTTCTCTTCAAATTATTCAACACTACATGTCAATCTTTTTTTTTGTTTTTATCAATTATTCAACATTACAAGTCATATTCCTTTAATTTTGAATTTTTAATGCCAATTAATCAAGAAACCAATTTTTTTTTTAAGTCTAAGTATTAAATTTTAGCAATTTTGTAATATTGATTTTAGCAACTATTTAAGATCCCACTTTTTTTCGTTTTTAATGTCAATTAATCAAGAATATTAATTTTTTCTTAAGACAACTTGCATGTTTAAACAATATGTTCTTAATATTCTTAACAATATTTTTATTCACTAGTACAAACAAAAACAAACATTCATTAATAACAATGAGAACAATAATTCAAAATAAATAAAAATCTTTAAATCATAATATAAGAGGTTATAACAAAATAATATATTTTAGAACATCGAAATAACTCAATACGAAAGTCGTAACTGAAAAAATTGTGCTCAACAAATTACTTCTTATGTTACAGTCCAAAGGAAGACAAATATAAAAAACAAACAGGCAAACAAATTCAGAGCATTGTAGTTAAGCGTTTTTTTGACGTGCGATGTTTCGTTGAAGCCAACTGTATTTTCTTTCAATACTATTGATGCCAGCCAACAGTTCTCTATTTCTTAGCACACTTAGAAACGCAGTAGCTCAGTAAAAAAAATCATCGTCATCTGAAAAAATATATTTTAAAACATCGAAATAACTCAATACGAAAGTCGTAACTGAAAAAATTGTGCTCAACAAATTACTTCTTATGTTACAGTCCAAAGGAAGACAAATATAAAAAACAAACAGGCAAACAAATTCAGAGCATTGTAGTTAAGCGTTTTTTTGACGTGCGATGTTTCGTTGAAGCCAACTGTATTTTCTTTCAATACTGTTGATGCCAGCCAACAGTTCTCTATTTCTTAGCACACTTAGAAACGCAGTAGCTCGGTAAAAAAAATCATCGTCATCTGTCGAACCAGGTATTGATTGGAACTCAGCCAATACTTCACGAATACTGCAACCCGGCAAATCCCTATTCGTAGAAGTGGAATCACTCCTACTAGACATGCTGTCGAGAAGCTGTTGTTGTATTGATACTAGTTGAGCACCAATTCCAGATGATTTTTTCTTTCTAGCTCTCAGCTCCGGGTGCTCTCTTTCTTTTCTTTTGCCATTATTCTTTGTGTTGCTACTAGTAGACATCTGCACCCCCACAACGCCTCGAGAAGTATGATTTTCAAAATCCTCATTGACATTCTCCTCTGAATCCCCACTTCCTTCTTCCAAATCAGCACCTTCTAGACCGACATTGCTTGTGCCCAAATCGACTTCATTGACACCAACTGCACCTGAAGATGGTGCCCATGCATATTGTACGGTAGCGGTGACTCCAGAGAACATTCTATCAAACTTTAACTTCAACAATGGCTCGATACCGGCCTGCCTCAATTTTTTTGCCCCTCTTATTTCCTGAATGAAACAAATAGTTTTATTGTAATTATCTTAACAAAACATAATGAATGACATGGAATAGCTAGTCCGACGAAAATTCACCTGAATTTTTGATTTCCACCACTCATCGCTAGCCGCAATTGTCCCTAATTCGTAACTCCAACCCACACCAGTTTTAGCTATCAATTTCGTCCACAACCTCCAATCTTTTTTACATGCACCCCATTTGTTTTTCAGCTATATTTTGGTGAATGCATGACTCGTTTTTTCTTGAAATGATGTTATAATAAATTTCCATCCGCATCGATCAAAATGAGTACTTGGTCTCATTCCCATGTCAATTGTCTGAATGCATATATCACAAAATGTATGCAACATTTCTCTATTCCAATTAGCTTTATCCATAGATTCATGATCGTCCATGATATCTCGTAAAACTTTGAAAACAAAAACAAATCAACATTAAAACAAACACTAAATACTAAATACTATGAAGGAACAAACTTTAGAAGCATTATGCTGGATTTGAATTCTGAAATGGGGATATATTAGTTAGATAATAACCAACACCAAGTCTATGCCTGATATAAAGAGACAAAGTACCATATACGCGTAAAACAAATGTATATATTTCATTCTAGGCTAAACTGAATGAATTAGTTTTCTGACTATTCTTCAATCTCACTCAACTAGAAATTATGATCTGGAATGAAGTTATATTCAACAAAATGATTTGCGCAATTAAATTCCACAAATGCAAATCTAGCTTAAAATCAGTATATATCTCTATCCCTCAAGGCTTCGGTTTCTAGTTTAACATGATTTTAATTCTGTAATAGTCTATCTTCCCAAATTCCAAGAATACCACCCTATATGTCATCTATTGTGCTCAACGAGCATGGATTACAAGAAAATGACCAGGTAGTATGCTCAATCATAATGGGAGAAGAAGCTAAGTTCATTAGAACCGAGCAGGAGCATTAATATGAGGAAAAAAATTACTTTCAAATGATTGAAAACAGACACAAAATCTGTTGTGTGCTCACACATGAACATATATATGCCAAGATCAAGTACCAAGGCAAACTTTAGCATGCTATCATTGCTGAAATTTCGTAACTAGAAAGTATTACCATCAATATGACATGTAAATTTAATAGAAGCATTTGCTTAAATGTAACTTCAGTCATTCATACATAAACATGAACATGATTGTAACTATTGCTTGAAATGAGCCATCAAAACAAAGCTACAAACAAAGCTCTGTTGGGACCCCCAGGCCTCCCCAAACTCAGATTCACACAAATTTTCAAACAACATCATTATCTTCAAAATCACTTTCAAAACCATATAATATTATAGCCTGCATGCTTAATCTAAGTAATCTTTGGTCTGAGCATTTCAAAATCACAGAGTATTACTGATCTAAGTCCCAACATCCCCACAGTTCTAAGTAAATTAGACTACCTCAGTTCTGAGTAATATTACATCTGTTTTTCAATTTTGACCAGAGAAGGAAGATAACATAAAAAATAATCTTGGGTCTGTCTGTGAGCTTGTAGTGATGAATGTTTGCAACTGAAATCTAGCATCCTAATAACTCTAAAAACTTCAAAATTCATACCATCACAGAGTACACAAAACAGATCCAAGCGAAAAAATAAAAAAAATCATCACATGAGAGGTAAAACTTACAGTTGACAGAAACAAGAGCTTAGTGTGGGGATATGTTGCCTCGATGGTGAGGACGAGAGAAGGGGAGAGCAGATGGGTTCGTGTTGCAGAGGATGAAGGAGAAGGGGGGGACGGGAGGGTGAAGGACAAAGGGAGAGCAGATGGGTTTTTTAGATGGTTTTTGCAGAGGTTGAGGAGGGACTGGAGGCGTTGTGGCGCTGTGAAGGTGAGGGAGGCGTTGTGGCTGTGAAGAAGGTGAGGGTTACAGGTGAGGGAGAATGAGGGAGGCATTGTAAGGGGATAGGGTTTGAAAAATTAATGCTAACGAATCAGAAAATTAAAAAGAAACAGAGATGAGGAGCTGAGAATCCTGTATTTATTTTCAAGTCATATTTACAAGTAACCATTACTTGTTTGATTTTTGTAACGGGGAGGGAGGGTTTTAGGACAGTGAGAAGAGATGACTGTGCGGCTAGTTGCTTTTCTCAGCTTTTATCTCGCGCACGCAACCCAGGTTTATAACTTTTTACACGTGGGATCCACGCAGTTTTTTTTAATTTTTTACTTAACTAAACGATTATCTACTTTTTTTCCAAGCCACTTTTTTTGAATCTCCGGTCCAGCAGCTATGCCAAACGAAACGGCCACTAAAATAAGAAGAAGAAGAAGAAGTCCTTCCGGATCCGTGTTTGATTTAGCATCACCATGACAAGGATGCTGTCATGTTCAATCTTGGTTACTCCCAAACCTGCAACCCGTGGATGATCAATTAGAAATCTAATTTCAAAATTGAGAATCTAACTTGAGTGGAGCACCACGCATGTTAAACTCTGAAAGCAGATTGGTGCATGACTCAGTGACAGGATTGAAACTTCATTTAACATTTGATTGCTTCTGGCTTGTGAAGAACGAAGAGAGTTAAAGGAATATGTTTATGGGCGATCATGGATTTGACTGTTGATTAGTGAGATTATGAACGCCAGAGCTAGCTCCGTTTAATAACCAATTGGTTAAGACAAGTTATCACATAACAGCTCGTCTCTCTCAATTTGACATGACTAGTGACTGTTTAGGAAGGTTGATTGAGATTTTTTTTATTAAAAAAATATTAAAATATTTTTTTTTTTAAAAAAAAAAAAATTTACAACGTATCAAAATAATTTAAAATATCAAACAAATTAATTTTAAATAAAAAATAAAAATAAAAATGAATTTTTTTAACAATCCCAAGTCAACCAACGACTATACATTGAACAAGGCCCTTGAGAGCCGTAGCTAGAAGAATTCGTCCCCTGGCTTACCAGAAACCAGCAGCAAATGTCCCCGTCCAAAACGTCAAGGCTGAAACTGACGCGACGTATAATATTTGATAAAGCTAGGTTCTCAGCCCCTAGAGTTACATAAAACTGTAGAATTTTTATAAAAAAAACTTTTTAGTATTTAAATAAAAAATTGAATAGTTTTCATCTCAAAATAAACTATATATTTTTATTTATATCATTTGTAAATTTTTTTTATAAAAAAGAGTTTTTAATTAAAACTTATTTAATTAATAAAATTCATCAAGCATTTGATTTTTCTAAATAGTAAAATAATAATTTAACTAATCTAATAGAAAAAAATATCTAAATACAATAAGTTAAATAAAAACAATCTTGTAAACTAACTATGAAAGCAATCATCATCAAATTTTAGCCAAAAAAACATCACATTCAATATTATATGACAAAATTTCATCTTGATTCAATTGTTAAATTAAAATTAATTGTATTTTGAACTCTTCAAAACCTAATATTTTTAATCATTAATAAAACAATGAAATAAAAATCATTATGCCAAGAATAAGAAGGAATTCCCCCACATCAGTCCCTTTTATTTCTGAAATACTTGCTCTTTAAACTCTTCAAGAATTAAAAATCTTAATCATTAATAAATAGTGCAATAAACATCGTTATGCTAAAAAAATGAAAGAATTTCTCCAAACATACCATTGTACTTGAAAACTTTAAAATTTAATTTATGACGTGTATACTAAATAAAAACATATTCATATATAATATTATACTTTTTGTTCCTATAAAATCCTATGCGGATCTAAATTTATGACGTGTATACTAAATTTAATTTTTCATGATATTTTAAAAAGAATTATAAGAAATTAACATATCCTATGCAAATCTTGTTAAGATAAAATTAAAAGCACACCAATATAAGTTTTCAAGTCTAGAAATTAAAACCATCAAACTCTAGCATAGCTACAAAGTGCACAGAAAGTACTTTTAATGATAAAAAAATCTTATTAAAATAAAAAAAAGAGCCATACTTTGTCGTTAACCAGTTACTAATTTTTTTCTCTGAAAATTTCCAATCATATAGTAGAATTTTATCAAATTCAGGAATAAATATGGGTTTCGCCTACTCGAGGTGAGTGTTTAGACGAGTTCCTCTTCTCTTCACAAATCTTGTTTAGTCGAGTTAGATCTATTATGGTTTGTTCCGAACAATCAAACCTTTATTCTCAACAATTTAGATTTTGCTCCTGACCCCGAACAAAACCTCACAAGGCCTTCACTCTTTCATCGCAAGGTGAGTTGCTACCATTTAAAAATGTTTTTGAAAAAAAAATGATTTATTTTTATTTTAAATTAATTTTTTTATATATTTTTAAATCATTTTCATACGTTAATGTCAAAAATAATTTTAAAAAATAAAAAATATATATTATTTGAATATATTTCTAAATAAAAAATACTTTAAAAAATACAATTCCAAAGATCACCTAGTTTCAATACCTACTGACATGCTATATAACATGTACAAAACTAGAATTCTTAAAATTCATCTAAAATTACAAACTTAAACTGTGGAGAAAATTAGAGAAAACTCTCTAGTAATTTATTAAAAGTTTGAATTTAAAATAAAATCGGCACTCCTCTTTATATTAGTCCTAAAATCCTTTATAAAACAAAATCCTAATTAAAACTCACCTAATTAATAGAAGTCATCTTGTATTAAGATTTCTAAATAGTAACATATCAATTAAACTAAAAGTCCTGGTTTGAATAGAAAAAAGAATCTATAAATATAACAAGATAAATAAAGACAATCACACACAATAACTACAACAAAGATGACAGAAAATGGTGGTGATCGATCGTTCTCTCAAAGGGTCCCCCGAATTCCAGGACAGCAAACCCGCAAAATCATTCTAACTCGGTAGGATTAAAATTCGACTCCAGCATTCAATAGAACATATGAAAACGCTACATGGCAATTTCAGCATGCATTTGAATATGAACGCTAAGAATAACCAAAAACACATGTCATTCTTCAACAACCAAGCTCAAAGCATTTAGGTTGTGGCACACAAGTAATAACATAGCAAGTGAAAAGGTACGAATTTCAAAACTACACATTTGAAATGCATGTAAGCCTCAAAACACTACCAAGTCATATGAATCAGTACAAGTAGGCTCATTTCTTAGCAAGTAGTTTTTTGGGAAGCTTCTCCAAAGGGGTAGATTTCAAGAGGTAAAGCCGTGCAGCACGTTCCTGCAACGTACCTCCACATTTAAGCCCACGGACCTGCAGCTCAGTCTTCAGTCTTTCCATGCCAAGTACCTTTAGTCCGATACGACAAAAGAGAATGTCAAGAGTTGCAGAAATTGAGCTTAATTAACTAAGCAAGCATTATACTAGTGATAGCAATGAAAATGCAGACAAGCTATTTTATATCGTAAATTCATGTTTGCAAGGTATGAGTGTATAATTGCATTAACTAATGAGCCAACAGCTCTGAGTGATTGGAAAAACATGTTCTCCTACATTTATCATCTAGGCTTATTTGTGATGGCTTCTGGAAGAGATAGAAATACAGGTCAAGTTAGAGTTCTCAAACCAACTCTCTAATCAGAGCAGAAACAAGTCTTATAGCCGCAATTTCTGTTAATTGTTTGAAACCATCCAGGTCCATATGTTCAGATTCGGAACACCTACCCTATCCCAGCAGTCGCAAGACCCATGCAGAGACATAAGCATTCTAATAAAGCAGATTGAAAAGTTGAAATCTGATCGAGCAACTGACCTTCTGACCAATCTTTTACTACTTTGCCTACTTCATTAGAAATACAATAGTGAAGAACTGAAGAAAAATGAAGATGGAAGGGTAGTCAAGAGGTTGTGATTCCATTCACACTTGAGCTATTACGCTAATCATGTCATGTGACCCTAGGTTTCTGGGCTGATGTACATAGAATTACTGCATATCAACTTCTTTTTCTCTACTCAACTATACACAATAAAACATAATTTCCCAGTGGTACTAACTGTATGGATACTTGTTCTCCATCCAAACATGCATAAGATCACATCATTATGTATTGTTAACCACATAATTTTTGTTTTTTGATAGGTCAAGACTTTGATATAAAGAAGCGGGCGGGAATTGACAGCATAACAATTAGTCAAGCAAATTAAGTAAATGTGCTGATAAACACACCTTCAACTCTGATGCTGAATTGAATTCATCAAAGTTTAGTGGTTTCTCTATATCTCCACTGCCTTGGTTAACAAATTCATTTGACTCAGGTTTTGATTGAGAGAAACCATTCGCTTCAGGAATAACCGGACTGCTTTCAATAATTCCTCCATTTCCAGAACTTGAAGCATCTGGACATTGAGGATCAAGTCCAACATTCTCCTTCTTTTCAGCCTCAAGTGTTTGAGTTTCAGAAATATCTGCTGTCTTGAAGCAAGTTACATTGGCATTCTGTGCCACTGTTTCCTCAAGAATCCGTGCTTCAACCAATTCATCCTCTTTGTTCAAGGCAACTTCTCCATAGGGATTAGATTTCAAGCTTTGCTCTAAAGAAGCCTCCATTTCTTCCTCAGAGCTGCATGAGGCAACACCAGAACATTCTCCATTTTGATTTCCAGTAACTGAGTCTGAACCTCCCTCAACTTCTTTATTTAACTCTGAATGGCTCCCATTATTTAAAATAACAGATTTCTCATTTTCCTCATCACTGCTATCTTCGTCCATTCCTTCACTGTCACTTTCATCCACTTTTCTCTTGCCCATCCTATCAAAAATTCATTCAACAAAAATTCAACGCATGCATTACATTGAATATAGGAAAGAGACAAAAACACAACACCACTAAGAAGAATCATGTAAAATGGTCCAAGAAAACATGTTTCAAGCAGAAGATTTTCATTCCCATGCACCAAAACAACACTAATCCATACACCTACGCAATTTCGATAACCTAGAAACACGAGGTTACCAAATCAGAATCCTATATAGCACACAGAAATTCAACTTTACACTCCCTAACCCTTAATCTTCATTTTCATACACCCCGAAAAGATCCTATTACGATAACACTTGCCCTATATACCTTACCAATTTTCAAAACATAAACTATTACGTATACAACAAATAAATGAGCAAAAGCAATGGGATCCAAAAAGTTAAGACACTCACAAAATCTTTAATTTCTTGGCTTCTGCACCTTCTACACACCCCTTCCCCTTCCCCTTCCCCTTGCCCTTTCTCTTCCTAAACCCATTCCCATTCCCAAGAACTTCCCTCACAGCCTCCTCAACTACTGCAGCACATTTGGCCGAGTCCTCCCTATACTTTGCCACATACTTCTCCGCCTCGCCATCTCCAACCCCTTTCTTCCCTTTCTTAGCTTTCTTCTTAATAAACTCCTCCGCAATCTTCTCCAACCTCCTGTCCTCTTCCTCCGCCCTCCACTCCTCCAACCTCTTCTCCGCATTCACATGCCTTAGCCTCCTTCCACTCATATCCCGACACGCGTCGAAATTATCCGTCTTCTTTTGACCCGCTTTTGTGGCGGCCCCACGGAGAAGTGACCCGAAACCGCCTTTGCCACCGAGGAGACGGAGGAGGAGATAAACTGTGGATTCGGGGGTAGTGATGATTGCATCGTCGTTTAATTGGAACCCTCCGCATATCAAGCGTTGATAGTGAATAGGGATTTGAGTGACTTGGAAGATTCGTTGCTTGATTGCTTGGGCGGTACAAGAGCTTGGAGTTTTGAAATTCAATACTTTTGTTTCTCCGTCTAGAAATTTGGCGAAGATCTGGAAGGGCATAGGATCCTTGTGATCTTCCATTGCTTGCTGTTTTGGTTCTGGAGAAGGAAAACTGATTGGTCAAGGGAGGGAATGTAAAGCTATGGATGCCGTTAAATAGAGAGGAAACCCATCATTACTTTGCCTTTGTGATTTTTGGGCTGTCACTTGGGCTTATAAGTTGACCATGTTTGAATGTATTTTCATCCTTAAAAAGATGGGTGGGTTGGGTTGGGTTTGATTTTCTTACACGGGTATCTTCAAAGTCTTACAGGCTTCAGGCTCAGGTCTCGGGCCAGCCCGTCGAGCTACGGCTAGGTCTAGTAGAAAGTAGAGAGACGCATCGGATTATTTATTGTTGGGGAAATTACACTTGTGGTACATCAACTTTTCACTTTTCTCAATTGAATATATGTATTTTAAATTTATTATGTTCAAATATACCCTGCCAACAGTTTTCTTTCAAATACCCTCGAATCGAAACTGTTATGATATTGTATAGTTATTTAGTTAGCAAAGACAAAACAGAAAAAGGAAAAGAGAGTGCCCAAATTAAAAATGATGGAAGAGGATACTATGAGCGATAGGAATCGGACCTTTCAAGCGGATCCAAATCTTCCTCGATGGGTTTGCCAGAACTGCCGCCACAATCTTTGCATCGTCGGCGTCGATTCCTTCGCCGACAAGTTCTTGAACGATTCTTCTTCTCGTTCCGGTTGGCCTTTTATATTTATTTTAAAAAATTCAAAATCCTTGTTAGTAGAATTATCTGTGTTGATGACTTGCGAATGATGGAATTTTATTTGTTTTTGTTGTTTTCACTGGGAAAGATGGATGGGTTTTTGGTTTTGAGTGTGGATGAGATTATTTTTTTACTGGATTGTTTAAATTAACCACTTTCATGTCTTAATCTTATCCTCAAACTGTGAAATTTGGTCAGTGGCTTATGGAGATTATTGAGTTTTAGTCTGTCAACTGAAAGTTAATTGCTATCATCAATCACCTTACTAATTGGGGGTTTAATTACGCGACCATTCCAGTAGCATTCGATGTTTCGAGTTTGTAAAATCTAGGCGGATTTATTTAGCTGGAATTTGCTTCATTTTTTTTATTGCATGGAATGGGATAATGCAGGAATGCAGGGTGGTTCTGTACATGGGGCCAACAGCATGTTAGGCTTGACACGAATGGACAATTCTTTTGTTGTGCTGCCAAAGCAAAAGCCCCAGGCACCAGGAGTCCCTCCACGTCCTCGTAGTGGATCTGTTCAGCCTGATACTGGCCAGTCTGGCAAGGCAATGGAAGAATCCTTTGTGGTTGTGTACAAGTCCGAGCCATCATCTGATGGAGGTGGGTCACATTTGCCATCACTAGAAGGAGGGCCTAATGGTCAGCTGCATCCTAATAATTCTGGATTCAACTCTACCATAACCGTTCTCAAACGAGCATTTGAGATTGCCACAACCCAGACACAGGTATAAAAGTCTCAAGGTCTTTAGATTGGTCTCCACTAGTCTTAGGGATCATGGTCTGTACTGCTGATATTGAGGGTTGTTATTGGTGCGTTGGGATCATGATCTTTGTTTTTTGTTTTGCGCTTCCAGGTTGAACAACCTTTATGCCTTGAATGCATGAGGGTGTTATCCAATAAACTTGATAAGGAGGTTGAAGATGTAAATAGGGACATTGAAGCTTATGACGCCTGCCTTCAGCGTCTGGAGGGGGAAACACAAGACATTCTTAGCGAGGCTGATTTTCTTAAAGAGAAACTAAAGGTGCAAACTTATTAACCGGCTCCTTTGCATTCATCTTTAAACATGCCAGGAAGGTTTGTGAAACCTCATTCATGGATCAAGGCATCTTTAGATGGTAAAAATTAAAATAGATTCTGATTTTTAGCCAGTCCTTTGCTTTGTAGTTAATTGTTGGTATTACCTGCTGGGTTACCACAGAATTTCATTGCATTGATTTAAGGAATTAGAATGTTTTATTACTCCTTTAATTTCAACCGTTTCTATGATGGAGATGATGGGTATAATTGGAAGAATTTATGAGATGAGCATCAGGAGTCCTGGTCTATAGTGATATCAAATTCTTTCTGTTTCTCTAAGTAATGAAGCAAAAGTTTAAGAAAGTTAAAATGGATAAAAAAGGTTGCTAACTATTGGGCTGGTTTCTGTTAAACTAAATTATAATTTGTATATAAAGCTATGGACAGATCACAGAAATAGTGCAGGTCCAATTTACCTGAACATGCTAACAATCTTTTATGGAAAGGAAAAGGAAAGAAAGAAAGAAACTGTTATGGCTAATAGCATTTTGAATATTTTATTTTCTATCTGATGTCAAAATATTCATTTGATTATTTCTGGACACTCTTTAAGATTGAGGAAGAAGAAAGAAAACTTGAAGCAGCAATTCAAGAAACAGAGAAACAATATGCAGAAGTAAATGCTGAACTGAAGGAACTAGAAATTAAATCAGGCCGCTTTAAAGATTTGGAGGAGCGGTGAGTTTCTTCCCTGTTTTTGGCTTTCTATTTCCACTTAAATGTGGGAATTCTTGACTAGATTGTTCATTTCTGAACCAACTATCTTAGAGATTTACGTTTCAATGTAATATTTGTTTTATTAATGCACACCATACATTAGAAACTTCAGCTCATGAGTTGTTAGCCGTTGATTTCTATGAATTCAATTTGTAACAGGTATTGGCAGGAGTTCAATAATTTTCAGTTTCAGTTAATTTCACATCAGGTGTGTTGTTGATTATCTGTTTTTGCAGTTTCTCTGTTCAGCTAGCATTCCATATATAAATGATTGTTCTGCCTTATCCTTTTGGTTTAATTTGGCTGCCATTCAAAAATGGTTTTAGAGCTTCCTACAGCATGTTGAATATCATCTATTGATCAAATATCTTTGTTGCCATTACACTCTTAATGTTTGTCTATCTTATATGTCCATAGGAGCTGGATAGAGAGACTGTTTTTGTACAATGGAATGTTTAATTGATCATTAGAAACCTTCTATCCTAACATGCAAATCAATATGGTGTCCTTACACAAACTTTCTAGATGAATATTGTCCTTGCAATGGAAAAACTTAAGGCAGTCTGATACATAGAGCAGCCACAGGAAGAGATCTTTCTTTGGTAAATTGTTTACCTTCAAGCTCAACATGGTAAAATGAATTTATGCATCTTTATGTTAACTTTCTAGGTGGAAGTTACATAGATATTATCCTTATGGTTACTAATGTGTAAACATTTTTGTGAATCCATTACTGATCCTGAAGATGTACACTTATTCAATTGCTGCATTTTTAATGGCCTTTTCATCACATATGACAAAAAACTTGGTCAACAGGAAGAGAGAGATGCAATTCTGGCAAAAATTGAAGTTTCACAGGCTCATTTGGAATTGTTGAAGAAAACTAATGTACTGAATGATGCATTCCCCATCCATCATGATGGAGAGTTTGGTACAATAAACAACTTTCGACTTGGAAGGCTTCCTAAAATCGCGGTAAAGAAATAAGCATATACTTCTCCTTTTCTATTTGAAGAATTCTGTGCTGGGTGTTTGATTATAAGCCTTTTCCTTTTTCATCTTCATGATTTGCATATGGCAGCTGGACATATGCTACACAGAAATACACTGTATTCTCACCTAGGCATTCTAGGCACCAAGCTAACATGAAATAAACCCCCTCCTTTTCTCCCCTTGGCTATTTGTATTCAGCCCTAATGAAAAGGTGGGTTGATTGTAGGTTTGACTTTCCATCAAGATGGTACCGAATCAAGCTAAAGCCAGAAAAAACACAATCCCAACTATTAATATTAGATTAGATGATTTTTATGCTGAAAATTATTTGTGAAGCATTCAACAGGGAAATCTTGCCAGACATTGTGGCACAAAGTCTATCTTCTCTGTGAATTTACAGGTGCAGATTTAAATATGTATACTCTTAAGTCGTGTACTCTATGTTTTTGGGGATGGGCAAGGGTCATGATAAGTAGAAGAATAACCTAAGTGCAAATGTCCTCTTGCTCTGACATTTACCGGAATTCTTCATCAAGCTGATTTAAACTGATATTATTAGGGACTTCTTTTCTGTGCAATAGTTTGCTTGGATACTTCTGTATTTCTAAGCATGAAGATGCCTTGATTGGTTCTGCTGGTCTTATAGCTTTATTCTGCCGCTAAACATGGAGTAATGTTTTCCTATATAGTACCTTTCCTTCTACCTTTCCTTCTTGTCTTGCTATTGCACTTTACTATTTATTGATGAGGTTGCATGAACATGCAGGTTGAATGGGATGAGATAAATGCTGCCTGGGGCCAAGCCTGCCTTCTCCTCCATACAATGTGCCAATACTTCAAGCCAAAGTTTCAGTATCCTTTGTTTCACACAATATGTTCACTTCTGATAAGCCATTTGTAAAGAAAAACAATTTATTGAAATTCCTTGATACATTCATCTGAAATGAGCATAGAGATATGCTAAAAAACTAGCCCTTGTTAAAAGAGATTGTGACCTTGATGATGCATCTTGTTAAGTTAATACAGGAACCAGTATATGATATACCATATGTTTGAGATGCAAAAACCATGGTGGATTTTTGAGTTCTTTGTTCTGTGAAATGACTTGACATATAGAACTATTTTCTTGTCTTTGAGAGGTGGTGGCATTATTAACCATATTTCGTTTCACTTTTATTAGGCATGCATATCCCAAGTTGTGCACTAAGCATAGATACTAGCAACAATTATTAGTCTCTTTATTAAAGTAATAATGACTTTAAGTCCTTGTTCTTTTATATGTCTAAATTGATTGTTACTGTTGTCACTACACTGCAAGTTTTCTGTTTCTTAGGAATTTATTTACTCAAAAGTCGAACAAAAAAATTCTTTGATATGAAAGATACAGGTTTCGCTAAATGTCAAGTTATATATTTTGCAAGTTAAAAACATGTGCTTTAGCAGAAAATTGATGGTCTGATTTCTCAAGGTATTGTGCGTTCGACACCTAATGTTAAAGTCCTTATTTTTCCTTCCATAAGTTTTCTGTTTGAGAGAACCATCTGGCATTGAGCTTTTAAAGCATACTGAAGTTCATATTTTCAAATCATGCAAAATGATAACCATGTCCTTAATTTTTACTTTCTAGATATAGAATAAAAATACTTCCTATGGGGAGTTACCCACGGATTATGGACAGCAGCAGCAATATCTACGAGCTGTAAGTATTAATCACTCTTTCATATATTGGCGTGTTCCTAATATGATTTAATTTATGGAGAATGTGATTTGAGAATGAAAATTTATCCTGTCATGGGGAATGTAATTTGAGTATGAAACCTTTTTCCTATGAATAGATGATGTGGCATGCATGAAAAAGGGATGTGGTGGATTTAATATTGGTTCCATTTGTCTGGGTGGCCTGGTTTGATCATGAGGACTAGTTAGCAGATTGGATCTGCAGATCATGAATATGGTTTACACTTAAATTTTTCACTGCCTGCTGGATTCTTTTGGCTGACAGAAGCTTTCCATAGGTTTGGTCCAGTGAACTTGTTTTGGAGTACTCGCTATGATAAAGCAATGACTTTGTTCCTAACATGCCTCAAGGACTTTGCGGAGTTTGCATATTCAAAGGATCAAGAAAACAACATTCCACCTGAGAAGCGCTTCAAACTTCCATACAAGTAAGTTTTGTTGCCTTCAAGAAAAATGACAAAATAATGGATTACCAAGTTTTCTAATTCCGTGGATTAATTTTTTCAATTCCATTTGGTGCTTTACAAAACATGGCTGGTTTCAAGGAGCATGGGTTGAAATTTCAATCTAGTGTCAGCTGTTGTTGTATTTGGTGAACCTTTTTACCATTTTGTTAATTAGATTGCATGTAAAAAAATACACGTGTCTACATATGAAATAAAAAGGATGCCATGTAAAAGGATTTCACCATTCATGGTGCTATTGAATTTTTGTTTGGACATGAAGGTGTGAAAAACTTATTCCTCGGATCAATGTACTGGTGGGAAATGTTTTGTTTAGAAATTTGTTTTGTGCTTTGCTGCTTGCCACTCATAATCATGCAAATAAATCTTGCAGGATTGAGAATGACAAAGTGGAAAACCACTCTATTACACAGAGCTTCAATAAGCAGGAGAATTGGACCAAAGCGCTCAAGTACACACTCTGCAATTTGAAATGGGCTCTCTATTGGTTTATTGGAAATACGAACTTCCAGCCCCTTACTGCAATGGTGTCTCCCCGAGTTGAAATTGCAGCTGTAAATTCTTTGTACACAAAGCGCGGTAATGATTCCAAGGCTGAATCTAGACGGCCGTGAAAACATTGTATGGAACCGCAAATCATGCAACATAATATGCCAACGTGTAAATAGAAATAGATATTGTAATGTGCAAATCTCATTTTCATTTCTAGTTTCAAATATTCGAGATGGTGAACAGATCTTGCTCTTTTTTCATATCACACGTATTTGCAGACTGAGAGAGCCCTAGATTTCATTTAGCATTTATATATTTGATATGGAGTAAAATTATTAAAAAAAATATCACATCCAGCAAAAATAAGGAATTTTTTTTCCTAAACTCGTGTTAGGGTTTTGAGGTTTCTATTTCAGAGTTTTTCACCAAGGACATGGTGGTTGTGGTTGGTGTGGTAATGGTTTAAGATTTCTTTTTTTAAAATAAAAAATAAATTCTACTTGGCTTTTCTTTAAAATGGTTTGTCTAATTGAGATCTTCGATGTTTAACTGTAGAATATAAAATGAGTTGATTACTATTTTTTTTTTTATTTGATCGTGTTTTGAAAAATAATATTATGAGTTATTAAATTTAAGCCTCATTTATTCATTGAAAAATGAACTGAGAATTGAATTGTTTTACTGATTGACATTTCTAAAAGATAGTGGTTGGGAAATAATTTAATGAATTGTTTTTTAATAATTTTGATTTGTTGATATTAAAAATATTTTTTTTAGATATAAATAAAAAATATTAGTTTAATATATTTGTAAATAAAGATATTTTAAAAAATAACTCAGATTACTATAGAGAACAGAATATTTTTCATCTTTCGGTTTAAATAAAATAAAAATAAAAAAAACTTGTAGTCCCAAAAATTTAAAAGCTGTGACTTAAAGCTTAAGAAAAAAGTAATAGAGGAGGGCCCAGACATTATATATATTGTTGAGGCTTACACAAACATGAAACAACCTTGCAAACTTGTTACGAATGGCCCAAAAGCTTACAAATGCAAAAGAGCCTAACAATTGTTAGCACGGCACGTGGAAACTAGAGCAATGTTTTTCCCTAGTTTTTCCAATTAAAAATAAGTTCATGAAAATATTTTTCAGTGAATCCTGAACCATAGAAAAACAAAATATTTTTTTAACAATATCAACTCAGGATAGATATCAATACTATCACAACCACCATCACTCCACATCCATCACCACCATTTTAATTATCATTTTATTATTAATATAATTACCATTATTATCTTTATTCCACAATAACCAAATCAAATTATCACCGCTACCCCTATCACAATTTTCCACCATCTTATTATTAATAAAACCATCATTCTATAATTTTTTTCAAATCATCACCACGACAACAATAATCATCACAACATCTTCATCATCATTATTATCTTCATCATTATTAATATCATTGTTATCATTTTATTGAAAAATATTATTTTATTATTATTGTCCTAACACCATCATAATTGAACCAGACCAACCATTTGACCTAGCCAAGTGCTCCAATTGACCATGTTTTTTTGGATATAAGGAAACCTTACCTTCTAGAGAGTGTACTTTATAGACCCAGATAAACGGGTTGTTCTAAATTTTTATAAGAGTTGCATATCCTGACTCAAACTTAAGACTTTTGCATCAACTATGTTTGCTTTGTCCATATGCAAAAAAACAAAATCAACATAAACTACTCGGTATATGAATATAGCGAATACCATCATGAATCTCGACAAAATAAGAATACAGAGAGCACCCTTTTAGTCTGGAAATGTAAATGTCCTTGTTCAAGCATATGCTTGTAGAAATTTTTACACGAATAAGAAGTGTATATAGTCTAATTCACGTAGGAGAAACGGCTCTTCTGATTACTCTTTCTGGTAGATTCATTCTATACAACATTTCGGCCAACATTGATGTATCTGGCAGCACTCATGCTCAACAAAAAGAAGACTAAAAATCATCACTAAATATTATTTCCTGCGTACAAGCATGTCAAGATAAGTATAAAAATGATTGTAGTTAAAATCACAGAACACTAGATGCTCACGCCATTATTATATACAAATTTACACCTAGATCTCTGGCGCTCGAGCTCGCAAATATAAGGCAAAACTAGAATAGAATCACTTGAAATGTTCTGTTACCTGTGATGTAAAGCAGAGAAGTCGGGCTCTGTTGGTTTCTGAGGCAGAAATGACAATCTCTGCGGCAATCTAGCAGCGTGTGTGCGATTCTGCCGCAGGTTTCTTAATGCGTTGGCAGCAAACTGTGATGCATAAATGGCAATACCAAGGCTTGGCGAGGTACTGGCCTCGTTTGCCAGAGCATCTTGCAGTTTTTCTTCTGCTTGACGTGAGCTTTTAGCCTGCTTCCTCCTACAGTGACGATGCCAAGCTGCCTGTATGAAGCATGCTGCCCACGTCCTCCACTGCACTGAGGACAACCTGAAAACAAAATGTCTCCAATAAGTGTTGTGACTTCGGTACAATGGTCAGTTGCAAAGTTGTAACAGTCACTAGAGTTTATAGGGAAAGTAGCTATCCATTGTTCCAGTTGCATAACTCTGAGGGAATCTGCTTATTTCTCACCCTTAATGATAGCAGGAGAAATATTCCATGACTAGCCTCTCTCCATTTCTACAGGAGAAGAAAAGGAAGGAGAAACAATCCTTAAAAACTTGCCTGAATGTGTGCTGGATATCCTTGTGATGTAATCGGCGAAACTGGGAAGCTACAGTCTTCAAGTCTTCAGCTTCCAAAGCGAAGGCCTCAACCTCTGACAGAGCTTGTACTGTTCTAGTTGAGATAGGGAGGTTGATGGAGGGTTGGGGATCCAGGGCCCATGTAAGAAGCCCTTCTCCACAGAAGTCACCAGCTTTGAGAGAGACAGAATTGAAAAAACCAGTTCTTCCACCATTAGTGGTCACACTTACAAGATTACCTCGCATGATAAATAGCATCTCGTCAACTGGGTCCCCTTCTCGAACGATGTAGCTATCCTTCGTGTAAAGAGTTGCCTTCAGACGATCGCATACTGCATCCAATATTCGCTCATCCATTTTTTCAAATATTGGCACCTGAAGAGTTGTTTAAAATTTAGATATTGTTATTTCTCAAAGCAAAAGGGTAACAAGAAATGGTTTAGCACATGTCGAGCAAATCCAATAATGCTAGAAATTAGAACACTAATAAAGACTCGTAAAGAACTCACTTTCTTGATCAGATCCAAGCAAAGATGGCGGTTTATGTCTCTCCTGAGATCTTTAGGAAGGTTACGAATTAGCCCCCGCTCTTCCACTCCTCTGGTTTCTTGCCATTTGTACTGTTCATACCGCCTAATTCGCTCCCTCAGGTTATCAGGGAGCATTCGGTGGGACGTCCACTGCTCTGCATCTCTCCTTTTCACTCTCATTTCCTCTATTCTAATAGTTGTGGATTGAAGATACTTCTGCGACAACCAGGATGTACAATTGTTTAGTGCTTTGAATCATAAGAAAGGGCCACAAAAGAGACAGTCGCAAGGTCGAGATAATTTTTCACCTATGAGTAGGGAGAGGAAAGAAAAGCAAGGTTAAACATCTTGTGCTTTCTAAGAGGTTATGGTATTCAGTAGGCTTAAATGGACAGCAGAAATCACTAAAAGACAGCCCTGTGATATTGAGATAGCAGAATCACAATATTCCATTGTATGGACAATTTTTTAACCATCATTTCCTACTGCAAGTCCATGTCAAGGAATTTACCTGCATATTACCAATAAGCAGTGCAAACAAAACCAATCCAGCGATGGATATGAAGGCCGCAAAGAGATTCTCTCCAATGAAGGCGCTTGTTTTAAGGTTTTGTCCAAGAGAGCTGTAAACAAATTAAAAAGAAAATAAATAAGCTGGATTAGCCCAAAAGCTTAATTTAAAGTGAAGCAAGATTATTTAACTAGAATAAGGATGTAAATAATTTCATTTGTTTGTCATGTATTTGTTTATCATTTTTTTATTAAAAGTTCATAGACTATGTTTCCATTCAATTCAAATAAAGACAGGGCCTGCTGCATGCCGTCCAATTCTAACCCTGATGGAATAGCTGATTTTAATAGGGTTCCTTTATCTATCATTCAGAACTAGAAGGTTCAATTCCACAGATTGCCTACTGATATTCAACATTTCAATATGCCAGTTTTTTTATGATATCAAATTGCTGCCTCGCATTCTTAAATTTACAGATCTAATATGGTAAAATTCAGAGGTGAAATTCAGATTTTAAGAATGAATCTATGGAGAATGTAACATCATATGATACAAACGAGAACATGGTAACTGATTAAGGACTGAACTAGACAACCATATATCCCCAAACCTGAGATTGCGCAAACCCCACCAAAAGCAGTAAAAGAATTTCCGCGGAAAATAAGTTGATTCCACCACTCCAGAATCAAGAGCATCAATAAATATACCAAAGTTGAAGACCGTTGAGTTTTGAATTTGATCAGGATGGATAAAAGGGCATGATTCAGTCAGGAATGTGTGGTTTTCCCGACGATGATTTCCACAATACCAATACAAAGAATCACACCGTCGGTCTTTACACGCCTCACGCCAGCATGAATCTTCTCGTTCGATTGAGAACAAGTACCAAAAGGCTCCGATTATCTGGCATATCAAATCTTTCTTTATCAAAAACCCACTGTAATACACCCGAGGAATGTTAAAGATTGTGAAGTATCAGGTTCAACTTACATGACTGGCTAGCATGTAGAGAAAGAGGTTGAAAACAGCTCCCGCCCATGCTGTTTCAGTAAGTATGCCAGAAGTGCTAGTTATTTCTTTGAACAATGGATAGATTCGAACAAGTCTTGGTATGTATTGGGCGAAAATTACGAGCTCAAGCAAGTTTTTTGCAGCCAATGAAACCGGGCCAGCAACTGATGGAAGGATGATTGTTAACACTGCCTGAGCAGAACAAGCATAGTATGTCAAATTGCTTAGGCTTACTCCAGTTGAGCAGTGACTGATATTTTGCAAGAAAGAAAAAATCATGTATACGAGAAATGGTAAATAATTTGCTCTTGATTGGTTCAACCCCCCCATATTTTTGTCTTCTACATGCATAAAAAATTCAAATTTGAGTTAAAAATCAGTTATTCCAGTGATAATAATCAAGAATCATGATACAGCAAGTTCAATCAAAATCTATATATATGCCATATTAGAATGTGAGGATAGGGGCATCAGATGGCATAAGATCGTTTAAATGAACCGTTTATCATAGAAGTTTTAGGAAGACAATACACATAAAGCATACAATTTAAAGCATCCTCTCCCCCTAGCAAGTATAAGTTACTGGTTGGATTAAAACTTTTCAGAAGTTCTCCACTCCAGCCACTATATCAAGGCCGAAGTCAAGAATGGTTCTTAATGCAAATTAACAAAAGCATACCTGAGGAAGTGGAAGAATTGATAGAATATCAACGATAAAGTAAGAGGTGAAGTATTTTTTGGCAATAACTGTAGGATCCTCAACCAACTCGCCCCTCCCAAAAACACGAGAAGAAGGGGCTATAAACCCGGTGCGGAATTGAAAGACTATGCGAAGTATGTATACGACATCAATGAATGTACGAAGAGCACAGGCAGCAGCTTCCATCTTATGGTCCAGATCAAGGCATTTGTCTTTTTCAGTGCCTTTAACCCATGGAATGTAAAAGAATAGGGGGTCTATAGCCACTGCAAGCACACAAACAAGCATGAATATTTTGTTCCATTTCTGGAGAAATGAACCTTGTGGATCAAGAATCTTCTTTTTTGGTCCTTGTTCTTTCACTGACCGAGCACCCCTAGGATAGAATCTCGATGGATTCTTTAGGCTTCTAATCCTCTCCGAACCCATCTCCCACCCTCTTCGGATATTATCCCAAACTGCATTGAAAGTCGGTTTGGCTTTTCTTGCATAAAATCCATCTTCAATAGAGTATCGCTGCTCTGAACTGAAGGATTTCTCTGAGCTCCAATCCTGAAACCTGCATAAGAAAGTAGAAAAGCGCAAGTTACATCAACCATGCAAGCCATCAAGGATATGAGAAACTCAAGCCAGTGAACACCAAGCTCTTATCGAAACAATCCAATACATTGAACTAAACATGGGGTTCAAGAAAAGGTTAAAAGTCGTGCAATTTACAGACTGGAATTGATTCCAACCACCCTGAATATTGAATATTCGATTTGTATCATGTTCAAAACATGACAACCCAATAACAAAAATATTTTTCTAGAGAAACCCGACATCTTTCACTAGATATGGGGGGGGAATCCTGTAATTCACACACTTTACTGTGATTTCAACCACCCAACATGCTCAACAAGAATCAAAACAAATCACCCTTTCAAGTCATTTGATAAACCATTCACAAAATACAAAGATCAACAAAATTCAATCTACTTTTGGTTTGTTCTGCGTTTCGTGTGTAGGATTAAAAATAAAAAGTAAAAAATAGGTGACGAACCTGACAAATTTATCTCCTTTGCGATTCATAACTCTGACCAACTATAATTGACTTACTCTGGCTTCCAAAAACAATCCTGAAAATAAATAATTAAATAAATAAACTCAATTCGGTGTCTAAAAAGAATCCCAGAGGGTAAAATTTTCTTAGGACCCAATAATGATCATATGCAAATCATCTTTTCCAAAACGAAAAAAAAAACTCACCAAATCAAAGGCGGTTTAATTCATTTGATCTTGTACAAGTTTTTTTTCTTGTTCTTTTTCTGCTTCTTGATCAATATATATATTCGAATTAAACGAAAAGATAAGGTTGCGTGTAAGACTGTAAGGAAAAGACACCACCAGGCTATTTCCTTTGTTTTACGGAGCATTTATTGAGTTGCTCTGTTATTTAAGAAGAAAAGAGAGTTCATAGACAAATTTCATTCTAAGAGGAGGAGAAAGCTCGTCGAGAGACTCACTCCAATGGCTGGCATTCACGGTTTGCGCTTTCAGAGAGACGATACAGAGAAAAGAGAGGGAAAGAAAACAGATGAAAGCAAATACTAAAAAATGGTACGCCCGGGGCAAAGTCACAAGTCAGGCCCAAGGGAGGCCTTAGGAAATTGTTTATTGATGACTTTTCTTTTCAAAGCCTGCGGGCCCATTATTATTCTCCTTTGAAAAGTACAGACGACAGACGACAGCTTGGATTTTTTCTTCCTCCTCATACTTCGGTAGTTCTTACTTTGTCTATATTTTTATTTTTAAAATTTATTTTTATATCACCGCACTAGTCCAAAAACAATAAAAATCAAACACTATCTTAATGTATATCAATCAATGTCAACCCTGAGGGGTGTGGTTTACTGGTTAGACCATGGGTTTGCTTCGTAGAAATCACCAATTTTACGGAGAATGGAGTATATATGATATGAAAACTGAATACAATTTCTTAAAATTAATGAGTTGCATCTGGTTACAAGATGTTGTTGCTAAAGAGATATCCATCATTCCGACAACAATTTCGTTGAACCCTTCAGTTTCAGGCAAGTGGCACTTTCCTGTTACATATAATGCATCAAAGTGGGAAATATATCATCTTCGTGTTGCAATTTTATTACAGCGTTATGATCTGATGTGCTGCGTGATATGCCATTGTATCTGTAAAGATTCCACGTGAAAGGTCAACCTGGAAATCATATGGTCGGAAGGGGAATAGCTTCCTGGAGTGGGTTAGTATATCAAATAAAAAGTCAAAAATAATAATATTGGTGGAGCTCACTGGTTGACTCAGAGTATTGTATTTTACTAGGGCAGGCGGGTTGACTCTGCATGAGATGTATTTTTATAGTCTTCTCCGCACTAATCTTCATCCGGTGTGAACTTTGAAGTCGTCCCCTGTGTTTTTTTAATCGCCGCATTCAAATTCCTTATTCATTGTATCGAATTATATAGTGTAGTCCTTAAATAAATAACACGTGGCGTGATGACAGACGGCTTATAATTTTTACAACAAATTTTGAGTTAAAATCGGAACATATATTTTTTATAAGAGTCTGAAATAACTAGAATTTTACTAGTCGAATATTTTTATCCTCTTGGTATGCTAATGCAGTTTCTTGTAATATTTGACAATCTGGTATGAGCTCCGGGAAAAATCATTCTGCGTGCAATAACGGTGGTGGTGTTGATATTTACTTGGTAACTAGCAATTTGAATGAAAGATCCTCCGTCGCCTTCATTGTTTGAAAATGTGGAGAGCTGAAAGGTCCTCCATTGCTTTCGTTGTTCGGCGAAAATAAATGAGATTGTCATTTTCTTGCTCCATTCAACGTTAGCGTGTTCATGTCACCGATCAGTTGGATTTACGATCACGGAGCCACAACCCCACTTGCCAAGGATCCGTTGGGTTTACGATCACGGAGCTACATCTCCACGTGCCAAGGATCACGTCAATTTTTTCCGCACCAGAAACTATATTAAATGATAATAAAATTAAGAAAAATATAATTCAATTAATTATTTCAAATAAATATAACAAAAAGAACATGCACTAAATAAAAAAGAAAATAGAAGTTTAGTAGATGACTTGAAAACTCAGGTGGCACAACGCAAACACCGATATAGAGAGGAATAAGAAAATCTTCTGGTGACAAATCCGACCTTCTACCGATGCACGAGCCATATATCTAGGAAGAGGATGTCGAGACGAAGCTAGAGCCATCATGGAACGGTCTTTTTGGTTTGCTGGAATCATCAATCAACAACACACACCGTCCAAAAACAAAACTTGCGTCAACCTTTTTAAATAGTTTTTATTTGTAAAAATACACAAATGACTTCACCCAACCAATTAATTACAAAAATAAAACCAATAAAATAACACAGATCAACCTACGAGTTAGGCCCGTTTGGCATTGCGATCCCACCGGCTTTTGGCCGAAATTTGAATTATTTTTTTTTTTAGTTTAAATGAATATGTTTTTTGTGTGTTTTAGATCATTTTGATGTGCTGATTTCAAAAATAATTTTTAAAAAATAAAAAAACATCATTTTGATGTATTTCGGCACGATAAGCACTTTGAAAAGCTACCGCAACCACACTCCCAAATAGGCACTTAAGTTATTTGACACCAACAAGATCTTTTTAGGCTTTGTTTGAAAACATGGTTGAAATCAACTTTCTCAAAATTTTGATTTTATTTCTTAAAATTAGTTTTTTTAATATTTTTATCATTTTAATATGCTGATATTAAAAATATTTTTTTAAAAAATAAAAAATAATACTATCTTAATATATTTTTTAGTAAAAAAAAAATTAAAAGCAAACGTTGTTACTCTCAAACACCTTTTATTGTGCAACAATATTGAAAATAATGCAAAGACCCTTCATTTGTCCATTAGAGTTTTTTATTCTTAAGAGTTAAAAGATTATCTTACCCTGTATGTTTAATTGAAATACAAAACTTTGGTTAGAAGGTCTCCTTGTAGGACGGGTATTTTGCATTTGGGTTGTCAAGTTGATTTACCATACTGCTCCAAGGTTATTAATACCGTTTTGTTTCGGCCGAAATGTTTTTTATTAGTCAAAAAAATAAGACAAAACAACGTTGTTTTTATCTCGATTTAAATTTCAGTCCATACTGGAAATTTTGGTCAAATACCGGCCTAAACACACCGGAATCACACCGGCTATTCAGTTTCAACTGCAGGGAAAAAATTCATTTCGCGCGCCGCTCATCTCCAGCCCACCTGGCCATAACTTGATGTGACCTGTAAGTAGTGATGTGACCTACTGACCTGTGATTTGTGACTGTATGTGTGTATCTACTATTGTTTATGATATATATATATTATTGTTTATGAGATGTATTGAAAATGCGGAAATAAAAATATTAAAAATTAAAAAATATATATTATAGAAAAATAAAATTGTTGTCAGCTTTGATTTTATAAAAAATAAAAATTATATTTAATTTTTTTGTTTCTTAAGTTTTTTCATATATATAATTAATTAATTATATATGAATAGTACAACCCCGAAACGGCACACCAAAACGCTCCAAAACCGAAACATTTTGTACCGATAGAAAAAACAAAACGGCAACCAAAATGGTATTGACAACCTCTACCCCAATCAATTTTATAACATCAAAATTATCCCAAGACAAATACTATTTTACCCTTAAAACACATGGTAACAAGCTTT
Source organism: Salix brachista (assembly GCA_009078335.1). Lineage (NCBI taxonomy): Eukaryota > Viridiplantae > Streptophyta > Magnoliopsida > Malpighiales > Salicaceae > Salix > Salix brachista. Next base: position 13,770,384 of record CM018573.1, read on the forward strand.
TACTAAGGCAAAAAAAAAGAGAAGCAAACATTAGTTATGGTTTTTTTTTAATAATTAATAACCCTTTTAAAAATGTTTTTTAAAAAATTAAATTTTTTATTTTTATTTTAAGTTAATTTTTTATGTTTTCATAATGTTAAAAATAAAAAATATATATATTATTTTAATATATTTTGAAAAAAAAAAAATTGAAAAACAAACTCTACAGCACACTCTTAACATTCCTTCCTTCTTTAGTTATTGTCAAAAACAAGATTGTCAATTTTGTTTTGGTTAGTGATTCGTTTTTTCAATTATAACATAATATTTCAATTTGGGAGCATTTTGACACGCCGTTTCGGGATTATATTATTTATGTATATATATAATTAAATATATTAATTCAAAAAAAATAGTTCAAATCCAAAAATAAAATTATTTAGAATTGTGAAAATTTAATTTAAAAAAAGACACAATAAAATGATTTTTCTAAATAAAATTATGAACATGTATAATATTATGAGAATGTCATCATCAATCTCACAAGGTTATTACATTCTCTAATTGCTCTGAAATTTTAACATAATATATATGAATATGTTAAAAGACTCCTCATAAAATTTCATCTCAATCTAACGGTCGAATTAAGATATATAATTGATATTGTAAAATTATTCATTATTTAAATAAAAAAATACTATTTGACCGAAACGGAACGGGCAAAACAAAATCGGAACGTTTCGGCTGGTATTTGGCCAGAAAATCAAGAATGAGCTGGAATTTAAACCGAGATAAAAACAACGTTGTTTTGTCTTGTTTTTTTAACTTGTACAAAATATTTTGGCCAAAACAAAACAAAACTGACAACCCTGATCAAAAGTTGTAAACTAGAGATGCTAGAACATCGTTATTATTAGACAAATAAATGAAATTAAATCATGGGCTGGAGTAGGGTGAAGGGGGATACGGCCGACCCAGGCCTCTATACCTGAGACATTATATGGCTTTTTCTAAGGGAGACAGCATAAGGCTTTTTCCAAGTGCTTAACGATGGCTCAAAGCATTCACTTAAAACGTCATATACCTCTCTCACGTCAACATTGTGTAATCCCAATAAAGTTCTCACATCCAAAGAAGAAATTCACAAGAAAGATCAATCCAAGGTTAAGGTGATTCTAACACCAATTAGTTTAAATAAATAAATGTTACAAATTGTGCTCTCAAGCTTTCCATTTAAGAGTTCAATTTAAACAGCAGAAGGTAGAAGAGTGTAAGAAGTTGCAATTTGCCTTCTTTATATCTGATCTGAGCTGAGAATTACAACTACTATTAACACTACTCTCCCCTATTGGCATATTAATACCATCAAACTACATTACTGAAACATTTTTAATTTGTTCAAACTTGTTGATAATAACAAACTAAATCCTAAAAAAAATATGACAAACACTTAATTTTATTCATCTAATTTCTCTCTATTCCGATAATCTGAGAGAGAACAAGGATGGGCCTAACCTCACACTAGGACCTCTCTTCATCTGACTGGGATGATGGCCCTGGGACAGAGTCGACAAAAAACTCCTCCACTGTTGCAGGATAAATCTATCAGCATAGCTTGTCAAAAACAGAGAGGTAAACACACTTTCAAATGAGGGAAATAAAAAGGAATAATTTCGAGATCTTGAAGTGATTTCTCGTAAGTGATGCATCGCCCAACTAATTAAAACTATCCCTTTTTTTCTTGAGAATTGCTAATAATCAAAGCTGGATGATGCAAGCATCCATGCAGCCGATACAAACTACTTTCGGAATGAGGATTTGTGGTGGATGTTGAGAATTGATAATGATATATCACTAGCGCACCAGTCGTGACAAAATTAAGGCCAGTCTTGAGCAAAAGTCTCATTCAGCGGTAGAGAAAAGTTATCTTTCTAAATGTGTAAGGTGGAGTTTCCTAAGAATCCACCCAATCTTCTAATCATTTTGCTTGCACATAGAGACATCTAGAAAAGATTAATGATTTTCTAAGTGACCACCATCGAACAGTCAAAGAAGAGAATCAAGAAAAATCAGTCAACAGAAAGATAATAATATAAAAGATGCAATGCCCTTTACCTATGTCCTCATTCTCTGGAGAATCAAGCAAAATTTCTGAATCGGATGGCAGAAAGGGGGAACCGGGATAGTTTCCTAGAGCTCCTAAATCTGCAAACAGTTCCAAGGTAACACATTTAATCAAAGACCTGAAGAAAGAATAAGTGAAGCACTGGAGTTTCCTTAATGTTAAGATATCTTCAAAAATTTCTATGATATAGCATTAAGGTAAAACATCTCCATGGACATATAATATAAAGGTGCTTAATTTATCCTGACAAATATCTACAGTCTACAAACATTAGTCCCAAGCAAATCAGAATGATAAAATGTTTCTTCAAGGCACAGAGGAAAAGGGAGAGATTGCAATTGCTGAACTTGATCTTTCATTCACCTCACAATATTTCTAGCAAGTTATGCATTTTAAAGTATTCTAAAAATACAGTAACATAACGAAACATGAACAATTACGCATCAGACAATTTCAGAATGATCATATCTTTCTAGAGGAGCCTTTTCTAGCAATATAAACTTCCGATACTGCATGACAGTTCACTTACACTTTCATCTTTCCCAGATAACATAAATTTCCAATGCATTTAACCATACACAAGTAGGCCAGCTAATTTAGGATTGCGGTTCGATTGTGGGTGTTGTATTAACCAAATGCATTCGATCAGTTACAAAAGAAACAGTTCCACTAGCTGTATTCCATGTACCAGCTTTGGAGTTTTATCAATCCATCAAGTAAATGGACATTAATTTTTCTCACTTCAATATACCAACTTTTTTTTCATTGTGCCAATTAAGTACTTCTATTAAACCCTCATCAATTCATTCATTATTTGATGATGTGATGGTTTGGCTTTCACCAATCAAAATCATAAAGGAGTTTTTAAGACACAAAATTCCCTCTTAAATAGTATAGCAATTAAAAATAGTAATAAAAAATAAAAAATTTATCATTGATAGACTTAAGTTCTCAATATGTTACCTTCTAAAAATAAAAATCACAACCATTTACTCCTTTGATTATATTAAAAATGTTGACTTATAAAAAAATGACTTTTACCAGTTAACACCAAGAAAGGGGTTTCTCAAAGGGAAAGTTCCCTCTTAAATACTATGACATTTTATAATGATAATAAAAATTTAATCACCGAAAGGGAAAAGTTCCCTCGATACATTTTTGCTTAAAAAATAAAAATATTTCTAATAAGGATTAAAACACTTTACTCATTTGATTATATAGCAAATATTTCAAGACTTGTAAAGTATCTTTTAGAAATGAACAGTATTATTATCACTTAAAAAAATTAATGAGGATTTTTAATTATTGTTGTTGTATTAATATTTTTATTGAAAAATTAGCGAGCTTTCCTCTTTCATTGAGTAAAAGGTTTTGGTGTTTATTAGAAGTTTAGTTTTTTTCTTACTGATTTGTATATTGTTTAGGAGGGAAACTTCCCTAAAACAGAACCTATTTCATTATGTTAGCTGGTAAATGTCAAACCACCACATCATCAGCTAATAGAGATACTAACAAGCATTTGATGGAAGCACTAAATTAGCACAATCCAAAAGGTTAGTGTACTGAATTGAGGAAATTAAATTTCAAGTACTGTATTGATAAAAAAAACTCGAAAAATAATAACCACCATTATCCCGTTGCAAAAAGATCCAAAACTTACCTCCCAAGTTTGACAAATCAGCTGTTAGATCAGAAAGGCTGAAATTCCAATGAAATCTGGAATTTCCAACCCCGCCATCTGGTCCAAGCTGCAATCCTACTGGGCTTGCCACATCAGATGTAAATGATGTACCTAATGCTGAGGTGTCTACCCCCATTCCTGCCATGTCAGATGCAGTAAATGGGAAATGGCCACTAGATGCCACTGATGTTGGGCTCACAGGCATCTCAGACAGGGATGAAATGGCACTGCTTGGATGCACTACATGAGTTGTGTCAGTTGCACTGTTTTCCATCACCATACTACAAAGAAAAAGGCAGCTGCAATTAGCTGATCTTTTTTTCTTTATATTTTTGTGAAGAAAAAACTAATAAATAATAGCAAAGCAGGGAGAGCATAATTAACTGGATTTAGAGTTTTCCATCATCACTGATGAACATACCATTACATAAATCACTATCACTTTCAGAGGAACAAAAAATGATCATGTGTTTGATACCAATGTGCATTCACTCACACGAACTATTTTTAATAGTTCATGCAATGTAGCATAACCATATGTGTTTGACACATTACCAAGATTACAAGTGTTCAACACGTTACAAAAAAGCAACTATCTCAGTCAGCAGTTAGAAGTGATAGTTAATTCAAAGCACATACATTCGCATTCACATGGTAAGGCATATAAACCATGTTCACATGTCTAGGTAGGGATTGTTGAAAATAAAAAATAGACTTGACAAGGATGATTGTTGTTCAATAGGTAGACAATTTAACAAAATTAAAGCGAGGATAGAAAAGTTCTCACTCATTTCCAGAATTCATCTGAATGGGATGGAAATTTCCTGGTGCAGGAACTCCATTAACCACATGACAGCTTGATACTCCACAGCCCATTGAATCAAGATGAGGTTGACCTGGAACTGCCATAGGGGGTTGTTGCAGGACAGGGTATCCCATGGGTAGATTGTTAACTGCACTGCAAAAAAGAGATGTTGAATAATAGATATAATATTATAATAAAAAAAAACATGCCCTATTCTTTCATCAAACCTTTTGTCACCATTAAACTTGCATTGCAGAAAATGATAAAAGAACCACATTTTCAATATCTAGGATAACTTGCAAAGAAAATACTGGAAAACGTAGTCCAGTTAGAAGCCTCAAGAGATTACAATAGCAGAAAAGTCACATGAGACACTAACCCTTTACTAATATCCCGCTAAAAAAACATCCTACAGGAGATAAAACTAGCCTATTGATTTTAACAACAATTGGTGCATAAAAACATCCTATAGGAGGGGGCTTTTTCAAGGAAGTTAATAAAAACATACTAAATATCGATGGTGTTTGATTTCTTTACACTAGAGATAAAACTAGCTTCGTAAACAATATAAAGTTGGAATTAAAGAATTTGAGGTTTTGAAGTTTCACTATTTCTCTTTTTCAAAAATAAAGAAATTCTTTGAGTTTTCCACAATCATTCCATTAGAGAATTAGAGCTTACCAGGCATGGGATGAATCCCGTTTTGTATGGGAGCCAAAGGAACTTTCAAGGCTACAGGATACTTCATAAGATGATATTGATTCTCAAGTAAATGATTAAACAAGAGGATCTGTTTCTTCAATTTCAGCCTAATGTAATAGGCCCTGAAGAAATCAGCATTTTCTTCTTCCAGCTTCTGCCATACTGCAAAACCAAGGAATTATGAAGGAAATATTAAACTAGATTTCTAGTTTGAATGCTAAACATGAATATCAGGTTACTGTAATATTAACCTGTTCAAAGGGAAATATCTATGATAACATGTTCCATAATACCTCTACTCATACAGCTTTTCATTTGAAAATAAATGATTCAATCCATACAGGAAGAAGACTATGAATAAGCAACAACTTGTTGATAGCAAAGACAGACTGGAAAAATGAAAGTTTCAGGAAACCCTACCAAGTGTTGTAAACCCAGGGTCTATTCTTGCCCGAGTCAAGAGGGTTTTAACAACCTCATCTCTATTCATATACAGTTGTAGGCACCGTTCTATTAAATTTTGGACCTGCAATGCCCATATTAGATATGATCAACGGCACGACATATTAGTTTAGCTTCTCTTATGAACAGATCCTATATTAGAAAAAAAAAAGGAGCAATAATAACAATAACTTAAACAGGATTGTGTTGTCTTACAAGTTCAATATCTTGGCGTGAAACCTTTCTGCTATCATTGCTTGATGCAGATATTGAACCAGAGTCTGCTACTGGTGGCTCTATATTGTGATTATTCTGTTGCTCACTCTGGGAATCCTGCGAAACCTGGGTGGAGGACTGTTCTTGTGCATTCTGAAACCGAAGGAAAAATTTTGTCAAATTTTACAAACAAATTATTTTATGTGATGGTTTTTTAAGTGCTAAAAATTACATTAGGAATGAAGGGCCACGAACAGTCCTTCCTTGTGACTTCTAAACTGAGTCCCTGAACTTGGATTCAGGAACTAGTAAGTCCACTGCTTGCCATACTATCTTCCTTTCTTTTTTTCTAAATTTTTGAAGTAAAACAAGTTTGAAAGCCTAAATGAATTTGTACTTCAAAATATTATATATAACTCCAATCGACAAGGTTTATCATCAAGTCAAATGCATTCAAATCTAGCACATGGTTAAGTAGTTATAAAATCATCTTATAGTCTGGGGTGGGGGGGGGGGGGGGGATGAGTCAAAAGCAGAGGTGGAAATGCACCACATCATCACCAATTGACTTGGCCAAGTTGGAATATATTAGTAAAGAGGCTTGCAGTATGATGAATCGAAATCATGATCAATGCATCACTTTATAGAAGAAATGAGCAATTGAAATGGCTGGGTGTGTGTGCACTTATTGGGAAAGAGGGTGCAACAGAAAGGGGCAGGGGTGTGGTGTTTTAGAGCATATATTAACCTTAAAAGTTTCAGTTTTTCACTATCCAAGAAGAATGACTACAAATAACGTGACTTAAAAGATAACATTTGTCATGAAATAGAGCAAACAAGAAAAGGAAAAGGAGGAGGTGGGGATTTCTTGCATGCACACACATACACGAACCAAGACACATACATGTTTTGCAACAAACCTGTAAGGTCTTCATTCCAGCTAATTTCAAGTTGACAGCATCTCTTTGATTAGCTCACTGCGGCTAAGGTCAAAGAATTTACTAAGGTGAAAATAAGAGCCTCCACTTCTGTCAGGGTCATATATTTAGGCAATTCAGACCTGGAAATTAGAAAAATAAAATATATATATAAGAAACCACAAGCTAAAATGTGATCTTGGTTGGAAATAGCAATCAAGTTTTAACTGTGCAAACTGAACTAATACTTAAATGCTTGCTTTCAGATTTTAAGTTTCCTCTCACAATCAGGACAAATAATATAATTTCGATGTTCCTTGATTCAACAATATTCAAACAGTGAGCAGGAATATTTGTCATATTCAACTATATTTGGCAAGCTGAGAGATCACCACGTCAAGTGATTTCCCAAGCACGAGCTTTAGTTCACAATCTTTCAAATATTAACAAATTCCATAAATTCATATGCTAGTAGCTCCATTCTTGACCTGCAAGCTGTGTTTCATAAACTAATCATTCTCATTATGCAAAATCTCGGAACCCCAACACAACAACAGTACTGCATTGCACCAAAAATCTACACCGATTATCTTTTCCTTGTAAGAATCAGGATTGAGGCTTTTCTAACTACTAGCATAATGGGCAAGTATGGATTTCGTTAGCTACATTAGGAGACATGCTACCAATAATTTATTGAAGTTGAGAAGCTTTCTACAAACCCTAAACCCCAATATCCCGTTTCAACTTCAAATGCTATTCAAGACCAGCCCATTCTTCTACTGTTATTTGTAGTTTTCTTCTTCCTACTCTACATTAGCAACTCATATGCTACCATATCATTAATCGAGCAGGAAATTCTGAAAACATCGTAGCCAACTTTTGGAGATTGGGTAAAACAATAATTTCTTTTAGACACTCCAGAATTTACACTCTGTGTCAACCGATATTTACGAGCAGGCATCAAAACAAAGAAAGTCAATCAGATCCTAGTCCATTAATTAGTTTAGCATAAAAGAACTATAATAAACTGATAAAATTGCCTAAAAAATTAAAACATAATTAGGTGAAAGCACTTGAATACTTGGCAGAAATACTCCCTCGTGAAACCTATAACATAGAATAGAATAACAGAAATGAAGACAAAACGTAATCTATGAAATAAATAGAATTAATTTTGTTCAGTTCAAAATCTTAAGCTATAAACAGTAAGATCTAAAAAACAATTACCTTACATCAATATTCTTAATCTCCAAAACTCCAAAAACAGAGAAAAATTTATTTTCGACGAATTGTAGAGCTCAGAATTCGACTAACGGAGCTCTATTTTTAAATTTACTTGCGAGAGCTACAGTAATTGACAAGTTGACAACCCCTAGCTTAAAAGCTACTATAACTGTCAGCTCGAAAAAAAATCAAAAACTAAAGGTCACCATTTGAGCTACAAGGTCTTGACGGAGATTTTTAAAGGGACAGAAGCCAGAAGTTGAGAAGGTCGGCTGATTGGAGTGATATTCGTTGGTTAGAAGCACGGATTCTGTGGCATTACAGAGAGGGCTGAATGATTGAGGAGACGCTCTGCAAAGAAGCGAAGAGGGGGCAGGAAATGGGGGAAAATCTCGCCAAATTGTTTGTTTTTATGTTATCTTTTCCCTATTGTAGTTTTGAAAGTAAGCGGTGAAATGAGAAATTATTTAGTCGGTATCTATTTATCCATTTCTGACACGGCGACTCCACTGCAACGGCGAGGTTATTGAATAATGTTCCGAAGATTTTTGTTAACACGGCTCTCGTAAAGGTTTTTTATTTCCTTTTAGAGTAACACTATCACTTTTTTATCGACTTAGTGCCCGTTTGGCATTGCGATCCCACCGGTTTTTGGCTGAAATTTGAAAAAAAAATTCCATTTTAAATGAATATATTTTTGTGTATTCTAGATCATTTTGATGTGCTGATTTCAAAAATGATTTTTAAAAAATAAAAAAACATCATTTTGATGTATTTCGGCACAATAAGCACTTTGAAAAACTACCGCAACCACACTCTCAAACAGACCCTTAGGATATTTGGGAAGCAACTTAAAATTATTTTAAAAAATGATTTTTTTGCATTAAAAAAATAGTGTTTTTATATTATTTTAATATGTTGATATTAAAAATAATTATAAAAAAATATATTACGTTAATGTATTTCTAAGTGAAAGTCACTTCAAAAAAACAATCACACTCTTAAACACTTTTTTAATTACAGTCTTATTTTGCATATTTGATATTGTATTTTAAAAGTATTTTTAAAAAACTTTGAATTTTTTTCATTTTTATTTTTTGTTTGAAATTAAAAAAATATATATATTTTTAGATAATTTTAATGTGCTCATGTCAAAAATTATTTCAAAAATAAAAAAAAATATTTTGATATATTTCTGAACAAAAAATATACTAATCTCTAATTATTTTTAATTTATACCAATTCACGAATCAATTAACTATTATCGACACATATTGCCAACATAAGAACTCATAACCCATGCATGATTAGTTCTGCAATTTCACCTCTCATGAAATTCAAAGGTAGCCTCAGAGCGCATCTTTTATTATTTTAGCATTTGGTTTTGGATTTATGTAATTTAACTCTTTAATGATCATTAGACTTCTAATTTTCTTTAATTTCACCAATGATTTCAACCAATTAAATCTTATGTTTGACGTCTCTCGTAAAATGTCATTTGATGTAAATTTCCTCAATTTAGCTCATGAATGATCTTAAACTTTCAATTTTCCTCTATTTTTGCTCTTGATTTCAATCAATTAACTTTGTAAAAGTTAAATATGGTCTCCAAAAATTACAATTTTCTTATTTATGCTCAAATTAGGCTTACAAACTTAATTTTTCACCAATTAAGTCTCTGGTAAAATTAATTTGACCCATATAAACTATAATTAAGTTTTTGCATGTAATTAAGTCCTTTATGTTAACCCAATTTAAATCTTAAACATCAATAAATTTTATCTTGGCTTATGATTAAATCAAATTAATCTATTAAAAATCTAATTATGCTACTGGACTTATATTTTATGCATATTTATTCATTAATAGTTTATCTTGGCCTTATATCTACATTTGTTTCTCCGTCTTGGACGTAATAAGGGTATGATTGAGTTCTTGATTTTGTTTAAAATCTTATGCTTAGTTTTTCTACCATATTATTTTTTTTGTTTTAGGCGAATTTGAAAATAACTCATAAATGAGTTATGACACTAATCACACAAAAAAAATAATTTTAATGTCACTAAGTTTCATTCGATAAGGGGAGTTTACCCTAGGTATTGTTTGCTCTTCACCCTACTCAAAGATGGTAGAAATGAGCTCAAGAATGTTGGTTTTGGTCGATTTTATTATTTTTTGTTATGTCTTAGGTTATTTAAGGGCACTAATGGATTTTTCAGGTTATATAGGGTGTTTTTCTAAGTGTTTTGTGTTAATTTATTTTGAATAAATTCCAAAAGGTTTTAAATTTTGAAAATTGTTATATAAAATAATATATTAGACAACAAAAAACAAAAATAGAACAAAGGTTGCAATACTCAAATTCATTTTTCATAAAAACAATATAGCAAATTCTCTCACAGTTAATATTTTCTCATCATGAGACAATACTCCAATTCATTCTAAATTATATTTTTTAGCATACCATGAATAAACATTCCGAAACAACTTATAATTATTAATAAATATTTTCACTCGAATATGAAGTAAGTTAAATACACAGTCCCTCATGAAAATAAACATTCGACTCTTATATGTTTAAAAGATATGTGTTTCACTCAAATTCACTCCAATATGAATGGTTTACCATAAGCTTACATATCTTTTTATTCTTCACCAATGAGATCATATGCATAATACAATTCAAAATGACTTTTCAAGGGTTGTAATGGGGTTTAGGATTAAGGTGAGAAATATTGGGGAGTATAGCTCAAAAACATCTACACCAATGGAGCAAAAATAAATCAATTTAAGCTCAATATATATAAAATTTAAAACCAAACACTTTATTTAACATTTTCTTCATTTTAACTGTAAAGCATTTAAACCATGGAAATCTCATAACAAAGATTGTTCATAAGGAATAGTAATTTTTACTTCCATATTTATGCATATCATATATAAACAAACCTTTTTTTTTTCCAATACATCAACTATATAACTCATGAATTGATAATGAAAACATGTTCCATAGATCTAGCTAGACCATCAATCTACACACAATCCCACTCTCATTTCTTGCACAATACCTTTATATATCATGATAATGAAAAATGCTCCATTAGCTTTATAGCTTGGGTAAAAATGTTGTTTTTTCGATTTAATGCTTGTAACCTGGCTTATAATAAATTAACACAGGTTAAAAGGGTTCAATAGAGGGGAAATTTAACTACGCGGTAAGTTATTTGGCTAATGTAGCTGGTAACAAAGAGCGCTTGAAGCATGTTCATGTTTGCATATATCAATATGACGTCAAAGAGAATCAAGGCAAATTCTAGATCAAACAAATTCATATAATAATATCTCACTTGAAAGAAAATAATGAGATTGATACACATGTGTTAGTCTAAAGGCTTGAAATATCACTGGGGTTTTGTCTACCAAATTTAGTCGCTGCATCCTCAAGGAAAATAACTAGACTAATTAATTATAAGTTGAAAAACCATTATTGAATCATTTTATGAATTTTTCAAGCTTAAAACTTACATTATCTTTAATGTAAGGTGATATACAAAAAAAAACAAATTATAAATTTGAAAACAAGGGGAAAAAATGTCAAAATAATTGATGATCTAAATTGTTCTCCCTGGCCAAAATGGCTGATGAATAATACATGATACGTATAAAATGCCTTTTTTATAAATTTAATTTAGAAAATAAGCATCGTTTAAGAGAAAACACAATCATATCACTGTTATTATTAAACAATGTACTAAATATGATTAAATAAATTAAACAATGTATGATTATGGTTAATGAATTTAAAAAAAAAAGTGAAAATGAATTTAAACTTGAGAAAATAATGTAATATACCAATGTTATTATTATTATTATTATTATGTGGTTTATGTTTTGGTAAATAATAGGCATCCAAATATAGGTTTGCATCTATCTATTAATTTTCTTGTTGTTTTATTTTTAAATAATATATCTCAACAATTATCTTTAATCATATGTTATGTTACTTTTACTAGCATATGTAATCAAATTTTAAATTATTTTTTTATATTAAAAAAATACTTAAAGTACTATTGGAAAATTAAGATTTAAAAGTTAAGTTTAATCCAAATTAAAGGTAATTCTTGGTCCACAACTTGGAATCTATCACTTCTATATGTGTGTGTGTGTGTTCTTTCTAGCCAAAATAGTTGATAATTTTATGAATTTAAGGACTTTTTATGCTTAAATTAGCATCATTAAGAGAAAAACACAATTATATATTACAGAAAAATTATAAAAATAGATATACAATAAGAAATGAAAAAAAAAATCATCTCCTTGATAGATATTTTGGTATTTTTTTTTTATAACCTATGAGGTTTATCTCTTTTCAAAGAGAATGAGTTAAAGTGGAAGCAACATATTTATTTCTTATTACGATCAAATATCTTTGATTTGTCAAAACATAAAATACTTGTTACCTGTCATAGTGAAATATCTTTGATTTATTCGAGTAATTATAAAGCCTAAATTTTTTCATAGTTTTAAGAAAATCATAGGTTTATAGCTTGACTGAGCTCGAAGATGATGAGTCTAACAACTTATGAGAATCATGTATATCTATACTCAATAAATTGGCTAAGCAATGAGATGATGAATTATTACTATCATTGATTACTTTGTTAGAAAATAAAAACAAGTAAAAAAACAGAAATATTAATTCATCGTATTTTATTGTGATGTATATGTTTTAGTTTTTGTTTAACATTGCGTCTTAAAAATATTTTTTTTTATTTTAAAAAATTATTCTTTAATATTTTGATATGCTAATATAAAAATAAAATTTAAAAAATAATAAATAAATAATTAATATACTTTTAAATAAAAAAAAAATTTAACCACACATGCAAATAACAATAACGTTGCTTGTGATGAAAAGCTAAGTTGTTGATTGGTGTTTTCCTGTCATTCATCAGGCCATTACACCATGGCTTGCATAACTATATATTATCATTATCATAATTAACGTAGTGGGGTCCAGGACTACTGGTCTGTGGTCCGACTCTGGAGATCGAGCCGATCGTTTTGATTTTGATTGAGATTTACTAGATATTATGCTTCTTTGAATATTGGTCAGGACCACCACTGCCCACCATTGTGGTCATGCCGACTCTCTCTTCTTTTTTTATTGGATCCGGCAATAGTTTTTTTCAGAATTATTGGTTTCTGTTCTTGGTCAGCAGCCGTAAAGATCCACATGAAATGAAAAGATATATGCTGGTTAATTTGTAATATGTGTCCCACGTAAATAAATTAATGATTTTCTTCCCCAATTCAAATCTGATTTCTTATAGATTCAAAAATACAGTTTTTTATATATTTGAATATGAAAATCATATAATTCTAAATTTATAAACATTAATATCTTATTTGATTTTTTATTTTTCATATATAGCATTGTTTCCATTCAAGCCGCGCAGAAAGTATTTTCCAGTGTGTGTACAAATGAGCAAATATATTATTGATAGTAAGTTAAATATTTTTGTATAATAAAATATAATAAAAAATCGAGATCTTCTATTAGTAGTGAGTTTTTTCTATTCGTAGTGAGTTTAATGTTGTTTTTCAAATTGCTATTTGTTCAAAAATGAATCAAAATAATATATATTGTTTATTATTTAAAAATTATTTTTAATATCAATATATTAAAATGATCTAAAAATACTAAAAAAATTAATTTAAAATAATAAATGAAATACATTAAAAAAAAAAAAAACAATTGCGCTGCCTAACATGCACTTAAAAGCTAAAACTCCTATGAAGTGATAGCATATTTATTATCGGTAGTTAGCGAATGATATATCAATCAGAAATGAAAAAAATATTACACGTACTGAATTTATGTAGTAAATTCAAACTCTTAATTGGCCTGAAGCAACGAATTCCGACATTATGATTGACTACTAATTATCTTTTTGTAATATATCTTGCTTAGTCCATGTGGATCAAGTAAATGTAATAATGGAGATGAAGAATATTAAAAACAACGTATCCCTATTTTTATTTTTATTTTTATTTTTATTTATCTAATCTAACTATTTTCAAATATAGATACTAAATATTTCAATGTATAAAAAACACAAAAAGAAGAAAATTAGTCGCACGGTCATGGGGACGGTGAATTTTACGAGACCTCCGAAACTGGCCCGTGACCCGTCACGAGCCAAGCATGCACTGACACGTAATCAAATTTAAGTCTTCAAACTAACCAAATTTTTAATTCTTATTTAACCATCAACTTAATTTAATAAATGAAATAAACTGAAGGCATCATTGTGTTTGAGCGTAAAAAGGAAAAGGCCAAGACTAATTAATTAGAAGGGGACCGGTAAAAAAACGACACATGCGATAGCTTTTGTTTAGTTGTACATACAAACCAATGAGAAGCGCGTGCTTATCACTAAATCCTGACAAAAGATGTTGGAGGGGCGACCTGCACATTCGGCTGCCGTGTTACACGTGTCAACAATCGCGTGGCTGTAACGGCATTGGGACTTGGGGGCAATATTGAGAAAGTCTATAGGGGGTTTCAAAATCCCCGCGAGTGGTTGCTATCCTTGAGCCTTGGCGCTATCTTGACTCGTAAAATTTCACCTTCAGAAGGGTTTCGATCCACCTGGAAATTTATGGTGGCATTGACTGAACAATAGCATATTTTGAATCCTTTTCTTAGCGCTCGTTTGGTTTTGTAGTACAAACTGTGTTTTGTTAAAAACACAATTTGTACCCCCATTTAAGTGTTTGACAACTTTTAATTGATGGTGAGACCCATAACCGTGACCTGAGGGGGCGCTAAGCTCCCAGCTATGCGCCCCCTCAGGTCTATATATATATATATATATATATATATATATTTATATATATTTATATTTATATATAAATATTTATATTTATTTATATTTATAAAAAATATAATTTTTGTCTCGCAATTCTAATTTTATTTTAAATGATATTTTATGATTGTTTTGGGATCGAAGAGCCCTTCACGTATAGATTTAGTTTGGATGAAATTACAAGTAGCTTGATGAAAAAATAAAAACAAGTGTTTAATTTACTTGAATTATTAATTATATATTATTATAATTATTAAATATTTAAAAAACAAATTTTAGATGATATTTTACGATTGTTCCGGGATCGCAGAGATCTTCACGTATAGATTTAGTTCGTGATGAAATTACAAGTAGCTTGATGGAAGAATAAAAACAAGTGTCTAATTTACTTGAATTATTAATTATATTTTATTATTGTAATTATTAAATAATGAAAAAACAAAAAATATATATATATATATATATATATATATATATATATGTGTGTGTGTGTGTGTGTGTGTGTGTGTGTGTGTGTGTGTGTGTGTGTGTGTGTGTGTGTTATTTAAAGTAATTTCACAAGTTGATAGCAATATGAAAAACATGATAACCAAACATACGAAACTGTTTTTTATCAACCTCAAACTCAACCACAGTTTTAACCAAACACTTCACTGCTTATTTTAAACCGCAGTAAAAGTGCTTTTTATGAAACTGCTTTTTATGAAACTGCTTTTTTTCAACCTCAACCACAACAGCAACCGCAATACCAAACAGGCCCTTACTCTCTTACTGACTCCCTTGTAAGCTCTTTAATTGTCTCCAAATTTTGTCCCTGTATTTTAATTATGTTTTTTTTAAATAAAAATATTTATTTTTATTTTTAGTTTTAGTTTTAGTTTTAAATTTTTTTTAGTGTTTTTAGAATATTTTTATGTATTGATATAAAAAATAATCTAAAAAATTTTAAAAATATTATTTTTATAAATTTTAAACAAAAAATATTTTCAAAAAACCCTCCACATTCAATGCAAGATTTGAAGCATGACATGTTGGAGTTCAATAATCAATACACGCAGTTAAAAGGGTTAAAAAAAGCATTAACATATTCTTTTCAGAATTTATGTTGATAACGAACCCTTGCAAGCCAACTATCATTAGTAGCACTTTGCATTGCTTTAGAAAGCATATGTTTTGTTTTGAATTAAGCTTAAAAGTATGTTTGAAAATACGTTTGAGCTATGCTTCTAAGTGGATTTTTTTTTGAAATAAATCAATTTAACATAGAACAATAAGATAGAAGTTAACTCGCATTAACTTTTGAAATTAGTAATTTTGGTCATGGACTCTAGAAAAACATCATAGAAGAAAAATAATAAAAAATAACAAAGCAAAACCCTAAAAAAAAGATAAATAATAAGAAAATATTAGCTTAAAAAGCCATAATGATACTTTTAAACCTAATCTAATATCTAAAACTCACGACCCATGAAGTTTTAGATCCAAATTCAATCAAGAAATTTCATTCTCAAATAATTTTATTTTGAAAGGTGAAGTTGTAGAAAAAAATATCTATCAAAAACACTTTCTATAGCAAAAAAATAAAAAGACAGCAACAAAAAGAATGAAAATAGAATTTGATAGAAAAAAAATCAAAGAGGGTGAGATTGTGGAAAAAAATTGATCCAAAACAAAACCAAAAAACAATCAAAAGAACAAGGATCAAATTTGAAAGATTAAGAAATGTTAAGGGTTGAAATTGAAAAGAAATTGTAACTTGATTGATTATTTATAGATTAAAAAATGGTTGTGGTGAAATTGAAAAATATTTATAATTGCATAGATTATTAGAAATAAAAAATAAAATAGTAATAAAATGGAAATTTACCAAATGTGAATGAAAAATAAATTAAAGGGGTTGATATGAATTTTTGATGGATAAAATAACAAATAGCCCCTAAGTGATAAAATATATATTTTTATTCTATGCTTAAATTAATAGTTTTAATGTGCAATAAAAATGATTTATCATACTTTATAAAAAATAATTGTGTCAGTCACATTGCTCCCAATATTTATCTGAAAGATTTTATAATCCAATGATAATTTTGTCATTATAATATTACAATAAATAGTGTTATTAGTTTTAGTGTTACTGATATGATTTAGTTTTTTTATTTATTATTATTATTATTAATAATAATTTAACGATAGAGATGGCCAAGAAAAGGATGTGCGTGAGGGGAAAATAGAGCTAAAATAATTCAAAGATGAGCCCCCACTGAATAGAAGGATATTAAAAGATGAGTAAGATCCCGTCCTTCAATTCTACGGTTATCCCATATAATATTAAATTATTTTAATAGATTAATATCAAAAATAAAATTTAAAACAGGTTTATAAATATAAAAGAAAGAAAGAAAAACTAACAGCAACATAAACAGGCCACCGCATATTGGTGGAGATTTGACGGTAAATAATTCCTCTTCCTAAGGCCTTGTTTGTTTGCTGGAAACAACTTTCCAGCCAAGGAAAACCTAAGGCTTGACAAAAGGAAAGTGTTTTCCTCTTTTAAGCACCGGAATACACTTTCCGCGAGCTAGCTAGTAAAGTTTGGTTTTTGGTTTTTGTATGGTTGACTTAAAAAATTGTTGGACCGGTAATAGTTATTTTTTTTTTTAAAAAAAAATAGAAACATGTTAAAGTATTATTTTTTATAAAAAAAAATAATAATTCTGATATTAACAATTAAAAAACACAAAAACTAATAATTTAAATCTTAAAAATTCTATTTTTTTTTAATCACCCTAAATTAAAATTTTGCATTGAGATTTTGATTTAAAATTAAAAAAACTTATTTTAAGCTTTTAAAATTGGAAAAAATATATATTAATAATAAGTTTTACTTAAAAAATATTTCACAAGCTTATTTCTCTATAATATGATATGACATATATTGTTATATTTTATAAAATAAGCTATGTATGAATATAGGATAAATAAAAAAATTCATCATTATACTTTTTAGATTTCATTTTTTTATTTTAACTGATTAAATATTTTATATTAAATATTTTATATATATTAGATAAACTTGAAAAAAAAATTAATTTATTAATAAATTATTTTCCAATTCCTTTTCCATAACACAAACAAACACTGGAAAGTGTTTTCCAGTTCATTTTCCATAACACTGCCAAACATCGGAATTCACTTTTCAGGAATTCACTTTCCAGGAAACCACTTTTCAGGAATTCACTTTCCAGGAAACCACTTTTCAGGAATTCACTTTCCAGGAAACCACTTTACAGGAATTCACTTTTCAGGATTTATTTTCCAGGAAACCACTTTCCAGCAAACAAACGGGTCTAAGTCCTAAACTTTCGTGCCGTTTGTTTTATACACTGACGATAATCCTCTAGCCCCGTGCCGGAGCGCCAGAAAGCACAGTACAACAACATCATCTCGATAAGAAAGCAATTACGTTGACATGATGAGGAGGATAACGACAATGCCATGACAACGATGGTGATCATAAAGATGAAAGAAATCTTAGCAGCTATCAAAGGCCAACAATCCCATCACCCTTCACTGTTAATGCCTACCGCCTAATATACACACTAGTTTTAAAATTGTTTTTATTTTTAAATTGATTTTGATTTTATTTTTTATTTTAAACTATTATTTTTTTATGTTTTTAAATTATTTTCATATAATATGCTATTTCAAAAATGATTTTTAAAAAATATAAAAATATTATTTTGATACATTTTTGAATAAAAATTATTTTAAAAAACAACATAAACTATTAGATACTAAATAGTACCCCCACCACCTCCCAGCTCATCATTAAAAATATATATATATATATATATATATATAAATCACACAAACACCGATCCAGAACACAGGACAATGCCTCGGTGTGTTTTCCAGAAATAACCAAGAGCATAACATTTTAATTGTTGAATATGCCATGTTTCACGCGTTGGGAACATGTGAGGGTTCAGCACTTTCTCATTTCTTGCTAGAATGATGCGTAAATCACAAAATGTTTTTTCATTTTTTCCTGGCCAGCCTCTAAAAAATAAATTGCATCGCATATACTTACGATGGTAGATCAGAGTTTATAAATATATATTAGACTAGCCTGCAAATATATGCTTAGTATATTATACAAGATTTGTAGTATAGAAATAATTAGCATAGATTAATAGTTTATCATCATAAAGACATGTTAAACAAAAAATTCTTAGGAAAGACCGAAGTTTATACATGTTTAGATCTATAAACTTGAGATAAAAACAACTTAAATCAACTATACTTAAATTAAAAAAAGAATGATAATTATTTCTTAAAGCACTTTAAAATAATGAATTTTTTGATGTTGTAAATGATAAATTATTTGTTTTAAGACTTTATTGCTCCTTATTTTAGCAATTATGATGTATGCAATATGCCTCTCAAGATTTCAACACCACCATCCTAGTTTAAATGCAACTCTAACCGATGTCTTTGAATAAAAAAAAAATACAGAACTCAAATGTCTGTCAAAATATGAACTTCAACTCTAGATCTAGGAGGAAAGCCAAATCATAAAATGAGAATAAAACACTAAAATAGAAGGTGTTTATAGGAAGGCCTTCTACATTTTCATAGTTCATATGGTATCTTATCTAACTTTTTGTAAGGTATTTTGTTAAGTATACAACTAGTAGTTAAAATTGTCCCCCCCTAAGTGATGACGTGTTTCTAAACTTATCAATATGATATTCATTATTTATTTTAATATTTATTTTTTACATTCCAAAATACCAATTTATTATGGTGAATAAAGAATATCAGTTTGAAGGATGTTATCATCCTGAGAACATAATCCATCAAATAATGTTTTGAATTCTTCATCTCTTATTACCTCTATCCTTATGTTAATTTGATTTTCAACTTAATTCTTATAATGTTTAAATATTTCAAGAGCTTTATCCTTGATCTTAAATAAAGAGATATAACAATATTTTGTGCAATCATTTATAAAAGTAGTATAATGTTTTTTTCACCTTTATATGTGAATTAAGTTTTTTTTTCAATTATTTGAAAAAAAAGGTTTCATGAATTTTGATTTTACATAAATTTCACTTTTGTGATTTTTAATAATAATTCATAATTATTAGCCTTTGCATTAAACTATAATTCACATACCTATTCACATTACCTAATCTACCATGCCACACATTACAAAACTCGTACAATTAAAAAAAAGGACAATCTTATTGTTATTCTCATCGATGGTTACAATGATCATTACATTCATTTTAAAAAGATCATCACGATGTCACTTTGTTTATATAAACATTTCACATTTAGAGAGTATAAATTCATCACTCTTAAATACAATTTCAAAACCATTTTTGCTTGATAATAAGTCAAACACTAAGTTCTTTATAATATCAACAACATGTGGTACATTGTTAAGTGTGAGAAGCTTTCTAGATATCATATCAAGGATGAACTTTATAATACCTAGTATCTTGGGGTTGATGAGTTGTCTCATGAATAAGTTTTCTCTGACCATTTCTTTATAAGTAGA
This sequence comes from Salix brachista, assembly GCA_009078335.1. Classification (NCBI taxonomy): domain Eukaryota; kingdom Viridiplantae; phylum Streptophyta; class Magnoliopsida; order Malpighiales; family Salicaceae; genus Salix; species Salix brachista. The sequence goes on from CM018573.1 coordinate 13,790,912, forward strand.
AAACAATTCTTTTCCAGCGCATATATATATTTTGTTGGACCAATAACAACTCACCACTACTCATAATTATATAATCAAGTTGGCTTTAAAAACAATAAACATGTTTATTTATAAAAAAATATTAATGATGTAATCAATCCTATTGATATTGGCTTCAATTATTTGCTCTTAGCAGCTTGTATAGTCAGACCTTATTTTGTTTACCATGATTTGTTCAATTATTAATGTTTCACTTATAAACTACATTGCAAACAAAAATAGTATCGTACAAATAATATTTCCACTAATTAAGTTTACATGAAAGATTTGAGGGGTTATAAATGATTTTGCTTAAAACCTAATTCTTAGAAAAAAATTACTAGATCGTATCTATTCACCACACTAAATATTTATATATGTAAACAATAACATATATAAAAATATTGTTGTATACATTAACACATCTAACCAAATAGCCTTCATGTCATTCTTAGATTAGAAAATTTTCAACTATAAACAAAAATATTTAAATTATACAAGACAAAAATAAACATTTTTGTTTATTTTAGTTCATATTAATCATATGTGATGTCAAAACATTATGCATAATTATACTAACAAGCTTGCAAGCAACATGTGTAAACTAAACAAAGATATAAAAATGATTTACAAAAGTTTAGCTCATAAAATATATATATCATGCAACAACTCAAAGAGATTCAAATAAATTGCATGAATTACAATTTTAGAAGATAAATATAATTTTAAAAAATATATATATCACAAACTTCTAGAATTAAATAGAGAAAAAAATAAAGCTATAAGCAAGCCAAAAAGTTACAAATTAAAATATACAGTATTGAAATAAATCTATATAATTAATATTTTTTTCCACATGATAAACTAAACAAAGTCTACTATATATAAAAATAAAGCCTTGAGATTGTATATCAAAATTTGTAAATATATTAGACTAGTGTGCAAATATGATTAGTTTATTATAACAAGATTGTAGTTAAAAAATAATTAGCATGAATTGGTAGTTTATCATCACAAAAACATTCTAAACAAAAGATGTTTTAGGAAATGCTAAAATTTATATATGTTTAATCTATAAACTCGAGATAAATTCTTTTAAATTCATGTTTAAATTAAAACAATATCGATATTTACTTGTCAAAACAATTTAAAATAATTATTTTTTGTGTTATTGACAATCATAAATAGTTTGTCTTTAAGACTTTATTGCTCCTCATTTAAACAATTATGATGCATGCAATATGCATCCCAAGATTTCAAAACCATATTAGTTTAAATACACTTCTAAATCAGTGTCTTTAAGCTAAAAACATACAAAACTTTTATATTTTTCAACAATATAAACCTAAGATGTAGATCTAGAAAAAAACCAAAGTATAAAACGAGAATAAAATAATAAAATATAAGACAAAGAGCAATATGTAAAAAACTAAAAAAACCTTTAATTAATATTTTTTTATAATGAATTTTAAAAGCTAAAATGTTAAAAATAGTTGACATAAATATCAATATTTAATTATTGATCATAAATATATAAATAAAAAACAAAAATTAATTGATATTAATCTCACTCATCCATGATCTATTTAATTAAAAAAAATTCTACGAAGACAACAAAAAATTCCACCAAGTGTAGGCAAAGGCCAAGAACTGTGCGCCACGCACACCACATGGTGGTGACGAACCGTCAATTTCGCAGGCTCATACCTTTTCAGGTCGTGTGCGTGTCACGAGCCCCTCCTAAGCTTTTTATAGCACCCTTTTGTTGCTCTGAAGAGTCCTAAACAACCGAAGAGGAACAAATATCAACAGCGTCTGGCCCCACGGCAGTCAAGCCATGCATATTGCATCTCTAATCATGTGTGTCCACGGCTTCCTCCATGGTAGGTAACAACTTAAAATATTTTTTGTTCGATCGAGGAAAATCCTGTATTTTGAAAAATGTATTTTATAGGTCTAGATGAACGAGTAAAATTTCAGTTATGTTTAATTTTTACAAGAAATACATGATCTAATTTAAACTCAAAATTTACTATACAGATTACAATCCTGGAACAACTTAAAAGACCTTATTTTGTCGAACCCATATCTGCAATGGCCAAAACACAGGGCCCAATGCTCGATTAAACCTGTTCTGAGAATTATTGAGTGGACCACTTCGTATCACCTTCACCCATCAACTCTCTTCTCTAAAATATTTGTCTCCATCTACAGGTATGGCCGCGTAAGAGCCACCAGACACTTGTGTCCAGCAAGGGACAGCATTTGAAGTTATTCTCGCCACTTGCAGTTTCAGTCCCGACCCATCATTTGGGCCGACGTGACTTGAACATTTGTGAAAAGGTGAAGTTAAAGTATATCAAGTAGTCAAATATTCAAACACCGGTAGACTCTCGTGATCACAATTTAGTTATCAAGTAAATGAACCCTCAACCTGACGTCAACGAGCCAGTTCAGTCGGGCCATGATGAAGTTTGACCAGATGATTTTCAACGAGTGGACCTTTTTATATGTGATGTGGCTTGGTCCAGCCTAGTTCTCTCCGGACCATGAACTCATGTACCGGAACCACAAGAGACCGTTTCCGCCCAAAGAAGAAGAAGTTCTGGGCTCCAAGTTTAAACTTTAAGCCCGACTGGAGTGAAAGACCCCTGCTCAGTCCACGATTAATAGAAGATTAGAGCCGAAGGCCGCACCTAGTTAAGTTTGATTTTTTCTTCTTCTTATTTTTAATTAAAAAGATTGGTGTTTTTAGATAATATACTGATATCAAAAATATTTTTTATAAAAAACACTTTTGAAAACAACTTCAACTATACTCTGAAACTGTCATTAAAGAGTAGTGGGTGGAAGGAGAAACCTAACCCTACAGATTTCAGGCATAAAAAGGAGAGGGTTTTTCTATTTCTTGCTTGAAAGATGAATTCTCATGCTGATTTCTTTATTTAGAAGGTAGTTGAGATGGTTTAAAGGGCTGTGAATCACTTTCTTGGCATGGCTAGCCACTTTCTTGCAATGAAATAGTCATGAATAATATTTTATCAGTATGTTTTAAGTACGCCAAGTCTTCGGTAACCAAGCAAACCATCGAAAGTTTAGATCGCCTTCCTTCATTTGAACCAATGGCCAAACAACTGCACTCTCTCCTCTCTTCTTGCTTACTTCTTGGCACTTTATCCATAGTTCTAGTCCATACACCAGCTCAAGTTCATTCGATAACATTGGAATCAGATATTGAAGTTCTTCAGGCGCTGAAGCAGGCCATCGATCCCGTCTCAATTGTGAGGAATTCCTATCTCCATAGCTGGGATTTTTCGTTCGATCCATGCGAGGATGCAGGGGTGTTTCAAGGGATCCTGTGCACATTCCCCACAGACAAATCAGCCAACCGAATTATGGCAATTGATCTTGATCCTGCTGGATATGATGGCTTCCTAACACCAATGATCGGAAACCTGACAGAGCTTACCTCCCTTAGCACAAGCAGAAACAACTTTCGAGGGCCTATACCAGAAACCATAGCCAACCTTCAGAGGCTCACCAGACTGTCATTGTCTCAGAATCTCTTTTCTGGGAGAATACCTCGAGGAATCATCGATCTCAAGCATCTTGAAATCTTAGACCTGTCACAGAATCACCTCTCCAGCAAAATTCCTGCCGATATCACAGCTTTGCGGAGCCTGGTGCAGTTGATCCTGTCAAACAATGCGTTGTCGGGCAAAATCCCAGACCTCTCCGGATTGTGGCAGCTGAACACATTGGATCTTAGTAGCAACAATCTAGATGGGAATGTGCCCGTTCTTCCAATAAACCTGAGAAAATTGTCGCTGAGCCATAATGTACTTTCAGGACACATTTCACCTGTGAGCGTCCTCCAACGCCTCACAGCACTAGATTTGAGTGATAACAGGCTTTCTGGTCTCGTTCGTCAAGAAGTTCTCACTCTGCCTCTGGTGGTCCGCATCAACATCTCGAATAATCAATTCACAGAAATGGAGGCAATACCATACCCCAGGGAAGATTTACAGCTTCGTGTGCTGGACGCACACGCTAACCGGTTGCGAGGCCGGCTGCCCACCAGTTTGGTCAATATAGCAAATTTATCATCAATCGATCTATCCCACAATCAGTTCTCTGGACGAATCCCATCAGAATATGGAGCCAAACTGGGGATTTCATGGAAAAGCTTGTTCTTGGAAGACAATTTCCTGATAGGAAATCTTCCACCACAGTTTGTCGACGGGACAGTGGCAGTCAGAGCCAACCTCGCCCACAATTGCTTAAGGTGCCCACCAAACATTCGGTTTTGCAGAGGAGGGCAAAGGGCAAACTCAGATTGTGTTGGGCAGCAAAATCACAGCACTTGAGAAGTTACTGTGAATTCACAACGGATCGTAATAAAAACTCCATATACTCGAGGGCTTATAATAAAGTGCAGTGAGGCAAGCTTCCACCTCCTAATCAAGGGTGGGATGCGAGTTTAATTTTCATCCAAAATATAGTTAAGTGGTTCCTGCGCAGGGGAATGTGTAATAATCTGTACTCTTCATTAATGCATTTCCAGTGTTGAACAAATTTCCATTTACCCATACCATAATTAATTATCTGTAATGTTGCAACTTACATTATGCTCGTGGTTTTTTCTCTAGATAACCTTTCCTTATGCAATAACTTGCAAATTCATTATTGTATAAAAAATATTACGCGGTAGATGCTGGATTTTTTTTAAATAAATATGAATTTTTAGGTCTATATAAAAAATGAAAAATATTACTTATTAGATTTTTTTTATGTGGATGACAACCAAAGAGGTACGTAATGTGATTAACAATGGTAAATGTTGTTTTTTGAAAATATATTAAAATATATTTTTTATTTTTCAAATTTATTTTTGATATTAACCTATCAAAATGATTCAAAAACTCATACAAAAAAATAATCTAGAACTATAAAAACTCAAAATTTCATAAGATGGTAATTACACCGCTACCCCTAAATACTTATTTAATCAAACTAGCAGCAACTAAAAGTGCCTTATGTTAATTTTTTTTTCAAACTATAATTACAAAAGCTATCATAATGCCATATATATATATATACACACACACACACACACATACACACACATATATATATTATTGTGCAAAATGTTTTTTTAATTAAAAATATATCAAATAAATGTTTTTTCATATATTATTTTTATTTTTTAATACCAACACATTTAAACAATTGAGAAACACATAAAAAATATTAATTTGATAGTTTTAAAGCAAAAACTAATTTCAAAAATACTTTGAAAAATTGGTTAAAATGTACTTTCAAATACAATTTTAGTGTCTGTTTTATAATTTGATACACAATATATTTAAAGGTATTTTTTACTTGAAAAATACATTCAAATAATTATTTTTGTTAGACTTTTTTTATTTTTAACATCAACGATTAAAATTAAAAAACACTTAAAAAACCAATTTAATATTTTTTAAAACAAACATACATTTAAAAAACACCAAAAATCAAAGCAAGCACACTTCTGAGTTATTTATAATACCAGATGGACTCATTAATTATTTTAATTAACAACAGGAACTAAGTTATAATCAACACAATAAAATATCAACGGACCTATCTTAAAAAAAAAAAAAACAAAAACGGTGCGTTTAAATCATAGTGGTATTTTCCATCCGCTTAACCTAAAACCCTCCACTCCTCAACGGCCTCTCTTTGAAAACCATAAAAACCTTAAACCCTAGTTCATTCACAAACAAAAAAAACTATACTCTATTTATCCGGCGCCCAAAACCGGAAACTGGCAAACCCAGGTACTCCTAATGCCCATTAAATTCCCATCACCTATCCGTTTCCTCAACCCATCTCTTCCCGTAGCCCGTTTCCCTCTCACGAATGTCGGACTCTCCCTAAATACCCCTCGGTCCATCCCCATTTTCACCCGGGTCTTCCCTTTTAAACTCAAGTACCTAGGGTTTGCTTCTCACTTCTCCACCCATTCCTTTCGACCTGTACCAACCGGGTCAAGACCCGAATTCAGCCGCCGCACTGGTGGTGGTGGAGAGAGAGGAGAGACTAAGCTTTCTAAGAGTTTAATCGAAGACGAAGCCGAACTCAGTGACTGGGTTAGTGACTTGCGGACTAACTCGATTCGTGGCCGAGTCACTAGCGAAGACGAGTCAGATTCTGATATGGGTCGTCGATACAGAAGTAAGAGTGGTCGCGGTAGAGAGACGGATAGCGGTGGCAATAGAGGTGGCGGTGGCAATAGAGGTGGCGGTGCAGGGGTTTTGTCGACGAAGAGGAGAAGGGAGAGTAACTCGAATGAGTTTAGTGAGCCAACTCGAAGGAGAACTGAGTCCACGTTTGGTTCGCCGACAAGGGATCGAGGAACTGTGGGCTTACCAAATGCGAGAAGAGGACGGAGAGAGAGAAATTTAGGGTTTAAGAGAGATGATAAGGGATCAAGAGGCAAAGGGGTTTTTATTGATGATGATGTGGTGGATAATGGTGAGGATGAGAGAAAGGGGTTAGTGCAGAATCTTGGGGGCTTAATTATTGAGGAAGAAAGCGATAGTGATGATGATGATAATGGGGTTTTTGAGAAAAATGCACTGTCCTCTATTGGTTTGGAGAAGGATTTTGATGTGAAAGATAGGCCAAGTTTGTCCACGAATTCTGATTCCTTTATGAGTGAGACTAGGTGTGATAGAAGGGCTGAATTGATTTGCATTGTCATAAATTTGATGTGGAAAAGAAACATGTGTTTAATTTATCATATCTGCTCTGTTGGAGTTTACCTTTTGTTTTTTCGGATTTTGTTGATCTTAGTCAAATCTAATATATGTAAAATGGTTGCAGATTTGATCAATGTTCAATTTCTCCATTGTCATTAAAAGGAATCAACGATGCTGGATTTGAGAAAATGACAGTGGTCCAGGCAGCAACACTTCCTGCTATACTCAAAGGTTTATCTATTTTTTTTTAAATGGTCTAGTCTTGTTTGCTCATGTCACATGCTAATTGAATTTTTTTTTGAAAACAGATGTCACAGTTTTGGATGTTGAAATGCTAAGTTTGTCCTTTTGGTAACTGTAATACCATCAGGAGATTGTAGTTATAGCTCAATATCAAAATAATTCTTCCCTCGCTGTTAGTTTGGGTTACTTCGAGGAATGTCCTCAAATTGCTAGGATTGTTTGTTTATTCAATTTGTTTCGTACACGTTTCATATTCTCCATTTACTAGTTTCAATGTCTATCCATACGCCAAAGAGTTCAATGCCCTACCATCCTCAATCCTGAATTTGCCACCATTTTGACTAATTTTCATTTTCTTATGTATCCTCATTTGTGGTGCTGCATTTCAGCTGACTTGCTTTAATGTCAACACCCTTTTCCATAAGACGATAACTCTTACATATCTTGTTTCCAGGTAAGGATGTTCTGGCCAAGGCTAAGACAGGCACAGGAAAAACTGTAGCATTTTTGGTAAGGTATTGTATTTGAATAAGCATGATCATGTTAACCAAATGAGGATTCTCTACTCCCATTTTTAAGTTGAAGATTTCTTGTTCCTTCATTTTCTTAACAACTCCACATGCATTGGTAAGTGTATGGGCGGGGATAAACTTTTTGTATAGCCTATTTTTCTGGGTTTATATCTATGATTTGCTTTAGAGATATTTTGTTTTCTACAATAGTAGATATAAGCATTTCGGTTATCTTATGAGTTTGGGGTCATGAAAATCTCTTAGTTCTTGAAACCTTTTTGAATTCTTTTTTCCAGCTTCCTTCGATTGAAGTAGTTGTAAAATCTCCTCTTAATCGTGATCAAAAACATCCCCCAATTCTTGTACTTGTCATATGCCCGACAAGGGAGCTTGCAACTCAGGCCGCCACAGAAGCGAAGGTCCTGTTGAAGTATCACCCTGCTATTGGTGTTCAAGTTGTGATAGGAGGGGTGAGAATTGCTTTAGAGCAGAAAAGTATGCAAGCAAACCTTTGCCAGGTGAGTTTATCATTGTCTAAAGGGTATGCATCATTTATTTTACTGTCTGCCATGTTATGTTACAGCCCTCCCCGTGCATTTATCTCGGCAAAACACGGAAATATTCTAATTTTCCTCACTGTTTGATATGCTGTGAAGGGCTGGTTTCACAGTGATTTGAATCCAAATTCATCTGTTTAATCTCTTAATACCACGTGAAATATCCGACTGACCAGTTAGATACCGAGTCATCATCCTGGATGCATTCTGAATAAAATTTTAAATTCCAGCTTAATTTTTCAAGAAAATGAATTTCATCTAACCATGGCTGCATATCATTATACTATTCACACATTTAAAATTCTCAGATCCTTGTTGCTACACCTGGAAGGCTCAAAGATCATGTTGAGAATACTGCTGGATTTGCAACGAGGCTGATGGGTGTGAAAGTCCTTGTACTTGATGAAGCTGATCGTTTGCTAGACATGGGATTTCGTAAAGATATTGAGAAAATTATTGCAGCTATTCCAAAACAAAGACAAACACTCATGTTTTCTGCCACGGTTCCTGAAGAGGTTTTCTTTTAATCTTTGGCACTGGTTGACCTGTCTTGTCATTTTATTGAATATTCTGAAGTTTTTGCTCTGTATGAAGGTTCGCCAAATCTGTCACAAAGCTTTGAAAAGAGACCATGAGTTCATCAATACAGTTCAAGAGGGATCCGAGGACACACATTCCAAGGTAGGATTCTTCATGGCATTTGCCATCCAATACATTTAATCTATATGAGCATTTTCTTAAATTGCTGGATAATTTCAGGTCAGACAGATGCATCTGGTTGCTCCATTAGACAAACAATTTCCTTTTTTGCATGCCATTTTGAAAGATCATATGGCAGATGACCCTGATTACAAGGTATGCTTCACAGTCCTCAAGCCTGTTTCTGTTTTTACTTTTTTAGAGCCTGTTCTCTCACTGAGATTTACTTGATATACCATTGTCATACAGTATATGTAATCGCCCATGGTCTGTGCAGGTTATTGTTTTTTGTACTACTGCTAGAGTGACTGGACTGGTTGCTGAATTTCTTGGTGCACTGAAATTGAATATCAGAGAGATCCATTCTAGAAAGGCTCAGACTTACAGGACCAGGGTTTCTGATGAGTTCCGCAAGTCAAAGGGCCTCATACTTGTGACTTCTGATGTATCTGCGCGTGGAGTTGATTATCCAGATGTTACCCTTGTTCTACAGGTATATATCCATGTTATGTTTCTACTTACACCGAGTTCAGTGATTGACTTCAGTCAAAAAGGGTTGGCCTTTTTTCACGCTTTCATTCTAGCAGTGTTTTATACAATTAATACCAACTTAATCTCTGCAAACTAGAATAATTGTTATGCCCATGGCACAACATTAAGAGTTTGAGCAAAATTGACACTTACATACTGGTCATTTGAGCTTTTCTAACAGCTACCCCAATAGAAATGGTGTCCTTTTCCCATTTTATTCTCATGAAGTTTAAGACTCTTCTAGATCTTCCCATGTTCAATCTTCTCCGTGTTTGCAAACTTTTTCTGCTCCATGGATAATAATGACATTTATTGCAAATGTAGGTTGGGTTACCGGCTAGTAGAGAACAGTATATACACCGACTTGGTAGAACTGGGCGTAAAGGTAAGGAAGGAGAAGGCATTTTGATACTGGCACCTTGGGAGGAATTCTTTTTATCTACTGTCAAGGATCTGCCAATAACAAAAGCTCCAGTGCCTTCAATAGACCCAGACACAAAGAAAAAGGTAGTCTACTTTGTCCTTTCTACTGTTATTCTGAAGAATAATCCCATCATCAATTAGAAAGCTCAGATTCATAATCCCTTTAACCAACCTTTTCATGACACTGACAAGTAAACAAACATTCCTGAACAGCTGGAACGGGCACTGTCCCAGGTGGACATGAAATCCAAAGAAGCAGCATACCAGGCCTGGCTTGGTTATTACAACTCACAAAAGAAAGTGGGCAATGACAAGAACAGGCTAGTGGAGCTTGCCAACGAGTTTAGCCGAAGCATGGGACTTGATACTCCTCCTGCTATATCGAAAGTCGTCCTTGGCAAGATGGGTCTCAGGAATGTTCCTGGCTTACGCTCGAAGTAGATCAGCACTAGGTGAGCAAAAACTGGATAATTTTGCATGTGATCCGGGTGTATGCCTGGAAATATCTCTATAGGAAAATGTCATTCGTTACATTAAATCTCTTCTTTTTTCAATCGCTATCATGCTACGGAGCATGAGAGTGTCATCCTAACTGAGCATGCTATTGCTTACATTGGATGAGTGAGGCGGTATAATTGCTCCCGCTGGTTAATGTGTGATGAACAAGCGAGATCATTTTTGTTTTAAGAAGTACGTTTCCGTTCTATTAATGTTTCTGTAACTAGGCACCCGGCCTTAATATCTACTTCTCTTGGAGGCAAGATTTAATTTCTGATAAGACAAGCGATGTTTCATTTAACCTAGAAAGATTACGTCTTAAACTTGGAGTTATGTAAGGCCAGCCTGGTGAATTAACCTGGTGTTTCGTCGACCCAATGCTTGGCTCAGGCTCAGACTCAGACTCAGACTCGCACGAGATTGGCATCCTACTTCAAAAGTGGAAAGTGTGAAATTATACAAAAGCGTAAATTTTTATTAGAAGGGCTCTACGCAAGTGGAAAATTGAATGACTGCACCTGGCTCCCCGACTCTTCCAGCCAAGAGTTTTTGCCATCAACATTCATTGAAATCATTAACCGTAACCCGTCAACGTTTCCATTACCTTGTCAAATCGTGTTGGGTCTTGTTCATCTAAGAAATAGAAGGGTCAACTTGCAATTTACAAGTTAATTCTCATATGATTTTTGGCTTAATAGGCTAATCTCTTGATGAAATAGATGATTTTTTAATACTTGAGTCAGTAACTTGTAGGAGGGAAGAAAAATATAACCAAGAGAGTGGGAGCCTAGGAGAGTGAATATTGTGATGATTCTGTGTTCTGTGTCATTGAATGAACTTGTGTTTTGTGTTGAATGAGCATGTTGAATGAATTTCTTTACATGTTAGCCCAAGCTTGTCTCGGCCGAAACGGAACGAAATCATAACACTGCTTAAGACCCATTCCATTATTTATTCTTTTCTTCTTTGCCATGTGTCAACTCTTCCTTGCCATTTGCAATCCTTACTATTCCGATTTTAATTTGGTATGGTCTTTAATTTATTGTTTTACCTTCTAGTATGTAGGCTGACAAAAAAGAGCAGAGATTGTTTCTATTTAATTGCATCACTATTTTCCCTCTAGCTTTTGGGTTTATGTGTAATTTCAAATAATCATGAATTTATCTTCATTGAGTTATACAGTAGTGTCATTGTGTATTATGGTTTTATAGTTAAAAATATCTTCACAAGTAGAGAATGTTTTTATGGTACGCCAAAACATTATATATGAAGATGTTGCATGAAGTCGTCAAGTTTTTATTGGATACATAATTTTATTAAAGACATGAAAATATGAAGAATCCACTTGAAGACACTTATGAGAGATATATAGGTTTCAATGAAGGCATGTTGATTTCACCTGAAGATATTGTTATGGAGACATGAAGACTTTGTTTGGAGACATTTTATTTGATACATCGAGATGTTAAGATCTCATTGTGGAGATATGAAGAGTTCTTGTTGAAGACCTAAAGATTTTGTTGGAGACATTAAGACTTTATTTAGAGACATTTCACTGAATACATAGATATTTTGTTATAAAGACATGACAAATTCCCATTGGAAACCTGAAGATTTTGTTTGAACACATAAAATTTTCACTTTTGAGATATAAAGATAAATAAAACCATGGATAAAACCTTATGGAGATTGCTTGGAGAGATAATATTAATTTGTTTGTTGAAAAGTTCAAATTATTATTTTATATTAGTGGAGATTTTGTTTGGAGACATTATATATAAAGCGATCAATGAGGACAAAATAAATAAATATAATATCGTATTGGATTGAATAGTGAGATTAAAAATAATAAGACTTCTATAAAAGGGTTAGGGAAAAAAATAAGAAATAATAAGAATAGAGATCAAATTGAAATCACAAGAAAAAAAAACTTCGATTGCGGTTGTTTTACATTAAGAAAGAAAAAATGTAAATAAAACAACTTATGCATGCATCTAATTAAATAAATATTTAACCATTGCCAATAAATGAAAAAAAATCATTAACGATATATAAAAAAAATGGAAAAATTAAAAGAAACATAAATCAAAATATTTAATATCGCAACTCAAGTAATTTATCTAGTTGTTTTCAATGAATTTGTTTATTAAAAAAAAATGTAATAGAGCCAATATAAGAAACAAATTATGCAAGACTATATATATATATATATATATATATATATATATATATATATATATAATAAAACTTAACATACCCAATATAATTAAAAAACACAATGTGTGGTCTATACATGCTCAATTTTTAGCCACTGGTGTGGCTGAAATATATATAAACCCATTCTCAATCTGTTTCTGATCCAAAACACTAAAAAACATCCTAGAATCCTTAAACCAATTCATGACCTTTAAAGATACAAAAAACTACTTTAAAATCCAAAATCAACCCAAAACCAAAAATTTTCAGAGTTAAGATATATTTTAGGTGTTTTTAAGGTAAGAAAAACAAACAAAAAACACCTAATCTTTACTCACCTCATCATATGAAACCATTTGATATCAAAATCAACTGTTTTGGTGGTCAAAATCTTCTCAAACAACAATTTTCTTTCTCTAATTTAGAATCTAACTATCCTTTCTATTCTGCAACAAAAAAGAACTAAAAAAAGAAGAAGATGAAAATGAACTTTGATATCAAAATGTATTTTTGGAAAATCATAGGTACCAATTAACCTAATAACCTAAAAAGACAAGGAATAAAAAACAACTCTTTAAACAAATTGTAGATTTGCAATTTATTTTTACCTGTTTTTATCACTTTATTTCTTTTTTTTTAATTCAACCCTATCCCTCCTCCCTAAAGAAAATACAACTAGGCTCTAATTTGAAGTGAAAAAAGCTCAATTGTGTAAAATAAAAATTCAAGGACCAGATTGAGGATTTTCAAAAAATTCAAATGTCATAGTGAACAGTACCAAATAGTGAAAGTGCCTTGTTTTTTAAGTTTATTTTATAAATGTAATGTTATATGCGGTTTTCATGTAACGTGTGCTGACCTTAAACCATGGTTGTTAAACTCGCGAGTTGACTTGCAAAATCGTACAATTTTGCGAGTCAGCCCAACAAAACTTGTCAAATCGAGTAGAAAAATCGAGTCCTGTTAAAATTGGACAAAACTCACAAAAATCGGTGGATCGTAAAATCGGATCGGTCTGATTTTACAATCCCACAAATTTGGCCCATTACCCATGCCCTGTTGGGCTGTCCCCTCCGCCGCCCCCTAGCCCTGTCCCTGTCCCTCCCTCCCTCCCGGTCTGCCTCCTAGGTCTGCAGGCTAGCCCCCCCTCTTCTCTCTCTCCCTCCCTCTCTCTCCCTTGGTTTAAAAATAAAAAAATCAGTATTTTTTAAATTCTCCTAGTTTAAAAATAAAAAAAACCAGTATTTTTTAAATGCTCCAGTATTGATTCTCGTATATTTACATAATTGTTTTGTACTGTATTTTTATTTTATTTTAAATCATATATGAACCTTAACTAATAAAGTTTTTTGGCCATAATTATATTGTATTGTATTCAAAAATATTTTACTTATAATTTTACAATTTTTCTACCTCCACGATTTAGCTGCGATTTTACTATTTTTATACGGTAAAATTTCAGATACGATTTTATGATTTTACAATTTTCAATTTCTGATTTTAAATCCGAGTTCAAAAGCTACTTCCATTTCGTGTCAAAATCATGATTTTGACAGCCTTGCCTCAAACCAAGGATTTTAATGCGATTTGCTTTTTTTACACGCAGGGATAGCGTGTTAAGCTAAGGTAAAAAGAGGTTCGAGATTTTTGAAGGCTGCAAACAGATCCATTGTAGTTTACACATTGCGTACTGATTTGTTGTTATCCCAGAATAGAAATTTATGCTAAAGCTCTGAACATAGCATAATTGCTAATTAAAATTGTTTTTAGGAAAATAATATAAAGAGCAACGCCAAGTAAACGGATGGGCAGATATTTCTATAGGATGAGGAAGTCTCATTATAATATGCCACAACCATCCACCACCAATTCTCAATGGTCTCCCAGTCATTTTTGTCCTCAATTAAGTCGCAAAAAATTTACAGTTTCGTGAATTAAAACAAAAAAAAATCACTGGAAACTTAACAGTACCAACCTCTGGAAACCTAAGAGTATCGAGCATTTCGTCCCATCTTTGGGGGTGGTATTCCTACACCGTCAACTTTTTGAAACGAGTAAAGTTAGCTGTTACACTTAGCTTATGAATCAAAATCCCTAGTACAACGTGGAAGAGAATCGAGGTGTTGAACCTCTACATCAGTGGAGTTACAAGGTGTTGAACCCTAAAATATATATTTTTTTAAAATAATCACTGAGACAGCATCCCATTATCTGTTAATCTATCAATTCTTGTACGCAGGACAGGTTAGAAAATGACTTCTAGTGGTAAAAACAAGCACAAGCCATCAAGAAGTGCGGATATGGATCAAACTGAGAAACCATTCACGATAAGGTGAAAATGATAAAACCTTTGTCGTTGAAGGTTCTCTTCATAGTTTCCCCCACCATCGTTTTCTCCCAGGTTAGGAAACGCACAAGGGGGGATCCTCATCCTCCGACTGATAATACCTGATTCCTCTGGGCCATTGATTTGGCGACATATGTCAAATCCCTCTGTTAACAAAATAAATCAAATCCTATAATTAGCTAGTTAAGTAACATATAATAAATAATAATATGGACTACACCTAGATCGCTATTCACATTATATTAATAACTCTTGTACTATAAGTACAATACTACACCGCGGACAATTCTGAAATCTTACACTTCTATAACTGATTTCAAGAAATAAACAGTGTAACTACCTCTGGACATGATGTGAAGAAGGCGTATCTGGTGATGGCTGATGAGCAGAGCTGCTATGAAACCTTCGGTCCTCATCAAATGCCCCCCTTGATTCACTCACCTCATTTAAATGCAAGGTCTCATTTGCACTCGAGAAACCCTACTGGCCCAAGAGACCCCAACTCAAGATGTTCTGTAGGACCGTAGCCAGTATTATGATCATAGGGATACAGCATGTCAACAGAAGGAATCGTAGGTCCATTTGATGACACTCCAGGATTCAAGGATGCTACTGGAAACATGCCATATGCCACATTGCTGGAACCACTCTGAGTGGAGTTTGAGCGAATTGCACCATCCTGAGACTGGGATGAAGGGAAAGTATCATGTCTATGTGAGCCCCATGTCCTCTCAGCTCGACTCTCACCAGCCAACCGGTCTGGCCTTGAATTAGACTTCTCAGCTTGGCTGCGATTGTTGCCGCGCCCAGCAGCTCGTGCTTTAGAATTATTGTTCCAGTTCACTTCCCTATCACCATGGTGGTCACTTCTTTTGTAGTTGTGATTTCCCTTTCTCATATTTGTAGCATGCCGGTCTCGGACTGCGACCTTCTGCAGTAAGAACTTAACTGTAAAAATTTATTGATTTGGAGTGCACAAAATGCTGAATAATTCCAAATTATTAGAATATGACATAACATCAAGTTATTTTAACAAACAGAATGCCAAATTTACAAACCAGGTTAGAATCAAGCAATCACAGCACATATTTTCCACATCCAGGGAAGATAAAAGTGATTAGTTTTCCAATAATACACAACCAGTTCCAAATTACACTGACTGCCAAATAAAAAGCACATGGCAAACAAAACTATAAGCTCATCAAGTGAGCAGTCATTACTGAGGAAAAAATTGTCTAAATGAAGAACTAGAAGGATCTACAGTTCAAGAAAACATGGCAAGAACAGTACAAGGCATCCCTGCAAACTAAGTACATAAAAAATATTACAGCTGAATGACAGTTGCAACTCTCTGCCTCTCTCCAATGACAACTGCACTGTTGATACAAACCAAAAAATGCACAAAAAGTGGGTGGGGGGGGGGGGGGGGGGGGGGCATGGAAAGCACAAAAGATAAAGCTGGTCAAGTAATCTTACTGGATTCGGCAAGTAGGTCCCAGTACCACCTCGATATCTAGGCATTTCATCAACATAATGTTGGTAGACACCAGCAGGTCTATTAGATGCAGACTGCAGTGGAGCAACTGGAACAGTACTAGATCCATAGCTCATAAGCCGAGTAAAAAGATTCGTGGTGGTTGAAACTGGTCTCCCAGAACCATCCCATGGAAAACAGCCCTGTAAATACATAGGCGGCACCATAACAGGTGATGGATAAATCATAGGTGCAATATTTTGTGTGTTTTGGCACAAACGCCCATACTGCAAGTTCTGCCAGTGGCTAGCGAAATCACTATTAAGAATGTCAGGTTTGTGCTCCAATGGCTCAACAGAAGCAGCCATTCTCATAGAACTGGAGGCACTTAAAACCCCAAATAGATCAATTCCTTCAGATGAATCAAGATTTTGACCTGAATCACAGTTATAAATGCCCTCTTCACTGTCAAAGTGGCTAGTTGATGCCCCAGAAGTTCCTGTCTCAGTTGGGAAGTTGTACGGTGGAAGCATCGCAACAAATGGAACTGGTGGCCCTGCAGGATAAAATGTAAAAGGAACAGTCCCTGACCCTGAATTATCAGCAGATCTTTGTCGTGAAACAGGACCTAAGAGCACTGGAGCGATGGGTATCAATGAATCAGACTCACTTGGCTGTGCTCTTTCATATCCAGGTACTTGATGCATTGAAACATGCAAAGCAGCAGATATTTCAGTTTGGGATCCTATGCTTCTTTCAGGTTCAGGGCCCATTGTTGATAGCGCATTCCATTCTTTACTGTCATCATCTGTCAGAATGGAAGAATGTTCAGAGGCACCTTTACCTTTTCCATAAACAGAAGACTGCACTGCAGAAGAAACCATTTTTCTACCTCTTTTTTCCTTCACAGGTTTTAACTTTGCCAATGATCCTTCCCACGAACTCTCAGATGAGGTTTTACTTCTCAAGGGACTGGTATTCTCAGTAATAAACGACCTTGAACATGCACTTCTATCATCGAAGTATTCTTCAGTGCCTCTGTTTTCTTGATATGTCAAGGCACCTATAGATTCTTCCCTAGCTGTTCCTCGGGTTTCTCTGGTGAGCTTCTTGTGAGCTCTCAAAGAGTTGCCAGAGCCACCTCTTCGAGATGATGAAACAAATTTATAACTAGATGAGCCAGGCTGCGGATCATCTAATTGATGCGTCTCGAAGCTTCCATTTTCTATATCAAACTCACTAGTGGAGCCCCTCTCCTGCTCATGCCAGAAATCACGATCAGGCTCCCTGACATTCATTTCCACGGGACCAAAATTATCATTACCAGGTTCAATTGATTCTTCTTGGTTTGAAGTCAATTCAATGCCAGGAAAATAATGGGTTAATGGTTGCATATTTGAACCCCAAGGAGTCTCCAAGAAGGGAATGTTTGCGGGCACTATTCCACCTATATTTCTCTGACCATATCCCACTGAAGCTAGAACAGAAGGTGGAATTGGAAGAGAAATGTGACTGGGTGCCATATTCAGTGGAACATGAACCTGTTCCTTGAAACCCAGACCAGTGGAAGAAGCCATCACATTCACAAGATCTTGCTCTTCCTGATGCATCCCCTGTGACACTAGGACAGAAACAAATTCTTCACCCGCAACATCCAAGTCAAAATCTTTGTGGTAACTATTTGAATCAGCAGCAGGATTGCAGCTTTGACTGGAGGTGTGCCTAACAGATGAAGGATCATCACTAGAAGAGCTAATACCATGGTTTGCCAAGTTATCAGATCCCAGATTTTTCCTCCTGCCATGATCTAGCCTAGCAGATGAAGCCTGGTCTTTTCCATTTTCTTGGACTTTGTTACGCCTTCCTTGAGAAGAAATTTCTCTGTATTTCTCAGTAAGTTCAGGACTAGAGCATGTCCTAGCAAAAAGATACCTTCCCTGAAAATCAGTGACTAAATTGTCGGGGTTTGTATTTCTCTGAATTTTATCAGCATGCATGCTCTGATTGGAAGTAGATTCCCTTCTACTCTGCTCAGAGGTGGTCCTTGTGCTGTTAGTGTTAGCATTAGTCTTTTGGCTTTGAGTACAAGAAAGTGCTGAAACTTCACTACCTTTGGATGTGCTATCTAAAGAATAATTATCAAGCTGGGAAGGAACACTACATGAGCCACGAGCCACATCGACTTGAACTTCATGACCAGAAGGCTTGCTGCTTGGATTGTTCCTCAGACTCTCAGGCCCACACAAGTGATCATGATTTGACAATCTCAACCGCCACAAATCATTCCGTGGCACATCAGGACGATGGCCACTACCATGTCTCTCCCAGGTGTTCAGAAAGAACTGATTTACTTCTATACACAGGTCTTCTTTGGGGCAATCAAGTAACCTAGCTAGCCTTTTAGCTCCAAATGCAAATGCACTGCGTATTCTAAAGAAGTTACCTGGAAAATATAGGTTGTATTACACAATAAAAGTTACTAAATGCTAACAGATCAGCGAGAAGTAATTTTTTTCATGAACTGATCTATATGTTAACATTCCAATCAAATTCTGTTGTGTCCAAGAACATTAATGCCCATATAAACACATGAAGTTAGAGAAACACACTTATTTTATCATTTCCCTTGTTCTGTACACTCTCAACCTCAATTTACAATCTGCAACCATTCCCACCATCCAGGCCACTTAACCTCCATTATTTTTTGCACCAATATGTATACAAGTGTATATAGGCAAAGCAAATAATGGAAAACAATTAACACATCAACATGAATGCTGAATTTCCCTGTTATAAGCCTTAACCCTACTAGCAATAAAATAACAAGAACTAGGATATATTTGAAACCCAAAAAGAGAGAGAGGCAGGAAAAGAAACATAGTTACAGATACTTTTCTTTTTCCTTTTTTGCAAGGAATAAACAAAAGAAATATATAGAAATACATCAACGCACATCTTTAGCCCCTTCTTTATTTCTGGTTCCTTTCTTAATTAATACCTTTTCTATCCATTTTTGCTTCAAATCATCACTAAAAACCATGGTGTACAAAATACCTCTAGGAGAAAATTGCAAAACAACTGCACAAACCTCTCTTACAGCTCTTGCAAGGTACTACCAGGAGAAACATGTATAAAGAGGAAATAGTGCCACAGATAATGCTAGTTTGTATCATACAGAAAATGACGCAAACAATAAAAAAAATTTGCAGTTGAATAATGCTTCAATGAATATTAAAAGCCAGCAAAGAAAAGAAAAGACATTAAGTCCTGATTCTCTGTGCTATCCACAGTAACTTGTCAAAGGGAAGAAGAAGAAAGAAGTGCATTTGTCATGCAGATGCACAATAAAACATACCTACAACTCAAATTGAAAAAGGAGAAATATTTAAACGACAGTAATCATGGAAGGGTTTTATTTGTATACCTTTACTGACACTACGTCCCAAGTTGTTGTTTACACGCAAAGGATCAATAACATTGAAGTATTTGGACAAAAAAGGTTGCCCTTGATTATCTTGTCCAGCAGGTAAAACAGCATACACAGCACTACAAGCCTCAAGAAATAATTTGCTAAGTAGTAGCTCTCCACCATCCTTTCGAGGAGGTTCCGCTGTGTAACATTTCGCTAAAATAGTTGGTACCAATAGATTGAGAAATATTTCCCAAAACAAAGGTCATTTATTGAGAAGATGGAAAGGAGTCTTCAATCAAGCAAGCATACCTGTTACATCTGGAAGTGAACTAATAGGTACAGGACCCCAGAGACTAACGCATAAATTATCCCAATCAAACTTACTGAAGAACTCAAGAAAACGATAAAGGACCTAGACATGAAGATAGAGAAAGAATCAGATAAATGAAGAGGGGAATGCAGCAAGACAGTGAGACCAAGTACCAAAAGCCACCTCAAGAGGACCCACAAAGGAATTGTTGAAAACGTGAAATATATACAGAACCAAGGTTTCCAAAGCATAGGTGGAGATCAATCCATGGTGAGCACCAAGTATACGGCTCTCATAGTAACACCAGGCCTTTATCAATATAATGCTACGCTTGAATAGATGGTTTTGATTTATCAAGTTATCAACCTACAGAGGCAAGAATACTATCAGGGACAAAAATATAAAAGAGTATCCTGGTTTCTAGTTACCAAGAGAAAAAAGATTCTCCATCTGAAATTAATATACATGTTTTACTTTTCAGTTGTTTAAGGAAGGTTGATAACATGGTTGTACAGTACTTTATGGCATCACCTTTTCATTTTGTTAGCCTCTGTTTTTGGTTTACTTTTTTCAAATTTGAGGTTGCTTAACAATTAGGGCTTGACAGCAAAATATCAAAATATTTTGTGACTTTCTAGTAATGGACTAACAATTTGGGATGGCAGAAGTGTCCCAATAGGGATCATTATATTTGGACAAAGGCAGTAAGCAAGATTTCTAGGATAGCGCACTAACCTCCTCAAGGAAACAAAGGGTGCACAGTCCACCAAGTTGGTTAAATGAAATATCTACCACAATGTTTTCCACAAGACACTTTATTATCTTCACCTGTATATGCATATTCAAACAAAAAGAAAGTTACATCTATCATAAAAAAATGCTAATAGCATACAGGGCATTGAGAAATCTTTGATTTAAGCTTTTTTGGTATGCCTTGTATACATAGATTTCAGCAGGAGAATCATTTTCTTAAACAAACAAATACAGAAACGATCAAAACAAAGAACATAGAAAATAGATTGCGAAATAAAATTTCACCTCAAAATAATGCTAAAAACATGTTGAAAAGCTTAGTAGTGTTCACCATTGCCCCATAATCAGAGGTAATACAGAGTGCATGTCTAGCAAACAACCCACGTGTTTCAAACAAACCACTTAACCTCAAAATATTCCCAGAAGATTACAAGTCCACTGAAATGGAAGTAAATGCATGTATGGGCTAATGCTGCTATAACAATTCTGAAATCAACATTACTAGATATATTCAAGCCAAACACAAGCAAGTGCATCCTTGATGTAGAAGCAAGCTTAAAATAAAATGAAGAAACAGAGATAACAAAAGAAATAAACAGAACGTAAAGCAATTGAAAGGATTAATAAGGGACCTACCTCTGCCTGAATGTACTGAACCTCCTTCACTCGGAAGGAAGCACTTTCATTCTTCTCTTCATTCTCCAGCATATCACGAACCTGATGAGCCCATGTATCTTTCAAATTAGGATTCTTACTGAAGGCTGTTAAGTCAATATCCCCGTCAGGTAAATAAGTTTTAAGTGGTACAGACCCAAAGGTGAATACCTGTAGATCATAGCAATCATGGGTAAATAATTATATTAAAAACTTGAAAATGCATACCTTTAGCAGCAATGAAACAATTGATATTATGAATCCAAATCACTCCCACTATAAAAATACTCAGGTCCAGCCAGCAAGCCAGTCTGCATTGTTCACAGTTGTTGATGTCTTTGAGCTCGACCTTAGGTCTATAATCTATTTCTAATTAAGACAACCATATTCTTTTTGTTTGATCACTAACACAGAAAACACAGTACCTTACAGCCATTAGCTTATAATCCACTAAATGCTCGTGTGCATATATTGCCAACCAAGACATACCGTCTCATATTTCACTTGTTTTTCAAGAACAAAATTTTGATCAACGCCTTAACTTTCAAATTCCAAGGCACAAAATCACATTCCCAAATTCCATATCAACAATCCAGGCATAACCATGAGGCACTATTCCCTGTCTCTCTCTAATGGACCAACACAATCCACAACAGTGGTTATACAATCAAAATCCAGAAACCCATCAAGACATACACCATGAGCGTGAGCAGCACAAAGATTTCATACGTTAAGACATATAAGCAATGCACCTGGCAAGGGAAGCACTTTGCAATAAGCCGCTGCACATAATCTGCAACGGCATTGCGAAGCTCTTCAGAATGCTGGTTGGGCTGAATGCAGGCAATAAGCTCTGCAGTTCTCTCTTCGGCCTTTGACCATCGCTCTGAATTAAGCACTCTGATCACAGAGGGCGCTTCCTTGGGCAATAGGCCATTTGGCGACAGCCCACTTGGTGGCTGTGCCCACCCTTCATGCTCGCCCATGCAATCCTAAAATAAAAGCAAGTGTCTCCCCGCCCCACCTCCCCTTCGCCTCTCTCCCTCACTTTTTTATTCCACAACCACCAAACCAACTTTCTCCCAGGAAGTAACAAATTTTAAACACTTGAAACCATAAACAACCACAGAAATACAAGTACGGTATTCAGGAGAATCTGTTTCCAAAAATGGAAACACAAAAAGGCAGGTGCTGAAATTTCCACCAATTTTGCAGAATTGAAAGGATTCTTCTGAATAAACCAAAATAATAAATTAAACTAAATAAAAGGAAACGCTGGAAATTATGAACCCTAATACAAGAGAGAGAGAATATCTGAATCCTGATTTATATATATATATATAATGATGGAAGTATCGGCAAATCAAATAAATAAATATAGCAGGATTAAAAAGGACCAAATAGCAAATGCAATATCCAATATTAGGTGAGTTGAATTAATTTCTGAATAAAAGATGGAGGCGTGGATCAATTTCAATACAGTAATTAGTTTTTTTCCTTTCCTATTTTTCTCGGGGTTGCAGAGATAGAGAGAAAGTGGGGGTGCTTGGTCAGAGGAAATGGAAATTGCGGGGCCCAGGGAAAACTACATTTGAGGGAAAGGGTGGAAAAGAAAAAACCAGCAACCGAAAAAACTACAAAAAACAAATAACTGAAAGAAAGAAAAAAAACCGAATTAATTGATTAAAAAATCACAAAAAATTTCCACTTTTTATAAATTCATATTTATATGTATTTAATATCTATGATTCTTGAGTTTAGTCTCTTGAATTTCCATAACCATTGAGCTCATTTCCTTCTCCTATAAATAGACCACTTATCTTAATACACTTTGGAAAAATAAAATGATTCATATTAAACAAGATATTTCTCTCTTGTCTCTTTTGATTATGTTTTAATCTCTATACTCTTCTATGTTAATTAATTATTCTTTTTATAACACATTATCAGCACGATGCTCTAACCAGCTTATATCAATTTTAATATATTCGCTTTTCATTATTGTAATTTAGTTATGACAAATTTTCTTTCATTTTTACTCATAGAAAGAGATTTATAGTTCCTGGAGAACGAGTATTACAAGTTCCTGAAGAATTACATCAATTAAAAACAGTTCTTGAAGAACAAGTATTACAAGTTCCTGAGGAATTACATAAAATAAAAAACAGTTTCTGAAGAACTAGTATCAGAAGTTCCTGAAGAATTAATAAATTAAAAACAATTCTTGAAGAACTAGTATCACAAGTTCCTGAAGAATTAATAAAATTAAATACGGTTCTTGAAGAACTAGTATTTCTAAGCTAAATAAATAACAATCTTAAAGGACTTATTTTCCAGAAGAATTAATTAAATTAAAACAATTCTTGAAAAACTAGTATTATAAGTTCCTGAAGAATTAAATAAATTAAATACAGTTCCTGAAGAATTAAATAAATTAAATACAGTTCCTGACAAACCAGTATTTCTAAAGCTGAATAAATAATAGTCTTAAAGGACTGATTTTTTGTCTTCTTCTTTTATCTCCATGATTTGATTTAATACGTTATTTCTTGTTTTTATAAATAAAGATAATATCAAATCTGACAAAACTTGAATTTATTGCTTTTGATATTTTTAAAAATAATTATTTGTCATGAAACATATGCGTTGAGATTCATCTGGAAGTTATGAATCTTTGAAAGACCATTAAAGAAGGAAATAATATGTGGCAAAATCTAAATAAAAGATATGACCACCGAAGTTTATATTTTCTCAAGCTCGTTATGATTGGTTGCACCTGAAGTTGCAAGATTTTAAATCGATTATTGAATATAATTCTGCTCCTTTTAAAATGACCTTATAGCTAAAATTGTGTGGTAAAGATATCACAGAAGATCAAATATTAGAGAAAACATTCTTTACTTTCATGCCTCAGACATTGTCCTGCAACAATAATATAGAGTGCATAATTTCAAAAGGTATTTGGAATGAAATAATGAGCTTTTGATGAAAAATCATCAATCTCATCCTACGGGTTCTAAACCATTCCCTGAAGTGAATGGACCATTTGTTCAAAAGGCAAAGAAAGAACCAAGGATGTAGGTATGAAAAAAAAATGGAAAAGGAGAAGAGATAATAATCATTCTAAAAGTAACCCATCATACCACCAGAAGTGAAGATATAATGAATAGTGGTATGACTTTTTATGATGAGAATTTATGTCTGGTAGACAGTGCAACAACACACATTTTTTAAGAAAATAAATACTTTGAATATTTGGCATTAACCAAAGCTCATGTCACTATAATATCAGGTCCAGCAGACATGATTAAAGGCTCTGGAAAAGCTAATATTGTGTTACCAAATAACACAAGATTGAGCATCAAAGATGCATTATATTCACCTGAGTCCAGAAGAAATTTAATCAGTTTTAAGGATATACGTGCTCATATTGAAACAACAGATGAAGATAAAAAAAAAATATCTTTATATTATTGCACATATTTCAGGCCAGAAGCTTGTACTTGAGAAACTACATGTTTTCTCTTCCGGAATTTATTATACGATCATGATATCTATTGAATCAAACGTTGTGATACACTAGAAGTGTTCCGACCCCAAACAATTTATGCTTTGGAATGATCGACTTAAACATCCTGGATCAATAATGATAAGACAAATTATTGAGAATATATATAGGCATCCTTAAAGAACCTGAAGATTCTTTTACCAAGTGAAAATTCATGTGTTGTATGTTCTTAAGGTAACTTAATTACCAAACCATCTCCATCAAAGGTTCTTATAGAATTACCATCTTTTCTTGAGAGAATTCAAGGAGATATATGTGGGTCTATTCATCTACCATGTGGACCTTTTAGATATTTTATGGTATTGATTGATATATCAAGTAAATAGACACATGTTTGTTTGCTTGCTTTCGAGTCAAAATATTGTATTTGCTAGATTAATAGCACAGATTATCAGACTACGAGCACAATTTCCTGACTATTCTATCAAGAAAATTCAACTAGACAATGCTGGTGAGTTTACTTCCCAAGCATTTGATAGTTTTTGCACTTCTATTGGAATTGATGTTGAACATCTTATTGCTCATATACATACTCAAAATGGTCTAGCAGAATCATTTATAAAGCGACTTTAATTAATTGCAAGACTATTACTTATGAAATCAAAACTGTCTACATTTGTCTAGTGACATGTTATATTACATGTTGCATCACTAGTTAGAATTAGACCAAGTGTTTACCATAATTATTATCCTTTACAACTTGTTTATAGTATAGCACCAAATATATTTTATTTATGAACTTTTAGTTGTGCGGTATATGTGCCTGTAGCACCCCTATAAAGGACTAAAATGGGTCCACAAAGAAGATTAGAAATTTATATTGGTTTTGATTCTCCATCTATTATTATATTCCTTGAAGCTTTGACTAGTGATGTTTTTAAGGAACGTTTTGAAAATTGTCATTTTAATGAGAACATTTTCCCATCATTAGAGAAAGCAAATTCAGTGCCTGAAGCACGAGAAGAAATTACTTGAAATAACCCGAAGTTATCTAATTTTGATTCATGGACAAATTAATGTGAACTTGAAGTTCAAAGAATAATTCATTTACAAAATATTGCAAATTAATTACCAGATGTTTTCATCAGTAGTGAAAAGGTAGTTAAATCTCATATTCTTGCTGCAAATGCTCCATTTAGAATTGAAATTCCTGAAGAAAAAAAGGTCAACATAGCAGCAAATGAATCTATATCACACCTGAAGCGCGGAAGGCCTATTGGAGCAAAAGACAAAAATCCTAGAAAACAAAAACTCCAACGAATAGATGATGGTACTCTTGGAGAATCCTTATTCACAAAACAAACATCAAATCTTGTATCCAAATCATCTCCTAATACTGACCCCCCTGAAGAGGGATCTCTTGAAGAGAGCCAGGTATCTGGAAATAATGAGATCTCCATAAACTATGTTTATATAGGAGAGATTTTGGAACGAGATAAAATTATCATCGTTGATGTATTTGCATTTAAGGTTGCTTTTGGCATCACCAGAAGTGATGATAAATTTGAACCACAAACTGTTGAAAAATATCGACATAGAAATGATTGGTCAACATGAAAAGAAGCAATCTAAATAGAGTTGAACTCACTTGCAAAATGTGAAGTATTTAGACCTGTAGTCCATACACCTAAAGGTGTTATACCCATTGGATATAAGAGGATTTTTGTTGGAAAACGTAATGAGAATAATGAAATTGTGCAATATAAGGCATGACTTGTTGCTCAAGGTTTCTCGCAGAGACCCAACATTGATTATGAGAAAACTTATTCTCCAGTGATGGATGCAATCACTTTCAGATTTTTAATTGGTTTAGTGGTCTATGCGTTTAATGAATGTAGTTGCAGCATATCTATATGGATCACTAGATAAAGACATCCATATGAAAATCCCTAAAGGATTTACAATGCCTGAAGCTTTTTGTAATGAACCCAGAAGTGTTGATATGAGTTGAAGCAATCTGGTCGGATGTGGTATAATCGTCTTAATGAATACCTCTTAAAAAAAGAGTTTGAGAATGACGAGATTTGTCCTTCCATTTTTATTAAGAAAACAATATCCGGATTTGCTATTATTGCAGTATATGTTATGATTTAAATATTATTGGTACTCTTGAAGAGCTCATAGAAACTGCAACCTATTTGAAAAGTAAATTTGAGATGAAAGATCTCGTAAAGACAAAATTTTGTCTTAGTTTATAGATTGAATATTTTTCAAATGGAATATTTGTACATCAATCGATGTATACAGAAAAAGTCCTAAAGTGTTTTTATATGGACAATACTTATCCTTTGAGTACACCTATGATTGTACGATAACTTGATGCGAAAAAGGACCATTTTTGACCTCCAGAAGAGGATGAAGAGATTCTTGGTCTTGAAGTACCATATCTTAGTGCTACTGGAGCACTTATGTATCTTGCAAATTGTACATGACCAGATATATCTCTTGCACTAAATTTATTGGCAAGATATAGTTCCACTCCCACAAAAAGACATTGGAATGGAGTCAACATATATTTCACTATCTTCGCGGAACAACCAAAATATGATTATTTTATTGTGGATCAAAGTTACAATTGATTGGATATGCAGATGCAGGTTATCTCTCTAATCCCCACAAAGGGAGATGACAAACAGGTTATCTATTTACCTATGGCGGTACAGCAATTTCTTGGAGATTTGTTAAACAAACATTAGTGGTTACTTTATCAAATTATTCAGAGATTATCGATATACATGAAGCAAGTCGAGAATGTATTTGGCTAAAATCAATTATCCAGCACATTAAGAGAAAATGTGGATTGTTAGCCATTGAAAATAGTCCCACAATACTGGTTGAAGATAATGTTGCCTGCATCACTCAACTCAGAAGAGACTATATTAAAGGAGACAAAACAAAACATATCTCACCAAAGTTTTTTTTATACTCACGAGCTCCAACAAAAAGGAGAAATTGATATCAAACAAATCAGGTCAAATGATAATCTAGCAGATTTATTTACAAAGTCTTTACCAGTCTCAACTTTCAAGAAACTTATCCATAATATTGGAATGCGTGATCTTAAAGATTTGTCATAAGACATG
This sequence comes from Salix brachista, assembly GCA_009078335.1. Classification (NCBI taxonomy): domain Eukaryota; kingdom Viridiplantae; phylum Streptophyta; class Magnoliopsida; order Malpighiales; family Salicaceae; genus Salix; species Salix brachista. The sequence continues at coordinate 13,818,936 of CM018573.1, forward strand.
TACTTTTGAGGGGAAGTCAATGCAAATTGTACTCTTTTTCCTTTGCTTAAGTTTTTTCCAACTGGGTTTTCCTTTACAGGTTTTAATGAAGCAATTTGACATTGTTTTAATGAATCATGAAGTATTCATGTATGGATCTTGAAGTATCTATATAAAGTCCTCTATTAATATTTAAAGTAGATAGTCATTCAAAGGGAAGTGTTATAAATTCATATTAGTTCATTTATTTCTCCTATAAATAGACTACTTGTCTTGTATTCTATACACTTTGGAAAAATAGAAGGATTCATATTAAACAAGGTATTTTTTGATTATATTTTAATATCTATGCTCTTCTATATTAATTATTTATTCTTTTTATAACACCACTTTCATAACTTAAAATTAACCGAAACGAACCAAACCGATTCAACGGCCCATAAAAATATATAAATAGAAAATATGTCCGTCGTGCCTCTCAGATTTGCCGGGTCCTCGTCCCCGCTCCACTACTGTTAAGCTCCATTCTCCACAGTCCTCCCAATCATAGGCATGCCCCTCTTTACTTTTGCTTTTAAATTTTTATTCTCTTTTTTTGTATTTCTCACGGGACCTCAAAATTTATGGACTCGGGCGGGGACTCTTTCTAGAGAAAAAAGATTCATTGGAATGAAGAACTACTCCTCTACGCTACGAGCTATACCAGGAGTCAAGCTAACTGCAATAATGAAAGTTACAGCGGATGAGAGAAGACCAGAGCTTGCCATTCGTGCATGTTATCCTCTTTGAAATGAAATGCGGAAAAGTCCTTGATGTTGGTCCTGCGAGGACAACCTCTGGGAATCGGGTTTTTTTCTTAAAACTAATTTTTTAATTATTGAAAGAGTTAAGAGGATAGAATTTCTGGAAAAAATTATCAAAATTAATAAATTATAAGATTATTAATCGTAAATAAATCATCTCTACTTTGTATTTTAGGCCCGACTTCTGAGAAAGCCCATTTTTAGCCCAATTGGCCCACTTTGATGACTTGCATTGAGCCGAAAACAGCAAAAGAAAAGAAGACGAAGAATAATTATATAATACAGTAGTGACAGGGATGTATAAAATAAAATTATTTGTAGAAGTGATAATAACGTATAAATTAAAATAATTTCTTTTATATTTTATTTAATTATGATAAATAAAATAAAATAAAATATAAAAGAGTTTATTTTATTTCTAATATGTGATTGTGGTCGAACTTATATATTCTAAAAAATATTTATTTATTTATTTATTATTATTATTATTATTATTATTATTATTATTATTGACCTGGTCTCAACCAATCTAAGTTTAAAAAAATAAAAAAAAAGGATTGATTTGATTAGATTCGGTCAGAAACTCAAGTTAATATGTGGTAAAATACGAGTCAAAACGTCATTTGTTTTAAAGAAATTATCAAAACAAAGTTGTTTTCATTATTTTTTTTAAAATAATAGAAGCTGGTGAGTTGACCCTAGTTAGATTTTAAAACTATGATGATAATTATTTTTATTTATATGTTGACTCTCTCGACCCATGACCTAGTCTTTGTCCCAGGTTGATCACCAGATCAAGTCTTAAAACAATTATTTTTTATTTTATGTTAAAAGGGGTTTTATCCTAATCGATCCTCAAATCAAACTTTAAGACTATAATAATAACAAATTTATTCTTATATTTAATTAGGTCAACCAGACTTGTGTTCTATACCTTGATTAGTGACCCCAAATTTACTCTAAATTGACCTTAAAGTTGAGTTTTAAAACTATAATAATAATAATTATTTTTATCATTACATGTCTTAGTTGAACATTTTTTTAGGAATACAAAATATTATTATTTGAGACATATCATTTTTTTACCTCTATTTAAAAATACAAAAATTCATTTAAAAATTATCCCAGAGGTATTTATTTTTATGTCTATCTCTTCAACTAAATATATTTTTATCTTTATTGTCTCTATCTTTTTAGTACTTAACCAAATGTTATTTTAGAGCATCCACACTCCTATTTTAAAAATACAGAAAATGCTACCTACGGTGCATCTATTTACGTGCCTTTTTTTTTATACCTAAATATTAGCTAAAGTAGTCAAAAAAATCATTTTAACTAGATCTTTAAAAAACATGATCACAGATTTATTAAAATAGAAAGTCATAAATGTTTTTTTATTCAAATTGTATGTGATAATTTATGATTCAAATATTTTTTTTATTATTCAAAATCATTTTAACTATTTTTTTTTTTAAAATGATCATAGATTTTTTTTTAAATACAAAGTCAAATTACATACAATGTAGGTTATTTCATGTTTACAACTTCAAGATTAAGCTAATAATTTTTTAATAATTTAATAAAACATCTAGATTTTTTTATTATAGTAGAAATTAAAAATAATAAAAATGAAATGCACACTTAAAAAATAATGAAAATATAAACCATGCATACTAATTAAAACTAATATTATATCATTTAGATGATATTTTTATTTGATGCATCTCATAATATTCAGCCAAATATTTAGGCATGCTTATTGCATTTGTAGCATTATTCTCTTATTTTCTTCTTGTTTTTTTTTTTAAATAAATAGTTCTTACACAATAACAATCGTATCTAATTTTATATGTCTTTTTTTTATGTTTTGCCTTTGCTTTCTCTTTTGTTAAAGCAAATATTTTTTCAAAAAAAATATCTTCTTATGTTTCATTTCTATTTTATGCTATTTGTAATACTCTAAGATCAATCCAACATGAGAATTTTTGTTTCCTTTATCTATTTTAGCTTGCTTATTTGCCTCATTTCTACCTATCATTCTTGATATATTACCATCATCATCTAGTACAGATCATCTTCTTATACAAGCTGATTGAACTTTGAGTAAGGAGTATACATTATAGGATTTGCATCTCTAACATTTTTTTTTAACTTATTTGAACTTTAACCATTCATTTAAGTTGACTCTTCAAATTCTTTCAATAATGTAAAAATAAGAATGGTTTGATCTTGAATATTTTAATATGTAATTTTTTTATTGACCTAATATTAAATCATATTGAAATGGATTTCTTAATAAATGATAAATTAAATGAATTTAAATATACCAATTTTATATAAATAATACATTGTTTTTATAGGTGAAACCATTTTGGTTTCTATTTTTTATTTGGCTATATTGTGAATAAAACTTACTTACCACTAATTGAATGGCCAACCAAAGATGCATTAGAGAACTTGATGTATGCTTGGATATACTTATTGTTTTTGTTGTAGCTGTTGTGATTTTTTTTCCAATATACCTTATTTTCTTTTCCATATATTGGAATCATATTGATGTTGATTCATGCCTCAATAAAACAATATTCTATTAATCCCTAAAGTTACTTGATCGTTTTATCCTTTTAATCATAAATGGATTTTAAACATAGATCTTAAGATATTACAATGAATTGAGTGAGTATATCATAACTTTTTATGAAAATTGTGCATTTGAGTCAACCTTTTCATACATTATATTAGTGTGCTATTAGCCATCACCTTGAGATTCCACTTAAAAAATTGAGTAATTGTGATTGAGAAAGAAATTAAAGGTAAACATATATACTTAAAAGTGTAAATTTTAAATAGAAAAAAATCAATTTATAAAAGAATTTGGATTTTGTAAAAACTATATCGTTTATATTAAATAGTAAAATTACAATTTTAAGAATGTAACAACTTTGCAATTTATTACTAGATGTTGAGAATAATCACCCAAGTAAATAAAAAATCTTGGACTAAACCAAGTAAGAGCCCCTTTGTTTCTCTACAATCATATCAAAATTAAAATAAACTTGTAAAATAAATAAATTTAAGGCTTGGTTGGTATAACAAAGCTAATTAATTGGTTTCCACTTCTATAATCAATAATCCTTTATTGTTGTTTCTTGCTTTTTATAGGATCACAAGTCTCTTTAAGGAAGATGGTTTTTATTTGTTGTGAGGTTTCTTATGATAGATAAGTAGTCTTCTACAAATGCTAATAACCATTTCATGCTAAAATTAACTTCATGTATTTTTTTAAAGAACTTACTAAAGCAAAAAAAATGGCTTTAATGAATTGGGTTATTGAGAAGCAAAATAGATCTTTATTTTGGCATAACAAAATAAAATCTTTATAAAATAGCTTATATATAAACCTATAAAACCTACAAAAGATTGTTACTTTCCAAGTTAAGAGAAAATTTGTAGACAAAATCTAACTAAAACTAAAAGAAAGGACTTGCTCTTGCCACAAACTTAGTAACTTTGATTGTAGACAAGATTTAGCATAATAAGTAAAAACCAAAAGCAAGAAATTGAAAGGTTTCTAAATTTCATATGATTTGCATTTTTTGTAAGTGTGCAAGTTTATTCAATGAACATATCTCCTAATAACACATTAAAAAAACAATGTCTACTTGATTTTCTAATTGCTTCCTTGTTTCCAATGATAAAATGTAACATTAGTAATCTCTAATCTAATTGATTGATAGTCTCTCCCTCTCTCTATATATATGTATATAAATATATATAAGTTCACAGTTGATAATCAATTTTGTTAATATTTTCAAACCAAAGCAAGTCTATATCCAACAAAATATAAGTAGGGTACATACCATGACATCATTGCTTGTATACATGATAACTCAATCATAAAGAAAAACTAGATCACAAGGAGTGATTAACTAGGTAACTCCTAATAAAAATAAAAATGAGATAAATTATTAGAAGTAAATTTAAGCATTATCCAAACATTTCCCTTAACACGATCTTCTCTCTTTAAATAACCACATCTACATCTAAAGGCTATGGTAAGAAAAACCATTATTTAAAAAAATATATATATATATTGATCATAAATTATTTAAAGAACTAAAAGCATATAGATATTATAGACCCAAATGAAAATTTCATAAAGAAAAAAAAAACAACCCATTTTAGAAAATCAGAAAGAAAAATAATTTAGAGATAAAAAAGACTATACATTTCATGGGCAATGATGTTCCAAATCCTAGTGAGAATCATTTTTCATAACTATTAATAAAAGGTTGCATTTTTCAACCTAAGTTTTTTTTTGTATGTGACGAGCTCATTTTCTTTTCCCTTCATCCCTTTTTTTCTCATCATGAATTGAGTAGTGCTACAATGCTATGGAAAAAACCTACACTTATTAGATATCATAGCAAAGTAGAGTCTTAACATAGAGAAGGGTGTGAATGCTCTTTAGCTAATATGAGTTAGTAAATATTTGTTTACCTTACTAAACATTATTGATCACAGGGATTATATGACATTAATCATAAATTATAATTATAAAGCAAAGATTGAAAATGGCAACATGATAAGACAGCACCTATGCTTACTTACAAAGAATCATCTTAGATAAAAGTTTAAGTTGTTGTGTGAGACTTCAATATATGATTTATATAATTTTCTAACACCATCTGAAGTGAAAATCCTTTGACCTTAAAACTTGCATAAACTCATATTCTATTATGTTTAATTTTTATCAAATAAAATAGAGATAATAAGATTTAAACTGATCACCGCTTGATCAATAAAGTTTTGATATCATGTTAAAAAACCACCTCAATCCAATAACTTAAATAAATTAATAGGTGAAATATAATTTATATAATTCTCTAACACTCGGGCGCGTGTTTTGCATGGAATGAACCACCTTTTGGCATTTTAAATACGGCTGAAGCTGGTAAATGATGGCTTTAATTCTCCACTTTGTAGTGTTGGATGTGCTCTATGCTGTGCAGGAAGTGACTATTAGAATGCCCTCCTATTCTTAGGTTAATCAAGAAGTTGATTTTTCAGTAGTTCCTCAAAACTCTATGTATCCAATTTGTGCTATCTGTTTAGAAAACAACCCGATTCATTAGAGAGCATGGTTGTAATCAATAAACTAGGGGCCTCTTTTAAGTGCATTGGTAGTTTCAAACTACGGTAGTTTTAAATTGCTAGCCAGGAGTTTCAAGCTCTTATAGTTTTACACTGCACTCTATACTTTGTAGTAGTGATGATGAGGACACTATTTACAGAATTTAGATCTTGGATTACCTCGAGTGGGCTGAACTTCTTTTAGTGAGCGTAGCCTGGTAAGTCAACATTGTGAAGAGCCGAAAAAGGAATGAAGAATGCATAGAATATTGCAGTATCTTTGCAGCATGAAATATTGGATTTCACCATTAGTCGATGAGGACGGACGATAAATACAGATACAAGAGTTTATTGGCTTTACATATCGACTGTATGTACAAACAGAAGAAAGGAGAAACAAAAAATTCTCTCCAGTGTCTTGTGCGTATCTAACCAAGGGAGAACCCTGCAAAAGAGCTTCAGCCACCAGTCATGACTTTCTTGGTCCCTAACACACTCTTTTCCAAAGTGTTTTCATGGTTCCATGAATGTGGAGCTGGTGAGGCCAGCAATGGCCGCAATTGATTCCTCTGTTCATGTACCTTACGAACCATCTTTAAGTTTTGCCTTGATGGCGCTTGCAGAGAACCCATATTGGGTTTTGTTGAAAGCATACAGTGCACTGCCTGGAGGCAGTAAAGGGTGTGGAGGGGATGACTTCTCATCAGGTTGGAGTATGAATAATTTCCCAATTAGAGAGTACAAAGATTTCTGCATAAAAACACCAGAGAAAGTGACTGAGAAATATGACGAACTAGCTTTGTATTTTTACTTTTTGATGGATCTAGACTTGAGATTGGTTTCGAGTTATACAGAGCAAATGTAGGCATCTATGAACTTGAAAAGGAAATTAGTTACATGACACATTTCGAATGAGCCTTTGGATGGAGGTCAAATTTGAGGGATGCCATGAAGTAGATTGTCAAACTCCAAACGATTTAGGAATTTCTGGCCTCCACAGAATACAAATGGTGAGCCAAAAGTGATCACTGGCCCAAGAGTGGAGGGCTTGACAACCTTTCTGGTTAGTAGCATCAAGTGAACTAAAAGAGAGAGGCTACCCCCGAGGAATGGCCAGTAAATGGAAGCTTAGCACGTTTTCCATATTTGTTCAAGTGCTCCATAATTTCTGGCATGAACTGGTTATAAATTCCTAGTTTGAAACTTCAATGCATCTGGTGCTCCATAATTTCTGGCATGAAAAAGTTATTACTAATTCACCCATTACTTACGGGGAGAGAGGAAGAGAGAGAGAGAGAGATGAAATGAGGCCTTGCCTTTATTTGGGTTCTTCTCCTTGCAATAAGCAAATTGTCTGCAATGCATGTCACTGTAACAAAAGCCATAAATTATCCTTCTCCGTGTCTTCCCTAACTAATATCTCGCACTCCATTAGATGTTATTTTTTCTGATGTTTGGACTGCTCCAATTTATTCACTTGATGGCTTTAAATACTATGTCATTTTTGTGGATCACTTCACACGATATACTTGACTATATCCACTTAAACACAAATCTGACGTCAAATCTACATTCATCAAATTTAAAGCCATTGTTGAGAATTTCTTCAAGCATAAAATCGTAACTTTTTATTCGGACAATGGCGGTGAATTTCTTGCACTCAAAGAATTTTTTCAAATTCATGGCATCTCTCATCGCACTTCTCCTCCACACACTCCTGAACACAATGGCATCTCTGAACGTAAACACAGATATATAGTCGAGACAGGTCTTTCCCTTCTCACTCATGCTTCCTTGCCTTCAACGTTTTGGTCTTTTGCCTTTTCAACTGCGATTTATTTAATCAATCGCATGCCAACATCTTCTTTAAATTATTCCTCACCATATGAGCTTATTTTCCACCACACTCCCAATTTTACGAAACTTTGTATTTTTGAGTGTTTATGTTATCCATGGCTTCGTCCTTACTCAGCACATAAACTAGATGTCAAATCCAAACCTTGCATTTTTTTAGGCTATTCATCATCACAGAGTGCATACATATGTTTTGAACCAGTGTCCTCCAAGTTTTTTACTTCCCGACATGTTCAATTTATTGAATCTACGTTTCCATACTCTTCCTTTCAACCACCTCATTCATCAACTCCTATCTCTACACCTGTCATTCATTCACCAAATATCATCTCCATTGTCTCCCCTGCTCCAGTGCCCCTGCCACTCACACCATCTACGGTAACACCATCTGCAGAACCACCAGGTATCAATTCTTCTCCAAGTTCACGCAATGTATCCATCAACATACAGTCCTCAACTCCACAAGACTGTAGTTCCAACTCTCCCATACCCCAACCAATTATTCCCTTCACACATCCAATGCAGACCAGATCTAAAAACCAAATACATAAACCTATTCAGAAATTCAGTTACTGCACCCAACTTTCCAAATCCCCTGTTACTGAACCGAATACTGTGGCACAAACATTAAAAGAGGATCATTGGCGTGATGCAATGAAAGATGAATACACTGCCCTCATAAGGAATAAAACTTGGGATTTAGTCCCTTCACAGTGTGCTTCTAACTTGATTGGTTGTAAATGGATTTTCAGGGTTAAAAGAAATGCAGATGGTTCAATTGCTCGCTTCAAAGCGCGTCTAGTCGCTAAAGGGTTTAATCAGCGACCAGGACTTGACTACACTGAGACATTTAGCCCCGTTGTGAAACCCATTACAGTAAGGCTGGTTCTTTCCATTGCAGTAAGTAAAGGATGGAGGCTACGGTAATTGGATGTTAACAATGCGTTACTTCAAGGAACGCTGCAAAGAGGATGTATATATGGTTCAACCCCCAGCTTTTATTGACAAAGACAAACCAAACTTTGTTTGCAAGCTTCGCAAAGCCATCTACGGACTCAAGCAGGCTCCTTGTGCATGGTACCATGAATTACGCACATTTCTGCTTGAATCTGGGTTTATAAATTCAGTCAATGACACTTCATTGTTCATTTATAATCAACACAGTCATCTTCTATACTTGCTAGTATACGTTAATGATATAATCATCACTGGTGATGATGATCATGTAGTAAATACGTTTATACACAAGCTTGCGCACATATTTTCCTTGAAAGATATGGGATCACTAATGTATTTTCTAGGGGTGGAAATTCAATCTCATGCTCAAGGGCTGATACTATCCCAGCACAGGTACATTCAAGATCTACTACATCGCACAAATATGAGCAGCTCCCGGCCTATTGACACCTCTATGCCAGCTGGTTCTCCTCCCACACTTGCAATGGGTACATTGCTGTCAGACCCATCAGAATACAGAGCTACGGTAGGAAGTCTTCAGTACCTAGCACTTACACGCTCAGACCTCTCATTTGCAGTAAACAAACTGGGGCAATTCATGCATCAACCAACTGATATTCACTGGAAGTTTGTCAAAAGACTGTTGAGGTATCTTTTTGGAACAAGCACTGAAGGTCTTCTTCTACATCGTGAATCACCTACACATCTACATGTTTATTCAGACGCAGATTGGGGGGGAAATAAGGATGATTTTTCCTCTATCAATGCTTACATCTTATACCTTGGTCGCAATCCTGTCTCATGGTCCTCCAAAAAGCAAAGAACAATTGCTCGATCATCCGCAGAGGCTGAGTATCGATCTGTGGCTGATACGGCTTCTGAGATCAGCTGGGTTTGCTCATTAATGAATGAACTTCAACAATTAATCTCTCATACTCTTGTCATCTACTGCGACAACATTGGTGCAACACAGTTGAGTTCAATTGATTTTCATTTTATACGGGAAAGGGTTCAGTCTAGAAATCTCAGGGTGTGTCATGTTTCCAGTATTGATCAACTAGCTGATGCGTTGACAAAACCACTTTCACGTCATAGATTCGAGAATCTCAAATACAAGATTGGACTCATGAAAGGTTGTCCATCATGAGGGAGGATATTGAGCATACAGTAACAGATGAAGAGTAACGGGTAGCAAGGGGTCTCCGCAAGATCAGTAGCAGATGATGGTCTTCCACAAGATCAGCAGCAGATAGAGTTAGGACTCTGTTTGAATTTGAATTTGTAGAAGTTTATCTCATGTAATCTTTCAGTTATGAAAGCCTGTAATTATCTATAAGTAAAAGTCATTGTAACACTGATACAGATAATAAAAAACACAGAGAGTTGATACAGTTTCAACAGCCTTGTCATCCATTAAAGCTTCAATTAGTAGCCAGGGCTCAACCCTTTTTATTATGGCTTTAACATGTGTATCTCTTCTTTAACGAGTGATTGGTTATCTGGCTTTAACATGTGCATCTCTCCTTCTTCATTTATTAGCTTATTCTGTGCAATGATTGGCTTGCTTAGATTGACGTCTCTAGCTGTTTGACATGTGAATTCCCAAAGATATTTACATTTTTAGCAAACTCGTAAAATCATTAAGAGTTTGACCGAGTATAGTTTCGAGTTTTTAATTCAATTTTGCAAGGTTTTACGTATTGACTTTTAAAATTGTATAATTTTATGAATTATGTAAACCCCAGGAAATAAATGTAAGTGTTAAGTTAAAGAAATAAATTAAAAGAGAAATAAAATAAGTTGAGGGGAGGGTGAAATTGAAATAAAGGTGAAGATTATGATTTAAAATATAAGAAGAGAACATGTGGAGTAAAAATGAGCATTTAAAGGTGATAGGGGGCCTAAGTGCAATAAGAGAAATTGAGGAGTATAAATACCCCTCCTTTCCCTCACTTCCAGAAAAGAAGGAGGGGGAGAAAGAAAGGGAGATTTTGATATCTTCTTAAACCAAATTAAAGAAAACTTTCGAGGTGAAAGTGAGTTTAAGGCTACCAAAACATTCAAACATCAAAAACCCAAAGATTTGGAGTATTATTGGAAGAAGAAAGTGGAGGGAAAGGAGTGTTTGGGCTGCCAACAGTAGGAAGTAGAAGAAGAGAGGAGGATATTGTGATTTCACAAGCTATTAGGATCTTGAATCTCTCTTGGTAAGGTGTTTCTTATATGCATCTAAAAGATTCTCTACTTTATGGTAAAAGTGCATGATTTTTTTTAAGAATTTTAGGTTAGGGTTCTTGAAGAAAAACAAATTAGGGGAAATGTGGAATTGTGTGCAATTGATGTATGTGGCATGAAATAGGATGTGAATGTTGTGTAATTAATGGTTGAGCATGAAAAGAATGAGGAAAGTCTTGTTTTCCCAAGGTCAATTTTTGGCCAAATGCATGTGTTGCAGAAATTAACAATTTCACAGATTCATATCTTGACTTTGAGAGAGAATTTGAATGGGAAAACAAAGGAATTACGATCGGGTTCCTTCATAGGAGTTGTAGTTCTGGATGTCTACTATCCAAGGAAACTTGTTTCACTTAATTTGGAATTTTATAACTCTAGTTAAGGGTCACCTAACGTGGCTGTACAGGGCAGACTCTGCAGAACAGCAGGTCTGTCACATTTGAGATGCATTTCGTAAATTTTGGAGGCAGAACTAAGTTTTATACCCTTCATAAGAGTTGTATATATATATGTCAGCTTTCTAACAAGATAAATTTTGTACAAAACAGAGTTCTACAACTCCAATTATAGTGAAAAATCTGGGCAAAGGTCGAAATCTGGCCTCTGCTGGCAGCTTTGAGAAAAAGGGGAAATGAGGTGCGAGGTTATGAAACGATGAAGTGAAATGAAGCTAATTTTAGAAAATCTAACAAAGAAAAATGAAAATACCAAATCACGGTAGAGGGTTGACTTTAACTATGGGGTTGGCCGGCATACATGTGTGTGTTCTACTGTGATTTGTTAAAGGATTTTGTGCTGAAATTGATGGTTTCAAGGTGTGTGTTCTGTTGGGATTTGTTGACAGTGTATAAATGTTGGGGTTATGCTACTGTTTCAGAACATGTTATTGTTTTAGGACATGTTAGTGTTTGAGGACCAGCTCTCGCTGTCGATTTCTATAATAGCCTCCTCGGCAGAAATGACTTAAATGTTAGTAACAATTTCATGGTATGATGGTATGAAATGTGGACACTTGAATGTGAACATATGAATTCTTGAAATATTTGTGGTGACGAATGTGATTCAAAAATATAAATATACTGATTTAAGATCATTGATGTCATAGGTGGTGTGATCGGGATTGGACCATCGTCAAGGCAAGAACATCCCACAAGTAGAGCAGGTAGGTGACTTCCACCTTCCTTTTTCATACGTTGAATAAGAAAATACTTTAACATGAATATTACCCTATTGTGTTAGAACCTATATCAGATTATTGAAAGCGTAAATGTTGACGAACGATTGATTAACTTCGGCTAATGGCATCCGAATGGATGATCGGGACGAACGATTGATTAGCTTCGGCTAATGGCATCCGAATGGATGACCGGGATAAATGATTGATTAGCTTTGGCTAATGGCATCCGAAGAGGATGACCGGGGTGAATGAACGTTTAACCTCAGCAAATGTTGCCTTAAGAGGATAGATGGATTATTAATTATGGTTGTGATGAGGATGATGTTTAAGATTTTGTGGACCCAGGATGATTGGGTCAAGATTGATTTTAAGGGTTATGTTATTGTTTGGAACTGTTACTGTTTTCAGACCTGTTACTGTTTGGAGTTGTTACTGTTTGGAACTGTTACTATTTCCAGACCTGTTATTGTTTGGAACTGTTACTGTGTGGAACTGTTACTGTTTGGAAATGTTATTGTTTGGAACTGTTACTGTTTGGAATTTGTTATTGTTTGGAACTGTTACTGTTTTCAGACCTGTTACTGTTTGGAGTTGTTACTGTTTCCAGACCTGTTACTGTTTGGAGCTATTACTGTATGGAGCTGTTACTGTTTGGAACCGTTACTGTTTCCAGACCTGTTATTGTTTGGAACTGTTACTGTTTTCAGACCTGTTACTGTTTGGAGCTGTTACTGTTTCCAGACCTGTTATTGTTTGGAATTGTTTCTGTTTGGAGCTGTTACTGTTTGAAGCTGTTACTGTTAGTGTTTGAGACATGTTATTGTTTCGGGACGTGTTACTGTTAAATTGGTGCATTTATATGCATTACAAGCTATTTGTACCAAGTACGTGAAGAAATTATAAATGTAAATGCCTCCTGTAACTATCAGACCGTTTAGTTACCATCATTATTATTATCATTAAGTAATTATAATTTCTTAAATGTTTTGTATTATTGTAGGGACGTCACATCCACGAGATGTCTAAGGAACCCGATACACGGGAACTTACTTTTGCAAGGAATCATGTAGATGCATTCTAAATCACAATGTACTTTGTATGAATCAATGTACTGAACACATAACTTTTATTAGATCCTTTTGTGTAAATTCGCAATGGCTATTAGTAGTATAAGAATGCAACCATAATACTACATGTTTATGTAAGATCCATTTTTAATGAAATGTTGATTGTATGGATGGTATTCTGACGATGTGAGGTAATCAGGTTCGCTGATTTCCGGTACCATGTGTGTTAAATATTTATAAAAAGAAAAAAAAATCCGGGTTGTTACAAATTAACTCGTAATTTTAATAATATTGACCTAAATATACTAAAGGTTTCGTTAGCAATGAATTCACTTATAGTAATTATAGTGTTAGATAGAATTCAAATGTTTTAAAAGGATAAAATTAAATTTATTTTGTTTTCTATATTTCCCTTGTTATTTTTATTTTATTTCTCAAATATGCTTTTTTTTTCAATATTAGATGGGTATTGAAGAAAATTTTATTTTTAATATTAAATTTATTCCTTTTGAAATTGTAAATATTTATTTTTTAATATTCTTAGAGATTGAATTTCATTTGAAATTCGATTCTTAACATTTAAGAGAGTTTCAAATATGAGATCTCAATAAAATCTCTAAATTAAATTCAATTAAATTAAAATCTGATAATTTTTTATTATAAAGAAAAATAATAAAGCATTTATCATTTCATTTTACTCTCTAATTTTGACATATTTATTAAATATTATTATAAATTTTTTTAATTATTATATATTTGATATAAAAATAATAATACTAATTATAGATTGTTCATGAAAATTCAAGTCTAAATTTTATTCTTAAATTTTTTAAATAGATCTTCAACATAGTTTTCTCATATTTATGATATGTTTAGCTTTAAACCATGCATAAAATATGAACATATTATTTTAATGTTTTTTTTCAAAAAACAAAACATAAAATCATGAAATGTTTGTTTTTTTAGCAAAAATATTTGTGTTGGATAAAAGAAACAACAAATACATTAATATAAAAACATTTCTTTAAAATAAATGGTGGCAGCAGGAGAGAGAAGAACGACTGTTTCGGAGGCCAGATGAGGCTGGGGTTGGTTTGGCTCGAGGAAGAAGAAGGGAAGGGAGAGAGGAAAGGACGAGAAAGGGAGAAGAGGAAAAAAAAACAAAGAGGTCGATCGGGTGAAATGGAGGCCACAGAAAGAAAAAAGATATATAAAAAAAGATTGAATTTATTTTTTAAAATAATTTTAATTTAAAAACTGCATTAACAATTAGTAAAAATACAAAATTTGCAAGGGCTTGGGAGCTAGTGTGCACATGCCATTGTAATCCTCGTTGGGGCTATTGTATATGGGGGATGTGAAATTGATAAGCCCAGAATAAAGTCTTGGCGGAGGCCCAATTAATATAGATATTTGTGGGCCCATTTCTGTGCATTATGCCTTCTTTGTTGTCCTACCCTTTTTGAGTACATGGCTTTTTAAAGCACGGTCTTATCCATGCATCGTCAAAATTCTCAGCCACCTACGATATCACCCCTTGACTTTTTTATTTTATTATTATGACATTTTTATTAAAATGTTAACGAAGGGTAATTCAAACCAATTAGAAGTGCGTTCTTTATTATTTATTTTTTTCAGGATCTTAAATCATCACTATTTCACTTAGTAGTTCATGATAAATTGAATATCATGACACCTTAATTAAAAAAAACGAAGCATTAAAGGATATTGGAATGATGATGATTGTTCTAAAATATTTTTTACTTAGAAATATATATAGATAATATTTTTTTAAAACTTATTTTGACATCAATATATTATAAGGATTCAGAAATTAAAAAATATAATTTAAAGAAAAAACTCTAGAAACACCCCATACCCTCTAAAAGTGTTGAAAAAATAAGATTCGATTCAACGCACATCACTGCAAACAAATCAATTTATTTAAACTAATCTTGAAATTTAACAAACATTATTTAATCTTGAAATCTAAATCAATCAAGATAACTTGTCATGTTTTATATTTATTTAGTTTTTTTCTTTTTTTGAAAATGCACTTCATTTTATATTTAAAATACTTAACATGATGCCTTAAAATGAAGTATAAAGTTTCCCATTGAAAATAAGTTTTAAGTTGGGAACCGGCAACACGCAAGGAAAAATTCTTCTTAATCCTATCGAAGGTCGTGAGTGACAAGCCGGTGATATCTTAAAAGCCAGGTACTCGTTAAAAATAATGAAACCAAATCTTACCTCCCCTTCCACCTTTTCGATGATTTTGGTATTGGCTTACGAGTTAGTTTGCAGAAGTGCATATTAAAAACGATTAAGTAATTATATCATCTAAAAACTTAAGCTGATAGGTGAGGATTCAAAATATAATTTATATTATTCTTTAACACATCCCCTTAAGTAAAAGCTCTTTGGGCTTGAAACTTGCACTCATGCCTACATTACCTTGTGCTTAATTTTTATCAAATAGAATAAGAGTGGTGAGATTCGAACTCGTGACCGCTGGGTTAACAAGGTTCTGATACCATGTTAAAAAATCATCTCACCTAAGAATTTAAACTGATAGGTGAAATTTCAAAATATAATTTATATTATTCTCTAACATAAACGGACAAGTCCAAGATTTTGATGCGACAAATGAGCTTAATTTATGGTTTTGGACACAGAAGGTGAGCTTTTACAGCGTGATCATCACCTCCCCAAACGGGTTCTGCTCATCTGGTTTTTTTAGAAGAAAGTAATGTCCTTTATTATCCATGCATGTACTGAGATTACCTGTTTCCATTTCTAACGTGCCAAGAACAAGATCGATTGCTCCTACTATCCACACATGGATGGAGTATTCCTAGCAAGTCTGGCGAGTTTTGGATAGGCACGGCCAAAGCTATCCAAAAATAATATTCCATTTGTGTGCCGTATTTTAATTTGCTTAGGATCTCATTGTCTGTGTAATTTCTCCATAAAAGCTATCCTCATATGTTGTGTGTGGAAAATAGAGGTCTTATTTTCATTTCATACTTTTAGTAGAGGACCCGGTCCAATTTCCTTTGATTCATTCACACGCCAACTTTGTAGAGACAAGATAGGTCCACAAGCCACCATCTCTTTCTCTCTGCCACTCGAGCTTCTCTTCTCTATCCGCCCTAGCTAGCTGCTGTCAACGGCACTCGCTGGTGCATTCTTTTTACCTTTCTGGGGTTTGATTTCTAGTTTATCTGGCGTCCTACTCTTTTGGTTAATTTGTTTACTTCATGCCTCTCTTCTAAGTTTGCAACTTCTTACAATACACAGCACTTATACTTCTTAGTCTAGCGGAGAACGGATTTGTTCTTTTCTCTATGTCTTGGTTCAAGTCTCTCTATACATGTTTGTCATTCTCGCGGTGTTTTATCTGTATATTGAACTTGCAGGGTGTTCAGTAGATCTGGAAATTAATTGTTTTGCGCGCAAGCTGACCCGGACATCCCGGTTATAAAAAAATAATAACATTACAATATATATATATATGTTTCATGTTTTCAATGATTTTTGTAGAAAAACTCATACCAGATCTTCATTCGTAGTTTAGAACGTAATCTAAAGAAAATCCAGTTTTTATCCACTTCATCCTATATAATTTTAATAGTAACTACAAAAGAAATATAAAGTAAGGTAAGTTTGGTTGTTCAACGAAGTCTTGACGTGGGGTTAGGGAGTGAATATGAAAGCACTCGGTCAAGATATTGAATCCTTTTTGTTTGATTCCATATAATTTTCCAGCACGCCACCAGTGCATGTCTATTTTTTAGATTTTGTGTGGACGCGTGGCCATTAAAAAAAAAGAAAGGAAAATATCATGTATAAAATACTGCACCGTCTAATTTTCCAGAATACGGTTGAAGTTGATTTAAAAGTTTTTTTTTCACAAATACATAAAAATAATGTTTTTTATTTTATTTTTTAAAAATTATTTTTGACATCAATATATAAAAATGATCTAAAAACTCTAAATAAATTTAATTTAAAATAAAATATTTTCAAAGCATTTTTGAAAGGCATTATCATGATCTTAATATAAAAATAAAAGTTTAATCCATGGAGTTTATTTTATTATTATTATTATTATTCATTTTTGCACTAAGTCTTCACTTTAACTGCATTTACACTGTATCTTAGAGATTTTCAAACATTTATAATTTAATGAGATCGACATTTGCAAACCTTAGCAGTGGGAAAGCTACAAACATGTATTAAGGAGGCACGTCATCAATATACAATATTAAAACGGATGTAAAACACTGGTAATCTCTTCTAAATTGATAATTAAATTGCTGACATTCACTTTGCGAGATTATGTCAAATATGTGGTCAGCAATTCTATATAACTATTTAAATTTATTGGTTTCTGAATAAGGAGGTACGCAATCCGTATGTATATGAAATATTATTCTTATTTTATTTTTCCAATCCAGAAAATAAATGAGCAAGAACTTCTATGATTCTTTGACATGGTCAAACAGAACTTGAGGTTCATGACTGCAAAGATTAATTAGTTATAGCTTGGATTTTTGTGCGTATTTTGAAAAGTATTTGAGGGTGTTTATGAAAATATTTTATATTTAAAAATGCATCAAAATAATATTTTTTTTATTTTTTTAAAATTATTTTTGATATCATCAAGTGAAAATAATTTTAAAACACCAAAAATCATTTAATTTAAAATAAAAAATAAAAATATTTTTTTTAATTTTTTTTCCAAAAATACTTTTAAAACTTATTGTAAAGCACAAATATTAATTATAAGTCATTTTCATAGATTTACAATAAATTTCATTTTATTTCTTCTAACACGTGGAGATTTTTTCGACGTTTTGTAAATTATAATCAACTAAAATTAAATAAGGTAATTACAAAAAAAAGGACGCTTGCAAGCATAGGACGTCTAGTTTCATACTAGTTAAAAAAAATGGACAAAACGACATTGTTTTTATTTCGGTTTAAATTTTGTCTCGTTCCGGATTTTTTGGTCAAATACCGATCGAAACATATCAGTTTCGTTCCGCCCATTCCGTTTCGGTCAAATAGTATTTTTTTAAAAATAATGAATAATTTTACAATATCAATCATATCTCTTAATCCGGCCGTTAGATTATGATGAAATTTTACGAGGAGTCTCTTAACATATTTATATATATTATGTTAAAATTTCAGAGTAATTAGAGAATATAATGACCTTGCTTGATGATGACATTCTTGTAATATTATACATGTTCATAATTTTATTTAGAAAAATCATTTTATTGTGTCTTTTTTAGATTAAATTGCACAATTCTAAATAATTTTATTTTTGGATTTGAACTAATTTTTTTTGAATTAATATATTTAATTATATATATATATATATATATATATATATATATATATATATATATATATATATATATGCATAAACAATACAACCCTGAAACGACGTGCCGAAACACTTCGAAATCGAAATTAGAATTATAAATCTCTAATATCTACCATTTATAGAATTATAAATCTGAATTCAATACAAAAACTTAATTCTTAATAAATTTAATTTTAAATGATGAAATTATATAAAAAAAACTTACAAAAAAACAACAAAAATAATAAAAATAAAATTTGATAAAAGAAACTTAATGATGATGAAATTTGGAAAATAAATAAAAAATTAATCTCAAACAAAATAAATAACAACTAAGTAAAACAAGGTGAACCTCCCAAACTTGATATAATCTCTAAAACTTACAACTTATAAAATCATGGACCTGAACTCAGTAAAGAAGTTTAACCCTCAACAAATTTAATTTTGAATGATATAATTATAGAGAAAAAACTTACAAAAAAAAAGATGAATAAAAAATCTAATAGAAAAAAACTCAAGGATGATGAGATTGAAAAACAAAATCCCAAACAGAAAAATAAAAAATAAAAAACAAGGACCAAATTTGAAAGATAAAAGAATTATAGGGGATGAAATTAAAAAAATATAATTTGATATATTATTTATAGATTAGAAAATAGTAGGGGGTAAATTTGTAAAATATTTGTAATTTGATAGATTATATAAAGATTAGAAAATAGCAAAGGGTGAAATTAAAAAATGTAATTTAATAGATCATCTATATATTTAAAAACTGAAAAGAATTTTGGTCATTAATTTACTTGCAAACACACAAAAACATTATTTTCTTTCACATTTGCATTTATCATCGTCATTTACTATCTTTGGTCTTTGCAACATACAACACAATTTCTTGTAGCATTTCAAATGAAAAACAATCATTTAAAAAAGTCAAATTGATATATAGTTTTTTTTAATAATGAAATATATATATATATATATATATATATATATATATATATATATATTAACAAGCCATTTATATTTTAATATTTTTATTTTTTGAGAAAAAACTGAGAAAAGTTATGGAGATGAATGTTTTTTTTAAATAACAATTTATTTTTAATATTTTGACTCTTTTAATAGGTATATAGGAATGACTTTTCTTTTTCTATATATTTATATTCATAGATTTAAATATTAGAGAGTCTCTTGTATTACACAAAGGATTTAATTCTATTTTACATGATTTCAGCTAATTTCCTCATCTATCCTTTCAAAGCTCAATAATCAGTTAAAAACAATTTCTTAAAATTTGCTCCACAGCCTGTCAGGACTGATTCCAAATTTGGATTCTTCATTTAAATATTCGATAATGTTTGTCATTGAATTTTAAAAACATTTTTTTTTTTAAAAAAAAATATTTTTATATTGAACTTTAAATTAAAAAAAATTGATATTTTTATATCATTTTCATGTACTAATATTAAAAATAATTTTTTAAAAATTAAAAAAATATTATTTTAATATAATTTTAAATAAAAACACTTAAAAAACCAATTTCAATTACATTCACAAACATTCAATAGATAACTAGCAAGTACTTGTGCTTTCAGTGATGATGTTATATTTTTTGTTTTTTTATTTCATAAAAGGTCACTAAAAAAGCTCGTAAGAATTGTTGTCGATGAATCACTGGCTGCTAAATCCTTTGGCAGAGGAAAATACAGCAACCAGAATTTATCTCTACGATGGCAGGATTTGGATGCTGTAGTCACTATTCTGCACTGTTTCAAAGTGTTTTTTTGGACAAAAAACAAGAAAATTTTAATTTTATTTTAAATTAATTATTTTAATTGTTTTAGATATTTTAATATACTGATATCAAAATATTTTTAAAAAAAAACTGAACATAAAATAAATTAAAAAAATAACCTCACCAAACAACGTTATGTGGGTCGTCCACTAAATAGCTGGCAATTGGATTTTTTGAATTTCGATTAGGTAGTGTTACTGATGTTATTTTTAAAAGTATTTTTTATTTTTTACATTATTATATAAAAATAATCTAAAAATATTAAAAAAATAAATTTTTTTTTAAAAAAAATAAAAATATTTTTTTTTTTTTTTTTTAACAAACCGTAAGCAGTCGTTTTGCTCCGTGTTTCCCTATGGATCAGGGTTTTGTCTTCCCCAGGAGTAGCAGGGCTGGCTATAACATTAAGGTTATCAGGCTGCTAGAAAGGAAAGTAATGACCCTCAATGTTTTTTCTTTTGAAAATTAAAATTTATACTCTTAATCAACACTTAAAATATGATAAAAGATAAATTTATCTTTATATATAATATAGAAAAAATATATAAACAACATTTAAAATCGATCAATTATATAATTTTTTCTTCACTCTCAAAGAACACAAAATCTAACCACTTCAAAACCTAATCTACTTAGGGCCTGTTTGGCACAGCTGTTGCAGCTGTTGCTGTTGTGGTTGAGGTTGAAAAAAAGATGGTTTCTAAAAAGTGCTTTTAGCTGCGGTTCGTAACTGAAATTTGTGTTTGATTAAAACTGTGGTTGATGTTGAGTTTAATGAAAAGCAGTTTCGAGTGTTTGGTTACCATGCTTTTCATAGTGTTGTTTTCAGATTAAAAATCATAAAAATAAAATTAATTAATAATTCAGGTAAATTAGACACTTGTTTTTATTCTCTCATCAAACTATTTTCAATTCTATCACAAACTAAATTCATACATGAACGCATCTTTGATTTCTGACTATGTGATCGATGAACAATATCAGGTAAACTATCTTCATAAATAAAAAATAATTAAAATAAATATTTTTTATTTTTATTCATAAATATTTTTAAATTATAGTGACAAATCATGTCTACGTAACAAACAAATAAAATTTTAAATAGTGTAAATATAGTTTTTTTTTGTCTATATCTACTCTAATGATAAAAGCAATTTAGAAGAGCCATTTTAAATATAGTGCAATTATTTTGTATATAATTTAATTATACAATTAATAAGAGTAAGTTATATAATCAAATAATTACTTTAAAAAACCCTCCAACAATATAATTATTAATTTTATATATAATTTTTTACTCTCTTGTTAAGGTATTTTTTAATAAAAATAAAAATAAATATTTTTAATATAGTTATATCATTTTCAATATATATATATATATATATAATGGAATTATATATATGCTGTCGGTGGGGGATATATATATATATATATATATATATATATATATATATATATATATATATATATAATTCCATTATATATATATATATAATTAATAATAGAAATTGATCAGACTAGCATTCCAACCCACAACTAAATCCTCAAAGAGCTGTGGAAAAAAAAAGGGTGGGTACGAATTGTTTCTTTATTTATTTCGAAGTGCTTGATAAGGAATGAAAGGGAAGTCTTGCATTTCAGAACGCAGTTAGCCTCAATGACTAGTGTGGCTGTCTTGGTGTAGCTGAGGGAGAAGGCTTCGGTGACTGGTGTGGCTGAGGGAGAAGACTTTGGTGACTGGTGACTGGTGTGGCTGAGGGAGAAGACGTCGGTGACTGGTGTGGCTGAGGGAGAAGGCCTCGGTGACTGGTGTGGCTGAGGGAGAAGACTTCAGGGAATGCAGGTAGGTGTGCCTGCGACTGCGTTTGAGTTGATGAGAGATGAGGGAGACGAGAGGTAGAGATGGAGACGAGAGGATGATCTGCAATTATTTTGCCCGTTGTGGATTTCACGTGATTTTTTTTTTCACAGTGTATTTTCATTCATGCCGCGGTTGCAAAAGCAGCTCTCAGTGGCTTTTGCGGTCGCGGCGTGTTTTTCATTTTAGTGGTGGGACCCCAGCCAAACGCTGGGGTCCTGTTTGGTAGATATGATTGTTGGGGCTGCGGTTCAACGCAACGCACGTTGAACCGCCGCCCCAAACACCCACTTAGAAGAGCAAACCGAAAGCAACACTATTTAACAACCTCTTCTCTTTCGAGTTGTTGGTCATTTGATACTTTCTTTTTTATTTTGAAAGATTTTATTTTTTTGGTTTTATTCTTCAAAATTAAATTAATTGAAAATTATTATTTTTTAATTATGTTCAACCATAGAATTTCACAAGTTATGAGTCTGAGGACTTATTTTCTATAATTAATTATTATATAAAACTATTTTGTCAATATTTTTTAATTATATCATTAAATTTATCGATCTTAGTCAAATTAATACCAGAATCTTCCACTGTCTTTCCTTATTTAAAACCACCACCTTTCCTGGATTTTTTTTTATTATGTTATATAAATAGTTATATATATATATATATATTCTACTGAGAGCTATCTTTTAAATTATTAACTTCACGTGGAATTCGTCAGGGGAGGGGAGGGGGGAATGAACTTGGCATTAAGGTTGAACTTAACCCACGATCACTTTGACTTGCAAAGCGGCCACTGCACCTCTTAACTCTTAACACTTTTTTTATTCTTCTTCGAGCAGATCTTTTAGACCTTGAAGCTTCAAGTTCTTCCAATTCGCGATTAAGTTAAATGTTTTGATCGGCAATTACAGTAACTCACGTCAGGAAATCTGTTTGTCGTTTTCTTCTTCCTTTTTTTTTCCCACATCGCTCCGTCTGCAATACATTATGGGCATTGAAAAACCTTAAAATATTACAAAACTAGCTATCAGATTGACTCATGTGATTAATAGCTATAAAAAAACAATGCATTCTACGAAATGCCAGAAGTTGTTGCCTATCAAGCCTCATGTGGTCCATTAATTGAATTGAAACCAGCAAATATATAGTAAAACCACACCAAGAATTACTGGCACTTCACAACTCTAAAAAACTTTAGCTTATTTTTACTACATATGTTTTTTCTAAAATATTATAGTTTGCCCCCCCTAAGAAATACTTAATTAAAATATCAAAGAGTCCTCCTCTTTTTCTTTAATTTCAGATCAGGTTATATGGTTGCTAATATGATAATCACTAAAAAGTTATATGATTATTAACTTCAGGGTCCATAAGATTAGTCGAGATGCGTGTAAACTAGATTGAACATTCATGTTAATAAAAAATCATCAATCATTAGATAAAATTAATGTTAATAGTTAATTAGCCGATTATTTAAACGGAAAGCCTATGAATTTTTAAAATTTCATCACGTTTTATCCCGTCTTTGAGCTAGGTGGAGGAGCCATTGACACAATTCCTTGGCTCCTTGCGAAGGAATAGGGGCCGGGATGGTAGTGGGTGGGGTGGTTGAGTGTGCCCCATTAGCGTAAATCTTTATTGCAACTCTCACATGCAAACATATTGACACCAAAGAAAGCAGGTTGGCATGCATGCATAGTTCCACAGTTTTATTTTATTTTTAATTTTTTTCACGTGTGATGATTTATTTATCAGCATAAGAGGAAATAAAAACCAATGATTTATTTATTAAAAAGCAGCACGAAGATAGAAAGCAGAGGATTTTTCACGAGAAACCATCGTAGTTCTGTCTGATAGTGTGTTTGATATTACTTTTAAAATTATTTTTCATTCAAAAATATTTCAAAATAATATTTTTATTTTTTATTTTTGAAAAATTATTTTTGACATTAACACATAAAAATAATTTAAAAATACAAAAAATATCTAATTAAAAATAAAAAAAAAATTCAATTTCATTTTTAAAATACTTAAACACAATGCCAAGTCTAATTGCAAGGCAGAGGTAAGCCTCCATAAATTCTCACTACCACAAATAATATTTTAATGGTAATTATCCTATAGCTATATAAATACTTTGTGTATAATATAATCACGGGTACATGTTATAATGATGTTTTAAATAATTGTTTTTATTATACATGCCTAATGCTATTTTTTTTAATTTAAGAGAAATTATATCAATTTTATTTCTAATTATCTTGAAAATTCCCTGTTAAATATTATACAAAAAATAATAGTACTTTAAATAATGAAAATGTCATTTAATAATAATAATAATATTGCATATTTATTATTTCATTTATTTTAGTAATACTGTTTGTTAATTGTATTAATAGTTAAGCTTGTTTTGGTATCCATAAACAATATATTTAAATAATCAAGATATTTATATTAAAATCTTGAAAAACATAATTTTGTTTTGTGTATTTCAATATTGAAATATAAAAAACAATTTTTTATAAAATACTATTAAGTTCAAGATCCAAATCATATTTGTTGTCACAACCATTGGAAAGAAATCATTTTACCTCAAGCTTCATGTAATTTTCCCCTCTCAATTTCTAGTGAAGAAAGGCTACTTTATTTTGTCTTCGAACCAGAAAAGGCAAACAAATAAAAAGTAAAAAGGGTCCCAGCGTTCCTTATTATCCATATACAACTCTAATAAGAGTCGGTTTACTATAATAAAGAGCTTAGAAAGAATTCGGTTGCAATAACTTTCCTATCATTTGTATTCTTTTTACTTTTGAAATATGAACACTGGAATCATTAAAATATTTATTTGATTATGATTAAAAAGAGTATTATTCAAATGTTATTCATAGAATAAACTACTCCGCTCGAATCGAATAGAATTTTGAAATTGAATTCAATTTCAATATTTCACTATAAATTGTTCAATTAAAAATATTTAGGAAGGGATTTTTTTTAAACTTTATTGACCATTTTAAGTGGGTGTTTGAAAATACAATACTTTTTATTTCAACTAAAAGATTATTTAATTAGTATTTTTTAGTGTTTTTCTTAAAGTTTTGTTGTAATAATATCAAAAATAAAAAATAATTGAAAAAAACCATTTCAATATATGTATTAAAAAACTATTTAAAAAAAAAATATAAACATAACACGATCATATAAGTCTTCGATCGACAAAACTGTCATTGTAATTCCCAACATCTCTCCCACTCCACATAGTTTGAATTTTAATTAAATCCACTAGGCTGAGTGGTGGTCACATTACACGCTAAATACCTAACCACCTAAAAACATCATCACCAATATTCAATAAACAAAACAACAATGGACTGTCACCACACACAATCTCCCCCCCCCTCTCTGTCTCTATTTTTAAATAAATTATTATTATTATATAGGAATTCTTGTCTAGTGGAGTAAAATGGGCCCATGGTTTAGGCCGGGCTTTTTAATGAATACTATATAAAATAGAAGATTGGCGGTGGATTGATGGACTTTCTAGACACCCTGCTAAGATAAAAGAAAACAAAAGCTAACAAACCACCAAGCCGAGTGAGCGAGTGAGCGAGTCAGCGAGTCAGAGGTTAATTATTATTCTTCCAAATCCCAAATCCGAACCCTCTTCTCTTCTCCTCTTTCAAAGCTTATCTTTAAAAGCATCATATTTCCATTTCACAGAGAGAGAGAGAGAGAGAGAGAGAGAGACAACACAAACTATATTGATAGTCATCTGATAAAAAAGAATGAACGGTGGTGATGCGTACAGTGCAGCAGAGGTTCAATACATACGGAGACACCATAGACACGAGCCTACGGAGAATCAGTGCACTTCTGCTCTTGTTAAGCACATCAAAGCTCCTGCTCACCTTGTAAGTTTATGTGTTTTTATGCTCTGTTTTGGACGTTGATTTGTTTGACTTCTTTTTGAATGTGTTTTGACTTTCTTGTTCTGTTTCAAATCTGTTATTTTTTACTCGATTTCGGTTGATCTTGCTTCATTTCTTCCTTTTCTCGTAATGGGCTTCTCTCTGCTACTTGTTTTCTCGTTCGTTGGTAATAAACCAATATAAAGTACTGGGCTTTATTTTTATTTCTTTTCGATATCTTGTTGTGTGTACTCTGCATGCATAAACGGACTCGTATCGATAGAAAATCTGATTTGATTTTGTTTGGTGAATATTTATTTATTTTTGCTTATTTGGATCAGGTTTGGTCACTGGTGAGGCGATTTGATCAGCCACAGAGCTATAAGCCATTTGTGAGCAGGTGTGTTATGAATGGAGAGCTTGGGATTGGAAGTGTTAGGGAGGTGAATGTTAAATCTGGACTTCCTGCAACTACCAGTACCGAGAGGCTTGAACTTCTCGATGATGAAGAGCACATTCTTGGGGTCAAGATTGTTGGTGGGGATCATAGGCTCAAGGTATAAATTAATTTATCTATCTTCTGGACCTTCTATTTTAAGCTGTTGGGGTTTGGATCGTGTTTTTTCTTGCAGTGTTATAGATTTTAGTACCCTCAACTGTATTCATGTGCCTTTACACGTGCTTATAATAAATAGATACGCGGTTATCACAAGTTTATGGCATGTTAAATGCTGTGTCTTGAATGGATTGAAACGTGTGATAAGCTGCTGAAAAGTGGATAGATTTCAATAAAATCACCTATACATATTTGTGTGTATTGCTCTTTTTACCATATGTTATGAAGAGATTTACTGTTTCGATTTTTAATAGCATCTCCCCAAGGGGGATTTGCTGTGTTTTCCTTTTTATGAAAATTGGAATTGTTCCCAAGTATTGGTCATGGAACGTAGCACCTAGTTCCAAGAAACGGGGATAGCATGAGATACTATCTTCTGTTAAGATGGTGAGTTTGCAGCAACTGTATGGTATCTGTTTTTGTTTTTTTTTCCTCACCATTTCTGCTCTTTCAATCACATTAGATTTGTGTGGCCAAAGGAGCCTCTTTTGGTGGGTTAGGTATATTCTAGTGTTTACTCCTTCAACATTTTGCATGATAGGTAACTTCATTTTAGGGCCATGATATCACAGGCTACTTAGAGCGGTTGTGTATCATAGTAACACGTGGGAGCTAAAGTTTTTTGCCTCCTTTTTATCCCTTTACTGCTTGGTGTCCAAATTACATATGTGAATTAGTCTCACTCAATATGTTTGGAGGAAGAGAAATTGGAATCTTGTTTTGTTGAGCGACGCTGAAAATGAAATAGAGATTGTTTCTGGCCTTTTCAATCAGAGGAAATACAGTTTGCTCCAAGTAGCCAAGCCACTTTTCCTTGGTGAAATGGAATGAACCTTTATTTAATATCCATATATGGTCGGTCATGAAAAGACATTTGGAATTGGCCTCTAACTATGATCTTTTGCAGCTGGATACTTGGTTGAATTATACTGTCTTTGGGCTACTTGTGTCCAGAGTAACCAAAGCGCCTTTCACTAAAAGCATCCTGGATTCTTCCTTCTTCTGATTCCCCCCTGGTTTATTTTGCAGAATTACTCATCCATCATGACTGTCCACCCTGAGATTATTGATGGCAGGCCTGGGACTTTAGTTATCGAATCATTTATTGTAGATGTGCCTGACGGGAACACCAAGGATGAGACATGCTACTTTGTCAAGGCCCTGATAAGGTGCAATCTCAAATCTCTGGCAGATGTCTCTGAGAGGATGGCTGTGCAGGACCTGGTTGAACCCATCAATCAATTCTCTGAGTAGTAAGGTCCTAGAGATCCATATGAAGTAGGATGATAAGCTGGAGTTATGCCGTTTGACTAGTCTAGTTTCCTGAAGCATCATATAAATTGGCAGGGGTGCTTTTTAGGATGAGAAGTTTTGAATGCAATGGGTGTGCATTTCCACCTCATCCTGATTCAAGGCCCTTCCTGCCTGCTGTTCCCTTTGCATCAATCCTCAACATTGACGCAGGAGGATCCCCAGTATAGTCTCTAGGTTCTTATTCAAGTTTCCTTAAAACATCCAATGAATGGGAAAGAATCAGCTGTTTTTCAGAGTTGTTTTTACTTTATGCATGGTGGTATATATATACATACATATACTACTGGTCGTGATTGTAAATAATCTTGCAAGACAGTGGGTTCCTTTTGGATAGGGTTTCATGTTGTAGTTGAAGCTTGCAGGTGTAGGTTGTTATAATAGGGAAGAACTTGTAGTAGTAGTAGTTAGCTGTTGTCTCTTCTGCGTACATATTTATTTTGCATTCACTGCACTATTGATATTCTCCCCTATAGTTCAATAGATACTATCCGCTATTTTTGTCTTCAACGAATAGTCTAGCCTAAGCATATGGTTTCAAGTTAATGCTAGATAAAGAGGATTTTAGTTATAGTTTTCCCTGTCTGTAATCCCTCTATCCTAGCAGCGAACATATCAAAATTCAGGATATGTAACAATATATAGCAATCTCTTTAGTTTAGTATCTTTCTATCTAAAGATAAATTACAAATATTAGAGAAGAATTCTAAATAGAAATATTCTTATTATTTTTGATGGATCATAGATTTCATTTTTTTATGTTTTATCTTTTTCCTTAAAGTAGATTCATTAGTTACCTTCAGCTTGCCAGTTTCATTAATCTAATTACATGCAGCAGCTAACCTCGATTTCTATCTTCTATCGCCGATTCTATAACCCTAGCTACATGGCTATATGCACCTGTAGTATCAATGTTGTAGAACAAGCGATGTGATTTCGACAAAGCATGAGAGTGATGCTCATTTTATTTTGATAAAATGATGGTGAAGATTCTTTTCAGTTGCTTTATTACTTTGATTTTGTTATGGATATATATTATCTTGGAATGCTTGGATTTAATAAAACACAAGGTCTCTGATAAACAAAAGCGACCTGGAGAATTTTCTGGATGGAAAAATGATGCAGAATTTGAGACTTGGTGTACAGGTGCATCTGAATCTCACATCCTGCAGCCTGGATAATCTCAACTCATCTTCGCACAAGATTGAAAGTTGAAAATCTACATCAAAAAACAGTCATTTACACCACAAAAATGAGGAAGTACAATAATAGGGTAAGAAATTTCTAACAGGAAGGAGAGATTTATTGTGATTTATAAAATGGAAAAGGAGAGCTTGGTAGCTTTCACTGGGAGGACTTTTAGCATCTACTACCATTTACTATCTGCTGCCCTTGCTCTGAAAGAGGGAGTCCGGTGATACCCAAGAACTGGCAAGAGGGTTTTGATGACGGTTCTGAGTATTACTACAACAGCAACTGGAAGCTGTAGTGGAAGAAAAGAGTTTGAACATCTCAAGATTATCCATGGTGAATATAATAAATTAGTTCATAAATCTGAATATAGAATTACTGTCAAGCCCTGAAATAGATATCCAAGGCTGTGGTCTCAATCAGTTGGCAGGTTACTTTTAACATTAGTATCGCTATGCATATATATACAGCTGATATAACTCATTGCAGAACGAAAGCTAAATAATATTTCAGAAATGAAAGTTAGAAGCCATCAACCCACCACGTAATTTTAGCTTTGGTCAGCTACATATGAGAACCTCACAGATTTCAATTATCATGATTCACTATTAGAGCTTCCGTGGTTAATGAGAAAATCAGCTTAACGATTCAAACAGAAATATAACATTCCACAAAGAATCATGCTCATAATCTGAAAAGGCTATTGGGTTAATTATATTAACAGAAGGCATATACTATTACATAGTGATAACAAGTTACGAAGACCTATTACTATCCATGCAAAAAAGTTTTCTTTTAATGGTTTCAGAAGTTCAGAAGACATATCTCTAAGTTTTGCACAAGTTTGAAGAGAAGAAAGCACATGCTATTGCTGCATGTCTCCATTCGCAAGGTACTTCCCGAGACACAAACTCGTGAACATAGTCTTGACCCATAGTCTTGAACAACCTTGTGAAACCTATGTTCTTCACCAAGAAAACTCACACTTACTGTAGCAATGCTATAATGGTAGCCTCTTGGTGCAGTAACTCTACACCAGGGCACAGCTAATGATGCGTATGGCAGATTTGAATCTCATTCACCAAAGCTCTCTTGGCCGGCCATCAGGAAACACTGGAGTGAGCACCTTCTCCTTGTCATTTGTTACAGCATCTGGCTGATTGATTGATTTGCTCAAACAAATTCTCATAGTTCCATCATCATCATCTTCAAAATCTGGGGGTATATCATCGTCTTCATCACTCCAATCATCTTCATAACCATCATGTTCATCATCATTGGACTCATCACCACTCAAGTAACTATCAATATCAGACCAGTCTTGAGCCTTCTCAACAATTCCATCTTCTTGCCCAGAAGTTCCATCCTCTCCACCTACGGAATCTGTCTTCAGAGAACCTCTCCTAGGGAATCTAGGAACTGTAACTAGTGCACGAAGCTTCTCTTTGATGAGCAAAAGTCGGTCCTTCTCTACCAAATGAGAATCACAATATGCTTCCCTAAGGAAAACTGAATCCCTATCCCCTTTCAAAGACACATAAAACAAATCAGGATGTCTTACTAGCATCCCTCTCAGCTGCTGAGAGAATCTGAACTCCTCTCGAAAATGAGTAAGATGATCAACAAGGGTCCGCTTCTCAGCTGTGAGACTCAAAATCTCATGAACAACCCCACGAGCATGTTTTTCCTTCTCCTTTGAACCTGATCTCAGATGGGAAAAGTCTGAATAAGGAGATATGTAAGGTATGTCTCTGAACTGGCAAACCCTTCTCATTTCACTCTTGGAAAGCTGTAAACCCTTAGGCAGCTTCACTCTGTTAAACTTTAGTGGTCTATCAATTATCAAATCTTTCTCTTGCAGCTCTTTGGCTCGATTTTCCTCTTCAGCTAATTCAGCGGCTGATACTGCAAGTTCAGGATCCCATTGAGTTAATTCTAATGCAGGACCCCTTCCGGTTGCAACAACTCTAAAGTATTGTGGATATCTATGACAAATTGTATCCCGAAATTCAAAAGGTAACCCAAAATCAGTCCTCAAATGAGCTATTTTCTCCAACAAAATCCGCTTTTCCATTGACATCATCAATAATTTCCTCAACTTCAGAACCAACAGATCCTCCATCTCATTCCTAACCTTCAATTCCTCTAGATACAGCCTTTCAGCCTCGGGCGTCAATCTGAATTGCAATGAATAAACCCCTTCTTCCACAATCTCAAACACCGCAGGGAATTTCTTCAACAAAGCAATAAATCGACGCTTCTTCGTAAGACCCAATTCTCTTCTAAACTTACCCAATTCCCTAAGTGACAAAATTCTATTAGGTTGATTAACCAAAATCTTCCTTATCTTCATAACTAATTTCAACTTCTTGTCCCTGTCAATCACATTATCAAAAGTACGCTCCTTTCTCCACTTGACACCAGCAGCTCTTACGGGCTCAAATGGGAGATGGGTTTTTCTGAACTTGCCACTAAAATACCCGTTTCTCTCTTCGAAAACCAAACTATTACCTAAAAACTGCGAGTTGTCTAGTTTAAAAGGTGAAACAGAGAGATGGGTCCTGCCAGAAAGTTTGGGTCTTTCGAGGAAATAAGAAGACTTCTGTGAGAGAAATAAGGGTAAAGAAGTAGATAGCGAAGCACTGGATGAGGAGAACAAGAGCTTAGGCTCCATATTTAAGCTTAGGCAATTTTAGAAAAACAAAATATAACAGAGTAAGAGGTAAGCGAATAGACGCAAGAGAATAAAAGTTACCTTCTTTAATCAAAGACTAGATGGTCGCTCGTAGCGTTTGAGCTGAAGATAGCCGAGTTGGACACACACTCACTCGCTCTCTCTGGGGTTTATCTCCAAATAGCAAAAGCCCTTTCCTTTCCTTTCCTTCGATTGCATTCAGACCAGATATATAATAATTTTTTTTATCTGTTTCCTCTAACTGCATGCACTAGTGCAAAAATAGAAGGACAAATATGTCATTTGAGCCTAAGGAGACCCTCTTCTAAAGCCCACATACATATAAAAGGCAACTCGTTTCATTTCCAAGCGAGAGTGAAGCTGGCTGGCTGGCTGGTTGATTGTTGATTGGCCATGGCCAGGTGCGGCCCCAGCCGCAGTTACTGTGAGTGTCTCAATCAATATAGTTTGATATCTGCATTTACAGCAAATATGACTTTTGATTGGTATGCTACAATTCGTTCTTTTTCTTTTGTGTTGCCCAGTAAAGGTACTGGGTTAGTTCTGGAGGGGAGACATAGTGATGATATGAGATGGATTTCTGAGCTTAGAAGGAATGGAGATGCTCCGGTAATCCCAAACTATTTATGTTTCATTTACTCTTCTCTGCTTCTGTAACTGGGAATTGTTTGGATTTTTCTTTTCATTAGAAAATGTAATCCGATAGCTATCTGATAATTGATCCAAGTGATGCTATCTCTAATCATGTGGAGTGGAGCATCAATAAATTGGACGAGACAGTAACTAGTTTATAACAAAGCAAATTCACTAGGAAGAGTTTGAGATAGTTTCTCATTAATGAACTATGAATTCTCAAGCCCTCACAACCCAGGTCCAAATGCACCTTTTAAGCGGATCCATCTCACTCTGCTACTCACAGGCAACAGGGGTGCTCGTACCCTGGTCCCTAAGATATTTCCTGGCATCAATTTTTACGGAAATGATTATGATATACGGATTAAGATAATTCATTTTATGGGAATCGCAAATGGCCATTTCCCCAAGTTGGTGGCAAGAAACTGTTGTGTATGAAGATGTGCATTACTCCTGGTGAAAATGTATTCTTCTGATATACGAGGAAAATTGAACAACTGGTCCTGATAACACCGTAGCTGTCCTTGTATAACACAGTCAACTCGAGGAAGCAAATCAAGACTTGATTTTTTCCCCATACCAATCCAATTTGTTGCTGTTCTAATGCTCCCGGAAACACTTTTTCTCTCAAAAACTTATGCTGCAACAGTCAAATAAGCTATTTGTTTGGCAGAAATTCATGTATTCCATGCATGAAAGAAGCTTGGTGAATTGATTTAACACTTGCAAGGAAGAAGGTTTTACGAGGACCTTTACATTTATATTGATACGGAGGGCAAAGTGCTTGGTGTATGCACCAAGCCCTAAGGGACTCGATGGAGTTCTACTCGTGACTTGGAATGACAATAAGAGTTGATGTTCAGGGTAATTCAACGCTGATTTGACCCTTAGAAGAGGTGAAATTAGATTTGATTTCTCAGGCAAGCCAAGTATTATACTAGGCCAGCTGTGATATTGTTTAAATCCAACCTTGAAGACAAGTGTAGGCAACAGGGAGAGTCTTCTTTGAACAAAAGCATTTTACAAATGGACTTTGAACATACATAAATAGCTAAGCTTCGCTACATATGGTTATGTTTCAAAACTGTGCGCTTCACCTTGTGAAAGGTCTTGTTTTATATATATATTTACATTTTTTTTTTTATTTTAAACTGAAATTTTTGATGTATTTAGATTATTTTCATGTGTTGATTTTAAAATATTTTTAAAAATAATTATAATCACATTCTCAGACAGACATAAAACTTCAGAGGTGGTGGAGCTATCGCGGGAACAGAATACCTCTCTTCAGTGGAGAAGCTCAAGCCTAAATTGCAGTGGGAAAAGAGCAGTGGGGAGGATTTTTTCCCTCTACAATGATGATGAACATATCAATCACGCAGTGCTCTTCTCTACAAGAAGCTCGGAAAGGGGAGCAGGTATCTTAATCTGGAAAATCATGCAAGGTTTGGATTACTTTATTGATCTTTTTAACTTCTCAATACAATGTAACATAACTTCTTATTTTTAGGGTTCATCTTGACTGTAACAATTTTGGTTATGTCAGCATCAGTTTATACTTTATAGAGTTCTTTCTGAATGGAAAAGATGTATCATTTTCATCATCGATCTTGAAATTTCAATGGTTAGCAGAATCTCATATTTGATTCTAGATATTGTCAATGCGTGAATGGAGTTATGCCATGAAAAATGATGAATACCATGGCACAAGACTATACCCATTAAAATCACGAGTCAACATGTATTTAATGCGCAAAATCAGTTTTAAAACTTGAAAATCAGTAATATCAAAGTTAGCTCATGCAAAATCAGTAAAATCAGTTAACTTGATCTAATTTTACGAGTTTACTGAATTTATGATAGAAACAAAATTAGGTCTGAGTTTGACCTTAAAATATTTGTTAACCAATTTTGTGAGATTAGATATATATCTCAAATTATATATTGGATCTATTTGAAATTTTATGGGGAAATATCAAACACATAAAACTATACTTTAGTAAATTTTCATGTCAAATGGAGTTGGTAACATTATTTCATAGGGTCAAAGCTACTAGACAAATATTGTTAAATCTACCAAACTAGAATTCAGTGTGTTGTTTGTGACATATCTAGAGAGCTACAAGTGAGATTTTGTTGCGATTCAAGTTGGATTGAAAATTAGAAATTTGAAGTTTTTCAATCATATATGATAGCCTCAATAATTATCTAGATAAGAGAGAATGACATGTTTGAAATTAAAACTGAAATCTATCAAGAATGAGCAAAAATTGAAGATTCGAGCTCCATTAAGGAATTTTAGCATAGAAATTTTGTTTTATTATTTTATTTATTTAATGTTGAATAATCATTTTTAATTTGGGTTTGAACAGACATATTAGACATTGTTCATGAATTTATTTTACTGTTAGATTTTTGTTAATTAACACTAGTTTAGGTTAATTAGTTTGCTTTCTAAATGAGATTCATTAAATTATGTTGTTAGAACATTCTTGAAGCTTCGAAAACATGGCTGTAACGTATTGACTAATTTTGCCACCAATATTTTAGCCGAGGCTAACTTTTCTGTCCTTGGATGTCAAAACCTTACCTCTTCTCTTGTCTGAAGACTGTACTGATGTACTGTAGGAGAAGGCCAGTACTATACATGTATCTTCCATAAGCTTCCTCTTCAATATCAGCCACAAAATCTCTTTCCATGAAAGTCGTCAAGCCATATGATCACCAACTCCTCATCTCACTCCACGTGTCAGGCAATGAGTGGCAAAGACATCCATTCCCCATGCCACGCCAGCAGCTCCCCCCACTCAAAGCGCACCAGCAGCAACCGGCATTCACTGAAGACAAGGCTTTCCATCCAATCATCCTGAAAAAAACAATATCTGTATAAAACTCCATTCTTATGGTGGTTCAAGCTTCTGCGTCAGTTCTGTAAGAGAACATAATTTTTCCGTGACAAAGAACTATGCCATGAAGGCCCTCAATGCTGCAAGCTTGACACCATTATCTGTTCTTTGTGAGAGAAGAGCAGAAATCAGAAAAACTTTATCGCTCCCTACAGTTTCACCGCTCAGATTCTCTCATCATGAATCCTTAAGCGCGAGCCGGTCAGCTGCTCAAGAGGGTCTATTAAGGACTTTACGAGGTGGTGTAGTGCTACTATCTTCAGTTCTTAGCACCGGGCTAGCTAGAGCTTTAACGTATGAAGAAGCACTAGAAAAACCTGCGAGTCCCTTCTCATCTGATTTTGATGTCAATGGGATCCTAGATAGTGTCATCAGATTTGGAACAGAAAACCCAACAATTATAGCTGGCGGTGTCACAGTTTTGGCAGTTCCACTGATTCTGTCTCTGGTGCTAAACAAGCCTAAGTCATGGGGTGTCGAGTCTGCAAAAAAGGCTTATGCAGCATTGGGTGATGACGCAAAGGCTCAGTTACTTGATATAAGAGCAGCAGTGGATTTCCGACAAGTGGGTAGTCCTGATATCAAGGGTTTGAGTAAGAAGCCAACGTCAATTGTTTATAAAAGTGAAGATAAGCCAGGTTTCTTGAAGAAGCTGTCTTTGAAGTTTAAGGAACCTGAGAACACCACATTGTTCATTCTAGACAAGTAAGATAGTGAATCCAATTATTATAATTTTCATGAAGATTTCATCTCTTATTTTCGTTAATATCTGGGTTATCAGCTAAGATAACAGGAAAATCTTTGATATAGAAAACCTAAATGGGGCAATCAATGGTGGTTTATGCAGTTTGTTTCTGCATGGGCTGGTTTTAGATTCTATATTCTTAGCCTGCAGGAAATCAATTACAGAACTAGATCTCCTCAGTTGTGTCCATTTTTTTTAATGAATCGAGAACCTTGTGTTAGTGACTGCTTTAAATTGGCTAATTGGCATCTGTGAAAGTTCCAATTTGAAATCTCAAATATGCTATAGCAACAAGTACATCATCTTTGATTGGGTTTGGCACAAATTTTAATCTTCATTTGGAGTTGTATCTCTGCTGTTTGGAGCTGGAACAACCAGGAAAAAGGAGTCAAAATAGCTGACAGATGGTGCTCGCTGCATCATACACCATACGGAACCGCCCAAGCTTGACGATTCAGATGTAGAAATCATTCGTGAAGTTAAAATCTTATATATTATACCTCTTATCACGGATCCACAACTTATTGAATTACAGGGACATGCTGTTTACAACAAAATTTATTTAGGAAAAAGAAGGAAATTAGTACCACTACCTTATATAATTTCTTAACCCCCAATACACCTTATGCTTGAAGCTAACGTTGTTAAATTTACAATGAAAGCCAGATTTGATGGCAACTCTGAACTGGTTGCGGAGTTAGTCGCTGTGAATGGGTTCAAAGCAGCTTATGCAATCAAAGATGGTGCAGAGGGACCCCGTGGATGGATGGTATTTTTCATTTTATTTTCACTTTTAATTCCCTTTCTTACCTCATGGAACATAATTACAAGCTTTGAGAAATGTATTTTGCAGGATAGCGGGCTTCCCTGGATACCGCCAAAGAAAGCATTCAGTCTTGATCTTGGCGATCTATCAGACACTATCAGTGGTGCATTTGGAGTATGTTTCCTTCTTCCTTTTCATTTTAATCGAAAATCTAACTTCATATACAATCCAAGGACGTTTACGAATGGAATGCTTATCCTTTCTTGTTTCACATGACTTTGAACCAACGATATTTATCGTACGTTTCATGATGAGCCAGTTATTTCTTCCTGATCCAGTTATTTCATCCCTCACACTAATCTAGTAGGGGAACGATTTAGGTGGGGGCAGGGCGCGGATACCCTTGGCCCACTCACGGCTTCCATTTCTATTCGTAGTTTGAATCTCAGAATTATGGCACTCAAGATCACTATAACTGAGTTCTTTCATATAAAGTTGCAGAGCTGTGGCCATATATTTATGATTTTATAAATAAGCACTTCAGCATGGTAATCACGGTGATAATTCTACAGGAGGGCTCCGATGCCTTGCTTGTCACCTTTGCACTTTCAGCAGCTGCTGGCTTGAGTGTACTTGCATTATCAGAGGTTGGGCTGTGAAGCTTTTTAGTATTGATTTTATTTCATGTGTTTATTTATAATTCCTTTCATTAATTTTCACTAAAAGGGATTTTGTTGCGAGAGATGTGAGATTGACTGTTTCACTGTATTTTCCAGATGGAAACAATACTCCAAGTATTAGGCTCAGCTGCTCTGATTCAGCTTACGAGTAAGAAGCTCCTGTTTGCTGAGGCAAGTCTCTGTTACCATTCTAGATAAAATTCTATTTTATTTAATTTCGTGTTTTTTCAATGATATGATTTCATTCTGATGAACAAGTTTAGATAGAATTACACATATTTTATCAATGCGGCACTCTAGACTCGGCCTAAGAAATTAATCACTCTCACATTTTATTCTTTGCCTCCAATGGCAGGACCGTAAGCAAACTCTGGAACAAGTTGATGAATTTTTGACCACCAAGATTGCACCTAAAGAGTTGGTGGGTGAATTGAAGGTAACATTTTGTATTCTACAATGGTGAAGCTAAGCCAGTAGTATCCTTCAAAAAATATGGGATTGTTTAGAGATGGAAGAAAAATCATCTTCTGAATTACCTGGTGAATACAGGATATAGGGAAGGCTCTTCTACCAGTACCAGTGACCAGAAAGGTCCTTCCTGCACCCTCAGAACCAGAAATTGCTGTTGCTGATAGCACTGCACAGAACGCAGAAGTTGCTTCCCAGATAAACTCAGTACCCATCACAGAAGCTAAAGCTGAAACAGCTTCTGGATTTTCAAGGCCGCTTTCTCCATATCCTTACGTAATTCTCGCCCTCGTTAACCTTTTTTTTTCAGCCTGATTTCTCTACTAGTATGAACTTATGACTGTCTTTCTTGCACTGCAGTATCCGGATTTCAAGCCTCCAACATCGCCTACCCCATCTAAGCCTTAAGTCCAAGTCTTACTGTCCTGTTCTGCGACAGGAAGCTGTTTTTTTACCAGGAATATCTGGAGTTACCTTGCAAGTTTGTGCAATCCATGCTCCTCGTACATATCATGTTCGAGTCTACTAAACAATCTGAATCGAAGAAAACAATTAGGTTTGATGAACAATAAGAAATATAAAAAAGTGGGGGAGGGAGAGAAAATCAGTCATGTAATGGATGGCTGCTAAGTGATATGCTGCCGCAGGATCTCTGATAGTGTCTCTCTTTTAACTGTTTTGAGTGATGAAAATCTTATTAAAAGTTATTTTTTCCGTAATTAAATTCACTTCCTATGCAACCAGCCATTGTTTTTGTGTTTATGGGATTCAGTAGCTAGCACCTGATGACCATTGTTGTATTAAGATTGGCATACTAGTTTCTGTTTTCTTGGAGCGCGGTAGAATTAGTTTTTCATATTTATTTTTATTTAGAAAAAAATCAAAATAATATCAATTTTAATTTTAAAAAATTACTTTTTATATTAACATATTAAAACAATTTGAAAATATTAAAAAATAATATAAAATAAAAATTAAAAGTATTCTTTTGTACTGTTTGCTTGTGCTTGTGTGCAACGGTCTAATTTGAGTGACTTTATAGTTACTGATAGGAATGTGATTATGGTTTTTTTTAATGTGTTTTTCATTTAAAAATATATTAAAATGATATTTTTTTTAAAATTATTTTTGATATTAGCATATGAAAATAATTTAAAAATCTAATTTAATATAAAAAATAAAAATAAAAATAATTTTATTTTAAAATATTTTTGAAATGCAAGGATAAAAGTACCATGCAGAGCACGTTTACAAAACGAAATTGTTTTTCAGACAAATAAACCAATCATGCAATACAGACCCAAGCAATTTGAATAAGTTGATTGATGCTGTGTTTTTTTATATAAAAAATATTAAATTAATAATATAATATTAATATCAATAATAATAAAATGTAATAAAAATCATTTAAATATTTTTAGAAAGTACATTGTATTAGAATACTAGTTGTAAGGAAATATTTCATGTATGTTAAATTGTTTCAATATGCTACTGTAAAAAACTATTTTTTAAAAAATAAAATAATAAAGATTTAATTTTGAAAAGTTTTCAAATAAAAAATACTCTATTGAACAATTATAATATTCATCGCTCACACGCAGGAGAGAGCGTTTCAAAAATCCCAAGAGCGGCAAAACGCTGGAATGAAAAGCCCGGAAAATTTTCAGGCTCCTCCTTACTTATTGACTTTTTTAAAAAAAAGTACAGAATTTCTTCTCTTTCACGCACACACATTCATAGATGGCGAGAACTAAAAGTAAAGCACCTGGAAAACGATTCGGAAGTCGAAGGCAATCTGGTCAGATCTCTCTTTCTATCTACACACACAATTTTTTTGTATATAAACACGCTTTTTGTTGACGTTATGTTTATATGTAAACAGCTAGGGTTTTTAATCTCCTTTTTCTTCCAAACCCTAACTTTTTTCTGTTTTCATTGGTGAAATTGCAGGTGCCTCGCCGTCTACTCCACAGTCATCACCTTTAACGCCAAAATCTTTGGTGCCCCTCTCTCTCTAGGTTTTGTTGTTGTTTCTGATTTTTGGCTGTTGCCTGTTTGCTTGATGAGAAAATGCGGGAAAGGAAAATCACCGTTGATTTATTTAATTTTTTAACTTCTGTTTTATGTTTTTTCCCCCTTCCCTGCATCATTTGACAGAAAAAAATAGACAAATGAATTTGCATGAGCTCGAGATAATTAGCCGTGGAAACCCCAGGAACAGGCAGGAGAAATATTAAGTAAAAAAAATGTTAAATATATTTTTTTTTATTTAAAACATTTTCATGGCTATTGAACTAAATAAGTTTTTTTTTTTTGATTTGTTATTTTCTGTTATCGCTTTTATTTTGCTTGGTAAAGATAAAAATGGGTAAGACTAAGACAGGAAGAAAAGAAACTTAAAATGGTTTTAACTGTTATTTAGCTGCAAAAAAATTAAAAAATAAGGTTTCTTTTCTTATTTTTCACTTGCCTTAAATTTCAAATGATAGTGTTTTTCTTTTGTTGTGTTAATGGTCTCATGTTTTATATTTTTGGTTGCAGAGGACGCCTGGACAGAGTAAAAGATCACTAGGAACTGCCCCACAAGGTGAATTTTTTTATCATATTCTTTTAGGGAGTGAAATTTGGTTATTGTTTTAGATTGAGTTGGTGAATTGGTTTGTACTGACTTGTTTTTTTTTCCTTCCTGGGATTCTTTTGCTTTATATATATATATATATATATATATATATTTGTCAAGATCCATCCACACAAAGGCAGAGGAAAAAGCATCGCTTCCATCCAGGAACAGTAGCTCTCAGGGAAATTCGGCACTACCAGAAGACATGGAAGCCACTCATACCAGCTGCTAGCTTCATTCGATGTGTGAGCACTCTCTGTTATTACCTTTATACAGCTAATTTCGTTAAACCAACCATTAGAAGTCGTGTTTAATTGTTCTATTTCCTGCTTATAAATGATAAACCACGAAGATGGGATCAGTACAGGGGGCATCAACGTGTGCTCTGGAAAGGATGACTCAGAATTTGCAATTGCTGTTATTGTTTTATTTTGCTTTTTATCTTGCCTAGGAATTGGTCAATAAGTTAGAAAGAGTAATTCCAGTAGTGGAGGCTATTTTTCTGTCAACTAGCCGTTCCACTTCCTTCTAATTAGGGAAGTAGTTGAGTCTTTAATTGTATTTAAGTCGTGGTTTCCAGCAAGTTGGATAATAAGAAAAGAATTAAAAAGTTTATTCTCACCTTAAGCAGAGTATTT
This sequence comes from Salix brachista, assembly GCA_009078335.1. Lineage (NCBI taxonomy): Eukaryota > Viridiplantae > Streptophyta > Magnoliopsida > Malpighiales > Salicaceae > Salix > Salix brachista. The sequence goes on from CM018573.1 coordinate 13,860,351, forward strand.
TCTTATATTTCTTAAAGGCTTTGACTGGGACCTAACATTGGTATCAGAGCTTTCACATTATGACTACCAATAAAGAAAGGATCGAGAACTTAGAAGCGGCTCTTGGGGGACTTCAAGACAATTTCAACAGGATGGAGATGGGTGTTACTGACAAATTACAATAGCTAGAGACTGCTCTTAGCAGAATTTCTGAAGTACTGCTTACAAGGCAAGAACCGACCTCTAGCAATGTCCACGAACGTAGTGGACAAGCCTTTGGTGCGCGATCTCGTGACACCACCGACAGTGGTCGCTCAATGTTCTCCTCCAAATTGGCTAAGCTCGAATTTCCCAAGTACTTTGGTACTGACCCAACTGAATGGCTCACGCGTGTTGACCAATTCTTTGAATACCAGGGCACTTTGGAAGCACAAAAGGTGTCTTTGGCTTCCTTTCATTTGGAAGGAGAAGCAAATCAATGGTGGCAATGGTTACGCAAGGCTTATCATGAGGAAAAAAAGGAGGTATCATGGGAAATTTTTGTAGAAGAATTATGGGCTCGTTTCGGTCCCACGGATTGTGAAGATTTTGATGAGTCTTTATCAAAAATAAGGCAAACGGGATCCTTACGGGAATACCAAAAAGAGTTTGAGAGATTGGGAAACAGAGTGCAGGGGTGGACTCCGAAGGCTCTGGTGGGCACTTTTATGGGTGGTCTTAAGCCTGAAATTGCTGATGGAATTCGGATGTTTAAGCCAAAATCCTTGAAAGAAGCCATCAGTTTGGCAAGAATGAGAGATGAGCAGCTGAGTCGTCAAGAGCAGCCACATCGACCACTCTATAGAAACACTGATGTCTCCGATTGTCCATTCAACAGATCCACTGACATCTCTACTCGTCCATTTAACAGGACTATTGGCGTCTCTTCACCATCAAAAATCCAGTCTGCATCACCAATGAAGCGATTAACGTGGTCTGAGATGCAACACAGGCGTGCTCAAGGTCTTTGTTTCAATTGTGATGAAAAATTCACACCAGGACACAAATGTAGAGGACCACAACTCCTACTGTTAGAAGGCTGTGGTGAATATGATGAGAGAGACAACCCCGAAGGTGCAATGGACTTTCAACCTTGAGGACAAGGTTCTGCTTCAAGACGGGGGCAATGATAAACCACGAAGATGGGATCAGTACAGGGGGCATCAATGTGTGCTCTGGAAAGGATGACTCAGAATTTGCAATTGCTGTTATTGTTTTATTTTGCTTTTTATCTTGCCTAGGAATTGGTCAATAAGTTAGAAAGAGTAATTCCAGTAGTGGAGGCTATTTTTCTGTCAACTAGCCGTTCCACTTCCTTCTAATTAGGGAAGTAGTTGAGTCTTTAATTGTATTTAAGTCGTGGTTTCCAGCAAGTTGGATAACAAGAAAAGAATTAAAAGGTTTATTCTCACCTTAAGCAGAGTATTTTCTTATATTTCTTAAAGGCTTTGACTGGGACCTAACAATAAAATTCATATTAATTTCATCTAGATAACTCTTTGAAGTCTGCTCTTTATATAGTATAATTATGAATGAAAAATTATACTAGAATGAATGGTGTTTAGAAATATTTGATTAGTTTTCTAGTTTATATGCACGATCTACATGAAGAGAGTATTACGTCCAAAGTCTGGTCGGTAAAGTTCAGATTGTCTAAAAATGTGCTAAACAATCCAACTAGTCATATATATATGCTTTTGAAATGTTTACATGTGTAGATACATTAAAGTACACATGCGAATGAGCTTATACGAACGTAGGCTATATATGATGTTGGTTGGATGAGTACAGATATATGGGTCACAATTAGCACTACGATATTTCAGTCAGGATTGAATGTACATGGTTGGGTGGCATGCACCAACATGTAATTTATATAACGTGTGATGTTTGTCAGTTCTAGAAGTTAGCAAATCTGACTTGTAAATATAATTTGTGATAAACTGGTTATGTTTGATTATTCTGATGAACCTATTTGTTTTTTTTAGTTGACAAATTAATTATACAAACCTCACAAAGTTTACTCTACTCGTTTACGCTGCTCTCATGAAATTTCTATATCCTCGCAGTGCTTAGTAATGCTTCTTGTTGTCATGTTATGTACTCTGGCATTTGATTTGTCTTATTGTTTGGATCAAAAGTTGTGTTCTTATTTGTGACCTTTCCCGCAACCTATTGGTTTTTCTCCTTGTGTTGCGTCTCCATATTTCTTAGTTTCCTTCTGTCCATGATTCCAGTTTTTTTGTTCAATTGATTGTTCTATTTATGATTTGCAACATCCTTTTGCCAGTAGAGATCCAGAATATTTATCATTGAATATTTGTACTTTTTTCTCACCTCCAAGCATTGCTGGTTGCCTTTGTTATATATATATTAGCGATGGATTGGCAAAGGTGGGACTTAAACAAGAGACCTTACCTCTGGTTTTTTTGCAAGAGTACGATTAACCTACAATCTCATTGGCATGATTTGATGCTTTGTTTATAAGGGTTTGTTGAATTTTTCTCCTGACAAACAAAGTTGGATCTCTCTGATTGCTGATAGGAACAAAATTCAATGGTTACTCTAGAAAAAATAATATCATCTTTTTTGGTGAATAACATCAAGGTTTTTTGTGTTTGTTTGTTAAATTCACCTGTTACTTATTTTAGTTTCATGGTATAGTAACTTTGCTGTTGTTTCTCTTTCTCTCTTTGTATTTGTTAAAATCTCATAGAGATTCTACAACTAGTTTCCTTACCCTTACCCTTACCCTTTTTGTTTATATGATCATATCATTGAGGTTTAATTGGATGTGGTAATGGTCATACAGGTACGAATGATCACCCAGGAGTTTTCCCAGGAAATTAACCGTTGGACTGCAGAAGCTTTAGTTGCAATTCAGGAGGTATCTTGACTTTTCTCTAAAGCATATGCCAATATCATGTATGCTTCAGTACTTCCATACCCCAGAAAAAAAATATATTTATGTCTTCAAAAGTTCAAGTCTACATGCATTTTCTGTTCTATGTGTTTGATAGTACCTCTTAGTGTTGTCATTACCTCTAGTCTTGTTCAGTTCAATCATGTAGTTTTTGATAAGAAACGGGACCAGAGGTCCATAACTCTCAAATTAAGAGAACAAACATGAGGAACAACCAACCCTGTCAAGTCATTAAAAAGAAAACATCCCGAGCTTGATGTAGGGGACTCAAACCAAGAAACAGTAGAGTTACCATTCAGACCAAACTATGCTTAATGATCAGCAGGCATACTACCTTCATGAAGAAGATGCTTAATGATCACCACCCAATCACCTAGTGGCCAACTGCATAACCTAATAATGTAAGGATCTTAAAGTGGCAGAGCTGCATGATCCTGATTTACGCATCTATTTCTAAAATCAAACGATGAAACCTCTCCCACATATGCTTCAACCCTAGCAAAACAGCCCACTTTCATAGCTTTGACAGCAGAGAACCGTCCAATAGTTCCGTGAGGCCACCTCTCCAGACTCCACTGCTATCACTAACCAGTCCTCCCAAACCAGCTTTGACAGGACAGCACAACAATATCCCAGTCATGTTACAAAAACCGATATTTATTCAAAACTGTAACGTCTAGATAGTAATTACTCTGCTATGGTTCTATTTTTCTAGGATTAGGAAATTTGTGCTAATAGATCTTGATGCGTGTCAGTTATAGTTTTGTTCCTTGTGCAGGCAGCAGAGGATTTTTTGGTTCATCTGTTTGAAGATGGCATGCTCTGTGCAATTCATGCAAAACGCGTTACATTAAGTGAGTGGGACTTGATATAATTACATGCTTTCCCGTCAAGTTATATTTTCTACAACCACATTTATTATGATCATGACCTTTTGTCTTTTCTTCAAATTCTTTTGGAAAATTTTGCACTTTCATTCATTTAGTTTGGTGTTTTTTTTTTATCAAGTTCTCATTTGTGGTCTAAGATATCACTAAATACTGTTCAATGATTTTCAGTGTAAATGCACTCCAAAACTTATGCTGTTGTTTTGTTTGTATAGTTGCAGATCAATGACATTTAAGAAAATAAATATGTAGGATTGTGTGAACATGCTCGATGTTATCCTGACTGATTTTTGACTTTGAGGAAATCAGTCTTGATGAAACAATAAAATAACATTAACAGACCATGGACTATACAAGATACTTCTAATAGATTGGACACCTCCATAACCTTGATCTTGATGGTACTGTTCTCTCAGCTTCTACTCTAAATACATTTCCAGGAGTTCTGCATTAATTATTAGCTGTTTTACTCAGAAGACCATGCCTTTTGTTTTCCTTTCCTTGTGCCAGTGATGCACTTTTTTTTTTTTTTATTGCATTTGAAAGCACACACAAATGGATAACATTCGGGATATTCAAAAGTGATTTGCTGCAGTGTTCACATTGTGCACAATTATTTGGATTCACCAGTAATATACATCCTACTATTGATGATGCCACAGCACCATGCCTATAATGTTTTGTCCAATTCAAATTTCATTCAATCTTGATCTTGGATTTTATGTTAGCTATTCAGTAAAGACTCTTCTTTTATTTGCCTCAGTGAAAAAGGATTTTGAGTTGGCTCGCCGGCTAGGAGGGAAGGGACAACCTTGGTGAGAGCATCACAGTAAAAGAGCATCACTTATTGTAACCACCGTGTTGTGTAATTATGCGGTTCTTCTTTGGCGGTCGTCGCTTTTCTAGCTGGTTAGCAGAGGTATTGGTATAAAATTAGGAAGGAAGAATCATCACACCACTTGCAATGTGGCAGCGTTTAGAAATTTATGTACACATAATATTTGTGGCTCATGATATTGTAGAGGTAGATCCCATGTCAAAGTTTCCATGGAATCCACAATTCATATTAGGGTTATAATTGGCCATTTATGTAATTGTGAGCGTGTCCTGCACTCATATTTACTCGTTTTGGTCAGTTCTTTTTTAATAAATAAATAAATAAATGTATTTTAATAGCTGTCGTGCGTGTGGTCCTGGTCTTGGACGTATATGTTCTTTTAATTCTTGTCGCTTTAATAACTCTTGCAATTTTAAAATGCTTGTATTGCTTATTTGATGTGAAAGCTGGAACCTCAACTTCAGCTCAATCACCAAGAAAGAAAAAGATTTTGAGATAAAATATTAAGCTCAATACTATAAAGTAAAATGAGTAAATATTTTTAGCATAACAATTGAAAAAGAAAAAGAAAAATAATTAGCTCGAGTTAGCATGCTAAGTTTGTAATTTGATTGTAAGATTGATATATTTTTATATAAAAAATATTGAATAAAATAAAGAAGATCAACACTTAAATAATGAAAGACAACGAAAATAATCTATAAAAAAAAATAAAAAAACAATGATTGGATCTGAAAAAATAAAATAAAATTGTGGGGTCATTTAAGAAGTTACAGGGGGCAAGCATGAAATTGAAGGGGAAAGAAAATAAAAGAAGTTAGACATCAAATAAAAGTGTTTTTTGACTACACACGTCACTTGGATGAAAGGATTACTGAGACAAATTAAATAACTTCCTGAACACCACCATTAAACCACCGTAAAATACTATGTGTCACTCAAGCTCAAATGACATGGACATCCCCTCATTGGCACTGTACAAACACTTTTCTATTTAAAGTAATATTTTCTATTTATTACTTTACTAAATTGCTCATATTTCAACTTGATAATAACAATTAAACCAAGGTGGAAAGACAACAAAATCACAATATCAAACACAAACTTCGATATATAGACAGGTTGCTTGCCCATTTGCTGCATATTGCTGCCTGTGTAAAATGAAGAGTGAATCACTAATTGGCCGACGCCCACTCCATTTCATCGGAGGCATGGGCAGCCTCGTGGTTTATTACCAGAACTATCTTGAAAAGTGATTTTATTTTATTTCATTTGCGTATTGTGAAAGTTAGTTTAAGACGAGCTCGTTGTTAGTTTTTGCTTGAGAGCCTTTTAAACTTCTCTTTAATATATGCTTCAAAGTTCAAGATCTTTTTGATTGATGTGGGTGTCGGGTCAGCTTGCGTGTATCTCATCTAATCCTATGGATCTCGAAGTTAATGATCATGTAAATTTTTAGTTGCAATCATATTAGCAACCATATGACTCATACCTGAAAAGTTCAAGATTTTTTAATTATTACTATCAATTTGAAAAAAATAAATAAAAATAAAATCATTTTTCTTACCCAAAGATATTTTTTGTGTGTCAATGACCACTAATCTTGTCCTCTCTCCTTTCACGTCTATTCCATAGGTGGCACTACCACGAGCTTGCTTGTTTCTTAAGTGAACGAAGAAATCTACTTGACTTTTGAAAATAGATTGGATGGAAAAGCAAGATGAGAATCCACAAAAGGATCCGAGAGTATTGAAGGGATTCTAATTTCAAATTACGAGAATTAATTGAATCCATGTGACCGACAGATTTGATTATGATTCAGTACGATTTCACATGGAGACTTGCCATTCTATCTTTCTGGAATTTGTTGAGTGAAATTTTGACAGACATAGGATGCCTTTTCCACTGTACTGGATAGCGACGGATCTATTCTATTACCAATTATGATAGCTGACACACTAACTAACTAAAATTGTTTTCTATTCTTTTTACCTTTAAAGTGATTATTTGACATCGTGGTTTTGGGTGACATTGTTTTTAAAATTGTTTTTTATTTAGAATGTATTAAAATAATATTTTTAATTTTTTTTACATCAATATATAAAAATAATCTAAAAATATCAAAAAAATAATTTAAAATAAAAAAATAAAATATTTTTTAAAACAAAAGTGTTTTTGACATGCATTGCAGGGCCGAAATATCTAGGGATACAACTTCGTTTGGAAAGTGACATCTAGACTCTACGTTAAATTAGGGGGGGAGGAGAGATAGAAAAACATCAAAAGCATACTGAAACTTTGATTATAACACTATCAATATCATTAAAATGATTTTGATAAGATGAATCTAATGACATTATAAAAAATAATTAAAAGAGACTAAAGTTGGTCACAGGAGTTGTCCCAAGATGGTGGAGGCTAAATTGCCTTTAAGTGGCTTGTGTGACACAATTCACTCATTGCCCTCCTTGTTGTTGCTGGATTCATTTTGTAAGGATATTTTTTATAGTACCATTGATGTCGTCATTAAAATATTGATGTCTCTAGGATTTTTTTCTCTCTTTATTTTTTCTCTTCCTCTCTCCTCATAATTAGCGAAGAGAGAAAACTCTGGAGCACATTGAAGCTCTGATGACAACATCAATGATACTATTAGAAAGATCTCGATGAGAAAAATCTAACAATGCTAGAAAAGGTAATCAACAGTAATCAAAGTGGGAACACAAGCCGCCCAAAGGCAAGCGAGCCCTATCACTTCTAGACAACTCGTATGTCCCCCTTCGATCATCATTGATGATCTTTTCTAGTATCGTTAGATATATCTCAATGAGACCTTTCTAATGATATTTATGGTATTATCATCAAAGCCTCAATATGTTTTCGAGGTCTATTTTTTAATTCTCTCCTCATTGTGATTTTTTGCAAGCCATTTAACAATTCAAGAGATTCACAAGTGACCAAAGTCACATATATCATATGTGACTCTAAATTGTGTTATTTTTCTAATTTTTTTTTTGGACTGTCATTTCTCCAATTTGAACTATGCTAAGGTCCTAAAACACTATGAAATAGTAATAATTAGATTATTTCTCGCTCTTCAATGCATGCCAAACCAAAAATATTTTGAATATAACAAAAATGTTTTAGATACAAGAAAATCTTATCCTAACTTTGTGTTTTTTGAAATTGTCTTTTATTTGATAATTTAAAAAATATACTTGTAAAATCAAGGACCAACCTAATATCGTATGTTTTGTAAAATATAAGCAATGCTTCCTAAACAAAAAATCTATTATGATCGTAAAGGAAAAGTTAAAATAAAACATTAAAAAAAGTCATAATATTTTGTACATAGTCAAAGAAACTAGATGTGATAAATGTGATAAATCATATAAAAATATATTAAAAATATTAAAATGCATAAATTTCATTGCAGTTAAATATTAATGAGTTTTTATCACATTAGGCACATAATAAATGAAACAAATAAAGTTAAAATTACTATAAAAACTATATTATTATTATTATTATTATTATTATTATTATTATTATTATTATTATTATTATTATTATTATTATTATTATTATTATTATTATTATTATTATTATTTTTGAAAGATGATAATACTTAATAATAATTTTTTATAGTGTATTTAACTATAATTTTATACAAAAAAACAAAAACTGAAAAACAAAATAAAAATAAGAAAGTCAAGCACGAGGAATGACCTTAGTGTCCTAGCATGTTTAGGCCTTTAAAAAACAAAGCATGAGCTCCTAGGCCTTTTTTTTTTTTTTTTGTTATCTTTTTATAAGAGTTAAATGATCTATCACTTGATTTTTTATATAAAAAATAATTTTTTCTCATTATATAAAAAAATTGATTTTTTGACCTAAAATCCATTCTCAACCTTTTTTTTTTACCTTAAAACAACCTAAAAATGTAAAAAAAAAAAAACCCTATTTGTGACATCGAATAACCCAAAATAGGTTGAAAAATAAAAAAGTCAACTAGAACTCATAAAACTACCTTAGTTTAGATCTACCATTTCAAGCAAGATGAAGGTCAAATAACACCCAATGAGACAATTTTTTTGTCAAATGTAACTCTTTGAAACAAATATCAACCTTATTTATGGTTGTAATCGGTGTTAAGCGATCATTTTCTTTTTTCTTGTTGTTTTTCAACTGAGTTTCTTTATTTTTTTCTCTATCTGATTGATTGAAAATAGAGAAAATAAAATTTAGACCAAAATAAAAGTTATTGTTTACATGGGGTTAACCATAAAGCTTTCTTTTGTTTTACATTTTAGTCCCTTATCCTTAAATTTTATGTTTTACCAAGATTTCAACCCTAATTTTTCTTACTTAGGCTATAAAAAGGTTTGAATGAAATAAAAAAAGAAAGAAAATGAAAAGATAAAATCAATTGGTTCATTGTTAATATGAACAAAGAAACCAACCCCATGTCATTTAGGTATTTTGTTAACAAGTTTATTTCGCGTGCTCTCTTGTTGGGAACTTCTATCATCATGGTGACCCATCATTTTGTTAACTAGAATCAAGAAAGTTTTGAACCAAGTCTTGTGAAAATTTCTCAAGTTGAGCCTAATTGATTTGATGGGCGCACTATCAAATTTTGTCAACCAAGTAAAAATCTTATTACACTTTTTTAAGGAAAAAATCATTATAAAACAATTTTATTTTAATGTTTTTATATAAAAAAAACTTGAAATGATGATGTTTTTTACGTGACTTAGTCAAAGTGGATAAACCTAACAACATTTAGTTTAATAATCTTGCTTGCTAAACAAACTATTTTTAAATCAATTGAAAAATTATAAAAAATGATATACGTAAGAAAAACAACAGATAAAATTATTGATGATGAATGTTTCTTTTTCATTTAGCCAAATCTTTATTTTTCTTATCCATGAATCATCTTTTTTTCATGAATTTTTGAGTTTCCGTCATTTTTCTTATTCACTAATAAAAAAGCACTACCTCGTTGTTTGATTCAGAGTTGCTAAGAAAACTTAAATGAATTGATTTTATTAGCAATTCACGGATAAGAGACTGATTATGTAGAAGGAATATATTATCAACCTTATCTTACTTGAGATAAACTACATTGTAAGATTTGATATGGTTTAAAGGTTTTGAAGGGTACAATTTATTCATGTGAATAAGTCTTTTTATTATTATAGACTCGTGTGGCTAGAATAAATTTTAGAAAAAAAACCATATAAATTCCTTAACAAGGTTCATCTATCCTAGAAGGCAGATATGTTTTCTGTAACTTTTGGGTCTTGGTATGAAACTATTACCATTAAAAATTGATGAAAATTCATAATAATAATGGGAATCTTTTGGTCAGTTTTAGATATTTAAATATCTATCTATTTGTGGGTTTGATATTTATATTAGAATTTTAAACGATTAATTTCTCATGAATTAAAATTATAAATTATCTGTGAAATATTGGTCAATTTCTCTTGAATTTAGTAAGTTGGTTAGTAAATCATAAAATGCATGAAAATACATATATTTTTTATATGAAAATACTAAATGATATAATGTTTTTATTTTTAAAAGACTTGGTCGTATGCAAATACAATATTTTTTATGGTAATTAAAACATTTTTTTAATATTTTTTATCATCTATTTGAAACAAAATAATAATAAAAACACACGCATACAATCTTTTTTTTATTATTATATTTTAGTTTTAGAACTAGAAATTAAACATGTTTACAAAACAACCAATAGAAAAAAATAATTAAATACACATATCAACATCTAAAATTACAAAATGGATTTTCCAAAGGTAAAAACCATAAATGAAAAATTGTTGGGGACTCCGAAACGACTTTGACAAACTTTTGAGAAGACTCTAGGGTTATGGTGGTTCGTGAACTCACACACCATCGTCACTAGCATCCCACAAACCCATATGCCATTACCGATGAAGAACAAAAACATGAGACATTAGATAGATCTCTTTCTTTACTCCCTTCCTATATCGAGAATATGTCATTATCGATGAAAAACAAAAACCTGAGAGATTAGATAGATCTCCTTCTTTACTTCGAAGATGTTTGGCATTGTGGTGCGATCTGCGATTGCCAGATCACACCACAATTTGGTGTTTGGATAACACCAGAACGCAGGTTATACTACTGGGACCCACACCATTTTTTCGCCAAACCACCGTTCCAAAAAAAGCATGAATGAGGTGCTTTTTTATCTGTGATTCGTGTTTTGTGCAACGACGATTGTAGAAAATATTACCATTGAAAAATAAACCGTACCCCTCTCATCTGCGTCTCATCCCTTCCTCTCCTCTGTGCTCACGTGTCGTTGGAATTGCACGCAGAGAGATGCATGAAGCTCTCGTCGAAGAAGCTCCCGTCGCTGGAGAAGACGACGACGGCCACAACAGCCACAGCGGCAACTCTCTCTCCTCTCCACGACGACAGGCACGAGACGACGACGACACAGCTCTCTCTCCACGGCGGCAACTGTCTCTCTCTCTCTCCATAACGCTCTCTCTCTCTCCACAGACGAAGCTTCCGATGCTCCTCACGGCCACCACAGGCCACCATCTCCAACGCCACCACCATAGGAAGAACCACCGCGTCCTCCTCTACCCATCGGCATCGGCCGTTGAATCTCTCGTCGTGGTCGGTGAACAGTAGCACTGCACTGTTCACGTGAAGAAGACGTGAACAGTGCAGCGCACCGTTTCAGTCTTCTGCGTGTGCTGGGCTGGGCTGCTCTCGGCCCAGCCCAAGTCCAGCTAAACTGGGACGACCTATTTAGCTGGGTGCGGCCCAGTCTGAATTTAAAAAAAAAATATTTTAAAAATAAAAATAAAAAAGAATTTTTCTGATGAATTTTTTTTATTAATTTTACAATATTTAAAAAAATTATATATATATATATATATATATATATATATATATATATATATATATATATATATATATATATATATATATATACCCTTTAAAGTAATTTCACAAGTTAAAAGCAATATGAAAAACTTGGTAACCAAACACCTAAAACTTCTTTTTTTCAACCTCCAACTCAACCACAGTTTTAACCAAACACTTCACTACTTATTTTGAACCACAGTAAAAGCGCTTTTTTTGAAACTGCTTTTTTTCAATCTCAATCGCAAAAGCAAAAGCAATGCCAAACACACCCTAAGTTTTTTACGTTTAGATTTTTTTATGTGTGGGAGAGAGAATATACATGTTTTTTGACCATCCGGAAAACTCTCTCCAAAATTTATCCCTCACTTTTTACTTGCGTGTTTGGTCCCTTGTTTAGCTTCCTCTCTAACTTTGGTCCTTTTGTCCATATATATATATATATATATATATATATTTTTGTTATGTTTTATTCTTTTCAAAACATAGTAACATCAACATCAAGTCACAGTGAAAAATCAATGATTTTGAAAATGACATGTTAAAAACTAAACATTTTTAATTTGAATCTTTTTGGGATAACACTGAAAATACTGAAAACAATATAAATACATCAAAAAAAATATATTTTTTTATTTTTAAAAAAAATACTTCAAAAAATGATCAAATATTGGGTAGCAACAACCAAATCAAAAGAATTACTAGATAGTCAAGGATTAAATTGAAAAAAAAAGGGAAAACAAATATCTAACAATTCCACTATATGCGTCATCGTTTGATAAAGGTCATCACAATGTGGAGGCATATGTGTTTTCCTTCGAGCTCTTATGAAAGCTTTTCTCAGTTTCAATGGGATAATCTTAGTAGGAGTTTCCTTTTAAGCGAACATGTGATAATATGGTTCAATTGTTTGTCTGTTTTTCAAATCTTGTGATCAACTTGTTCAGCCTTTTTATTTTTTTCTTTTCATCTTCTAAAAAGGGTGTGTTTGACAATGCGTTTCAAAAAATATTTTTGAAAAAAATTGATTTTTTTTACTTTAAATTAATTGTTTTTGGTATTTTTAGATCATTTTCATGCACTGAGGTCAAAAATATTTTTTAAAAAATGAAAAATTATTTTGATGTATTTCTAAATGAAAAACACTTTGAAAAACAACTTCAACCACATTGCTAAACATACACAAACTTGTGGACTTCATAGCTGCTATGATTTGTGCCCCCCCTCTAATGACGAGTAATAGGAGCCTTCACTCTCTTGGAAAAAACACTGAAATATTTTAGATCAAATTCTTATGGTTAATTTTTTTTTTTGATGTTGTAAACATGAAATTTATTATGTTTTTGAGGACGTGGATAAAATTTACATTATCACTTTTTTTGATTGTACAGAAATTTAATAAAATCATGTTAAAAATGAAGGTTTTATGTTTAGGTGATCTAGATTTTATGCACTTTACGCATGTTTGTTTCTCTAAAGTTGAAGATGGAAGGTCTTAATTTGATTTCAAGTCTAAGTTTATTTAATTTAATCCTTATGATTGTACTTATAAAACTCACATGCTCTTCAAATTTATGAAAAAAACATGTTGACACTATAATATATGAACGGGATTTTTTATTTTTTATTTGGAAATGAAAATAAGGTAGAAAACTGGGAAAATGAAAGGCAGTTACTAAAGACACCCTTGACTTTTCTTCCTTGTCCGACCATTCTTGATCTTCCCAAACATTCCTCTTTTTAGTTAGATAGCTTCGCGTAAAAGTCCAGTCCCTCTATTTGCTGTCACTGAATCTATCACCTGTCTCGTTGCAGTTAAATTGTCAGAATCGTTTGATTTCAGTTAATGATTGTTCGGGTGTTGGCTGGTCTGGTCTGGCTATGTTCTGGTCTGGCTACTTCAACAAAAAATGCTGCTACAAAGGGCAAGAGCTAACTCCAAACCTGCCAAGTTTCCATAGCTACAATTATAGATATTATCCCCCGTCGTGGGAGGCCAGGTCAATGATGATTCGATTCACTTTTTTTGTAGCCAAAAAAAGTAGTGGGCTATCTTCTCGGTGGGCACGCACATCCAATTTGATTGCTAGAACCCTATGTCACCAACCTTGTAATTTAGGAATGTTTTCTCTATAAATATTTTTAAAATTAATTCTCCCACTAATCTCATCTTTTTTTATCGATATAATATAGATTTCCCCTAATACGAATCCTAACTACGATTAGAAGTACCTATTGACCATTTTATCGATAAAATGCCTGTTGACTAAAAATAATATTTTTTTGCATTATAATGATTTCATTATTTTTTTTTTGCTTATAATTTTTTTTCCATTTTTTGTTTTCTTTTTTGATTTTTTTTCTCTTATGCATTTTTTTTTCATTTTTCTTTCTTTTGATTGTTTTTTATTATTTTTATTTATTTATTTTGACGTCAAATTATTTTTTTCTTATAATTTTTTTTTTCATTTTTTGTTTGTTAAAGTTATTAACCTTTTTTTTTCTTTGATTGAATTTTTTCTCCTATTATTAACGCAATAAGAATAATAATTTTTTTTCTTGCTTCCTCTTTTTTCAATGTTTTTGATTTTTTTTTGTCAAGGTAATTTAATAATTTTTATTGTTTTAGCAGTAATAATAATGATATTTTTAGATGTTAAGGCTTCGATGTTCCTGTTGTTATAATATGGTGTGTTGATTTGTTTTATTATATCAAACCTTGCATCAAACCTTGCATGTATAGATGATATACTTTATTTGATTTTTTCAATTTTTTCATTAGATTGAAATTGATAATATATTTGGTTTTGTTTTTGGACCTTATACTTTTGATTTTTGTTTTTAATTCTTTTATTTTTTATGTTTATATATATGTGTGTGTGTGTGTGTGTGTGTGTGTGTGTGCCTTTAGTTTTGGTTTTTAATTTTATTATTTTCTCTTTTGTTGAGATAATATTTTCTTAAAAAAATTTGTTCTTAAATTTTAGTTTGTGTTTATGATCATTTGAATATTGATATTTCTTATTTGTTTTTCTTTGTTTTTTCTTTTGGTTTTTTGTATCAGTTTTTTTTTATTTTCACGTCAAATGATTTTTTTAGCTAATAATTTTTTTTTCATTTTTATTTTGTTTGCTCTTTTGTTAAAGTTTTTGGGCTTTTTTATTCTTTTATTGAATTTATTTTCCCATTATTCAAGCAATAATAATAATAATAATAATAATAATAATAATAATAATAATTTTAGTTTTTTTTCTTGCTTCATCTTTTATTAATGTTTTTGATTTTTTTTATCCTCGGAATAATTTAATAATTTTTATTGTTTTAGTAATAATAGTAATGATATTTTTAGATGTTAAGCTTTCAATGTTGTTGTTGTTATAATAAAATGTGTTGATGTGGTTCATTATATCAAACTTTGCATGTATAAATGTTATATTTTATTTTTGAACGAGCAAAATCTATTAATTATTTCAACCCCAACAATTATAAAAAATATTTGCTCGGCCTGCAACGTAGTGCAGGCAATTAACTAGTATATATATATGACATAGTTTTTGTCAATACCCAATATCGCATCAACGAGAAAAATGGAAGAACCTCTTTTAGTATGTAAACTTGTAAAATGAAGTTGTTATCTAATACTATAGTGATTGAAACCCTAATTGGTTTCAAAAATTAGGTTGAACTAGTTGATGTATCTATCAATGTCTTTAGGTTTGAGAGATCTCCATAAGCCAAGGAAAGACTCCTCTAAGTGCTCCTCTAAGAATCAAAGGTTGAAGGTTGGATCTTGAACAAGATGGAAATGCTGGAGTATGGTCTGGAAAATATGTTGATTGATTGTGTGTGTGTTTGGCTTGAAATTTGAAGTGGATTTAAGAAATTAAATTGTGATTCTTTGCGCCATGATTGTAGCAAATCTATTAGAGACATATATATATTGGGCTTTGATAATTTTTAAAATCTTTTTTGGTTGAAATTAGTTGATTGTTTAGATTTTTATAGTTGTTATAATAAGATTTTTTTGTCATTCTTTGGATTCTAGAGAATAGTTGTTCCAATCAATATTGCTTTAACAACTACTACCACTTGATAGGGGAGATTTTATCATTACCTTCATTACTTAAATGTAATTTAAAAATCATCTTTAAATATAGTAAAAATACCTTATCAATACACACTCTAAATAAATATTAAAATAGCATGGTCATTCTTTTCTCTTCCTTGAAGTCTGGCATGATACTGCGAAAAAGATAATTATCTTATATATATCTATATATATATTAACAAAACACTAAATGGCGTGGCCATTTTACTGTGGAAAGCATTGTGCACTGTCTCACAATCCACTGTGGATTGTGGCAGTGCACAGACGGAATTAGGCTTGGTGCTCCGGCGTTTTATGTATATTTGGTGGGGGTATTTTCGGTTTTTGGCTTTTTTTTTTAATAGCCGCAATGTGCACAGTGCATTGACGCCTTTGACCCCCGAAAACGACAAAACAACGCACAGTGGCGAGGGGCTCCGGCGGATTTTCACATTTTTTTGCACAGTGCGCTGACGGAAAAAACCCTCGAAAACGACAAAATTTTGCACAGTAAACGGGGGCTGCGTCGTCTTTTCCCCCCGGTATTTTCGTAAATACCAGTGGGGACAGGGTTCTTTTGGTCATTAGCCAGGGGGACAGCTGGCGCGTCGCCTGGCCGCGCCAGCGGCGTTCCAGGCGAACGCGCCATTTAGGTGGCGCGTGCGGCGTCTTCCCGGCATCAGAAATTTACTTCCGCCGTGACAGAAGATGCGCCGGGATGTCCTCTCTCCTCAGTCGCGGCGCGTTCACTGAAAGGATGTCCCGTTCAGCCGCGGCGGATGGTTTTCTCTCCGGCGTCGCCTTTCTCTCTCCTTCCGCCTCCAAATTCGGCTCCAGTCCCTAATGTTGGTGTGAAGTTCATTTTGGTACCTGCGGTTTTGATTTCGTTTTTATTACTGATTTATTCAAATGAAAGTTTTATTATTTTCAATTGTGCCCTTCAATTAAAACTGATTATATAAGAAAGTTTTATTTCAGTCCTTATAGTTTTGATTTTGTATTTATTTTTTATTCCTTCAATTATTCCGGTACGGATGTTTTGATTTCTTTGATTTGGTCCTCCAATTGAAATTGCTAATATATGCAAAGTTTGATTTCAGTCCCTCTTCTTTTAATTTTTCTCAAAAATGACAGAAATTGTCATTATTTATTTTTGGTCCTCCAAGTAATTTGTTTTTTTAATTTTCTCCTTCAATTAGAATGATTTTTATATATGTCATTTTTCATTTCGATCCTTATTCTTTTAAGTTTTTTTTGGATATTAATTCATTTGGTTTCTTTTATTCTTTGACAATCTTTAAAAATTTAATCCCTTTATATTTGATTTTCATTTCAACCCTTATACTTTTATTTTTTTATATTTCTAGAATAATCCCTACTTTTGTCCATGTATATATAAGTGTATTTAACACAATAATAATAATAATAATGATAATAATAATAATAATAATAATAATAATAATATAATAAATAATAATAATAATAATAATAATAATCATGATTGAATTATTTTTCATTCTTACTCTTATGTTGTTATTTTTCCCTCCCGATAATTTGATAAAAAAAAATTTCCCAGTAATAGCAATGATAATTTTTTTTCCTTTTGTTAAAGTTTCTTGGATATTTTTAGTCTTTCATTTATTTTTGTTTCTTTCATTATTAACATAATAATAAGAATTATAATAAGAATAATAATAATAGTGATTATTATTAATATTATAATAATAATGATTATGTATTCTATTATTATAATAATAGTGATTATTTATTCTTTCACAATAAGAATAATCATAATAATAATTTTTAATTGGTTTTTCTTGCTTGTTGTTTTGTTCATGCTTTTTATTTTCTTCCCTCGGTATAATTTAATAATTTTTATTGTTTTTATTCTGGCAATAATAATAATTTTAAATGTTAAGACTCCGATGTTGCTATTGTTATAATATTTTAAATTAATATTGCATCCTGTTCGCTTTTGTTTTTTATTTGCTCCTTCTATTAATTGATTTGTATAATTTTATAATTGTTTTTCATTTCAGTGAGTTTTTTTTTCTTATTATGTTACTCTTTTTTCTAATGTTATTGCGCGCTCTTTTGTGATCGTTTATGACGCAATACCTATATTCTAAAATATGTAATCTATGCTTACGTGAGAAACTCAACTCAAAATTTTCAAAATTATATACAAAAAAATACCCGCAGCAACGCGCGGGCAAGTTGCTAGTATATATATAAAACTTGATAATATTTTGAGTGTTATTGGATTTGTTTTGTTAAGATTTTTTTTATAGTACTAGTGATTTTATAATGATAACTTTGATGTGATTTAATGGTTTTTTTTTCTCTCTCTCTCATCTCTTTTCATTGTAATTTGTAAATAAAAAAAAAGGATGAGAAGAGAAAAAAAAGATCTCGGAGATGTATCAAAGTTATCATCTTAAATTTTTTGATAAGGTGGACCTACCAAAAACCAATGAGCCACATGTTATTTTTAGACAACAACTATGACTCACTCCTATCAATGTTGATGACATTTCTTGGTATAATTAGATTTTTTTATGAGGATTTTTTTTATTAATAAAATAGTATCATAATAAGAATTTAGTATGCTTATGATGGTTTTTATTATTTATTTCTCTCTCTTCTTTTTCTTATCTCTTCATCATAATTTGTAAACCAATTTCTCCATTTATTTGAAATCTTAATAACGATAAGATTGAATGTAATATTTTTCCCATTACATTATATATATATATATATATGGTGTTATTTAACTAATTGTTTTTAATCCATGTTATTTTGCAAATTAAAAAAAACCCGTACCAATAAGCATAAATAGAAGGTACAATAATAAGAAACTATGTAGTTAAATGAATCCAGCATGTTTTGAAAAGACAAATTTGTGCCAGTGAAAGCGCGGTGCTGCTGTACCTTTATCAAGAATTGTGTGATTGGCTTTCCACCGAAAGAAGTGCCCGAAATCAATTTTTATTTTGTTTAAAATTTTGATTTGTTTTGGAAATTTTATCTAAATTTCGGCTACAATATTTCAGTTTTGTTATTCTCGTTATGTTTTGGTCAAATATTAATTTTTTAAAATAATAAATAATTCTACGACATCAATCATATATCTTATCCGACCGTTAGATTGAGATGAAATTTTAAAAGAAATCTCTTGATATATTTATATATGTTATGTTATAATTTCAAAACAATCAGATAATATAATAACCTTGCAAAATTGATGATGACATTCTCGTAATATTATAAATGTTTATAATTTTGTTCAGAAAAATTATTATATTGTGTTTTTTTAAATTAAATTACACCATTCTAAATAATTTTATTTTTGAATTTAAATTATTATTTTTTAAATTAATATATTTAATTATATATACACATAAATAGTATAATCTCAAAACAACAAGTCAAAAAAATCCAAATCCAAATCATTCTATTTCAATTAAAAAAAAAAATCATGAATTGACAAACTTGCGAAATACAGGAACTTGGACCTCGGTAAATGCCCTCGACAAAGTCGAACAATTCCAATTTGTATTTTTGTATGTTTGGTGGGACCTGTGGTTTGTAGATCTCCCTCTGTCCACGCAACACAATAACGCCGTCTACCATTTATTTAGCAAATTTCTTGATATTTTGATGTATGATATTTTTTGTTTTAAAATATTTTTTTATTTCTAATATAGGTATAGCAAAATTATTAAGATTTTCTATAAAAGAATATCAATTTATATAATTTTTAAAATCATCTAAGTACAAAAGCTATCAAGAAACTATTAATACAGTGTCGGCTCTCCCATTGAAAAGCTAAGAAATTCTGCTGGTTTGGGTTGTCTTCAGCCTCCCCACCCCCCAGCTAGTTCCCTGATCTCTTTCTCAGTATTTTCTGGACTGCAAAAGAAAAAACTAAATGGATAGACGTCGCAGGAAGCAAGCCAAGATCATAACCTATTGCCCTGATCAAGGTGATATTTTCTTTCAACTCTCTCTCTTGTCTCTCTCCTTTTCTTGCGAGGCCGATAGTTTCTCGATTTCTTTCTAGCAAATTCACAGCTAAATCTTTCTGTGTGATGATTTGGTAGAGGTGAGCAGCATCGAGTGGGAATTCATCACCATGTCAGAACAAGAAGAAGATCTCATTTACAGAATGTATAAGCTGGTCGGAGACAGGTAAAGCGTACGTCCTTTTAAAAGTGTTTATCGAGAAATTTGCCCTTTCTTTTTCGCAATGCAAACCGGAAAGTTCTTCTTTTTCAATTAATCGATGGGCCCTGTGTGCTGTGTGTGGTGCTGTAAATGGAAGGTTAATTCCCTGATCGAGAAGGTAGGTCAGCGGTACTGTCACTTTATTTGCTGCTACTTTCTTCTTTCTTTTCCTGAATGTTGAGGTAGATTTTAATTCATCTATTCCTCCAATATTATTAGAGGATTGCCCTCAAGAATGTGTCTGGGTTTTCAGAAAAATCAAAAATATTTATCTACACTCATGGAGTGTGCCGTGTGAGATGGATCCAGTCACTGTTTGAATTTCTACTTATATATATAATCTAAACGTGGTAGAAAAACGGGTCTCATTTGATGTTCCGTCCTTCCCATTGAACTGTTTGCAGAATTATCATCTCTACTTTTCTGAATTATAATAATAATAAAACAATTGGAAAAGAAAGGAAATTGTTTTTTAAGGGCTGGCACCGTGAGATAATGACCCAGGAATCTCTCAAAGACAATTAAGAACACCTTCATATTCGGAGGAGCAATACGACATGCATATCCTCCTCCTTTATGTTATGTAGTAGAATCATTTTATTTTCATTTCATATGACAATAATTCGATTTGGAGGTATATTTAATGTTTACACAATTTATTAATGAATACCGATGAACGTGTCTTGAGACTTGACTTCATTAATTAAAAGAATGCGCGTTTTTATGCTGCTTAGGGTTTGCTCACAGAAAAAGAAATCGAGTATTGATCTCCGTTTTGTAAAGTTATTCGGAAATCTCTTATTCATGATTTATTACAGGTGGGCTTTGATCGCAGGTCGAGTTCCCGGCCGCAAAGCTGAGGAAATAGAGAGATATTGGATTATGAGACACTGTGAAGGGTTTGCCAGTCGACGAAAGGAACAGAAGAGATGTAATTCCTAATATTTTATAATTAGGTTGTGTCAATTTGTTCGGAAATCCCTCTCTCTCCCTTCATCATGTTCTTTTCTGCCTTCATATGTATTTTGTCACAAGTTTGTAGTAACAGTGATCGTGATTTCCCTCGCCATTTTTTATTAAGAACATTTGAGCAGCTATCCCATGATTGTACTCAGAATCATATGTAGGAAACTACAAGCTGTTCCCCAGAATTTAAAATTGAGGATATATATATATATATATAATTTCACATTAAAGAAATATAAATTTCGTCTCCATTTGTGAAATGGAGTTGATATCTTTTTGTTATGTAGGGGGCGGGGAAGGTGAGGAACCATATCTCCTGCCTAGCCCAAAATATTCTCATTTTGGGTTTGGAGCTTTCCTTTTCCCAATAAAATTTAATATATTAAATTCTGTAGCAAGCGAACTATTACTATTATTATTATACTATATACTAAAAGAGGCCATGAGTCGCTTACTGTGCATGGTGAGACAAATCATTGTGCTTTACAATAATGTTGCAAAGTTTTCGAGTCCGTTCGGTTTGTTTGGTTCGTCATTTTACTGAATTTTTTATAATTTTGCAAAAAAATAAACATTTTGTCCCTCGAAAAGGACAAAAAACAGGTGTTTGATTGAAATTGATAATATATTTGGTTTTCATTTCGGCCCTTATACTTTTAATTTTTTATTTTAATTCTTTTATTTTTTTCTATATTTCTTAAATAGTCCCTATTTTTTCCCATGTTTATATATATATGTGCTCTTAATTTTTGTTTTTAATTTTTATTATTTTCTCTTTTGTTGAGATACCATTTTTTTTCAAAAAAATTGTTATTAAATTTTAGTTTGTGTTTATGATCATTTGAAAATTGATATTTCTTATTTTTTCCTTTGTTCTTTCTTTTGGTTTTTTTATTAGTTTTTTTTATTATTATTATTTTCACATCAAATATTTTTTTTTAGCTAATATTTTTTTAATCATTTTTTTTTTGCTCTTTTGTTTAAGTTTTTGGGCTTTTTTTATTCTTTTATTGAATTTATTTTCCCATTATTCAATCAATAATAATAATAATAATAATAATAATAATAATTTTAGGTTTTTTTCTTGCTTCCTTTTTTGTTAATGTTTTTGATTTTTTTTCCTCGAGGTAATTTAATAATATTTATTGTTTTAGCAATAATAGTAATGATATTTTAGATGTTAAACCTTCGATGTTGTTGTTGTTATAATAGGTTGTGTTGATGTGTTTCATTATATCAAACCTTGTATGTATAAATTTTATATTTTATTTTTAAACTAGCAAAATCTATTAATTGTTTCAATTCCAACAGTTATAAAAATTATTTGCTCGGCCCGCAACATAGTGCGGACAATTTAACTAGTACTATATATTAAAAAAGGTCATGAGTCTGTTACTGTGCATTGTGAGACAAATCACAGTGGATTACAATAGTGTTGCTTAGTTTTCGGGTTGGTTTGGTTCGTTCGGTTCACCGAATTACTTATTTTTTTATAATTTTGCACAGTAAAATAATCATTTTGTCTCTCGAAAAAGACAAAAAACGGGTGCTGGCTGGAGGGGTGCCACGATAATTGCACATTTTCTGTCCGGTTCAGGTCACCGATTTATTGATTTTTTATATTTCTTTACACAGTAAAATAATCATTCTATCCCTTGAAAAAGACAAAAATCAACTCTGGCTGGGAGGGGTGCCACGGGAATTTCACTTTTTTGTTTAAAATGGCTAAATACTGATATACCCCCCAATAAGTCAAAATTGAAGAGATGGTTGTAGGGATGTTACGGTAATTGACCTTCTTTTTTTCTCTGAATAATGGGGATGCGTGTGACACACGCGGTCGCTAGCATTCGGCCTCACGCCCTCTTTGAGCGGCGCGTGCAGAGGCGTACAACGACCAAAAATGTCCATTCGGCGTCTTCGTGGATGTGTCGTCGTGTCCTCTTCCTCATGATATGGCGCGTGGCCTCATACAGTGGTCGGTTGAACTTTTGTTCCCCCCTTTCTCTCTCCTTCACCCTAAACTACACTCAGCCCCCTAATTTTATGGGTTTTCATTTCAGTCCCTTCTCTTTTAATGGTGTTGTGTGGTGCTTATTTCTGTTATGTAAGTTTTGATTTGTTTCAATTGTGTCCTTTTATTGAATCTATCAAACTCTTGACCCTAGTTATGAGATATGTATAGCCGCATAGAAAACAAATTAAAATAAATCATTAAGTTTAACTCTCAATCAAGTGAATATTGAATAATGAAATTGAAAAAAAGAAATCAACTAGGACAAAAAAAGAGAAGAATAATCTACTTAACTTGTCAAATATGAGATTCTGGTCATAAAATTAAGATAAATCCATAAAAAAATATGAAAATAAATCCCTAATAAATCTAATGTTAAAGGATAAAAATAAAATTAAAAAAAACAAAATATTATTATAGTGAATAGAGAAGAGGGACACTGATTTCCCCTTTCCTTTTTTTTTTTTTGTAATTATAATTTAATTCCTTTAATTACAAGATACTCCTTTGACTTTTAGAGAACATGATTAACTCAAGTTGTGAATTATTTTTTAAAATGCCCATAGTAAATAATTGCATAGAGAATAAAGTGGATTCCAAATTTATTTTAATTTTATTGTAAAGAGCACAATGACCACTTTAAACTTAAGATCCCAACCTTAAACAAATCCCTTGAAACAACATTAAAAACACTAAACTATAATCTAAACATGATAGATATAAAGTCCTATCATTATATATTGTCCTTGAGCCCAAAAACAAAATAGATCCATGTCCTCAGGTCCTTGGTAATTGTGTGGAATGTCCGGCAAACAACAACTATCGAACACCCTCCATAATGTGAGATGAATATCTACTCGGAAATATTTTCTTTAAACCTACAAATATATTAAAAAAACATTCCCATACTTGACATTGATACAAGTAAGACCATCAAATATGGATATTAAAGCCTGATACAAGGAGCAAAAACTAATGCATCTTTTATGGTTTTCACCATGGTAGGTGCTGAAGTGGCAGCCACACGAGTTTAGTCACCAGCTTGTTGAAATTAACATTCGATATCAAAACCACAAAAAAAGCACTAAAAGCTGACAATCAACGTGAATGAATCATGAATAAAAATAGCAAAAAAGAAAAAGGTTTTTAACATCGACAACTTTAATGGTAAACTATATATGGATAAAAATTGATTAGCTATTTTAGGGTAGAAATAGTTAATAATACCAATTGGTTGAATGAAGTTAATTAGTCTAAACCAGTATTGGGAGACTAATGATACTAATAAGATTCATTGATTAATTAGTATCAGTAATTACCTTTTGAAGAATAGGAGGGAAATATTGATCAGTTGTATTGAAAGAATAAGATAAGCTAATAATGCTAATAGAGGAATAATTGATTTATAAGAGATGGTCTTGATATTTCCAAGATGAAATTATTCTTGAGGTTAGGATATTAGATGTATATTGGTAATAGATGAAAAATGTGTGTTGTAAAAAAGGCCGATGCCTATTTCATGTCATTGTTATTGTTTGTTACTACAATCTTATGTTTATATGTACATGTTATTTGTTGTTTTCAGACACGTCGAGGTCATATATGGAGTGTACTTTGATTATCCTTTACTTTTGACCATGTGATTATTTGTAAATTAAGAGACTTATCTCTTA
This sequence comes from Salix brachista, assembly GCA_009078335.1. Taxonomy (NCBI): domain Eukaryota; kingdom Viridiplantae; phylum Streptophyta; class Magnoliopsida; order Malpighiales; family Salicaceae; genus Salix; species Salix brachista. The sequence goes on from CM018573.1 coordinate 13,884,920, forward strand.
AAACTTGGAATGTAATATTAACTTGTAAATTTGGATGTATGACTTTAATATAATGCTTTTATTTCTAAGCACCTATTTAACCATTCATATTTATAGATGAAATGGAGCCCTTCACTAGAATTACATTATATGATGTTATTATACAAGATATAGTTTATGTGATGATATTATGTAATAAATTGTGATTGTATTAGTAGCAGTATGGTGCCCTATTGACAATAATGATAACTATGTGTTGGAATATAACTATCAACCATGTTATTCAACATAAAAAGTGAAAGAAAAACTATGACTAAAATAATAGATTTATATGAGGCTAATCCACTCCAAACATGAATGTACAAAGAAGAGGGAATGCAATGATATTCCAATCATATGATGTAATGGACCACTAAGCTAAAAGATGAAATAAACCTTAAATATGTTTTAACTTCTTTTTTTTGGGGTGGGGGGTGAAGATATGATGCAAATCTCTTGATCATATGGTTAAGCAACCCCCAACAAAGATATATTTCCTCAAGAAAGCCGAAAATCAAGTTTGAGAAGAGTAACACAATGAAAATTTGTCCCAAGACACCAATACTATTAAGATTGAATCGAATAACACAAAATGGTCAGTTATACTTTAATAAGTCAGTTTTGACTTTTGTCCCAGCAAAGAAAACGTGTTGCATCACGCAAAATACAAGTTTATTTTATTAATTCATGGCTGCTAGGTTTGCATTATGCAATTAACTTATATAATGTTTCAAATAACCTAATGGATCCCTATATGTTGGTTGATTTAAGCTCACTTACAAAATTGACCCAAATATGCAATAATATTCCAAAAACTAATAAGAAAATAATAAAATCCTAAATTAATTTCCTAGATATGCTAGTATCAGATATGTCATCCATAAGAAGTTCCAAATAAATTAGGAAACTTGATCTGATCCCAACATCTTAATTAACCCAAGCCAACTTTGGACCCCATGTGGCCCAAACTCATATTTATTAAAATGAACCAAATAAGACCCAACATACACTTCAAATAAGCTTTCTTTGTTGTCCAAAAGGAATTGAATAACAAAACTCGTAGAGCTTATTATGATCTATATCGCAAGGGCTTGTTAAACTTCGATTGATTTGAAACTTCATCCTCACATAAAACTATAGCTCTAGAATCATTTGGTAAAGTGTCAACACAATCAAACGGTTAGATATAAAGATATGCTCAATAGAGTATAACTGAATAGTATGAAATTTTACGTCAAAGTTTGAAATTGACCATGTCTGGATCATATCAAGATATGTTAACGATGTGGTAATGATGGTGATATATTATGACAAGTTAAAAAAATGGTGATAATGCTACTGAAATCAATCATCATAAAACAAGTAAGTACTAAATAATCAAAGGTATGAAGAATGAGAATTTTAAATTGTTAAGCGTAAAAGTCAAATAAAATGAAAAATATATGATGTTATTTTTGCTGTAAAAGAGGAATTTATGTGGTGTTTCTTTATATGGATATTGTTGTCTATTAAGATGTGTGTAAAATTGTTTTATTGGATGACATGATGGGGTTATGGAGATATATCTATATAAATTCGACTTGAAGGGTTTAAATGAAGGATTAGACATAAACAACAAAGTTGAGATAGTTAAGTTGATGAGTGTGACATATGTAATGTTAATATAAAAATGATGTGAAAACTAAGTTTTGATTATCAAATTATAATTGATTTTGAATATGATGTATATATTGACTCTCTAAGGACTAGAAAGTATAACCTAAACATATCATAGGTCATTTATTAAATAAATGAAAAATAGGAGGTGGCAATCTAAATAAACAAAGAATAGTTGGTTTATCCATAGTGTAACGAAGGAAAGGGGGTGTTGATCCAAACAAAGAAGGAATAACAATCTCCATCTAAATGAATAATAATTCAAGAGCTGTACCTACAAATTCATCTTCTTTTTTTATTATTCAAATAAAATCATAGAATATCTAAATAAAAAGAGTTGAAGTTTTAATTAGAGGTGTGATAATAAATAAATAAATCAAGTCATATTCCAGAACAAATTATTTGAGATGAAAGTTGTGTTCCGTGAGTACATGATATTGCGATAAAAGGTATGAATTGGATGGGCGAGTGGGGAATAATGATTTTTTTTCACTACAATATCTTGTTCTGCAAAAAAAAATCATTATTTTAATACAATTATTGTAAGAGTTTGTAATTCGATTTATTCTTGTATATTCAGTGTAAATCTCCTCTTACAATTGAGACACAATTTATAGACAAATTCCTAGACTAAAATAGCTAGAATAAAGGTTACTTTTCTTGTTACTTTACACAGTACCTATAACAGGTAATTAACGACCATATTTAACACTCCCCTTCAAGTTGGAGCGTAGATATTTATCAAGCCCAACTTGTCAATTGTGTCATTGAACGCCCTTCTGGAGATTGCCTTTGTGAGGATATTGGCTAGCTGATCTTCAGACCGGACAAACAAAAGTTGTATAATTTTCTGATCAAGATTCTCCTTAATGAAATGTCAGTCGACTTCAACATGTTTTGTACGATCATGTTGAACAGGATTATGAGCAATTTCGATAGTTGCCTTATTGTCATAGTGTAGGCTCATAGGCATTTCATAATCAATTCTAAGGTCTTGTAATACCTGTTTAATCCACAATAATTCACACACACCATGAGCCATACCGCGGTATTCCACTTCTGCACTTGACCTTGCGACCACTTTCTGTTTCTTACTTCTCCAAGTGACAAGGTTGCCTTCTACGAATGTAAAATATCTTGATATCGATCTCCTATCCGTCTAATTTCCTGCCCAATCTGAGTTTGTATACCCTTTAATATCTTGGACCTCTCCTTTTGAGAATAGAAGTCCTTTTCCTAGTTCACTTTTCAAATACCTCAAAATCCGGTATACTGCTTCCATATGCTCTTCTCCTAGTGAATGCATGAACTGACTTATCATACTTACTGCATAGGCAATGTCTGGTCGAGTATGTGATAAGTATATTAGTTTTTCCACTAGCCATTGATAACATCCTTTGTCCGCTGGCGTCTGATCTTCTGCTTTTCCTAGTTTGTGATTCATTTCCATAGGTGTTGTCGCACCTCCACGCGAGAGCGCGGCATCGCGACAGCCCTCCCCGCGAGCCGGAGAATTCATGTCAGGGTTTTATCTTTATTTTTGTGAAAAAGGGAGTCGCCACCTAGTATTATGGTTACTAGGAAACCTAAAACTGGTCTTTCAGAGATTCTAAGGTAAGGGACTGGTTGCATAAAGGGAAGGTTTTAGCACCCCTAGTACGCCCAACCTAAGGTAAGTTGCTTGGTGTTTTTGTTTGTCTTATGATCGCTATGATATTGATCTTTCAAAAATATATTGGTTAAATGATGATGACTTATTATCCCTGTAAAAATATTTTGGATATTAACCCTTTTAGGATTTATTTATCCAAATACCAACAGTGAATAATAAGGAATTATCCCCGCTACTATTTTGGATATTAACCCTTTTAGGATTTATTTATCCAAATACCAACAGTGAATAATAACGAATTATCCCCGCCAATATTTTGGATATTAACCCTTTTAGGATTTATTTATTCAAATATCAACAGTGAATAATACGAATCACCAAAAATAAGGTTTTTATATTTTTTTGGAATATTGGCCAATACCCTTTGGATTTTACAAACATATTGTAAAATCCAAAAATGCAAGAAATGATTTTTTTGTGAAATCCATGTTAAAACACATTTTTTTCTTCAAACTCCAAGATAATATATATATTTGAAAGAAAATGATTTTTTTTTAAAAAAATACTAGTGTATTGGCCGTATGCACGAAAACAAAACATTTTATATTTTCCTAAAAAATGAAAAATATATTATTTTTTTTGCAATTTTTTGTATTTTTATTATTTGTTTTTTTATTTTTTATTTATTGGTGGGTTGGCTGCCCCGCCCTGATAGGCCGGGCTGCCAACCCGCCTGCATTGGGCTGGCTGCCCCGCCCTGATGGGCCGGGCTGCCAGCCCACCTGCATTGGACTGGGCTTCCAACCCGCCTAAACTAAGATCGGGTTTCGGCCCATTTATTTTCGGACTGGGCTTATAGCCTCGTCACCTCGGGCTGGGCTTCTAGCCCAGATTGCTGGAAAGCCTGCCTTCATCCATGGGCCGGGCACAAAGCCCGGCCCAACTGGCCCAGCGGGGAGTGAATTAATTCACTCCCCGCGCATGCAAAAGGAAGAAGACGATGAATAGTGAAATTTTGGAATGTGATGAATGGCGTACCTGTTAACACCTTTGGGTAGAGGAGGTCAAGGTGATTCTTCTGGTCGTCGTGGCGTCGGAAATGGTGGCCTGTGGTGACCGGAAATGGCATCGAAAAGTGACAGGTTGTGTTTGCTGCGACGGTGGATGTTGCTTCTGCCTTCGCCTGAGATGATGGCTGAGTTGCTGGAGAGGTAGTGGAGAGTCTGGTGATGACGGAGTGGAGCGAGGTTGCTGGAGTTGGTGGCCGGAGTTGTTGAACCGAGAGGGAGAGAGAGGGAGGTTTTTTTGGTTTTAGAGAGAGAAACGGTCAACTGACCGAGAGAGAAGAGAAAAAGAAAAGGAAGAAGAGCTGGTGATGCTGGGGCTGGTTTGAAGAAAATTCTTGAGTTTTTTTTTACGTGATTTGTTTCTTCTGATCTTCTTTTTCTCTCTTCCTTTTTCACTCCTCTGTTTTTTCTCTGTTTTTTTCTTTCTTTCTGCGTAAAATCTCCCCTCCTTTCCGTCTTCTGCATGCAGCTATTTATAGCAGAGCCAACGATCCCTTCGGCTGCCAAAGTGATTAATGCAGGAGCCGCCGCTAAAAACTTAATGCAGGACGCGCCTGAACATTCAAGGTCGGGCACGCCGGAACATTGTGCAATTTTCAAAAATATTTAAGAAGATAAAAGTATGGTTTGGTCCCTCAATTTATAATTTCTCTAATTGTACCTCAATTGGATTTGAGCTTTTAATTTTGCACAATTGTATCCCCGTTAGAATTTCGAGAGCATCCTTAGCTTTGCGCGCCTTTTTTATTCTGGTCCTTGGTTTCTGATTTGCACGATTTAACCCCCAATTGACCATTAAACTCTTAATTCATCAATTTGTCCGCGATTTAGCATAATTGGGCTTGAAAAAAATCAATTCGATCTCCGAAAATTTCAATCTCATCAATTAAACCCGAATTAAATTCAAGAACTTGATTTTTCATCGAATAAACCCTTAATAAAATTAATCTGACCAATTTAAAATATAATAAAGTCCTTGCACTTAATTAAATCCTTCGATTGGACCCTAAATTAATTCTCAAACATAATTACACTTTAAAATTGGCCAACGATTAAATCGAACTGGCCCATAAAAATATAATTATACCTTTCGACTTAATTTTTATGCAGATTTATCCGATAATAAATTACTTCAGCCTTGAATCTATGTTTTCCTCATTTTTGGGCACAAAAGAGGTACGATCGAGCTCTTGAAAACATCCAAAATTTCACCTTGATTTTTCTACCGACCCCAGCCCCTTTTATTTTATTTTTTGTTATTTTTGGATAGTTTTGGGGAATAACCCAAAATTGGGTTATGACAGGTGTATCTATCGGTTTGCATGCAAGCATTCCAGTTTCTGCCAATAAATCTAACATATATTTTTGTTGTGAAAGACATATTCCTGTTTTTGACCTCGAGACCTCAATCCCTAAGAAGTACTTCAGTTGTCCGAGATCATTCATTTCGAATTTCGATGTCAGAAACTGTTGTAGTGCCTTTCTCTTTTCTAGATCATCCCCAGTTAAGACCATATCATCCACATATACTATCAGTGTCATTACATTTCCTTCTTTGTGTTTTATAAACAAAGTCTGATCTGAATTACTTTGCTTATAACCGAATTCCTTCATCGTGGATGAGAATCTTCCGAACCATGCCCTGGGGGACTGCTTTAAACCATATAATGTCTTCTTTAATTTGCATACTTCAGTTACGCATGAGGACTTGGTTTTAACTCTAGGTGGTAACTCTATGTAAACTTTTTCCTCAAGATCTCCATTAAGGAAAACATTCTTGACATCGAATTGTTGTAAGGCCAAGTCTCGATTCACTGCTATAGATATGAGAATCCGGATAGTGTTCATTTTTGCAACTGGGGCAAATGTTTCTTGGTAATCCGACTAACCTTGTTTTGTATCTATCAATACTCCCATCTGCTTTTAACTTCACTATGAACACCCATTTACACCCAAATTTCTTCTTTCCTGTTGGTAGTTGACATAGCTCCCACGTGTTATTCTTCTGCAGTGCCTCCATTTCCTCATTCATCACCTTGGTCCACTTTGGGTCTGCTAATGCATCCTGTACATTAACAGTAAATGCATATGATTCCGATAATCTATGGGTAGAGATATAGTTGCTGATGGGGTATTTAGTTTTGTGTTTTGGATGAGGTTCATACTGTTTCTTTGGGACTTCCCGGTTTAGTCTTTCTGGGTATCTATTGGTCACATTATTTTCTAAGACAGAAATTTCATTTATCTCATTAAGGATAGGATTTAGGGTAACCTGAGGGGACTAAGGTGAGACATTCTCGGTTGATTCTTCGGTTAATGGTGTAGGCGTTGGTAATTCCAGAGACATAGGGGGGTCGTTACTGAGATCATTCTGGTCTGTGCAGACTTCCAAGTTATCATCCCGGCTTGGTCTCATTTACTCTAATTCAAATATATCTTCATTCTCTTCATTGTTACTCTCCCCTGAATAAAAGAACCAGGAACTCCCCCTAAATAGCAGGGTTCAGATTCTCGAAATGATGCATCCAAGGTCACATTTAGCTTTTGATGATGAGGATCATAATACCGATATCCTTTCTGAAACTCCGAGTAACCTACAAACACACACCGTTTTGCACACGGATCGAGTTTGCTTCGCAGAACTTTAGGGATATGGACATCTACCGTACAACCAAATACCCGAGGCTCCAAATTTGAAAGGTAAGGAACCGAGAGAAGAGATTCCATTTTCTGTTGAGGAGACTGAAAACCAATTACACTAGATGATGTTCGATTCATTAAGTATGCAGCGGATTTGACTGCCTCACCCAAATAGTATTTTGGTAGATTCATGCCAAATAGCGAAGTACGAACTATTTTCATAATTTGTTTGTTCTTCCTTTCGGCTAATCCATTATGTTGTGGAGTATATGTGCAGGATGTCTGATGATGAATTCCATGATGCTGTAAAAAATTACCTAGTACTTGATCCATAAATTCCGTACCATTATTGGATTGAAGTGTATGAATGTGCTGTTGGTATTGGGTCAGCACCATTTTCACAAATTCCTGAAATGCTGTACTTACTTCACTTTTATTTCGGAGGAGAGATATCCAGGTCATCCGAGTACATTCATCAATAAATGTAACAAAATACCGTGCTTTAGAAAACGATGAGACCTTTGCAAGACCCCAAACATCAAAATAAATAACTGCAAATGGCTCTTCACTTTTATGCAAACTTTGCAAATAAGAAATACAATGGCTTTTCGTCAGTTCACAAATTTCACACTGGAAATCTGAAATACCTAAACTTGAAAATAAATGCGGTTGTAACTTTTTGAGGTACCCAAATGAAAGATGTTCGAGTCGTCGATGCCACAACCATACGAGAGTATGAGCTTGATCCGTACTTCTGGTCTGATGCGTATGACCCAACTTTAACCCCCCTTGTTCCGTTAATTCCAAATAATACAGGTTGCCCCGTCTAACACCATAACCACGAATCTTCCGGGTTAGAATGTCCAAAAAAACACAATGGCCAAAACGTTACCGTGCACTCAAGGGTAGTTGTAATTTGACTAACCGACAGGAGATTATCCGTAAGAGATGGAACAATAAGGACAATATCTAGTGTAATAGTGTCAGTTAAAATGATAGATCATTCCCCGTAACAGGGGAGGTACTACCGTTAGTAGTGCATATAGCTGACCATAAGGAGGGTTTATGACATATTAAATTATCATAATCGCTAGTCATATGATTAGATGCACCTGTATCAATAATCCAAGTGCTATTTTTTGTAATAACAGAGTGTGCAAATTTTTTTCCGATAATACCTGGATTGACCACATTCAATGTGGGTTGTACCAGATCTGCGTCTGTCAAATGTACCATAGGTTTTCAGATATTTTTCCGCGTTTTTTTTATAAAGTCCCACCAGTCCGGGTAGCCGATGATTTTGTAACACCTTTGTTTTGAATGCCCTATTTCATCGTAATGAGAACACCCCAACCCAGTTGCATTTTTGTATTTTCGGTCAACCCGGTCAGCCCCATTTCGGTCAGCCCAAGTTCGGTTAGCAGCCCGGTCAGCCTTAAATGTCGCCCTAAGCACTTTTCCCCTCTTCGAACCTGCGTCACCCTGTTGCCCCTATCTCCCCTGTGTTCTTCAAATTTTGGAAAGCACTCTGCTTCAAATTCCTTAACCAACTTCCCAAGCAATACATGGTTTAACCTTTCTTCTTCCTCTTGCTTCAAGCGCTGCTTCTCCAACTCCATGGTGCTCGAAACAGGAGCACCAGACTCGGTATCCTTATATATTGGTTCTTCGGGTAGTTGGCATCTTGCTCTGTATTCAGAAAATGTCTCATGTGACTCCGTCAATGCCTTTCTATAGCCCTCTAAAAGATTTCCCATCATATACAGTGCACGTTCAAGCCTGTAATCCAACTGACTCTTCCGTTGTTCTTCCATCTTGGCCTTCTGCAATTGCTGAATGAAGTTATCACGCTGCTGCAACTCATTACACAACACCCGTTGATGCATACTCAATTCTAGATGGGTGTTCTTCGATGGGTGTTCTAGGTGTTGAAATGAGCAGATGGATGTTGATGAATTTGGTGAATGGATTTCTGGGTTTGGTAATTAAAGGTAACGATGGGTTTCTCTTCGATTCGAAAAATAATTTCCTATACAGAAAAAAAAATCCAGAAATGCTCAATTTGGTTTTGTTTTCTCGGAAAAATTTGGGTTTGTTTTCTCGGGAAACTCTGGGTTTGTTTTCTCGGGAAAAAAACTGGGTGTGTTTTTCGATTTAGGGTTTCTAGTGTCTGTTTTGAATTTCTGGGTTGCTGTTCTTGTGATTGGTGATGGTTTTTCTGGGATTGGGGATGGTTTTTGTTTTGTGATGTCTACAGTGAGTGTGGCTACAATACAAACAGATACTGTAGTGATTGAAAACTGGGTTGGGGTTTTTGGTGAACAGTGTGTGATGAAACACGTACTGTGTAGATCAAAATCTGGGTTTTGAACCAGAAAAAAAATAATTCGATTTCAAGAAGAAAAATTTGAAATTCGCGTAAGAATTCGTAATTCGATTAATTCTTGTATATTCAGTGTAAATCTCCTCTTACAATTGAGACGCAATTTGTAGACAAATTCCTAGACTAAAATAGCTAGAATAAAGGTTACTTTTCTTGTTACTTTACACAGTACCTATAATAGATAATTAACAGTTATATTTAATAATTATAAATAAAAATCATTTTTAAAAACAACTTCAACCATGATTTCAAACAAGAATTTCAATGTACTGAAACTCGAATTTAGTTAAGTGAAAGATGTAACAAGAACCGCCGGAACACTTCTACCTGAATAAAATGATTTTATCCTTTCCGGCTGGTAGAGAGAATCTCAAGTAAAGGCATGTGAATTATTTTCCAGATGATCCATCTTACTGGAAAAATCATGGCCTTTGGCTCTATGTCCATGGTCAAGTGTGAAGTTCAAAAAGGGGATCGTGACTTTTTCTTTTTAGAACATTCCACTGCTGCCATGATGATTGATGAGCATAATACATTTTGAAAAATCAAAGAATTAGAATGCATCACTAAATTTACACTTCATAATTCCGGTCAAAATGTTGAAAACGAGGACAAACAATATTCATACACTTGTATCAAGTAGCATGACTTGGAATCAAATAGTTTGAGATCTGTTTTGCAAGTTTTAGATTCGAGTCAAGTTGTATTTATCTTGTAAAAATTTGAAATAATCATAATTTTATTTGATTAACTTAGATTCGTAAAGATTGTCGAAAAAAGATGGGTTTCCTCAATTAAAAAAAAGATATATTTACTCTTGCTTAGTTTATTCAAACTTTCACACCAGACGATTGATATACGGTTTGACCTGGTTTCCATATAATTTTTGACAGATTTTGGAAAGAAAAAGACGAAGCAACGAGGCACCCCTCACACGCCCTTCAATGCATTTCAGTCCTGCTTTCGGGACTATAATATCTCAGTTGCTTCATGGAAAGTTCTGCCCCGTGAATTGGTCTAGACGTGATGTCGTCTTGAAAATTTGGTAAAATGGTTCACATTTGTAACTTTGAAATTCATGACATGATGGTCAAAGGAGGTATTGATGGTCATAGTTTAGACTTTCAACTATGTTCATGATATTTGCAAATTTATAAATGTTATCTGTCGATTTTACAGGATAAGAATGATTACACTTGAGATATCCATTTGAGTGTTTTGGACTTTACAAAATGTTGATAAATATTAAGTTTATATAAATAATGAATTTTTTTTCACAACTTTAGTACATTGTTGAATATGAAGTTAATGATTATGTTTTCAGTAAATGGGGGGACATTGTTGAATATGAAGTTAATGATTATGTTTTCAGTAAATGGGGGGGGGGGGGGGGGGGTTAAATCATGTGAAGGTTAATTCAGTGTATCTTAGTTGAATTTATGGGTCTAAAAACAATTCATACAACTTGTTAAAACATAGTAAATTTGTCAATCCATGTCCCCAGTTATTAGACCAAAATAATCTCTTAGAAAGAGAATTAAAAAATAATTTGATTTAACCCGAGTCAACCTATCAAATTTATAATTTTAGTTATGAGATTAAAATAACCCTATTAAAAATAAATTATAAAACTCAGTTTTCTATTAGCTGTGTCGAATCCAATGTTAAATGATGAGATTTATGTAAAAGATCAATAAAAAAATAACACAAAAAATAATTCAATTCAACCCGAGTTAATCTGTTAAACACTAATTCTGAGTTTAGAGGCCGAGATAACCTGATAAAAAACAAAACTAACGAACTTGATCACGAGAAATAATATACAAAAAACAATTCGAGTCTACTCGTTTTAACCCTTTAAGCATTATTCCAAAGTCATAAGACTGAAATAACATAATAAAAAAGTAAATAAAACAAATTATAAAGTTTAATTCTCAATCAACTTAATATTAAAAGATAAAAATAAAAAACAAATTAATTAAAAATAAACTTGAATCAACCAAGTTAACCCATCAAACCGAATTAACCTACTAAACCTGTTATTCTTATCATAAACTCAATAAATAAAAAATCTAATATTAAGGAATTAAATTAAAAAAATTATTAAAAAAATCAAAACAAAGATTAAAAAAGCAAACAATATTATAATGCATACTATTTAATGTGAAGAGATACAATAAAACTTCTTATAAAAAGCAAAGCACTATTAATGATTTTTAGAATAATTTTGCTCTAAAACTTCTTATAAAGTGAAGAAAGTGTGCCATACACGATTTATTGAAACTACCCCGTCGAATTTCCAAAAGTATAGATAATATTCTATCTGAAATAATATGGACATCGAGGCTTATCATTTGAGTATTTTTTTTTTTTTTTAGATATGAGAAAATCTATCCTGAAAAATATATTTTATGAGTTTAGGTTAACAAGTATAATTCTAGTTGTTCTAGTTTTTTTATAAGGAATGAACGTCTTAACTCAAACTTGAGACTTATTGTACAGATCACAGCCCCATGTTATCACGCTACATCAAAAACTAATAACAAATAAAATTATTCATTAAATTTTACTAAAATGCATTTATCATAGTTTATATTCTGTATTTATTTGATATTGGTGTATTCTTAAAACACAAATGTTTTTATTTGTTATTCAATTGCAATGAGAAATAAAATAAAATTATAATACACAAAATAAAATCATTAATTTTTGTTCCACGACAAGTAGTATTATGAGTTTGTGTATCAACTAAGCTATTTTTTAAGTGATTTTAAGATTGCATCTCTCATATTGATTTAAATATTTAGAAGAATTTAAAAGTTTTTTTATTAAAAAAAATTCTTCCAAAGATTGAAAGTAGAAAAATGACAAATAGTGTGCATTCTTAATCATCATGGGAATTTCTTGAAATTATTTATGAATTACTATAATGCAAGAAATTTAAAAAATAGCTTGATATTTTTGAAATAGATACAAATTTATAAACAAAAATTATATATATATTTTTTAAGAAGACCAATTAATATTTATAACATAGTATAATATAAGAATATGAATAAAATAAAAATAAAATAAATACTTATAGAAAACTAGAAAGCTTACTTAATTTCTCTTTCTACAATAAGAAAATCTAAAGTTAAAAAATAAGAGCACATAAGTAAATAAGAGAGAAAGCATAAATATTCTATTTAATTTCTTCTTTTCTATTCCCACTTCTACTTTAAAGAATGAAGTTTCTCCACGTCTTAGTTTGTACAGGTGGTGTGGGATGTGAAATTAAATAGAATTAATTCACAGCAACTCATTAAATTTGCAGAACCAACGAATATGAAAAAGATTTAATGGAGGTGGAATAATCCAAGAGTAACTATAGTTAATTCCAAAGAATTCATTGAATTTATAGAGTCAATGAATCTGATAAGATTTTTTTTGGTCAAACCAGGGTATCCCAGGCTTTCGGCCCAGACTAATCCCTCGACCGGGGTGGCAAGGTCTCCCCATGAGGTTCTTTACTGACGAAGAAGAGGGTCGAACCCCCAACCTCGGCAGTGGCAGGAGCGCGCCTAACCGCTCTGCCGAGACCTCATGGGTATAAATCTGATAAGATTCAATAGAACTAAAGGAATTCAAGATTAATTATAATTAATTCTTGATAATTCATTGTGTTTGTAGAATCAAACGAATATGACAAGAAATAAATAATAATAAAAAAAAACTATCCAATCAATTTCGCTTTCACCCTTAATAGTTTTAGACAATATATATAAACTATTTTTTATCTCCATTAGTTCCCGACATGAAAAGAAACTGATTAATCAATATATTATAAAGATGTAAAATGAGTAAAAAAATAGATAGATTTTGATTTTAAAACTTTTCCAATAAAATACTAATAGATTTTCTCGATATCTTGAACTATTTAATTTTTTATTTAAATCAAAACAATAATATTCACATATTTATTTTCTTAGAGTTTGCTTTAGTTCTCATAGTTGTGTTCATTTAACTCCAAACAACAACTTCATCAATTATAAAAATTATAAATGCAAGAAAAGAATAATTCCAAATATATTTATTAGTTAAAATATGAAATATCCCAGCTATCAAATGGAATGGCAGGGTGCATGGACCTTTATTACTGGAAAGCTTGATAAGTCAAAGCACATGGATGCACTTATGACTTATGTCGCTGATTGTTTCCATGGTGGTCAAATGAAATATTCCCAAGGTTAAAATGGTAAATTCAAAACTTATTAGTTTTTTTTTCCCTCTCATTTGTACGCATAAAAGAATTTGAATAACATTCCAACTGAGAACATTCATAACCACCAAAAATATATATATATATATATATATATATATATTGCTAACAGCCACTGCAGAAATTGCAGGTAGACGACAGGATGGTGCCTAAAAACAAAGGAAAGGCACACCTGTCATTGCATAAACTATAATTTAAGTGTTACGGCTCAAATTATTTTAAAAAACAATTTTTATTTAGAAATATTTTAAAATAATATATATTTTTTAACAAATATTTTTTGATATTAACGTATGAAAATAATTTAAAAATATTATTTTTTATTTAATTTAAAATAAAAAATAAAAATAAAAATCAATTTTTTTCAAAAAACATTTTAAAACCCATTGCCAAATGATATAATTTATGTGCTCGGTGCACACGTGTACACGTGGGTGATCTATCAACATCAGTCACCTTGACTCCCACCTCACACGTCAGTCCCACCTCACACGTCAGTCGCCATCGTAATTTAGTTATTTTTCATATTACCATACTAGAGAGGAACTAAGTTATAATTAATTCCATTTTTTTCAATCTTTCTGTATACCTTATTGTAGAAAGTCAGAGAGTGAACTATGAATCCAGAACGATACTATCGAAACCTTCTTTCGCTTTGCTGAGTACTGAACAGTATAATAAATTCGTTGAAGTCGAGAGTGAGAGATCAGAGAGCAGTGATTGGTGACTCACTGTCATTATTTTCAGTCCAGTTTTTATTTATAAAAACAATCAAATTTTTGTTGAAGTTTTTAAAAATATTTGAATGGGTTTAAATGGTTTTTTTTTTTTTTTTTTTTTAATTTTGTCGATTTAATTTTTGTTGTGTTGGGGCATTGATGCTGCGGTTTGAAATGGTCAGCAATTGTGAATCTTCTATCACCCGACCTCAAGACTGAAACTGGCCCCACTACTTTGCGAGAGAAAAAACAAAAAGCTTTTTCTCCAGTAAAGAGGTTGTCTCTTCCTTCCCCCTTCCCTCCCTTAAATCTCCCTTTTCCTCACAGCTTCTTGATCAGCAACATAAACCTCTGCCTTCCTTAGATAGCTTTTTCATTGCATTTATATCTCTCTTGTCCACACCCCCAACCAGTCGTTTCAGATCATTTTCTACTTGCATATTTTGTTCGTCTTCTCTGTTTTAGCAAACTATCTCACAAACCCTGCTGCTATTCTGGCTCATTTAATTCGATCTCTATTTAAAACTAGACATTTTAGCTCTCTTTCTTAATTCAGCTCTATGTTTTTTGCTTTTGATTCCTCAATCCGAAGCCTTACCATAGCCTTTTTGTTCACCCCACATAGCCAGGATCTCAAACTAGCTAGAATTTAGCATCTTCGGAATGGAGAGGTCCTTGGAGTGGGAGCAGAAGATTCTAGTTAGCGAGCTAGCTCAAGGCAAAGAGCTAGCAAAACAGCTCGGGAACCATCTCAACCCTTCTTCCTCTTCCCTCGAAGCACGTCAATCCCTCGTTGAGAAGATACTTTCTTCTTACGAGAAAGCACTTTCATTGCTAAATTGCGGTGCTTTCGTTGCTGATCAACCAAAGCCCACAATTGGCATAACGAAATCACCGCATTCATTTATCAACAGCAGTTCTAGGAGTGAAGTCTCTGATCAAGATTGCAAGGAGGAATTGAGCAATGATGTGTCCAGGAAGAGGTAATAATCCCCTTTTTCTTACCACTTACAAGGTTTGCTTTTCAGGTCTAACTTATGATCTAACTTCGAATCGGGGATTCTGTGTCGATGTAGAAAGACGCAGCCTCGATGGACCGAGCAAGTGAAGGTCTGTTCGGGGAACGGCCTGGAAGGACCGCTTGATGATGGTTATGGCTGGAGGAAATACGGGCAGAAAGCTATTCTCGGAGCTAAATTTCCAAGGTGAGAGTCCGAGACAAGTCTAAATCATGTTATCTTTCACGTGTTAAAAGTGGAGGAGAAAAACTTTGTTGCTTATCAAAATTGTACGAACAAAAAGAATGGACAGCTTCTTTAATAATGTCGTAATTGCTCGGCACTAGACCTTATCTACCTGGTCGAGGCTCCAATTAAAGTGCCAGCACAGCTTTATATCGTGTCCTTCCTGACTGCTCTCGTTAAAAGTCGCTAGGAATACGGCCCCAGTAATTAAAACTATTTGATTCAGTAGCTACAAATTGAGATTACCGTCATCATTGATGAATATTTAAATTACAGTTCTTCTGCACCGTTATTTCCTTACTAGTCAAAATAAGTTTGTGAGAAATATTACAATTTAAAGTTCATAAATAATTTGTAACATTAATTGGCGTTGCAAATCGCAGAGGATACTACAGATGCACTCACCGTCACTCACAAGGTTGTCTGGCCACGAAGCAAGTGCAGAGATCTGATGAAAACCATTCAATTTTTGAAGTGAACTATCAAGGGAGGCATACATGTAGCCAAGCCTCTCCTCCACCGGTGGCGTCGCCTTCCCTGAATAATGATTTCTCGAAACGAAGTAAATATCTTTGTCAGCAGCAGCGTGAAGAGAAACCAAAGCCATCAAAGGAGATATTTCTTCACGTCGGATTAGACTGTAATCGAGTCAGAAACGACTCGGGCTCCATGGACGACATTTTCCCATCCTTTTCCTTCCCATGCACATCATCTGGGAATGAAATCGAGGAAAACAATATTTTCACAGAGTCCATGGTTGAAAACTTCCCGGGCAGCTGTTCTCCAACTTTTAAATCTCCTGCAACGTCCGAATCCAACTATTTCTCAGTGTCACCGTGTCATATGAACAGCTTTGGAACGTTTTACCAAAATGTGAAAACCCGAGGGTGTGGACTCACCAATTCGCCAACCAGAGATTTGGATATCTCTATCGATGATGTAGATTTTGACACCACTTTCCCGTTTGACAATCTGGAATTCCTTGCTTAATAGAGTTAGGCTGCGCGTTCATCATTCCCGCCTCGCCAATATTGAAACAGAGATGATGTGTTCAAACAAAGTCTCCATGTGCTGCTGGCCGAGATAAATTTCCCCTTTGATTAGGTAGTGAAATCTTTCTAAAATAATGTAACCTTTTAGCTCAGTTTTTTCCATGATTGCTGGAGTGGCTATTGCAATTGCAGTGATACCCGGTAAAATGTGTTGTATCTTGAATCTATCTGGTGTTGTTGATTGTTAAGCTAACAAAATAAATATAATTCAGCCTTCTCACTTTTTTTTTATATATAGCTATGGCTAGAAAATATCGAGAAATTTGTTAAAACATAATTGATGGGGTATATTTGAGGTCAAACTAAAAGGGCTGTCCTGTGTTAAAACCTGGTTGGACTTAATTTTCAACGAAAGATCTTTAACACTCAACATTAATAAGATTTAAGTAAATTATTTTTAGATAAATTGTGGATGTATGAGAAGTTAATCTTAAGGAATTCTAAGTAGATATGTTTCGTTGAGACTCAAAACTCTCTAAAATAATTCTATAACACATAAAAAAAAACTAAATTTTCTTGGTAATTATAAAATAAAAAGTTAAAATTAAACCTAAAAACACTTAAACTTTTAGAGCAGAGAAGTTGAGTTTTGAGTTTAAAAACACAATCTCAACACCTAATTGTAAAATAACATTTTGGGTCATAAAATTTTTTTTTTCAATTAAATTTTTTATTTCAACCTCCTCCATGAAGAATAATTTTTTTTAGTTTATTGTTTTGTTTAGTTCAGCCCATAATTGCTAACAATCTCTTCAATTTATTTATTTTGCAAATTTGAATAGGGTTTTTAGCTCAAAAAATCATATTTATAACCACTATATTCAAGTCTAATTTTTGATCTATGGTGACTAATCCAAAATTGATAATGATGGGAATTATTTTGATTATTATCATGATTAATTCCTTCAAACTTTACCATATAAAATTCACTATAAAAAAAGAAGGTGACAAAAGAGTTTCCAAAGGCTTTTCCAAAATTTTACACTCTTCCTCCTTTCTATTTTAGTATTTTCCCTTCTCGTTTTATGTTTTGATTTTTCTCCCAAACTTAGAGTTTAAGTTCACTCTATAAAGAGTAATTAAGTCCTTTTTCTCTTGTTCAAAAACCTTATTTAAAAGTACATATAAACTAAGATGGTGCTGTTAGAATTTTAGAAAAATTAATCCCGTGACAAAAATTATCAAGAGAACTTGGGTTTGACAATTCAACTCTCCCAAGTTGTCCAAATTTTTTTCCTATCAGAATATTTTCGAAGGTTCGTTCGGATTTCATGAGGTTGACCGGTGTAAGGATTGACTTGTTAATTACGACCATATTGTTTGTATACTTTGTACACTTGCAACACGACACCGTCTGCTGGGATCTCCTCCTCTTGAGGGCATCCATTCATTTTTTGAATGCTAAAATGGTTAAGGTTGCTCTACCCCGACGACAAACATCAATTTGTTGTTGTCTTCGGCCCAGGCCCGGTTCCTCGCCCAAAACAAAAACACCACGAGAATTTCTCTACGAAATTTGTTATGATCCTTCATGGCTCATTGCTCATTGCTGTAGAGGCAAGCGGTGGACAAAGGCCTTCAAAGTTTAATCAAGGATTATAGTGTGACGGCCCAAGATCGTATGATCTGCTCCTAATCAGTTCGGATCGCTAGTACTGATTTATAAAAGCCCAATGGGCTTGGATACAAAACCAAAGCCGACAGTCCTTTTTTTAGAGCCCAAGCTCACAGGCAGCCTTGAACGGAGGATATAATTTTAGCGTTTCGTCATATAACAATCCATTATAAAATGTAATTGCTCGTTACATAATATTTATAAGTTGTAATAGCCTTACAAGAATTATAAATGAATATTACATGGCATTACAATTTTTTTCCAGCCATACACAGCAACGGAAAATATAATATATATAAAATAAATATATATTTGAATTAAGGTGATAGAAATTGGATTTTCTTCTTTAATAAAAAAACAAGTGAAAATAAGAGTGAGAGTGCAGATAAAGAAACGAAAGTGGAAAAAGAAGGGTGATTGTAATTTAGCCAATTTTTAAGGAGCCAGAAGAAAATAGTAATAATGCAAGGACCATACATTGTTTATTATTGAAGTCAATGGTAGACAGTGAGAGAGCCCCACAGTAGCCTCCACACTATTTTTGCCCTAGTTTTTTTTCTGTTATCAGTCATCAAGTACTTGTGCTATGTTACGAGAAGAATTTCAAGTTGGTATTTTGCGAAGGAGAAAAATATGTAGGCATTGTCAACATATTTTCTAGCATCATGAAAATTTTAATTGAAAGTTTAAAAGTTGATGCATGTTTTTAATAAAATACATTATAAATTATAAATTATAAATTATATAAACCTATAAATTATAAAAAGGATTTTAATTGCTAAATAAGAACTAAAGTGGAAATTTGAGAGATTGGTTAAAATAAAGATAACGTTTTCTCAATATTTTTTGCTCAATTATATAAAAATATAAATGTATTTTTGTAGGAAAGGTAATAATTCAAATTTTACAAAAAAATATGCAATTTTTGCTATAAAGTTTTCTTTTGTTATTAATGTATTCATTCAACATAAACATATTTGTTTTTTAGCTATGTTGTTTATTGTGTAAGAACTAAAATATGGAATATATATATATATATATATATATATATATATATATATATATATATATATATATATATATATATATATATATATATATATTGACAATGATTTCACAACCTCTTACTTGTTAACAATGTAATCATTATTATCGTTTTGTTTTTTGTTTTTTTTACACTCCACATATATACAATTTGAAAAGGTGATGGATATATATCTGGTATGCACAAAATAATGATATCCTTCCCACCTCGTGAATGATTTTCCCTTTGACGACTATATAGAGAATCATTGAAGTAACCTTTCTTTATTAGTTGGCTTTCACTTTTATAAAAAGTACTCGAAACCTTTCATTCTTCCATTGATGAGGTCCATGATGGTGGAAAGACCAACAGGCTCTTAAAAGTTTAACTTGCCAACTAATGATCCCAAATAATTACGTGTGTATTTAAGTATTGTGATAGTTTTTTTTTAGCTATGGTATGAAAAAAGATATAGATTTTAAAATAATAGATTTAATTGTGATTTTTAGAATTTTTGTTTTAAAATTTATATATATTTAGCTGAAGTGTTTTAGAGATGAATTTTTGTATGTAAAAAGAAAAGAGGTCTTCATAAATAAATAAATAAATAAATAAAACATGTTATTTTAGCTTTTACGAGTCATACACCCGTGCTCTGCCGCAGGGACAATTTTTTTTTTTTTTATTTAATTTTTTTTTCTTTTTAGGTTTAGCTTCAATCATTTGTTTTTTTTTTTTAAGATAATTTTTATTTTTTATTTGCATCTATATACTTCTGCTCTTAGTTTATATCTATAAAAAAATAATCAGAAGAACAAAGGGGAAAAAAAAAACTGCAACCAAAAAAACCTGCAACAATACACAGTGTAATGTGTGAGGAGCTACAACGTTGTCCCCACATTGTTTGTATGTATGATAAAAAATATTATGACATTTAAAAATATTATTTGACTTGAAGAACTCTCGCGCCTCGTTGCGGGCGAAACTAAATTTTTTTCAACGTAAAAAAATATTAATTATATGATATTTTTTAATTATAGTATAAATTTAGACAAAATAATAAATCTGTGTAGAAATTTTGTGAAGTGCAAGTTTTCTGTAAAATATATGAATTTTAAATGGATATAAATTTATTTGCTTAGTAGGTTTGAATGAAATAAGCAGTATAAAATTATTATTGTCATTAAAAAAAGCAAGCACATATCTGAATTATTGAATACATTGATTGCATTAAGATTAGTTCATTTTATAATTCAATTTAAATTAAATTAAACAAAACAAACAAAATATAAATTGTGAAAGAACCTGTATTAATAATAATAAAAAAGTAGTTAATTTTTTATCTCCAAAAAAAAAAGAAAATATATATTGAAAATTGATCCTCAAGTTACTATCATTATTATTACTATAACAGTTAAAATTATTACCAACATTACTGTCCAAATAGTAAAAATCATTAAATTGACCTGAATAATTTAAGAAAAAGTTCAATATTTTGTCAAAAAAAAATAATCACTAAAATTATCATTATTATTGTTAAAACAATAAAAATCATAAAATCATGTAATCCAAAAAACAGATAAAAATAATAGAAAATCTATCATTATGTTATTGTCATTATCATTATTATAACAGTTAAAATTATTATCAACATTACTATTAAAACAATTAAAATAATTCAATCGCCCTGAAAAATCATCCAAAAGATTTAAAAAAAATAACCAATAAAAAACCAATCACTGAAATTGTCATTATTATTGTGTAAATAGTAAAATAATAAAAATCATCTAATCTAAAGAACAAATAAAAATAAAAATAAACAAAAAAAATGAATAAAGGGAAAAAGGGAGCAACATTAATTTTAAAATGATTACCAATATAAATTGAAATTTCTGAAATTAACCAATTAAAAAATTCCCAACAAAAAAAACTAAAAGCATAGATGTATAAATACGAATAAAAAACAAACAATGTCTGAGAATAAAAACAAACTAAATCAATTAATAAAAAAAAAAACCCAATAATCATATAAGAAAAATAAGCAGTTAAGTTTTTTATTCACAAAAAGACGAAAAAATAAATTGAAAATCTAACCTTATATTATTGTCAATATCATTACTATAACAGTTAAATTATTATTAACATTACTGTCACAACAATTAAAATAATTAAATTGCCCTGTAAAATCATTAAAAAAAAAAGCAAACGATTTTTATAAAATAACAATAAAAAAATAATCACTAAAATTATAATTATCATTGCGCATATAGTAAAATCATAAAAATATTCTAATCCAAAGAATAAATTAAAATAACATAAAACAAAAAAAATAGGGAATAAAGTGAAAAAAATTCAATATTAATGATTACCAACATAAATTAAAATTTCAGGATTGAACTGATTAAAAATAAAATCTGAAAAAAAGGACAAAAACTAAAAGTATAGATGCATAAATATAAATCAAAACCAAACATTATCCAAGAATTTTTTAAAAAAACAAATGAATTAATATAAAATTAAAAATTAAAAGAATAAGGACAAAAATGAAAAAAAATATGATTAATTCCAATTGAAGGATAAAATTGAAACAAAAACCAATTTTAGGACCAAAATAAATAATGAAATAACCAATTTAATTGTTGTGTAATATTACCAAAAAATTAGAAGAAGAGGGACTACAATGAAAAGTTGTATATATGACTAATTTTAATTGGAGGACTAAATTAAAACAAAGTCAAACATCCATACCGAAAAATACTACAGGAACGAAAAAGAAATACAAAATCAAAAGAATAAGGACCGAAATGAAAAATGGTTTATATAATAAGTTTTAACTGAAGGGCACAATTGAAGACAATCAAACTTTCAATTAAAGAAATCAGTAATACAATTGAAATCAAAACATAAGGGACCAAAGTAAACTTACCACATACATCAGGGACCTGTTAGAAATTGCGGCGGCTGAGAGAGAGAGAAAACGGCAACCGACACAAACCCGTCCCCCGCCGCTTACCCGAACACCCTTTACCGGAACGCGCCGCCCTGGTGGATAGAGGAAATGACGACGCAGCTCCTGACACGGCGGAAGTGAAATTTTGACCGACGGACGGGGGAGAACGCGCCTCCTCATAGGCGCGTTCCCGTGGAAAGACGTTGTCGCGTCTGCCCGACGCGCCAGCCGTGCAGGCAAAAAAAAAATTAAAATAATGGTCAATGACCCACACACCCCTGAACCCATCGGTATTTACGAAAAAACCTGACGGGAAAATACGCCTCTGCCCCCGTTCACTGTGCGCAATTTTGTCTTTTTCGTGGGATTTTTCCGTCAATGCACTGTTAAAAAAAATGGGAAAAACCGAGAGAGCCCCTGGTCCCTGTGCATTAATTTGTCTTTTTCGTGGGGTAGATTCGTGAATGTACTATTCACAGACGGGAAAAAAACAAAAGGAGCACATACACGCACAAAGCACCGGGACAAATTGCGAGTCCACAGTGCATCTCCTCACAATGCACAGTAAATGTACAGGGAAAAGGCCACACGGTTTAGCTGTTTCTTTAATGACACAAAGGTTTGGAGTGTAATTATTTATGGACCCAATGCAAAATGAAGAAGCTATTTATCTAACCAAATAATCTTTTTATATATGTAGTTAGGCAACAGAAAAGTTATCTCAGTATCAAACTGTCTCTATAACTAGATTTAAATTTCATTCTTGTGTTTCATGGGCAACACTTGTAAATGTTAGCTAATGACCTTATTATATACTTTATATGTTGTGCATAAATAACAAA
The DNA here is from genome assembly GCA_009078335.1 of Salix brachista. Classification (NCBI taxonomy): domain Eukaryota; kingdom Viridiplantae; phylum Streptophyta; class Magnoliopsida; order Malpighiales; family Salicaceae; genus Salix; species Salix brachista. Next base: position 13,908,003 of record CM018573.1, read on the forward strand.
ATAAAAATTCTAGTTCATGGCCAACATTTATAAATTTTTACTTCTTTCCTGTTAACACCATTTTCACCTTTTTCGAGACCACACATATTCTTTCTACAAACATGACATGCCCTAAAAATATGACTTTGTCTAGCAATAATCCACACTTGTTTAGTTTTGTAAAAAATGATTTTCTCTTAAAACTTGCAACACCATTTTAAAATATTAATCAAGATATGCCAAAGTCTTACCGTGGATAAAAACATGATTGTTAAATAAATAGAGCCGTTATTCTTGTATTTAACTAGAAATAGAAATTGTTATAGTAAATAGCAAAAGATAGATTGTATTATAGCTAAAATTACATTGTATATTTTCCTATTTAAATCCTATTATGACAGCAATGAAATCAATTAAATATACAGAAATTATTCGAATTCAAATTCTTACTTGGTATCAGAGCAAATCTAGAATTTTTTTCTTTGAAATCAAATTACTGAAATGTTTTTCTTCCCCTTCTAGTTCGAAACCCAAAACTCAATCTGCACAGTACTTGTTTATCACATGTACTGTTCATCAAACAACAAACCTAGAAATTTGATCACTATAGTGGTGGTTTGGTATTGTAGCAACTATTACTGTAGCAATCGAGAGTCAAACAGCCCCACTGTTCATACACACGAAACCCGGAAAATCCCATAAATCAACCCACCAATCCCCACAGTAAAACAAACCCAAAAAACCCATTAATACCCATAGAAACAACCCATAAAAAACCCAGAAACCTATTTGCAAACATATTCATTATTAACATGGAACCTCAGCTCCGCCACCTCACATTGTAGTCCACCAGGACAACTCCCCTCTTCCAACTAGTATTACCTTAGATGAAACGAACTATTCCCTGTGAAGCCAACTCATGGAGATGAGAATAAGTGCAAGGAATAAAGTTGGGTACCTTATCGGAGACACGAAGAGACTAGACCCAGCTGACCCAAGAATGGAAACTTGGATTACCGAAAAACCACCAAGTCAAGAGATGGTTGATTGACTTGATGAGCCCACCGTTGATGCAACGATTCATCAGGCTACCCACGACGAAGGAAATTTGGGAGGCGTCAACAAAAACTTTTTACGATGGCTCGGATGAGACATAAATTTTTGAGTTAAATCAAAAAGAGTTCTCTATCAAGCAGAACAGATGGCCATTACTCATGTATTACAATGAACTTATCGCTATTTTTCAAGAAATTGATCTCGAACATAGTCACAGGCTGGCACCGTCGACGACGTTGTTCATCTTCACTCAGCCATGGCGAGGCTTTGAGTGCACATCTTCAAAAGTGGCCTGGACCTGGTGTTTGACCAGGTTTGTGGGGAGATCTTGAGGAAGGAACCAAAGTTGGAGCTCGAGACTGCCTATGCCTATGTCCGATGAGAATACCAACAACGTCAGGTGATGGGGGGAGGAGCAGAGGTCGGCCGAAAGGTCAATGATGGTGGAGGAGGGAGTCACCACCATCATGAACCCATTTTTGAAGGGTCAGTGATGGTGAAGTACCGAAGCAACATGCCACGCCCCTCGATTCCCTGGCAACCTAAATACTGATGGGGGAAAATGGCTTTAAATGATGAGAAAATTGGGGGACTTGTTTGTAGTCATTGCGGAGAATTGGGTCACTCAAAGAAACGATGCTATGAAATTATTGGTTATCCAGACTGGTGGGATTTTCAGAAAAAACCTCTAAAAAATATCAAAAAACCTATGGCAAATCTAATACACACGAAACAGGTATAGCCCACAACCAATGTGGTCCACCCAAGTATCATCGAAATTTTTTTTTGCACACTCTATTTTTACTAAAAATAGTATATAGATTATTGATACAAGTGCATCCAATCACCTAACTAAAGATTCTGATAAATTAATCTGCCATAAACCCTCCTCACGGTCAGCTATTTGCACTGCTAACGGCAATACCTCTACTGTTACGGGGGAAGGCTCTATAATCTTGTTTGACACTATAACCTTATATATTGTTCTTATTATTCCATCTCTTGCGTATAACCTCTTGTCGGTTAGCCAAATTACTACTACTCTTGTGTGCACGGTAATGTTTTGGCTTCTGTTTTGTATTTTTCAGGATATTCGGAAGATTCTTGGTTATGATGTTAGACGAGGCAACCTATATTATTTGGAGTTAACAAAAAAAAGGGGGGTCAAAGCTGGGTCACACATATTAGACCAAAAGTAAGGATTAAGCTCATGCTCTCGTATGGTTATGGCATCGACGACTCAGACATCTTTCCTTTAGGTACTTTAAAAAGTTACAACCACATTTATTTTCGAGTTTAAGTATTTTAGATTTTTCAGTGTGAAATTTGTGAACTGGAGAAAAGCCATCGTATTTCCTATTTGCCGAGTTTGAATAAAAGTGTAGAACCATTCACAGTTATTCATTCAGATATTTGGGGTCCTGCAAAAGTTCCGTCTTTTTCTAATGCATGTTTTTTTGTTACATTTATTGATGAATATACTTGGATGACTTGTATATCTCTTCTCCGAAATAAAAGTGATGGCATTTCAGCTTTTAGGAATTTCATAAAATAGTGACAACTCAATACCAATGTCCAATTCGTATATTGTAATCTGGAAATGGTATAGAGTTTATGGATCAGGTGTTAGGTACATTCTTGGGTCACTATGGAATTCAACATCAAACTTCATCCACTTATACTCCACAACATAATGGATTGGCAAAACAAAAAAATTGACAGATTATGGAAGTGGTACGAGCCTCCCTATTTGGCTTGAATATGCCTAAATTCTATTGGGGTGAGGCAGTGAAATCAGATGTCTACTTGATTAATCGCACACCATCTAGTGTGCTCAATTTTCAAACTCCTCAACAGAGGTTGAAATCCTTACTCTCCGTCCCTCATTTACCAAATCTTGAACCCAGAGTATTTGGATGTACTGTTTATGTTTAAATACCTAAAGTTTTGCGGGGTAAACTTGATCCTTGCGCTAAAAGGTGTGTCTTTATCAGTTATTCAGAATTTCAAAAGGGGTATCGATGTTACGACCCTCGACACCCGAAGTTACATGTGACCCTGGATACCTCATTTCACAAGTTGAAACCCTACTATTCATAGGGAGTTTTTGGGATGTCTCTTCAAGGGGCGAGAAGCAATGAAGAGAATGACAACAATTTATTTGAAGTAGAGAAAAACAGAGGGATACTTGAAAATTTCTTAGAGAAAATAGGACAAAAAGATATGGTGCTACAGGACGATATTAATTTAGAATTGAATATAGACTAGAGTGTTCTAAGCAACAATCCCCCTTGATCTTCAGAGATGCCTACGTCTGCACCATCAACCGAAAAATCAACCCAGAATGTTCTTCCTCAGGTAAACCCAAACCTTATTCTTGATGAAACTAATGAAATTCTTGTCCTTGTAGAAAATACGGAAAACAAATACCCACAAAGATCGAATAGAGGAGTCCTGAGAAAATAATATGAACCTGATTCAAAAACCAAGATGAAATGCCCAATCAGTAATTATGTATCTTCCTATAGGTTGTTAGAATCGTATGCATTCTCTGTTAATCAATTATCCACTATATTTATTCTTAGTAATGTACAAGAGGCATTAACATATCCAAAATGGACTCAAGCGATGAACGAAAAAATAGAGGCACTACAGAGAAATAACACTTGGGATTTGTGTGCACTATCAAAAGGGAAGAAGACCATTAGTTGCAGATAGGTGTTCATAGTCAAACTCAAAGCAGATGGTTGTATTGACAGGTATAGAGCAAGGCTGGTTGCGAAGGGGTATACACAGAAATATGAAGTAGATTATCAAGAGACATTTGCCCCGAATGCAAAGATCAATACTATCTGTATTCTCATATCTCTAGCAAGTGAATCGAGACTGGGTCTTGCAATAGTTTGATATCAAGAATGCCTTCCTCAATAGAGTCCTTGAAGAAGAAGTGTACATAGAGCTACCACCTGGAGCTAAACACAAGTCCTTGACTGAGGTTTGCAAATTGAAGAAGGCATTATATGGTCTTAAACAGTCACCCCGGGCTTGGTTCGAAAGGTTCTTGTCTACAATGAAGGAATTTGGCTATAAACAAAACAACTTGGATCACACCTTGTTTATAAAACACAGAGAAGGCAGAATTACGACATTAATTATGTATATGGATGATATGGTTCTAACAGGAGATGACCCAGAGGAAAGAATAACACTACAACAGTTTCTGGCATCCAAATTTGAAATGACAATTGAAGTATTTTTTTAGGAATTGAGGTTTCTAGGTCAAAAATAGGGATATGTCTATCACAAAGAAAATATGTGCTAGTCTTGTTAGCAGAAACTGGAATGTTGACATGCAAACTTGTTGACACACCTATAGAGATGAATCACAAGCTTGGGGAATCGGAAAACCAGACGCCAACGAATAAAGGGCGTTATCAGCGGTTAGTGAGGAGACTAATAAATGTATCTCATACTAGGCCAAACATAGACTATGTAGTGAGTGTGGTGAGTCATTTCATGCACTCACCAAGAGAAGAACACATGGAAGCAATATATCAAATCTTAAGATACGTGAAGAGTGCACCAAGGAAAGGACTAGTTTTTTTTTTCAAAAAAGGAAGTTCGTGAGATTAAAGGGTATACAGACTCAGACTGGATAGGAAATCAGACTGATAGAAGATTGACATCAGATTACTTTACTTTTGTAAAAGGTAATCTTGTCACATGGAGAAGTAAAAAGCAGAAAGTAGTCGTTAGATCAAGTGCAGAGGCAAAATGCCAAGGTATGACTCATGGGGTGTGCGAGTTACTATAGATTAAACAGGTATTACAGGACCTAGAAATTGATTATGGAACACCCATGGACCTACACTGTGATAATAAGACAGCTATCAAAATTGCACACAATCCAGTGCAACATGATCATACCAAACACGTTGAAGTTGATCGACACTTCATTAAGGAGAATCTTGATCGAAAAATTACTGTTTGTTAGGTTTGAAGATTAACTGGATGATATGCTCACAAAGGCAGTCTCAGAAAGGGTATTTTATGATACACTTAGCAAGTTGGGCATGATAAATATCTATGCACCAACTTGAGAGAGAGTGTTAAATAAATAGAGTCGTTATTCTTGTATTTAACTAAAAATAAAAATTGTTATAGTAAGTACCAAAAGATAGATTGTATTATAGCTAAGATTACATTATACATTTTCCTATTCAAATCCTATTGTAACAGCAATGAATCAATTAAATATACAGAAATTATTCGAATTCGAATTCTGACAATGATCAACGAACATATTAGTCAAAAATAGCTAAAAAATTAGTTTATCAAATTCATAAACATTATTGGGGCATTAGTTAAACCAAAAGGTATCAATAGAAATTAAAAATAACCATAACAGGTTCTAAAAGAATTTTTGAACACATCTTCCTCTCTTATTTACAAAAACACAACCAGGTTATTGGGGTGGGATCATGATACCTCAAACTTTCACAAATTTCTAGGCTGGTTTAAAAAAAATCAAAATATTGCAAATGCAATCTAAAACTTTATACTTTTTGTATCTAAAAAATTGTCTATTATTCCGCAACTAGCTTGAGCTTATTTTATTTTCAAACATATCTTAATATAATTCTATATTGGCACTCCTAGTCCAAAAATCTTATTTTCCCCAACGTTTCCTCGTGGATCTGTTTTGTTTCCCATGCAGAACAAACAAGGGCATCTACGATAACGTTCCCTTCACGATTCGTTTTCTTACTTCCTCATGCGTACAAAGCATAGTTTCCTAATAAGTTGATTTAAATTTTAAAATGATATACGTAAAACGTCACTGAGATATGTGTTTTACCCCAAGCAATTGCCCCCTCGACATAAAATGTACACTAAAAGGTATTTTATTAATGAAAGTATCTGGGCATGTAAATCTTTAGTAATTATTATAGAATTTAAATTTAAAATTATAAGAAAATCAAACCTTTTGATTTTAATTTTTTTATTACTAGATCATGTAATGGATGATTTATTTTATTTGTTTTTCTTTCTCCACAAACACAAACTGGTTTTCAAAGTGTCATATCGTGATATATATTTTAGTGCCCACCAACCTCTACAGGCCATAGACGTGCGCAGTGGACAGTTTAACACACTTGAACATCTTGAAAAGAGAGAGAGAGAAAAACCCTTCTAAAGTTGAATTTGAATTTCATAATCATTTCTTTGGCAGTGGACAACATAAAATAAATAATTTTTCGATAAAGAACTAATTTAACCGTGGCGATCCATTTATAAATAAGAAACAGCTGGTCCAACCAGGGTTATTGATCCCGTCCCGGGTACTGTTCCGGTTTTTTGTTTGGAACGGAACGTTCCGGTTTCGGTACCGTTTCGGGTACCGGTTACTGTTCATATTTATTTAATTATATATATGAAAAAAATAAAATATTAATTTAACAAGTATAATTTAAATTCAAGATAAATGAAATTTAAATTATACAATACAAACATAATCTCAAAATTAGAAACATCTTTGAAATTCCAAAATATTATGAAAGTTAAATGTTCTAAAATAAAAGAAAAATACATCAAACATCTTCTACATCATTAATATAAAAATAAGGATCTTGATCTGGCTGTGGAACATAAGGAAAGTCATCAACAAGACATTCCAATAGTTGGTCATTTCCACCAAGCTCATTCTCCTCATTTACACATGTGACGCAGCAGAAAATCACGCGGGAATACGACCAACGTCAATATTCCTTAAAATTAAAGATAATGAGAATAAATCTCAATCAAACTCAGTGTTTATTTGATAAAATGATAGTTGAAGTCGGCTGCAGGGTTTACAAACATACTTAAGGAGAAAACCCTAGCCTAATTCAATACAGAAAAGGAAAGGACATAAAACATTAAATTTGCCATAAATGGCAAATTTGAGATAAATGCATAATGTGAAAGGTCTATGAATTCTAAGAGAGTACCAATTGACCAAAGTCAATTCGGACTCTTAATTCAAAAGTTATTGCAAAAACAAAACTTTCCTAAAATAGCAAAAATGACGATTCCGGGGCCGAAACGATGGAATTTGGCCAAAATTGGGTCGAGGTCAGTAGCAAAGCTACTGATTTCTTCCGAAAACGACGAAACGCATTGACTGGGTGAGTTTCGCGTTATTCCAACCTCAACGACCCGGATGCCGAAATTCAGTTGCCTTTGAATTTCGGGTGATCCCTCTTCAGCATGTATGATTCCGCAACCTGTTCTACATCAACATGTCTCTTTATCATCTAAATTTAAAGTAGAGAAAGGTGCTTCGATACTCTCCCAACTTATGTCCTCTCCATCAACTTAATTTAACAAGCATAATTAAAATTCAAGACAAATTAACTTTAAATTATACAATATAAACATAAAGTCAAACAAATATAATCTCAAAATTAGAAAAAAAAATTAAAAGTTTAAAAAAAAAAAAAAAAAAAAAAAAAAAGGATTTTCAGGCCGGAACGGAACGCCCGGTACGGAACCGGGGCGTTCCGGCCGGAATTTGCCCGGATTTTCCGGGACAGGCCGGGATTCTAGCCGGGACAAAAACGTCGCCGTTTTGTCCCGGATTAGGCATTGGGACGGGGCGTTCCGGCCGTTCCGGCCGGAACGGGGCGGGATCAATAACCCTGGGTCCAACACGAGTAAGCCAACAGGCTTTACAGAACTTTCCAGGGTGAAAAACATTCATGCCATGATACGAGAGGTTTGGACCATGTCAAGCTTTTTAGTATTGGAACCGTACGCACTCCCTTGTTGACCCCTTTTTAATTTGTGAAAGTAATTTTAATTTTTTTATTAACATGGATATTTAAGTCAGTTTATGTATATATTAATTAATTTTATTAATTCTGAAATTAATAATTATAAAAATCTTATTGATATCCCTTGTTGCCCGTTTCCAATTAAATTACTTGGGTCGAAGAGGCGGTTTTTGTCTGGTCGTACTACATTCAAGAGTTCCACGAACCTCGTAGTTATAACATATGGATCACTGACATTTTCTAATTTTCTACGAGTTTAGATTCACAGCTGTGTTGAAAATTATGCATAAGATTTTTCTAGTTGTACCTCGCTAAATCCCAAACCTAGTTGGTTCCCCTGTTAAACAGGGTCCTGCTTGAAAAAAAATGTATAGTTTGAAATTTAACCGGTCGAAGTTGATGACATATTATGATTTCCATGCGGGAAAATATTTTCAGTTCTGATCTACGATGAGGTTCATTTAATTTATGTGCAGTATTTAAAAGCGATGTCAGAGAGAAGTTTTGAGAAGTAGTGGGGTTTGGGAGTACTGTAGTGGTTGATTTTCTTAAGTGTGTTTTTTTGGAAATTTATCAATATTTTTTTAATTTTATTTTTTATATTAACACACTAAAAAATTTAAAATAAAAATTGGCAATAAGAAAAAATATTTTTTTTCTTCTTTCAAAAGTAGAGTGTCACTGCTAAAACAAATATTGTCGTAATTTTCATAACAACCATTTGTTAACTAGCATTCACCTACATTGTGAGTCAAACCAGATTTTCTTAAAAAAGTAAAAAAAAAAAGACCACAAAGAGTTTTTTGATAATGTCATTAAACCTGAATAAATAAATCAACCTATAAACTTCCTAACATGACTCCTTATTTAGATCAAGCTTCAAATTAAATCATGTTGGAGTTTTTTTGACGTGACTCAATCGACTTCATGAGTTTATAGATAACCTAGATGGTTAGTAAGAATATGATTTGGCTTTTTAAAAAAAAATTATGATGGGATCTTTTTCTTCAAACATTCAAAAAATAATATATTAAATTAGCTTGAATCAATCTAATGTATCCCACCAAACTTGTGACCTAAGTGATGGACATTTGATTTTCTTTCAATGTGGACAGTACAAGCATAAGAAAGAGGGTTGTTCCTACTAGGAATCACGATGTTGTTCAAGTACAAGATATGCTAAGAATAATAGGTGGAAATTTTAGGATCAGTATGGAGGAGCAAAAGCTAACTCAAGTGAAGGCAGTGGTGTTTTGACTAGAGGTTATGGCTTCCAGTAGCTAATGGATGATTGTGACAAAATCAAGGAGAAGATTTGATAAACAATCAGAGAGGTAGGATTTATGGTATTATCTAAATTTTAAGCAGAAATCACATGAAAATCTCATAGATCACCAATATATGGAAACGATGGGGACTGTAAAGAAACATTATATAGTTTTGTAGGAGATGACAATAATAAATATGTTAAATAGCACACCACCATTTCTTTCTTTTATAGTGGTAGATACCCTATTTATAGAGAATAAAAGCATGGATGGTGCTGGCTAGAATAAAGCAAACCAGGGGGATGATAAGGATGCCATCATGGTTTAAAATAAATAAGCTCGTAACAAGAAAGGTTGTCTTCATGATGGGGAGAATTGGATGTCGTGGTTCTTACCTTATTAATTTTTCAACGAAGGTTTCGTATTAGAATTATAAAGGGGTTGGGAATACAAGATTTGTTTTTCATTATGAACTATTACAAGAGGTTGCACAGCTTTGATACTATAACAGTAGGTGAACCACTGGTAAGTGGTGATGGTTTTAGGGTGGAAGCTCAAGGTAAGTTAAGTGGATTATGGATTTTATGGAATAAAAAAAAGATAGACAAACAAGTTTTACATTCATCTAAACATTGTTTTCATTTTATAGTAGATGATAAAAAAAGATCTTCGTGATTACGTACAGTTATCAATGTGAATCTCAAAGATAAATAAAAAAAAGGAATATTTTAAGAAGGTTAATATAATATCAAAGTTTGTATTGTCACCTTGGATAATAGTTAGAGATTTTAATGAAATTATGTTATCTTCTTAAAAATAGAAGAGGCACAAATTGTTATGAGGAAATGTCTACAATTTAAAAAATGTACACAAAAGTTTGGATTAATTGATATTCATAGATTTGGTCCAAAATTTACCTGGAGGATTTAGGAAAGTAGATGATATAATAAAGTATTTAAAAGATATGAACGTGAGTTTAGAATTCATTCTTAGAGACTTTGATTCTTATAAACTTGAATCAGTATGTTGTTTAGAGTTAAGTTAGATCACTACCCAATTCTTGAAGGGATTGGTAGCATGCTAGATTAGAGATAAAAATATAGCCAGCCAAACATTTAGGTTCAAAGCTGCATATCTCGCTCATGGGAAATTTACAAAATTTATATATGGTAATTAGAGTAGTAAAAAAAATCTTGATACATACACTTGGGGAGATGATAGGAAAATTTAAAAAAAAATGAAATAAACATGTATTTAAGGATATTTTTCTACATTCAAGGATGGTGTTAGTTAGATTAAGAGGGATTCAAAGATCCTTGAATAATGAAGTTAATTAGAATTTATAGAGGCTAGAAAAACAGTTAATAGAGAAAAATAATTGTTTTCTACCTTATGATGAAATTTTATGGTATAAAAAATCTAGATATCAATGAATCTCTTTCAAAGATTGAGACTCATCATATTTCCATATAAAGACAATAATTATGAGGTAAGAAATAAAACCAAAGCTTTTAGGGGTGACAATAGACAATGAATTTAGGATGATAATAGACAATGGATTTAGGATGATAATTTGTTAAAATAAATGGTTGTTGATATTTATCAAAGATTTTACAATAGAGAAAATGATGCTTTAACATATGTCTAACTTTATAAAGCCTTCTTATTGGTCAGTCAGGGTTTATATATAATGTGTTAGCTCTAATCATTGATAAGAAAATTAAAAAAAAAAATAGTGTTTGACATAAAGCCTTACAGAACACCAGGATTAGATGATTATCAATCTATTTTCTATTAGTCATAATAGAAATGATTAGGGAAGTTTGTTTGCAAGTTTATAAAGGATGTAGTTAAAAGCAAGACTAACGTTCAAGAGATTAGTCAGATATATTTGGCGTTGATCCCAAAATTATCTAAATAACAATATATTCACCAATTTAGACCTATTAGGATGTGTAATGTGATATTCAAAGTTATGATAAAGGTTTTAGTAAATAGATTGAAATTGATGATGTTATATTTAATTTCACAATTCTAAAAAACTTTATACAACATGACACATTATTGATAATATAGTTATAACTCAAGAGACTATCTGAAATAAAAGGAATACAAAAAGGCTACATGGAAATCAGGATGGGACTTTTTAAGGATATATTAAAAGATATTGATTTATCATAACAATTTTAAGTATTGAGAAACTTTAAACTTACTAAAAGGATAAGACAGTGGGACCCTCTCTAACCTTATATTTTTGTTCTTTGCCTACAATAGTTATCCTAGTTGATAAGTAAAGTATTTAAGGATAAATTGTAAAAGTTTTTAGAGTTAGCAAAAATGGGCATGTGATTTCTCGTTTATATTTTGCATATGACATGTTATTTACTAAAGTTGCTAAAGTACAACTTTAAAAGGTATTGTATTGTTTAAATGTTGTTTAGTGTCTCATCAAGCTAAAAAATGAATATAAGGTTTTATTAAATCAGATGACATTGAATATCTTAGGGCCACATTGCTACACCAAAGAAGAATTAAACAATCATATGTTTTATATTTTATTTTGTATTTGAGATTGATTGGGTATATGTTACCTTGGTTAATTTTATTTTTTTAGGGCCTTTAGGTCCTAATTATAACCCAAAAATAAATAAAAAATAGACCAAACTAAAAACAAAAGATAAACAACAATGTTTATCTCAGATTCATGCAACAAAAAAAATTTATTGTCAGCATGTTATCCATTAACTTTGGTCCCTTTAATTTTAGGATTTGAAGTTTCAATTTAAAATTTTATTTTCTTCATATTTCATTCATTATATGAAGAAAGTGATTCGTTGACCATATTTTGATCAACAAAAAATAATAATAATTGAAAGTGTTATTTTTTTTTTCACAACCTTTTATGATGACTTTTCCCCATTAAAATTTAGTCAAAATACATTGTAATCAAATACTTAAAATCATATTTAAGACTTTATTATATTAAATGCATTTAATTTGACACTTATTTTCAGATAAAAACAGAATGTCAAATAGAGTATCACTCAAGTTACAATTTAACTTTTTAGGTCAAACAAGGTTTGATCGGGCCAACTTCTACCTAGTTCAACATGAAACCTGGTAGGGCCAAGTCTAGGGTCAAAGAGTTACAGGTTGACTTATCAAGTCGGTTCATATTTAATTTTACTATAAACAAGGACTATATTCCATGGAAAATGGTCTAATTTTTTATTTTTTTTAAGTTTGTGACCATGAATGCTCAATAAAAATATAGTTTATATTTTGTTATTTTTTATTATAATTTTTTTAAACTGATTTTTTTCATATATAAAATTGAGAGAAATGATTTTCAATATGATTTTTTAGTGACACTTAATTTTAATATCATGTTAAATTTTTTTTATATCGGAAACAATGTTTCGAATAAAACAATATATTTATTTGATATATATATATATATAATTTTTAATTTATTTTATTAGGAGCACACATCAATTTTTCAATTTACAATTATTATTTTTTTATGATACCAACGAAGCATTAACAATACCTGTCCTTTTTTAGAATAAAAAAACTGATGTTACCCGCAAAGTAGAGGAATCTAATCGGGGTCACCCGCCTTTCCCAATTGTTCACCTCTTCTATTATATTTTCCATCTTGCAATGATAAATGCACGTGAAATGGAATTATGGTGGTGTTAATATTCAGCCACCCACCTCATTTTATAGCTCTATGCGATGTTGCAACATTTTATTAGTATTGTTATTTCGTTTTATTTCGGCTATAAAAAAATAAAATAAAATAAAATGATATAATTTTTATCTTACTTAAAATTTATGCCAGAATATTTTGGTTTTGTTCCGCTTATTCCATTTCGGGTAAATAGTGTTTTTTAAAATAATGAATAATTTTACAATATCAATCATATTTTTTAATCCGGCCGTTAGATTGAGATGAATTTTTATGATGAGTCTCTTGATATTTTTATATATATTATGTTAAAATTTCAGACCAATCAAAGAATACAATAACCTTGCGAGATTGATAATATTCTTGTAATATTATACATGTTCATAATTTTGTTCAGAAAAAATATTTTATTGTGTTTTTTTTAAATTAAATTGTATAATTCTAAAAAAATTATTTTTGAATTTGAACTATATTTTTTAATTAATATATATATATATATATAAACAATATAACCCTAAAACGAAAAACTACGTACCGAACGCTACATTAGGTGGGTCCTCATATATGGCCTATAATTCATGATAGTGGGTATTTTATTGCTGAAGGCGAAACACCTCGCACCTAATCCATGTTCTATGAGCAAATTGTTGAAAGAAACAACAGTACTCCCGTGTAAGAAAATGCTGGGTATTAAGCATCAAATATTCGATCCAAATAAAACGAAAAACTAAAAAACAAAGAACTACATGAATATCATACAATCATGTAGCAGAGCAGATGAACTCGAAGAAAGTGAACCCTAATTCCATTTTTGGTTCTTCCACCTGCGAGCCAACTCGGATAGAGATCCATCTTCAGTACTGAGCACCCTGGCTGCTGCCTCTTTCATGTCCTTCATTCTATTGCGGACCCTCTTCCCCTCCTCGCCCTCCATTAGACCTCTCACAACATTTGCAATCTCCTCTCTTCCGATGAGGCCATTTTCGCTGGCCTTTGGTCTGAGGGCCACTTTAATATCCTGAGTTAACATCCATGCATTCATTTTCTGCTCGGCGTAGAGTGGCCACACGATTAACGGCACACCATTCACAACACTTTCAAGGGTGGAATTCCAGCCACAGTGGGTTAAGAACCCTCCCGCTGACCCGTGACTCAGCACCTGCGGTTGTGGCGCCCATGATGGCACCACTAGACCCCTCCCTTTGGTCCTCTCCAGAAAACCTTTTGGTAGGAAATTGAAAGGGTCTTCGTGACTGTCCACAGAAAAAAATGTGGCGTTAGAGACTGCATCATTTGGGCTCCTCGCAACCCATAAAAATCTTTGCTCACTCATTTCCAGACCCAGAGCCAACTCAGTTATCTGATCCAGAGAGAGCGTCCCGCCACTCCCAAATGAAACAAACAACACCGAGCCGTGTGGCTGATCATCTAGCCACTTCAAACACTCAGACCCTTCAACCCCGGTACTGGAATCCATATTCACGAGTGGACCAACGGGGTAGACGGCTGGTTTACCAGCTTCTACCTCTCGCAAAGCCTGTAGAGCCCCCTTTTCCAAGTCCGTGAAGCTATTTACCATCACGCCCTCCGCCAGTCTATACCTCTTTGTATGGTAGAGAAGCCATTTATAGGCGTCATTCTTTCGGTCCTGAGCCGGGTCAAGCAACTCTCCCCCGTGAATCGGTAAGCACCCGGGTATTTTCACGGGTTCCTTCATCTCTCTGTATTCGCAAGAAACCATCTCATCAAGCTTTGGCAAATGAAAGAATAAAGACAGAGCCATGGCCGTAGAAGGAAAGAAAATGTAAGGAGAGACATTGAATTCTCTTGCGACGTCAAATGCATCGGTCCCAAAAAGATCAACAACTAAGGCCACGACCCTGTTACCTCTATCAGCTAGAGACCTGAAAACATCACGCAGAGAAGGAAGTGACCTGGCGACTGTAAGGCTAATTGTGGTTTCAATCTTGACATCTTCAGGGAGATCACTTAAATTAACTGGGGGGAGAAACACAGAGCGAATTGTGCTAGGCAGTGATCCAAGAACTGATCTTTGTGCCTTAGAGGGAGAGCCGTCTGTTGGGATAACGAAAGTGATTGAAAAGTTGTATTGGTGAACGAGTCTCTTGGCTAACTCAGCTAGAGGGATGAGATGACCCATCCCCGGACTCGGTAGAATCGCTACATGGGCTGGTGAGTCTGGCTGTGCCATTGATAGCAGGGGAAAAGCTTGGCGTAAGTTTGCTGCTAGTAGCTTGTAGGTGTGTTATAGGTATGAAGCACATAAGAGGAAGGAATTATATAAGAGGATTTGGTCACGTATATATTTAATAATATCTATTTTATTTTATTTCGGTGTGTAATTGTCAATTGTGGTCGTGTGATGAATTAATTAGGAGACGATTGTTTGTTTGGTGGTAAACTGTGGAATTAATGATTGGAGTATAATTTCTTTTCTTTATTTGAGAGTCATGGCCAACTCTTGAAAAGGGAAAGGAATCTCTCTCTGTCATAATTTTCTTTTCTTTTTTTTTGCTTCTAGATGGTTGGAGTTTTTCTGGATGGGTATGGGTATGCTCTCTCTGACACACTTCCAGTACACGAGTGGCGATGATGTCATTTCCGACGTAAGGCTTATGTTATCAACTTACCCAGGAATAATAAGTATCCCGCCATTTGACTTTTAAAAAAAAATCATTTGGATTTTGTTTGGATGCAATCTTTTTCCTTTTCTTTTTAAAAACATTTTAATATCCCATTCTTCAACTATATGAATAATCTCAATTTTATCATCAAAAAATCTTTAATTCAATTTTTTAATTTTAAAAAAAATTAGAATTGCATCTATTTTAAGACTTCTCATTTAAATTATATTTGTTTTTGGTAAAAAAAATGATATCATTTAATATTTCATTCTTCAACTATATGAATAATTCTAATTTTATCTTTAGATAATGTTTTTAAAATTATAATTTTAAGATTTTTTATTTAAATTTCAATTTTTTTGGTGAGAAAATTATATCATTTCATAAAAAAAAAAAACTTGACATATTTTTTATTGAGTTAATTTAATAAAAATATTTATTCAAAAATTAAAATGATTTGGTGATAAATTGATTAATACATGACTTTGTGAGATCACTACATTAATTTAATAGTATATTTAAAGTTTGCTCTATTTTTTAGCATCATCATTATTTTTAAATGGATTTTCATCTATCAGCATTAAATATTAGTACATGATGTATGATTTGTTTGTAAAATAAAAGTACTTTTCCACTATCTTGATCGAATTTACTTGTTTAAAAATTTCAATCATTTGATTTATGGAACTAATTACTAATTCTTGATTTGTTCAATGCATGAAATTTATCAGAAGTTAAAGTAAGTCAAAAGGAATATTGAGTGCATTACTTTTACATTTTATATATATATTAACATATTTTACCTACTAAGTTATCATTAGAGTTTTATATTTGTTGATGATTTTGTTGGTCATGTACTAAAAAAATTTTAATGCTATCAAAATATTTTTATATTAAAAAAAACATTAAACAAAAAAAATTAACTTGAAGAACACATTTAATATTATTAATTTAATTGTGAAAGTTATTTATAAATGTTTATAAATATTAAAAAATAATTATTAAAAAAAAGGTTACAGATGGAGGTGAATGTATAAAAAAAATCTCGTGTACATCTATAAAAGGAAAGATAATGACTAGACATGTATAATATCATCTCCTCTCATTATTGTCTTTTTTGCTCTTTATACTTTACCTTCATGTTGACCCTTAAAGCACGAATTCATTGTTCAACTAACTCTTCAACATCTTGTGATGGTTAATCTACATTATAGTATAGGGTGTCTATGGTTGAAATACTACATCCCAATCTTATATAATAGGTTGTAGTCATAGAGATATCATAAATATGATTCTTATTGAGTCCACCAATTGCTTCAGCCTAAAACAATAAGTTCAAATTGAAAGAGTGGAGAAAGTATTGCAGAGAATAGAGAAGAAGAAGAAAGAATTGCAGAAGAATGTCTCAACCAGTAAAGGGTTGGATTCGATGTACTTATATATTACAGTGTCATGCAAATCTCAAATGCTTAATACATATCAATTGCCTGATTTATAGCCTAAACATTAGCTATGGGATATATTCTATTGCCTTGATTATAGCTATACAATCTGTCAATATCTTGAATCCTATCATCCCCCCGCAAGGTGATGGGGAGGATGCCACATCAACTTGTCACGAAAGTAGCAGAATTGGGGCGAAGGTAATCCTTTGGTGAAGATATCAGCAAGTTGATTGCTGGAGCGAACAAAGGAGACCTGAAGGAAGCCTTTGGAGACAAGTTCACGGATAAAGTGATAAGATAATTCAACATGTTTGGTTCGAGCATGGAAGACAGGATTGTGAGCCAACTGAGTAGCACCCATGTTATCCGAGAAGAGAAGGCAAGGCAGAGGTGCAGGGAAGCCAATGTCACGAAGAAGGTAAGAAATCCATAATAGATCGGCATAAGCATGAGAGAGTGCCTTGTATTCAGACTCAGTACTAGAGAGCGCAACTGTAATCTGTTTCTTCGCACTCCATGAGATGAGATTTTGGCCGAGAAAGACACAATGACCCATTGTGGAGCGACGAGTATCAGTGCATCCTGCCCAATCAGCATAAACAAAACAGGATAAATTGGGAGAAGAATTGGCAGAGAGGTTGATGCCAAGACCAGGTGTTCCTTTAAGATAACGTAAAATACGTTTGACAGCTTGTAGATGAGCATCACGTGGAGAGTGCATGAATTGGCAGACTTGTTGCACAGAATAGGAGATATCTGGTCTTGTGAATGTCAGATATTGAAGAGCTCCAACAAGCCTACGATATTCATGCGGATCAGGTAACAAAGGCCATCAGATATGGAGAGTTTACGACCAGAGGTGACCGGAGTGGGCTGAGGTTTGCAGTCAAGCATATTGGCAGAGCTAAGTATAAACAGTAGATACTTAGTTTGTGTGAGCCGAAGGTGACTAGAAGTGCGATGAACCTCAAGGCCAAGGAAGTAATGGAGATCACCAAGGTCCTTCATATGGAATCGCCGAGATAGTTGATTGACAATGTGATTAATTAGAGAATCTGTGGAACCTGTAATAATAATATCGTCAACATAAACAAGTAGTAATACTGAACCAGCAGATGAGTGTAGTGTGAAGAGGGAGTTGTCAGCCTTGCTAGATTGAAAGCCAAGGGAGAGTAGTGCTTGACTGAAGCTTTGAAACCAAACTCTTGGTGCTTGACGCAGGCCATAGATAGAACGATGTAGTTTACAAACATGGTCAGGACATGAAGAGTCAATGAACCCAGGCGGTTGTGACATATAAACCTCTTCAGCTAGAGCACCATGAAGGAAGGCGTTTTTGACGTCAAGTTGTCGAATACTCCATTAACGAGAGAGACCAATAGAGAGAAGGATGCGGACTGTTGTTGCTTTAGCAACTGGACTGAAGGTATTTGTGAAGTCAATGCCTTGTTCTTGGTTGAACCCCTTTGCAACAAGGCGTGCCTTGTGACATTCAATGGAACCATCAGCACGTTCTTTGAGTTTATAAACCCAACGACATCCAACAACATTCATAGAAGATGTTCGGGGCACTAGGGACCATGTCTGGTTATCAATGAGGGCTCGATATTCATCCTTCATGGCAGCAATCCAGTTGGAATCAAGGCTGGCAGCCTTGAAAGAAGCAGGCTCACGGGAAATTGAAGTGGCAAGCAGTGCTATATATTTGTGAGGTAAGGGATGATTACTTACACAAAGAGCACGAGGTTTGCGAATTCCATCTTTGGCACGAGTGATCATGGGATGATTATTTGAGATAACTGCAGCTGGAGGAGGAATGGTAGCACAAGCTGTAGATGGAGGTGCAGACTGATTGGGTGGAGCACAAGCAGTGGATGAGATAACAAGTGAAAGATCAGTTGACGAGGTAGTTGGGGCAGCAGAAGATGACGGTGCCATTTGGTATGTGGATGCAGTAGGAGAGTCACGCATTGATGATGAATGACTTAGCAAAGGTTCAAAGTCTATAGCCAAAGGAGTCTTGGTTGCAGCAGGGAAGGAATTGCAGCAGATTATGAAGCAACAGGTGGCATGACAGTCTTCAATTCATATGGAAATTCAGCTTCATTAAAAACAACATGCCGAGATATGAAGATACGGCCATTGGTGGAGTCTAAACATCGGTAGCCTCTATGGATGGTGCTATATCCAATAAAAACACAGCGACGGGACTTAGGGGTTAGCTTGTCTTGACCGTAATCACCAAGAAAAGGATAGCATGAGCAACCAAAAGTCCTGAGCAATGTATAGTCTGGGCGAGTACCAAATAAAGCCTCATAAGGGGATATTCCTGAAAGAACTGGAGTTGGCAGCCTGTTAATGAGGAATATAGCAGTAGAAAAGGCTTCAAGCCAGAGGCTTTTTGGTAGAAATGCCTGATGCAAGAGAGACAAGCCAATTTCCCGAATGTGACGATGTTTTCTTTCGGCTATACCGTTCTGTTGCGAGGTATGAGGACAAGACACCCGTAGAGAAATACCATTAGCATCCAGGAAGGAACGAAACTGTCCTTCAATCAATTCCTTAGCACCATCACATTGGAATAATTTTAAACGCTGATTAAATTGATTCTCACCCATATTTTTGAAATTGGTGAAACACGCAAGACTATCAGAGCGTTGTTTCAAGGGATAAAGCCAACAGTATCTGCTGTAATCATCAACAAAAAATAATGTAATACCGATAACCAGATGTAGTAATAACAGGAGAGGGTCCCCAAATATCACAATGTACCAATTCCAAAACGTGAGTAGAAATTCTTCCGGATAAATGAAAGGGTAAATGTCTGCTTTTACCAGCTTGACAAGCATCACAAAACATCATAGAAGAAAGTTTATCCGAAGTAAAAATTAAATTATCAGTAACCAACTGTTGCAATATCTTTGAACCCGGATGTCCAAGCCGACGGTGCCATGTTGAACACGGAGCAGTTGTAGCAGTGCGAGCAATTGCGCTATTGCATGATAATTTGCGAAAGGCTATAGACAATGCATGAGCTGGTATTGGATAAAGATTGTCTTTAACTGGCCCCTTCAAAAGTATCACCCCGGTTGCCAAATCCTTTATAACAAAGCCCCATGGAAAGCAAGCAAAAACACAGTAATTATCTTTGGTGAGTTTGGCAATAGAGATAAGATTTTCCTTTAATTGCGGCACCACAAGAATATCCTTTAAAGACAATGATTTTGAGCCCAGATTGATGGATGAGTTACCGATATGTGAAATAGAAAGAGAAGCACCATTACCAACATACACACCTGAAGTGCCATTAAAGGGGAGAGGCTGCTGCACCAAATCAGTGTTAGATGCCATATGGTTTGTGGCACCGGTATCTCCAAGCCAGTGTGGAGATACACAATCAAGAGAGCCCTCTGTTGGTGCTGTCAATTCAGAAACATGAACACCAGCAAACTGAGCAGATAAATTATCAAAATTGGTGGAATCAGACCGTGTGTAACGATAATTGCAATTGGAGGCTGAGTGCCCTTCCTGTTTGCATATTTGACAGCGACCACGATAGCGTGATCTGCCAAATTGAGGGCGATTCCCATAATTGTTTCCAGTATGGAATCGATTTCTACCATGTTGCACATTGTTATTGAATGGTTTATTAGAGAAATCAGCAAAAGAGGTGTGCTAGCAGAGGAACCCCTAAAATTCTGAGATACAGTACCTTGTTTTGGTCGATTAGATCGACGGTAGTTTCCATGATGAGGATTACGGAACGGCTGATAGTGATGTTGTGTAACAAAAGCATGATGTGAGGGTGAAGACAATGGTGGAGCTGCACGTCCACGAATACGCTCAAGCTCTTGTTCATGAACAAGGAGTCGCGCACGAAGCTCTGTGAAGGAAATTGGAGTGTGTCTGTTGGCAATACCTTGGGCAAATGGTTGGTATTCCAGTGTGTGAGGGAGACCACGCAGTGTTCTTTTCACCAGTTCACTGTCTGGAACAGGCTGACTGATGGCAGCAAGTTGATCTGCTATACCTTTGATTTTGGCAAGGTAAGCTTCAATGGACATATCATTCTTATATGTGTCAAGAAGAGTGTCATGTAGAATATCAGCACGAGAGAGAGTTTGTTGATGAAAGAGTGTTTCAAGTGTGTCCCAAACATCTTTGGCAACATGTTTACCGAGGACCTCCGCGCAAGCGGTTGAAGAAAGCGTATTCTTGATTCCTCCCACAACAAGTTGGTCTATTTTGAACCAACGGGTATAATCAGGATTTGGAGTAACGACGCCCTCATTAATAGTGGTTTTAGAAGGTGGCGGATCAGTGCCATCAATATGGCCATAGAGATCATTGCAGATAAAGAGAGGAGTGATTTGATCTCGCCATAGCAAATAATTATCAGCATGAGATGGGTTGAAAAATTGTTTGTTAACGCAGCAAGAGAGATGGGAAGATTGGAAAAGTGACAGAAACAGAGGACGATGATGATGCTGGAGTAGTCATTTTGTAAGAGGGAGATTTTAATTAATTTGAGAATACGCAGTCACGCTCTGATACCATGAAAGAGTGGAGAAAGTATTGCAGGGAATAGAGAAGAAGAAGAAGAAAGAATTGCAGAAGAATGTCTCAACCAGTAAAGGGTTGGATTCGATGTATTTATATATTACAGTGTCATGCAAATCTCAAATGCTTAATACATATCAATTGCCTGATTTATAGCCTAAACATTAGCTATGAGATATATTCTATTGCCTTGATTATAGCTATACAATCTGTCAATATCTTGAATCCTATCACAAATTATATTTTTAAAAGGTAAAAGGGTCTTCTCCATGTTTGGCATGCATGTCAACATTATATTGTTTCTACATAACAAAATAAACAAGTTAAGAATATAGATAAAAAAAAAATATTAGTCTAGATAATATATAAAAGGTTTAAAATTTTACTTGCAATAAATATTTCATCTCGACTACCCATTATTTGTTTCACCTTTTTGTATATTTTTTTTGTTTATATGTTTCCATATATAACTCCATTTAAGTTGGCTCACACTCGTGTAATTTGTAAAATAAATCACTAGTTAAATTTTATCATAAATAATAACTATAATTTAAAAAAAAAAAGATTAAAATCAAAACAAGCTTTCATGCCACACGGTTTTTCTGGTTAGTAAAAGGAAACAACCCATTAGTATGCTTGCTAATTGAACTGTAGGTGTTATTATTGTTTTTGTTTGATAACCCACTCTATGAATGCCAAATATAATGAAACACGTGAATCTAAAATACTCAAAACAAAACAAATTATAACAATCCATTAAGAACACAAGAGATTTAGGAACTTTGGCATCATAAGATCCTATTTTCACATCAATAGTTACCTTTTTCTTTAAAAAAAAAAGATGAAGTCTAAAAGTATTAGCTAGTAAACCAACAATGTCTACTACCTTTTCTTCATCAATGTGAAACAAAATTTTTGAAAAAATGAAAATATGTAGTTTTATGTCTCTTGAGCAACACTTCCTATGAACCTATGACTTGTATTACTATAAAAATTTAAAATTCCAACATAGAATTTTGAGTTTCTTAACTTGTGTTGTTATAACCAACCTTACTCATACCATAATCATACTTGAGGGTAAACACTTGTGTAATGACCACTAATTTATTATAATTAGTGCCCCCATTACATAGTGGTTGATCAAAATCTCTTAAGATTCTAAATAAAACTAATTGTATCTACATTTGATTCCTTATTTGCATGTGAACCTTTACTTGAATAACCATGATTTATAATCATTGCATTCATCACTATACTCCTATAATGATTACTAATATCATATACAACTTCATGTATAATGATAGAATTAGATCTTAAGCCAACAATTATTTCTAACATGGTCTTGTAAGGAACTTAGGATTCTTCATGTGCAAACCAACAAAATATTTCTCAACGAACCATTTTTTTGAAGACACATCATCACAACATTTGATTTGTGAAACTTTTTGTTCTTACACTTCACACATCAGTCTCTATTTTTATCTTCACTAGTATTCTTTGAATTTAAAAGTGCTCCCTTTACAATAATCTTTTCTATAAAACTCTTGAGATGAATCTCAATACATCCAAGAACGATCATTTATTACTTAGAAAACTTATATAGAAATATTTTTTAATAATATAATAATCAATTCAAGATTCAACTTTGGTAATTAAAAATGAATTCACAATCTAGTAACCATTTATTATTTTTGTAGAATGATGTGTGAAAAAATATTAACTAAACAAATACAATTAACAAAAGTTAATTGGTACCTAGCGAAATTATCTATTATATTTATATTTCAAACTTATTTATATCTAAATTAACACTATTTAATTGATATTAATTCCACAAAAAAATGATTCCTTAAAATTTTCAACATAACAATAAAATTGAAAAAAATATTATTGTTACCCATTAAATAACTCATCATTTCTTTCGGTATAATATACCCAAGTTACAAAATCAATTTCCTCAAATTATTAACAAACCCTAAAATACAAATCATACTTTAATTCTAAGGGAAAAGGTTGTAAAACACTTAAATATTAATTTGGAGAGTATTTTTAAAAATACTAAAAGAATATTAATATATATTTTTAAAACATAAATGGATAGGTTTTCCTATTTGGTGTAGAGAATATTTAAAAAAAAAATAGTATCAAGACAGTGATGTTGGCATTATAGAGTGGTGGGTGGCTAAATTTATTTATAGAAAAGTAAGAGGGAGGGCTGGTTGTTTTGATTTGCAGTTCAAGAGATGAAGAAAAGAATAAAGAAGAAAAGGAAGAATAAAGGAGAATAAAGCTTATGTCAATTATAAAACTTTTAAATTTGTTGACGAAATATTGTGATGCAAAAAATTCCATCGGCAATCCGTGAAAAATAATGAACTAAAGGAGGGGGGAAATTAGTAATTGTGCCACTTTAAGGACCAATTTGAGGACTGGTTTTTCTTTTTAATCTAACAGTATTGACATTTACATCAAAGGAGTGTCATTAGCTAAGGATTTATCACAATTGTTAATAAACTGAAATGTACATAAACTAATGCTATGAGTGTTACGGTACACAACTATACACCATAGACAATTATTTTTTTCTTAAATCAGAATAAAAAAAATACTAAAAATGAAATTATTATAACCTCAAGTACGCAATACTAAAAAAAAAATATTCCTTTAAATTTCAATTTGATTTTATATGTTCCATCTTCGAATGCGTGATGCCAGTTCAAACGCATGATAACAGCCCTGCAGCTACTCGTAGCTTAAAATAAATAATTACATACAAGAGATTATTATTTTATGTGGATAGAACAAAGAGTTTTTATTAAAAAAAAAAGCTAGAATCTTTTATATATAATGTAATTTATACACCTTTGACTTACTACTAAAATCCAATTGCCTCTTAATATTTAGGGCCTGTTTGGCACAGCTGTTGTGGTTGAGGTTGAAGTTGAAAAAAAGCAGTTTCATGAAAAACGCTTTTAGCTGCGGTTCGTAACTAAAATTGAGTGTTTGGTTAGAGCTTTGGTTGAGTTTGAGATTTAATGAAACGCAGTTTCGAGTGTTTGGTTACCATACTTTTTATATTGCTGTCAAATATATTATTAAATATAGTAAAAAAAATATTATGTAAGAATATAAAAAAATAAACTCAAATTTAACCAAATCAGCTAGATAACAAATTGATTTTTCAATTAAATGGATTTAATTGAATTTATATTAAAATTTATTTAAATTAAAACCTAATTTTGATGTCTGGGTAAATTTTTTAATATACTAATTAGGTAAATTGAATAAGTTAAAAAAAACCCTCTTGGCTTAGTTAAATTGATTTGGTTTATTTCCAAAAAAACTAAAACTCAGTTACGGACTTGTCATGCAAATAAAACGGTGCGTTGCAATTTCGAAATTAATATTACACAGGCACAAAACGGTGCGTTGCACCTTTCGTCCATCTTGAATTATTCGGCCATGTTATTGTTCACGTGAACAGTAACATGGCCGACTGTGACGAGAGGGTCAACGGCCGGTACCATTGGGTAGAGGAGGCCGAGGTGGTTCTTCCTGTTATGGTGGCGTCGGAAATGTTGGTCTGTGGTGGCCGGAGGAGGCTTCCAAAGGTGACGGGGCTCACGTTGCAGCTGCTGTAACCATGGTTGTTGCCTCGCCGGAGAGTGTGGTTAGGTTGCTAGTGTGTAGGGGAAGTTCAAGGTGGTTATAAGGGTGATGTTGGTTGGTTGGGTGGCCTCTAACGGTGGAGAGAGAGAGAGCTCGACAGGGCTGATTTTAGAGAGAGAGAGCACCTGCAAACCGAGAGAGAGAGAAGGAGCTGGTTGCCGAAGGGAATGAGGGATGATGGTGTGCTTTTTGTGTGATATTTCCTTGTTTTTTGCTTGTTTTTCTTTGCTAAAATTTCTATAAACTTCCCCAGAATTTCTTGTTTCTGTGTTCGTTTGTTCATGTGTTCACGTACATGGCAGTAGAAATGAAAGCAGTATTGCATGGGTGAACGCAGCTTTTATTTTCAACATTCTTCAGTTTATTAACCTGCGTTTGTTTTGAAAAGCATAAAAAATATGTTTTTCAAAACGCGGCCGAACCGCTGAAAATTTAGTGGGACACACAGAAAAAATTTGGGGTCTCGTTTGGTATTAGTGGCGTTTAGCTCCGCGTTAAACGCAAACGCAGCGTGAAACGCGGAGCCAAACGGCCACTTATTATTGTTTAACTATGTTTTTTTTTAAATATTTTCTTACATGGCTGACATGACACTATTTCGTTTTTCCATGAGAATGATTTTTAAAATGTCCCCAAGAGATGTGGCCTGATAATAAAAGACTTGAGATTTGTACAAGAGGTCTTGAGTTCGAGTCAGGGCATGTACCTCTTGTAAGAGCCTAAGACAACCGAGGTTTTATTCGCTCACCTGGACCCACGAAGTGCGCTTTCCGGGAAATGGAGTTTCCTCGAATAAAAAAAAGATTTTTAAAGTATTTTTGTTCTCTGCTGATGCTAAGTAAATTAAGAACAATGAGCTAGGATTTTGCAGTGTGATGTAGGTTCCAATGCAAATAAGATTTGGTAAATAAACTTCTAGTATGATTCAGTGGTAAAAATTTAAGATTAAAATATTTATTTTCCATATAATTTCATATTAGAACTCTGAGATTTCTAATATGATAGTTATTAGGCATACATGATTATTAAATGCAAGACTCATGAAATTAGTCAAGTTACACGCAAGGTAACCAAACATCCATCTAAATAAAAAAAAAGATTTGGTAAATTGGTTGTCTTCCCGTGTCTCCATCCTTGTTTCTAAAATAAGGGTTCTTGCTTGATGAAATGAGCTTGATCAATTCGGTTTGCTATGGTTCGTGGCATGGTTGTCAAAATCGCGAGTTGACTCGTAAAATCGTACGATTTTGAGAATCAACTCATCAAATCTGGTTAACTCGGAAAGAAAAATCATTTTTGGTCAAACTCGGTCAAACTCGGTCGAAATCGCAAAATCAGACCGGATCGGTCCGATTTTGCGATTCTTCTTGAATTCTTTCAAATGAATTGCGGCGCCCACCCTCCCCCTCTCTGTAGCTCTCTATAATCTATATATATTATATTATTATATATATCAATCTCTCTCTCTCTCTTTTTATATATATATAATAATATATATATATATATATATATATATATATATTATATTATATTATTATATATATCAATCTCTCTCTCTCTCTCTCTCTCTCTCTTTATATATATATATATATATATCTTCCCCTCTCTCCGTGTGTGTGTGTGTGTGTGTGTGTATATAAAATGAAATCTTGAAAATTAGTATTATTAGCTTTAAAATTTATACTTATTTTTTTTTTAAATATTTTTTTTATTTGAAATTATATTTTTTTATATTTTTAAATCATTTTCATGTTCTGATGTCGAAATAATTTATTGGAGTTGGAGCTAGTACTAGCAATATCGGTGTTGATACCAATATTAATATTGATAATCCTTTCAATAGTAATGCTTTTGATGAATATATTAAAAATAACGAGGAAAATAACGGTCATGAGACTGATTTTAATTTATATAGCACATTAGCAAAATATTTATTTTAAATTTATTAGTTTTTACCTAATAAAATTCTATGGACATAATTATTTTGTAATGTATTTTTAAGTTATTTTGAATCATGTATGAACCTTAACTAATGAAGTTTTATGGCCATAATTATGTTGTATTGTATTAAAAAATATTTTACTTACGATTTTACAATTTTTTTGCCTAAACGATTTTAGCTGTGATTTTACGATTTTTTTACGGAAAAATTCAGGTACGATTTTACGATTTTACGATCCGATCTTACGATCCGAGTTTTTGAATCCCCTTCCGTTTCGTGTCAAAATCGCGATTTTGACAACCATGGTTCGTGGTGTAATGTAGGTCATAAATATAGTTACTTTTTACATAAAATTATGAATAATAAAGCACATTTCATTTTTTCCTTTCAATTCAATCACCTTCTCCCATTTTTTTTCTTTTCCATTTTCCTTCTTAAATTTTAATTTAATTTTTTTTGTCAATTTTATCCTTAGATTTTAATTGTTATACAAGTCGATTTTAGATTGGTCAAGTCAACTAGATCATATCAGAGCAACCCCCACATAGTTTAATTTTAAACACGGGCTAAGTAAAGAGATTGGGTAACAGATTTTTCCTTGTCAATCTCATCATTATTCTCTCTAAATTATTCCTTAGATATTTTTCATATTAGCTATCCAAGTTGCTTTTGAGTTGTCCAAGTTGATAGAGTCATATTAGAGCAACTCTCACAAGTTTTAATTTTAGACTCGGACTAGGCAAGCATTAGGGTGAAAGGTTATTTTACATCAATTTCATCATAAATATTTTTTTACTAGTCAATCGAGATGAATTTGGATGGACTAAGTCATTTGGGTTACGTAAAGGGAAACTCTTTCATGATTTAATTTTAAAATAAAGTTAAACAAGAAGTTAAATTAAGAACTTTTAAGGTTTAGCCATAGAGTCTAATTTAATAAAAATATCAAATAATGTCTTATAACTTGAATATTTATAATTAAGTTTTTTTAAAAAGAATTAATCTAATTTGTGATACAACGAGAGGATGTAAACTAGTGACATGCTATAATTATTTAACTAGATTACTATGTTGTATAACATGACAAAACACATTAAACAGCGTGACACTAACCTTTTCATGTTATGCTGTGAATCGACTTATTTTTATAAATATTGTACTATAATAACTAAAAAGCACATAAAAAATGAAATTGTTTTTTGAAGTTGAGTTATTTTTATTTGATTGTTTTTTTACTTAAAAATGTCTCTCCTTTCTATACATACACACATACATACATACATACATACATAAAAAATACCATTCACTTCAAATGAAGATATTATAGCATTGGATACGAGGTGAAGATTATGGTAAATATGCATCATTGGTGATTTTGCATAAGAAAATTAAAATAAAGATGAGTTTGGTTTTTATTTTATTTTTAAAAAAAAAACTTATAATCTTATGAATGTTAGAAATTTTATGGGTCTATTTAGCTAATAAAAAACAAATACATGTATAAAAACAAATCTTAGTGAAAATATTTTCTTTTTTTTTTATTGACCATGAATTTTATTCTATCTTCTTCTTATATCTATTTTTTATTTATTTAAAGTAGGCTCAAAATAAATAATAAAATGTCGAACACCATAAAATCTCCCACCGTGAGACGTGGTTTCCTGTTTTCGTCTTTCAATTATTTTGTTTTATTGCAGAGCGATGTCTAGCAATCTTGCTTCTCGTAGTACTTTCTTTAAAAAAACAATTCTTGTAGGATTGGGCTTATGTGCCCTAAGGACAAGATCCAGTCCATCTGTGGAAATATCAGAAGATACACATGTAATTTGAAAATTAGCCCACAAGATTCCTTCAGGTATAATCCAGCCCAAATATTAACTGGTGTTATTCGTACTTGGTGATCACTAGCTCGGAGCTCCGCTTCATTTCTGTTTGACTTGATTGCCCTGAGGGCTGAGCCTGAGAATGGAGTAGAAACTGAAAATCGGAAGAAATGATGTTAAACTGGAAATGGAGTCTGCTGGAGGGGCTAGCCAGCGGCAATCTGGGGTGGCATCTTGGATACTTTTTTCGTGTTAACATCCTCGTTAAGAATGTAAGGCTTTCCTTTTTATCTCTACACTTAATTTCCCCCCTTTTCGATCTAAGCTTAAATAAGATCTATTATCTTTGAGATTTTACTATTTAGATTTGATTATCTTAATGAAATATGATGAATTGAAAATTGATGTTTTTCTTTTATGTTGGGATTTGTATGTGGTGTTTTTCTTTTTAATGGAAAATTGATGGGCAGCAAAGTAAAGGGGGAAATATGATGAATTTAACTTCATCGCTTTTATTCTTAGGAAAAAACACATTTTTACTGTAATCGAATCCGACCATCAACATTATTATGACCAGAGTGCAGAAATCTTAATGAAATACTTATCGTCTTTTTGCAAAATAAAAGTATTCCTTTCGAGTAGTTCCATCAGATGACACTACAAGAATATTCCAAGTCTCACTCCCACCCCTTCGATCAAATCTAGTGTTTCTTGCAATTATGCTTCCGTTCAAATGTAATTCTGTTTTCATTTTTCAGACTTCTCTATTCTCTTAAAGTGTTAAAAGGAGTTGTTAGTCTTGTTCACTGTAATGGCGAAGCGTGGAACCAAATTGATTGGCTGGCATGGACTTCAAAACTATCGGGTGCCTGTTGTGGTTACGTGTCTGGCTGTGATACTTGTATTGTTAATATTGTTGTTTTGCAACAATGGGAAAACCCCTGATTCTTCTCTTGGATTGCCCATAAAAAAGTGGAATTCTTTTGAGTCAGTGCAATTTCACCCAACAGTAGAGTTTAGGAATGGAACAGATGTGATATGGCAAATACCCAGTTTGCCGAAAGCAGTTCTCTTTGTGGCTCATGGATGCAATGGTGGAGCTGTTAACTTTTGGGACAGATCTTCAAGCTGCCCTAATTGCATTGGTCTGCCTGAGGAAAGGCTGCTTGTTATTCATGCACTTGCTCGCAAATTTGCCGTGATCACAATTTCAAGCGCAGGGAGATGCTGGACATTGGGGGAGGAAAGAATAATTGTTAAGAATATAATACAATGGTGGGCACTGACACATAATCTTGAGTCACTTCCTCTTGTAGCTTTGGGGGCCTCTTCTGGTGGATACTTTGTCTCTGCACTCGCCACCAATTTGAGGTTCAGTAGCATAACAATTATGATTGCGGAAGGGGTGTTTGATCAAATGAATATCACAGTGAACTATCCACCTACACTTTTTGTTCACATGCCTAAAGATTCATACAGGCAGCAGAAGATAAGTGAGTTTATAGAAGTTCTGAAGAACAAGGGCATTGATGCAGAAGAGGTTGAATGCATGGAGTTTCCTTTGTCACCAAGTTTCTTAGCTGATAGAATCCCAGGAATGAATCAAAATGTTTCTTCCAAATTGTTTGAGCTATTTCAGGTCAAGAGTTTTGTTGATGGGAATGGATATATGAAGAAAGACGGGCGTGCAACACGATGGAAAGAAGCTCTCCGTGAATGCAAGAACCTTGTGCTGGATAAGAGTATGGTCCAACACGTCCAGGAGGAACTCAATCTTGCATTTGCTTACCATGAAATGACTAGCCTGCAGTCTGAGCAAATATTTAAATGGTTTGAATCTCATTTGAACTAATCAGCACTCTTTCTGGCAAGTCAGTTTCTTAAAATCCATATCTTAAAAATCAGAGCAAACAAAGCAGGATTCAACACCATCGACCTAATAGAATGGAAGGGAGGTGAAATGTGTTACGGATGACTGTAATCTTTGGTGGGAGTTTGTGTTTTTTTGACAATGGTTCTTCCAAAGCTGCTGAGGCTTGAGTTTTTAGTTGAATAAGTGATATGGGGATTTTGAATCAACATTTGAGTTACTGTCGCAGTTGGTTTTTTATAACTCAAACGCCAAGCTATTTTGGCATTAAGAGCCTGTTTGACACAGGTGTTGCTGTTTTGATTGAGGTTGAAAAAAAGCAGTTTCATGAAAAACGTTTTTAGCTGCGGTTCAAAACTAAAATTAAAGTATTTTGTTAAAATTGTGGTTGAGTTTGAGGTTTAATGAAAAACAGTTTTGAGTGTTTGGTTATCATGCTTTTCATATTGCTGTCAACTTGTGAAATGATTTTAAATGACACATATATTTTTTTTAATATTGTGGATTTAATTATCATAATAATAAAATGTAATTAATAATTCAAGTAAATTACACACTCGTTTTTATTCTCCCATCAAACTACTTGCAATTCCATCACGAATTAAATTCATACGATACGTCAAGGCTATGGAGTAAAATGAAGTAAAACCGGTTACGATATCCAATTTTCGTTTTAAAACATGATAAAGATGCAATATATTTTTTTACGAAAAATATGATGGGAAAAACCTTGGAATTCGACCGTATGCATGAAAACAACACTTTTTATGTTTTTTTTTTAATTTTTATATTTTTTAATAAAATAAAACAAAAAAAATCAGTGGATTGATTATCTAGCCCTGATGGGTCGGACTGCCTACCCAATGTGCATGGGATAGGCCTCCAGCCCACCTCCCTTATGCGTTTGGGCTAGGCACAAAGCCCGACCCACTTCACGCAAGCCTGGCTTGCATGAATAGTGGGACGTGAATTACATCCCACTGCATGCAGGCGACGAGGCGAAGAAGATGATGAATAGTTAATTTTTCAAGCGTGACGAAAGGTGTACTTGTTAGTACCGTTGGGTAGAGGAGGTTAAGGTGATGATTCCTGTTGTGGTGGCGTCGGAAATGGTGGTCTGTGGTGGCCGGAGGAGGCTTCCAAAGGTGACGGGGCTCATGTTGCAGTTGCTATAACCGTGGTTGTTGCCTCGCCAGAGAGTGTGGTTAGGTTGCTAGTGTGTAGGGAAAGTTCATGGCGGTGATAAGGGTGATGTTGGGTGGCCTCTAACGGTGTAGAGAGAGAGAGCTCGACAGAGATGATTTTTGAGAGAGAGCACCTGCAAACTGAGAGAGAGAGAAGGAGCTGGTTGCCGAGGGGAATGAGGGATGATGGTGTGATTTTTGTGTGATTTTTCCTTGTTTTTTCCTTGTTTTTATTTGCTAAGATTTCTGTAAATTTCCCCAGAATTTCTCGTTTCTTCCCTGGTTTCTCTCTCGCGACAGCAACGATGAAGACGATGGACCCATGGTTTGCATTCATTACGTCTGCGAAGTTCATCTGTTAAATGCAAGAAACGCAGGTAATACCTGAAATAAAACGCAGCCAAAAGCATCAAATTTTTACTTCTCATAAACGGCGGTTCGAACGTGATTTTGGTGGGTCCCACCACAATTAAAATTGTGGTTTTCTAATCACCAAACGGGTGCAAACTGCTTTTTCCTTAAAACGCAGTTTGCACCGCGTTGCCAAACGGCATCTAAATCACGCAGTGCGTTTAAGCATAGTTTGTGTTTTTGTTTGAATTGACCTCCTCAGATTACTGCTGGAGCCCCAAAGAGTGCTTCTGTCAAATGATATAATGGTTTCAAATTCATGGAAACACTTTTCCTGACTGGTGATGCGTTTACTAGCTTTATTTTGCCAACTGATGGAGCAGCTTGTGGTTGGTGTCTTACTGCTAGTTATTCTGTTCTCTAATTGTCAGCACTCATGATTAAATACATCATAATTTGAAAACCAATGCCAAAACAGTTAGCAATGTGCTCGCTTAACGTTATTATATAGATCAATAACTACAGATGTTCATTACAATTAGAAAAGGTGTGTTGGTTCTGTTGGATCTTAAAACAAAGGGAGAAGACAACAGCGAGGGTTTTCTGTGATAGAACGACTGTAAATTCTAAATGTATGACCAAATAGCTGTGATGAAATGAAATGATCATAAAGAATCTAGGTTTCCATTTACACAATCGCGCCAACTCAACGGGCTTACATAGGCAGAGTAATGGCCTCCCGAGTAGGCAAGCACAAGCCATAGAAAATCAGCTGTTCCTTTTCCAAATGTCAAATCCCACTTCATTCAATCATCAAAATCTTATTCAGCCAAGCTTGTCAAAAAAATCATGGAAAATCACATCCTAGAAAAAATCTGTCACTGATATATTCCACCATTGACTATCATCTCCATCACCAAATCATTCCAAGAGTCTATTGGCCCAGGCAAGCACCAATGTAAGCAATCATTCTGAACTTTAGCCTTCTTATCTGCAGCAAATGGCTGAAACTGCCTGTACGGTCCCGGGTGCCCATCTGGTCTCAGCAATGATAATCGAGTGGTATCCAGTAGTTTCAAAACCACCCTTTTTTCAGGTCCTAACGCTGCAGCCTTCGCGAATTCTTCCAGTTCAATATTACGCATTATCGTGTCTACGTCAGTCATATTAACCTCGTCTTCTTTGAAGGGCACCTTTCTATTGCAAGTTCCCCCACTAAACCATTCTCCATTCTCGAAGTGGTCTGGCGTAGTTGTTCTAAGGAAAGCAAGAGTATTGTGACCAGAGCTTGTGATGAAGTTAAAAACCAGCTGCAATGCTTTGCGATACGCATAATCGAACCCTAGCTCAGTTAAATTCTTTCCAGGGCAGTAATGGCAACCTGTAACCACGTTGTTCTCATGGTAGATGGCAGTTTTCAGGAACCATTTTCCTCCGGCAATTGTTGCATAATCAAAACTCCTATATTGACCGGTCCATTTTTTATCAAGTTCATCTAGATGAAGCTGGATTTCTGAAGAGGAAACTCCGTTCATGTCTTCAAAAATATCAGCTTTGATGAGGAAGGGGGTCCAAATTACTGAAAGGGTGAAGTTGTGGGTTGGAAAGAGCCATATTTTCGACCTGTATTCCTCATCATGGTATGTTTCGACAGCTTGCTCCACCTGTTGGACATAAATAACAAGCAATTGAGCAATTATTGCCAATGGGACCAAGTTCCGAAAACTGCCAGCAGAATCTAACGCTGCAGCACAAAATCAAAATCTATGATGCTGCAGAACAAAAACAATTGCATCCAGCTAGATCAAACATGTAATGCTGCGGTAGGTCATAGTGTATCCACCTAGAATTTTATTAAATGTAAGGGGGCTGGGGGTAGTGGGGTCTGAATCTGGGATTCGAACATAAAAAAACTCGATCATTTCCTAAATTCTTTGCATGGCCTATCAGTTCTCCGGTGAATCCACTAGCCACTTTCCTTTTTATTCCTTTTCTGGACTATTCTTAAACCTAAATAGAACATATCACTCCAAAGCAAAGGAAAAAAAATGATGCATCTCCAGAATAAGAAAAATTAGGCAAACAGATCATCACCTGGGATTATTTATTTATTTTTTTCCATGGAGAACACTATATTTATTTTGTGCAAGACTTAGCTTGAATTAATGAGTTTAAATCAGGTTTTATCGTGTTAGTAAATACAACAACTGCTAACAGTTGCTGATTATTGCTGCCAAATAATTCAATAGACTAGCCAACAAGATTTGTGGATATATAAATGACTAATAGTTCAATGTCATGAGCGCACATAATAAAGATTCAAAATGAAAATTGAAATCCTCCACAAGTATGGTAGGTAAACCATCTCCGAAAAAGACTGGATAACCTCTTAAAAGCGGTGCTCTGACCATTAAAGTAGCAGCTGTATTTCACAATAAATTAAGATATGATCTAGCTTCATGAGGAGAAAAAAAGAATCCAACAAAAGAATTCAAGCTGGCACATCAAATAACAAAAAACCTTTAGATATAATACCCCAATTTTTGACAGAAATTCATCAGTAACCAGAACCCTGTCCCAGGTTCAATGTACAAATATTTACAGTAGTGATATGAAGAGGCAAAGTGTCTTTAACCATGACAACCTCAAACTACACCACCTCAGTTCAATGCCTAGTTAAGTAGTTAGCAATTCTAATCTCGCATGTAAAAGGTGGCTAATGTGTAGCAATTGATACAGAATAATTAAACTTAGCCTCTACTCTAACTCTTTTGACTAGTTCAGTTTTCATAAGAAACAGCACATTGCACATATTGATGATCTACAGTGCTCCCTCATATCAATTTAGGAACTTTAATTAATTGTTGCACCTGACCAAGAAATTATTCACAATGAAGTGCTAACCATCGAAAAACTTAACCAAGCAAATGCTACGTAGTTGGCGACCAATAGAGAAATCAAAATAGCAAAACACAGAGAAAATTTCTTCAGGCTCTTCGTTTTACCTGAGAGAGAATGCAAAGCAATGACTGGACATGGTTACGTGAAATGGAATCACCAATGAATGCCCATGACTTGTTCCTCATCAGATGAAGAAATTTTTTAGGTTTAAACCTGGGGAGACTGCAGCCACGCGGACTCCACCTCCAGTAGAGGTACCCTGAATCAGGTCTTCCATTTTTCATACAATTTTGATGACCTTCTATCTGAAAGCAACTCTGATTGGTGTACACCGGACCAGAAGGGTCCGGTACCCATTCTCCAGTGAACAAATCACACTTTCCTGCAATTACATGGGCATGGAAGACATCACTACACTACAGAGAGTGGCATGGGAGTACTAACTGGAGGTGAAAGCTAATGCAAAGACTTGACAGCAAACGAAATTCTATGAAATGGGAGCGCAAGCCTTAAGTGAAATAATAATAGTAATAATGATGATGATGCCTGAATTAAATGGTGAATGATTTATCTGCATTGATGTGTACACTGGAGAAGACAGGATGAAAGAACTGCGACAGTAAAATAGAATAAATAGATGTAATAAAAAGCAATAGCAAAAGAAAAGGATCGATTCAATCTTCAAATATTCGGAAAATGAAAATGAAACGAGGGAAAGAGAAGTTCTCATTGAATCACAAAACAAAGACTGTACACTGAATCCAGTTTTCGCATCTAAGAAAACCCACATCCTCGTTTTGATTAGAACTTTCTTACAACAAAACCAATTCCTCGTTTTGATTAGAACTTTACCTGATTGTGAAGTTCGGCTTTTATTAGCTTCAAAATCATTAGAAGCTGGCTCTTCAGCAGGCATAGAAGCCATTAAAAACTCTGGTTTAGTCTCTTCATTTGCTGGTACGGATGTCTCGACAACTGAATAGAATCTGAATGAATCAGAGATTAATAAACGAAAAGCAAGACCCACCAGGAGAACTGAGGCCGCAAACTTTATAATGACGTTATTGTGTTTCAAGAGTGAAAATGGGTTCAAATCAGACCTCATTTCCTTCACCATTGGCGTCAGAGAGGCCAACAAATTCTCTTAGATTTTGAGGGGGGAAAAAAGAAAAAAAAAGAAAAAAGGAGTGGAATCTGGTTTCCTTTACAGCCCAAATGGTGTTTTAGCATGGAAAATTAATTATGGTTTGATTTCCTTTCGTTTTTTCATGTGCAATTAGGTGCCTTGTCTTTACAAATTATTTTTCCGGGGTAGCCCTTATTCTTTTCCTTCACACCATTCTTTCATCTTACTTGCGCGTGTCTATATATATATATATAAATATCACAATAATAGACCATCCACTTATAATGGCTTCCTTTTTTCTCTTCTGTCTGTAATCTGGTTGAAGTATGGTGATCCAGGCTGGGGTTTATAATCTGGTTACCGTTATAAACTGATGGTGGACAAGGAACAGTGCATGATAACAGTAGAGAGCACATGTGTCCTGAGATTGCACATGTGTCCACAAGTTGCAAGAATGTTTGAGAGTAGAATGAGAGTTGATTTTGAAATAGTTTTTATTTAAAAATATATTTAAATGATGATTTTAAAATAATAAAAAAATTATATTAGCATTTAAAAATAATATAAAATATCGAAAACAATTGATTTCAAATAAAATATAAAAGTAAATAAAAAAAAAATACTTTTAAAACTAATTTGAAGTAGGTAACACTGCACATGGGATGTCCTCTCTACCACCTTAGATCTCAGAAGTCATTGATGGATTGCATATGCATTCGCCATTAACACACAGCTGGAGCCTGTCCACACTGATTTTTAAGAGTTTTTTTACGTCACATGTGGACCAAATGGACCGCCCCTCAGTCCCTCCTATCCTCTCTAGGAATTGAAAGGTGACCAGATCATTTACGTTTCAAATCTACACCCACCATATGATTAAACGAAAAAAAGAATCTTTATATCCACCAGATATAGTTTCCTTTTCCACGGAGATTGCTGCAACTCAGATATAGTTTTAACAATACTGTAATTAATTTATAATTAACCCATCTGTTTCCTATCATCCATTTATAATTAATTGAACTCTTTCACCAATTTATTAGTTTATTTTAAAAAATGTTTAAGGCAACGAGGAGGAAAGAAGAAGATAAAATTCTTGACGTGGAAAGACAAGAAAAAAACTATAAGCAAACCTCTGGGCAAATTGCACTGGTGAATTTATAATATTATATTTGCTTTTTGAGATGCTCAAGAAGGGCATGTCGGTGTCTTTATTTTTTAATACATTGTTGGTATTACAATATGCTCACGGTGATTTTTTTAATGGGGCGTAAATCCCGCTGTATGGTTAAAACTCAAAGATTAAAACTTCCTGATAAGCTAAAAAGATAGGAAAATTAAAACTACCAAGAAGTCTGATAATTCAGAGTGATGTAACACGCAACACTTAGGAGCGTGTTTGGGAGTATGTTTCTAAAATACTTTTGAAAAAAGATAAAAATCATTTTTATTTAAATTAATTTTTTTATGTATTTAGATCATTTTGATGTGTTTACATTAAAAATAATTTTAAAAAAATAAAAAAAAATCATTTTAATGTATTTTTTTTTAAAAAAAACAACTTTAATCACACTACTAAGGGTATGTTTAATCACCTTTAATCACCTCACGCCCTGTTTAGGTGGCGCGTGCGGCGTACTACAGTGGCCGGAAATTGGATACCGACGTCCAACCCGATGCGCCGCCGCATGGTCTTCCTCCCGCGGTGGCGCGTGTAACCTAAAACAGTCTGTGGACGCGGAGGAGGCCGGTTAAAGCCGCCGGCCACGTTTCTCTCTCTCCTGCACGTAAATGTGCAGGAGAGTCCCCCATTTTTTGTTGCTTTTCACTTCGGTCCCTCAGCTTTTAATTTCGTTTTTGGTCCTGATTTCTGTTATATAAGTTTTGATTTGGTTCGATTGGGTCATCCGATTTTAATTAATTGAATGTCAAAGTTTCACTTCGGTCCTGCTACTTTCAATTTTCGGATTGGCTGTATGTAACTCAATTAATTCGGTACACAAGTTCCGATTTTTGCAATTTTGTCCTCTGATTTCAATTGAGAATAAATTTAATTTGCATTTCAGCCCTTTGACTTTTAATTTTTTAATTTAAGCCCTTTATATTTGATTTTCATTTCAGTCCTTATAATTTTATTTTTTTATATTTCTAGAATAATCCCTACTTTTGTCCATGTATATATAAGTGTATTTAACACAATAATAATAATAATAATAATAATAATAATAATAATAATAATAATAATAATAATAATAATAATAATTTAATTATTTTTTATTCTTACTCTTCTGCGTTTTTTTTTCTTTCTCCCGATAATTTGATCATATTTTTTTTGTTTTGCCGGTAATAACAATAATAATTGTTTTTTTCTTTATCTTTTGTTAAAGTTTCTTGCATATTTTTAGTTTTTCATTTATTTTTGTTTCTTTCATTATTAGCATAATAATAATAATAATAATAATAATAATAATAATAATAATAATAATAATAATAATTAAATTGTTTTTCTTGCTTGCTCTTTCTTTAATGTTTTTTTTCCCTCCGAAAAATTTGATAATTTTTTTTTTGACAGTAATAGCAATAATAGTTTTTTTTTTTAATCTTTTGTTAAAGTTTCTAGGATATTTTTAGTCTTTCATTTATTTTTGTTTCTTTCATTATTAATATAATAATAATAATAATAATAATAATAATAATAATAATAATAATAATAATAATAATAATAATAATTTAATTGTTTCTCTTACTTATTCTTTTGTTAATGTTTTTGAGTTTTTTTCCCAGGATAATTTAATAATTATTTTGTCGTTTTCGAGGGGTTGATTCATGATTACACTGTGGACATTGCGGCTAATTAAAAAAAAAAAAAACCAAGAACCGAAAACACCCCTAGAAAAAAAAAAACACGCCTTATCACCAAGCCCATTTTCTTTTGTGATCTTTTATAACGCAGTTTCTTTATTCTAAAAAATGTTATTTATGCTTGCGCAACAAACTCTACTTAAAAATTGCTACATTTTATCTCATAATCTATAATTTTTCTTAATTATATCATATAAATTTATTGTTTTTGATTTAATTATGTTAAATTATATACACAAAAATACCCGCGGCATCGCGGGCAATATAGCTAGTATATATATATATATTGTGCTGAAAGAGACGTGAGGCGTGGCCTATCCTCGTTGTTATCGGCCTATCCTGCCAACAAAGCTTCCTTTTTTCTGAATTTTCTTTTAGTGAAAGAGATTGTTTTTTATATATATAATATTTTTTATATATAAATTTATTAAAATAAATTTATTTTATTTTTTAAATTTATTTTTAACGTATCCATCCAAATAATCTTAAACAGATAATTTAAAATAAAAAATAATTTAATTTTTTCGAAGAGAATGATTCGACCGCACTTTCAAATTCTATGATTTCTTTCTTTCTTCTCCCATGAAAAACATAAAAATATAAAAATCCCTCTTATAAAATTTTAAAAAAAAAATAGAGAGAGAGAGAGACAGGATGTCTGCTCTACAATTTCAACTAAAACCCTCTTGTCCTTCACTCCCTTCTCCTCTCCACATGAAGAATCTGCAACCCCTGAACCGAATCCCCTTCCCTTCAAAACTCTTTAAACGAACAAACCCTACACTCAAATCCCCTTCAAAAACCCGGCTTCAGCCCCTTTATTCCACCTTTTCTCTCCTTTCTTTTCTCACCCCGCAGCAAAAGCAACAGCTTCAAATAGGCCCCCGAAAACAACGACAACAAGGGAACACTAGCGATCCATTTACTTTGGGGTCTTCTCTTCTTTTTCAATGCTGGTCATGAAAATCAAGGTGAGATTTCTCTGTTTTTTCTAAAAAAAACGTTTTCCATGCTTTGCTTTTTTCTTTTCTTTTGTTATAAGTCATCAATTCGTTTAGTATTTCTATCAAACCCTTTTCTTCTGTCTTTAGGATAGTTCCTGTGTTTGGTTGCAGATGTGAAGGAGAAAAGGGGAGCAGAGATGATGAGGGACGAGGGTTTGATTTGGAATAATAAATTTCAACCGTAACATTTGTGTGGTTTTTGTGGTGGGAATTCGATGAAACGCCATGAAAAGCAGCTATTTGCATATTTTTTATGGTGGGCCCCATATCATGTGCAACTGTTTTAATGGCCTGTTTGGAAGTGTGGTTGCGGTAGCTTTTCAAAGTGCTTATCGTGCCGAAATACATCAAAATGATATTTTTTTATTTTTTAAAAATTATTTTTGAAATCAGCACATCAAAATGATCTAAAACACACAAAAACATATTCATTTAAAATGAAAAAAAAAATTCAAATTTCGGCCAAAAGCCGGTGGGATCGCAATGCCAAATGGGCACTAAGAGTTTACCAAACGGTAATTCAGTGACTTTTTTTTCAAACGTAGTTAAAATCACAATACCAAACGGGCATTAAATTTACACTATAATTAAAAAATGATTTTTGGGAACTTGGCTCCGAAGGACAAGAGGTAGGTCCACGTGGCACCGGCAAAAAGTTTGATCATGTGTTTTGGGGGCAGCACTGTTTGCTTTAACGAGGATCGTACAAATAAACAAATTGGGGGTCTCCCTGCTACTCTGTACTGATAAACCAATGATTGGTTAGGCCAATCTCGTGAAACCCAACTCAATCTCAGGATACTTGTATATTCTCTGAGCTCGTACGGGTCTTTTGGAATACTAATGGAGTTACTTTCAAAAAATTATAAATTATTCGAATTGCAGTGGAGTTTATATATATATATATATATATATATATATATATATATATATATATATATATACACATACAGTAAATGGAGTTTTGAACCAACAAAACTCTCCAATGGGGCTCTTAAACCTAGAGCTATATTTAGAAACGATTTTGACTTTTTTTTATCTTATAAAGCCCTTTCCTTAGTGGGAAGAGGCTATCAAGTACTCGTGCCATCACTAGAAAAGCTACAAGCTTTTTACTAAATGGGCCATATAACTGTCGCTTTAATACATGTTTGAGAATATAGTTGTGTTGTTTATAAAAATATTTTTTTATTCAGAAATATATTAAAATATTTTTTTTAGAATATTATTTTGACATCAACATATAAAAATAATTTAAAAACACTATTTTTTAAATTTATTTCAAAAATGTTTTTAAAACGCAATGTCAAACAAGGTTTTAGTGTTAATTCTTTATAGTAAAGCTTTCAAGCCCTAACACCATCAACTATAAAGTCATGAGCCCCCTACTTCTTCTCCAGTATAATCTTGAAATGGTACATGACTTTCGAGTTGTACGCTATTACACAGAATGATCTTCGGATTCCTCTCAATATCTTAGCAATTTTTTTATTAATGAGTTTCTCCTTCAAGGTCCCTCTATCTCTAACCCCCCCCCCCCCCCCAAAGTCACTAAGTACGACTCCCTCTTTTTAAATTCCCTTCGATCTCTTAGAAAGTCTTCTGAGTAGACACTCACTCGTTTTACGTTGTCCTCGGACTCTTAGAATATTTTCCAAGTATAGGCTCGCCCTTTTTTGGGGTTCTTTCAGCCACTTGAAATTTTTTAAAAGTACGATCTCTTTTTTTTATGATTTCTCCACATATTAGAAAACTTTTCTAAATATAGGTTCTTTATGGTTTCACCTCATCTTTCGAAATGATTTTTTTAAATATATGTTTTTTCATGGTTCCCTTCTATATACTTAAGGATATTTTCAACTATGGTGCATGCCCTTATACAGGGGCTCTCTAGTATATTACTCGAGGTTTCCACCCTTTTTCTTTTCTTATACAACGAAAAATCAATAAACTTATCATGGTAACCAAACATTTTTTATAAGTCTTTGCATTCTAATGTCACAAAGACTTGGAGGGCTTTTGATAAAGCTAAATTTAATGTGCAAAAACTCAGTCTCTGGACCTAATCACGCATGAGCTCATCTTAAATAAAATAAAAATGTTATCTTCGTCTACAGGAAAGTCTCCCTCTTCTCCTAGGATCAACCTATGGGAAGAGCTTAGCCTCTATGGAATTAGCTCAGGGGAAGAGCCCAATCCTAAATGACTTAATCTAGGGATCCAATAAATTTTGGATAGTACTCCGTACATCCATATGTGTATAGAAAATATTTTAATAGCCTACCATATTTCCAT
The DNA here is from genome assembly GCA_009078335.1 of Salix brachista. Lineage (NCBI taxonomy): Eukaryota > Viridiplantae > Streptophyta > Magnoliopsida > Malpighiales > Salicaceae > Salix > Salix brachista. The sequence continues at coordinate 13,950,489 of CM018573.1, forward strand.
CTTATTAATGTCTAGAGATCTTTATTCCTTATTAATTCTATTATAGAAAAATAACTCTCCATCCCATCTTTTCCATAAAAAACAAGATTTACGGGTTATAAATATTTCATGAATCTTTTAAGCTATAGTTCAAAATCTTCATTCTCTAATGCAAAAATATTTTCAGAATATCTCTCTTTAAAATATCATTGCATTCTCTCTATCTACAAAGATATTTATTTAAACATGCAAGTCTTATTACTTATCACCGAAACCCTTTTGTAGGAACTTGACTACATCCATGAAGAATAAATTTATGGGTATTGCTACATCCATTTTGGCAAGTAATACCCATTTTCTATTTTTGTCATCTTAGTCATGAAGAATAGAGTAGATTGCAAGACTAAGTGATTAATCAATTTGTTCACATGCAAGACCATTGTTTCTAAACACCTTAAATTTTTTTGGACATCATCAAAATTAATATGCCAGGTTCAAATCAAATATTAAATCAAAATCTGGTGTCTCTCTCAAGGATAGGAAAATCCATAATTTCCATATAGCATGGGGTTCTCCATGCAATATTCGACAAGGGTAAGTGATCAATTAATGAGAGCAAAGAGTCTTAACATTGCAATTGATTTTATTTAATTATAAAATTTTGAGCAATATAACCAGGAACAATGTTTGATAGATTGAATTAGTACAATAGAAAAATGCTCCGTACTTTAAGAAGAGAAGTCCCACGAATTTGAAAGATACTTCAACAAATCAACGAGCAAAATGAAAGTCACCGTACGATCTCAAACAAGCAATCAAGATAACCCCTCATGGCCGATTACCTGTTTTATCGACCCTTTTTGAGTTATTTCTAGCTGCTGGCTTCACAAACCAAACTTGATACAAGAGCTACAATGTCCTACTCTCAGCTTCTCGGAATTATCCTTCCTGCTGTGTGATCGAATCCTCTTCTTTATCCACAACTTCTCGGAATTATCCTTCCTCCTGTGTGATCGGATCCTCTTCTTTATCCGCAACTTTCTCTTCACAAACTCACTCAAGGTGTTCAGAGTAGAAGAAGAGCGTAGTCTTTTCGTTTCACTCTTGGAGCCCATATTTGACACCAATATTGCAGCAGGGACGGCGACAGAAGCTTGAGAAGTTTTCTTGGACGACAGTCTTTTTGATCCTCCAAGAGATGGCAGTGTCATGAGGTGGCGCTCAATGAGATGAGTGAGGGACACCAACTCATGCGAGTCATATAATGAACTGTCTAAATCCCATATGGCCAATGCTTTCTCGTCATCTTCTTCTTCCTGCTGATCATCTTTTCTCGATTCTAACGTTCTATTCATTGGGATCTAACTTGAGATTTCAGAAGAAAAGAGAGACAACATAAATCTGCCTAGCTTGTGAGCAACTACAGAGATCAATTCTCATTCGATTTTGAATTTAAGCTGGCCACTTTAGAGAACATCTTGCCTTGTCACCATATATCTAATTTTGTAAGGCGACTAGAAGTTGAAGGTAGGATTCTGAAAATATCCCTTTAAATTAGAGAGAATGTGGGAATTATATTTGTTGAAAGGAAGAAAAAAAGGTGCGTGTTCGGTGAGGAAAATGACAGATCCCCTTGTTTACAAATGTATGTTAAAACCCTATTCATTTATAAATAAAACAACGTTTTGTGTTAATGCATTGCTGTCTAATGTAATGCTGTTAACGCAAAAACAGATGCTACGTATGGACATTGGCATGAACACGAATATAAATGTGTTTTTCTTATCATAACTGAAGAAACAAAAAGAGGGGAGAATGTCTTTAACTATCACGAAAGTTGATTTATATTATTTTGTTTACAATTATCAAGTAGTTTATATAATAATATCTTCACTACTTTTTTTCATTAAACTTAGCACATCAATTTAAACTCTAAGTTTTCTTACTTGATTTTGTAGTTAATTTAAAATTTAAATTAAATCATGTGAAAATCATTTTAACATAATATTGTCAAACTTGATGAACCCAAAGAAAAAGAAGAAGGAGAACACAAAGAAATAGATCAAGTTCATCAAATTTATGAATTAAACTACGTTGAATTAGTTTTTTTATTATTATATGAAAAAATATAGATATTAATTCATCATAAATTTAATATTATATAATAAAATTTAATTAAAAACCTATGTGCTGTCTATTAAGATGTAAGGCATTTTTTTTCTCTCACTATTAATCCAACCGGTGACATCAACTATGCATCTCCACTCGTTAACCGAGCTATTTAACAATTTCTATAAATTAAAATAATATATTAATATGATTTATTATTTATATTAATAGCTGAATTGACTATATTTAACTTCTAGCTGTATTGATAATTATGTTTTAGTTTTTTATGTGTAATATAATATTTTTTTACCCGTTTATACATACATGTAATCAAATAAATTGATAACTATATGTGTTAATAAATAAATAAAAAGTAATTAATAATAAATAAAAATTAAAAAACATATTAATATTATTATTTTTGGTCAGTACAATAATAACTGGGACAATTGTTAAAAAATAATTGAGAATGAAATTGAGAGAAAAATAAATGATAAAAATACAAAAAAATAATTAAAAACCAACAAAATATTCAATAGTACAGCTGAAAAGGACAAGAAAAATAAAATATTCAAGAAAAATAAAATATTCAAGGACAAAATAGGAAAAAAAATCAAAAGACCAAAAAAAAGCTCGAGTGTGAGGGTCTAAATAGACCAAAAGGTATAAAAAAAAAAAAAAAAAAAAAAAAAAAAAAAAAAAATGGGAATGAGGCATGCAATCATGCCATATCCATATCTTTTTTTCAATGGGCAAGTGACTTGTCATCCGCCTTTTTTATATTATATATAAAAAAAAGGCTAAGGAGGCGATGCTTCACTTGCTGAGTATCCACTATAAAGTGATTACCATTGTATAACTAAAAAATCAACTGAGGGGTTTTAGGGTCTTAAATCCTATTATTCATGTTATTTCCACCTAAAAAATTATAAAACCCTTTATACGCCACCTAATAACCTTAAAATACCTTACAACCACTCACAAAAACCAAATTCAACTAAATAAAAAAATATATAAACCGAACATGATCTCTTATTTTAGGTATGCTTAGAGAAAAACACCACAATCATTAAGTTTTCATTGTCGAATGTAACTTATTGACACCTAGAATGACAGGTTTCATTGTAGCCAAAGTGATAACTTTCTCTCCTCTCTTAAAGTCAGGGACTACAAAATGAACAAAATAAAATTTTGGACCAAAATAAAAATTATTGATATTTTAGGATTAGGTATTTTTTGTGTGTTTTACATTTTAGTCCATTTTCTTTTAATTTAGTATGTTTACCATAAATTCAAGCATAAATTCATCTAATTAAATCATAAGAGATTCAATTGGAAAAAAAATTAAGCTGAGGTGATAAAAATGAAACACCTAGGATACTCATATCTTTTAATATATTGGTAACAGAGGTAATAACTTCCATGACCTTCTCACTCTAAAATAGTTATTACCTCAACAATCTAAAAGAAATAAAGAGTTTTTATTACTATTTATATGAATAGTGAAACATTTTTTAATCTAAAAAATTAAAGAAGAGTGAGGCATAGTGGCTTGATTTGACTGACTTGTTACTGGTGAGTTAGACATTGAGCATCCTTTTGTTTTGTTTTTTGACACCCTGAAAACAATTTATCAAATTCATTCTTAAATACTATTATAAGTTTTCTATATTTTAAAAATATAATACAAATAATAAATTATTCATGAAAAATCAACGGAAATAAAATTTTATTATTATAAAATTTTATAAATAAATTTGAACATGATTTATCACATATGATTTTTCCTTGTTAACTTGCATTAACAATCATTAAATATTGTGTTAAGAGAAACAATCATTCTAGTTAAAAACAGTGTATAAACTAAGATAAACAAGAGTTACATTAATAAAAACATTTATCTTGATTAAAAAATAATTAAAAATCACTATATTTCTGGATTTAATAATAATATTAAAAGAATATCTTCTTCTTCCCTCCTGATTCAGTACAAAATCACTAAACAAGTTACAATTAGTGAATTCTAAAGTGACACCATGTCTAATCACTTGCTTAAAGTGCTTATAAAGTGATTCGCACTCAAAGTCTAAAGCTTCCTAAAGGATATCATTAGCTCGGAACTTCCTTCAAATTCAAAATTTCTTTCTATTCTCCATCGATTTGCAGGGGGTAAGATGTTTCATTGACCTTGAGTGGACAATGACAAGTTGCACCGGCTCTAATGGAAACCTGAGGACAGCAAACTCGCAAGAGTTATCCAAATTTTAAATTAAAAAATAAAAATTTCCCATCCAATAAAAAGAAGAAGAAAAATGATAGAACATAGGCCAGGTTCAATTTCCTAGAGGTGCCATCCATCCATCATAGAGTTTTGCTAATCTTCATTGGAGGTGCGCATGATAGATTGATAGATAAATAGATTATTTGGATTTGATTTTAAATCTAAACAAATAGGATTTATACATATAAAATATATTTTATTAATACATTGACATAAATTTTATATATATATATGGATTCGAAGTCATATCCAACATATACCTATGTCTTGTTAGTGACAATGTTGTCAATTCCATTTTTGTGAATCTTTTGTTTTTTTTTTGTTTTGGTGTGCTATTTCAGAGTTGTACTATTTATGTGTAAATATATAATTAAATATATTAATTTAAAAAAAATTAGTTCTAATCCAAAAATTAAATTATTTAGAATTGTACAATTTTAATCTAAGAAAAAACACAATAAAATGATTTTTACAAACAAAGTTATAAACATTTATAATATTACGAGAATGTCATCATCAATCTCGCAAGGTCATTACATTCTCTGATTGCTCTGAAATTTTAACATAATATATATAAATGTGTTAAGAGACTCCTCGTAAATTTCATCTCAATCTAACGGTCGGATTAAGAGATATGATTGATATTGTAAAATTATTCATTATTTAAAAAAAACACTATTTGGCTGAAACAACATAAACGAAATGATTCTGGCGTGTTTCGGCCAGAATTTAGCTAAAAAATCTAGAATGAACCGGAATTTAACCCGAAGTAAAAACAACGGTATTTTGTCTCGTTTTTTAACTGGTACGAAATATTTTGACTGTTTTAACCGAAACAAAACGAGATTGACATCCTTGGTTCGTGGAGGTCAATCCACATTCATGTTATCTTCCTTTAAATAATAATCCCACTTTATATTTTAAGCTGATACCTTACCTAATACCAACAACAACAGATGAGGCTGGATGGACTCAATAGTTCATGCAGCTTTTAGCTGCCGTGAACTAATGGTTCTGTAAACCTTTGGTTGTGATAAAATGTCAGCTTTGACTTAGAAAAAAGGCTGTCTGGGGCTCGAACCCATAAGTTATGCAACCCAGAGAGCAGAGTGAGGTAGTTGAAAGAGGAGCGAGAGAGATGTTGCAGCATTTGGATGCTCCAACAAGCTTTGTTACATAGACTATAACTATTTTAAGAGGCATTTAACAAAGCGCAGTTCGCAGATATTAACTAAAATCCTGTACTAAAGAAGGTCTTAGCAACATTATTGCACAGGATTTGCTGCACCTTGCTGTTCATGGGCCCAACACATCGTGGTGTTTTAAACTGGCTAACGACAGTTCCTAATCCAAGGTAATGCTCCAGAATCTTCAGGAAAGTTCCTCTCCAAACAACTCGGAGCTCAAGCGGTCCAATGGCTTTGACCTTTCGTGAGCTGACATAGCCTGCATCGACAAAGGACAGGTCCAAGCAGTTGCAGCACTCTTGCAGCACCTCCTCGCTGGCTTCGCCACTAATTTCCAGAAAGATAACGTAGTGGCCAGGGTCTGTGGATACATCGACAAGACTGCTGAAGTCAACTACTTCGAGTTTTTCCTCGGCCAGCAGTTTGCCAGCTTCCTCTACGGATAGCTGCAAATCTTTCTCGGTGTTCTTATCAATGTTTATGGAAAGGATAAGGTTCCTCCTGCACACAAATTTAAGTTCTGGGGTCGAGTTATGGGAGCCCATAACCCTCACCACATCTCCAAGCCTGTACCTGTACAACCCTGTGCAGTTCATTCACGGTCAACATCAAAATTAAATAAAAGAGGTTCTGCCATGGTTTGAACACACTTTATTTTCAATCACATAACAAAATATGTCACATTGACACTGAATAATTCAATTTCCTATGTTTGAATTAAAGAAAAACGTGGACAGGTCAAAGTTCAGAGTAAAATATTACAAATAATAAATACTTGCAGGTCCGGGAGTTGATTTTTCCCCTTCCAATTACTAAAATGCAAGAATTCTATAATATGTAATCATTTTAATAGCATGTATATCCATCTAATAGTTTTAATTTTTAGATAAAATGATTGTTTGACATAATACTAGAACCTTCTTGACTAAACTATCAGAAGTTCAAATTTTACAAATCTTATTCTATTTAATAAAAATTAAGCACAAAAAATATATTGTGTGTTTATGCAAGTTCAAACTCAAAAAACTTCCATCCAAAAAGGTGGGTTAGTAAATAATATAAAGCATAAAAGTACTCATGTACTTTTACTTCACTCGACTGAAAGAGTTAGAAAATAAAATAAATCATAAAAAAAAATTACATGTATCGGTTTTAACCGTTGAGCACTCAAATACTCATGTGTGGCCAAACAAAAAAGGTATATATACAAGTTTCAAACCTAAAAAATTTAAAAAACAATATATAAAAATCATAAAAGAATCTTACATGTAATATTCTCCTTATTTTTGCTATGTCATGTGGTGTGATCTTATATTGCCAAGAGACTACAAATGAATAGACATGCACTTCTCTAATCTAAATGTAAATGATTTTTACCCACATTCTACCATCATGAAATGAAGATGAGAGATATCAGACAAGAGCATGGAAAGGGTTCATAAGTGGGGTTGCAGTGCCAGATATTGTTGAAAAGAAAAACATTATTAGATTACATGTCGCAAGGGTACTTTTGTAACATCGCATAAAGGCACTATTTCTGTCAGAGAACAGCCAATCTAACAGCAGAAAACACATTTTATGGAAGTTTTTAGTTAGCAGAACACGGGTTTCCCTGCAAAAAGTCAAGCTGGTTCTAATGGTGTGCCACGCATGGGGAACCTTGCATGAAAGATTACCTGGACCGCGCGCGGTGTTTTCCTAAGATATATAATAAATTTCCCTTGATTAAAAAAGAAAAAGAAAAGATAGGAGTGTGGGGCCCCACAACCATTCCGTCTAGAACAAAGTTCATCAAACATTAATAGATGGGACCGTGCTCAAAGCCAGCTGGAACGGTCAAGCCAAATAGTTCCTGCTGCCATTGGTCACTCCAGAGAAACAAAGTCAATAATTGAAGAACACGGAAGCATGGAGAACAATAATAATTGTAATAAAATATATATATATATATTTAGTTTTGCAGATTCTTTTAAATGGCCTCTACAAAGAAGACAACAGAGAGTAGCCACCCCAGCTTAGACGTATCAACAGAGAAAACAAAGCTTCTGCACTAGTGAATCCTAAAAAATGTTAATGGCGGTGCTATTGGCCTGTTCTGGACAGGCATTTACATAATGAAATGGGGTTTCAATCTGCAATTCATGTCAACATTGTGGAAAAGCAGCGAGCATTCATGGACCCCAACAAATAATTTCAAAGGAAAAGTAATCTATGAGGAGAAATTGCGAGTACCTGCAAAATTGGTGACGACGATCTCATAATCTTCACCGATCTTGACTTCAGTCAGACCCACTAGCCTGGGCTCCTTATACATGCACTCGTCGCTGTCCTCGAGAGGAATGAATTCAAAATATCCAATGTTAGGAAGAACAGCAAAAGTAGCCATCTCAGGGGGCAATTTTGGATTGACATTCGCTGCGATCCACCCTTCTGAAGAACCGTAATCAGCACTCATCAATGGCAGCTCCCCTGCATAGTGCCTCAGTTTCTTCAAATAGGGCTCCATCGACCCCGTCATTATCCCATAGATGTACTTGGCATTGGGGAACAGTTCTGATATTACACCATACCAATTACTTAATCCTGAGCATTTTTTATAGATCGAATCAGCCAGTTCAGGGTTCGGCCTGAGCAGTTTCTGCATTGCCATTCTGACAGAGAGAGCAGTGACTCGGCTGCTGAGTTCGCCGTCACGTATATCATTGCAGAGCTCCTCCCAGACTTGTTCAAATGTCCGGAATGCGAGGACGATGCTGTGAGCAAATGTAGAGAACACAAATTGAATTTCCTCGCGAAAGAGTAGCCCGCATAAGAGATGGCAGTATAATGATTGGTGGAAATCGGGACCAAATATTACTTCATCAGGGCTGCAGCAGTGGAACTGAATTGCCTTCATTCCACTTTTGTATTTCGAATTGCGGTACAGATTTGTTGTGGCAGTTCCTGCACCTAAACCCCCTTTTGTTTTCCCTGGCTTGCTGCTGTAGACTAACTGTAATGATTTCCCCTTCTCCAGCGGGAATTCTCTGCATTAGACAATCCACTTGCGTCAACAGAGAATTGATAACTAACCCTTCTTTTTTTAATCATTTAAACAACAAAATAGTATCATCTTCTACCAAAAATAGGAAAAGTTTTCCGTATAATGAAAAAAATAAAAAAGGTTTTTGTATAATGAAAAAAATAAAACAAATCCATACTGATACCTGTTTCTGAAAGCAAATGAAGTTCTAAATATCTGCAAGGTGTTCTCCATCAATTCATCGTTGAAAGGTACAAACTTTCTCTTCCCCTGAGTAGTGCCAGAACTGCAAAAATTAAAATTTTCTCGAAATTTAGAAGCTATTACACGATTCCAAAAAAACAATTAATTGAAATCAAGAAATAAAATACCTCAAAGACATGTTTGGTATGGGTTTCCCCGTGAGAATGGAAGAAGAGTCACCATCAGCAATTCTGTGAATATAAGCTTCCAAGTCTTTGTGAGTAACAAGTGGAACACAGGACTTGAAACTCTCAGGGTCAGTCCTTCCATTAAGACCCAAATTCTGCAAATACTCAGCAGATCCATTCTCTTCCAGAATCTTCTTCAGGGTTTCTCTCTGAACCCTTCCAGCATCTTTAGTCAATGCTTCAAATTCCTCTATCACTTTATTAGTGTCAATCCCTTCCATCTTTTTCTCCAACATCCTCACTTACCCTTTTGAAAACTGCAATCAAAGCATCAAAAGGAAGGAAGAAAACATATTTTAGCAGTCATATAATAGTAGTACAAGAAAGGATAAATGATCAGGCTTGTACAATTTTTATCATTGAATAAAACGACAAATAGGTTGGTCGATCAGTACTTGTAAATCAAACCGTGAGAATATACAGAAGGTAGACAGGGGCTAGAAGACAAAAGCTATCTATGGTGCATTCATTTAACCAGAAACACTTGAAGGTGCAGTGTTTATAGCACATCACTTTGTAGCAGAAAACCCCATTGACAAAAATGGAATTCAATGCGTTGAATCTTTCACGGATTACCATTTTGTGTCCCGGTAAATCAAGGAACTCCGACAAACGCAATTTCCAGTTACTCTCAAGTCTCAAACAGCCAAAATAAAAGAAGGGGCAAAACTCAAAATTTTAGTTTTTTTTCTTTATCTCAAGGTTTTTCCCTGCACATGGAGGAGCTCAGAAGTTGACGAAGAAGAGATACCGAAAAGGGAGTCAAAATCTATAGGCAACAGCAGCAGGTTTATAAAGGAGATAAGATTCACAAGGATAAGTGTAAAAGCTTTTGGTCTTCTTTTTTAAGATAGTCAGCTATTTGGTCAACGTTCGGGAAATTTGCAGGGAAACAAAAAGTAAAGCAAATACATATACAAATGAGCTCAAGTTCCTATATAGTTTCCTGGTAAAAGGAATATGAAACGGAAAACAAAACTAAAAAAGGATTATTTCCTGCAAAAGATAAAAAACGAAACTAGAAGAACGTTAGACGATAAAAAGAAAGACAAAGGTCCCTTTATGATTGTAAGGGTGAAAATTTAACAGTCTCAGGATTCAAGACCGACAAACCAATCATCGCAAGAACAGGAAAAGAAATGAAGCAGCAGCGGCAGCAGCAGACGAAGAAGAAGAAGAAGCGAGACAATACCTTTAGCTTTTTATAAGTGAAAGTGAAAGACGAGGAGAGGTACGGGACGCTGTTCTGTTTCGCAGACTTGTAAGCTATCTTTGTTTTACTCCCTGTCACTCTACCGCAGGCTTTAAGAACTTCAAAAGACTTTGGAGTTAATGTAAGCTTTAGATTTGGATAATAGCCAATTGGTTAAGGAAATGAAATGCTTTGTGAGAGAGAGTCTATGGTTTTGATGGGCAGAAGATTCTGTTTTATAGGCAATTACTCTGCTCTGTATGCCTCCCCTCCTCAACTACCGTCCACTTTCTTTCTTCCTCCTGTTTCTCCAATCCCCATTATTGCCTTTACTTTTCTATTATATTATGGTAAAAAAAAACAAAACAAAAAAACAGTGGATTGAAATTGAACCTGGGTGCTTGCCAAATGACGGTTATGGGCTTGGTGAAGTCGAGGAACTGGGTGCCAACTCGCCGTGTCAATGCCAGGTGTCAGACAGATGAGTCTACTCATTATTGGACTTCAATTTAACTTTGGATTTGACGGTGATGACTGTTAGTTTTTTAATTATTCCGTAAATCATCGTCTCGGCAAGTAATATTTCGGGCATCACTAATTGAAGTTTTAATTAATAAATTGTAATCTGATATTACCCTGTGTAATCTTGGTTTACTTAATAAATTTGTACCTTATGTGATAACCCTTAATTAAAGGCTGGGAAAAAAAAAAGTATATGGAGATTGTGTTTGCTTTTATAGAAGCGTTACTAGTCATCTCAATTCCCAACTGCCCAGAAACCTCTAAACACGTATGCTTTTCCACATCCACGTGGCGTGATTCTAAATGGTATCGTCGCTAATATCTGAGGTTTGGTTCACATTAATGGTAAGGGGTTGAATTCTGATTTTATTTCACATTTAAATTTTACTTATGAGCAAGAAATTCATTTTACTTGTATCATTGTAGAACAAATAAAAAAAAAAAACAATAGTAGTAGTAGTAATTCTTAATAGCTCTCTTAATTATATATATGATATGCTGGACGCATTCATGCTTACTCCGACGCAGCGTCGATTTCCCAAACAGATTGGATATGACTCGGTGGAGGAATGGTGGTGGCGGTGGCATGAAGCGACGACCACTGGCAACAGTAGTGGGAACGGCGGATTGAATCTTTCCTAGTCTAGAACCATGTCAAGTTTAAAAAACAGAGGGGAAGATAATTTCTGAAAGATATGGCCAAAAATTCAAAGTGGTTGACCCGGCAAGACCTATTATCTATTTTTTAACAAAAACAATATTGTTTTGATTTATATAAAATAAAATAAAATAAAATAAAATAAAACCAGGGTTAATCCAATGACTTTGTGAGCCAGTCAAAACCCATGACACGTCTGGGACATATCAACCACCGGCCAGGTTTAAAAACTCTAAATTGAATTACTAGGTGGAGTTTGTGGCATTTATTGTAGGTTTAAAACTTAACAGTGCGTATTTATAATCACACAAAAACAAATTACCTAAATATTTGTTCTGAGATTTCTCTTGCAAAACAAGAACTCCCAGCATCAAAGAATGTCACGACCAGCATAAAATGATGGCGTGATGAGGGTTAGATGGAGATCATGGAGCGGTTAACTGCACTGTTGGTGTTCGGCAGTTCTTCTCTCTAGGCAATAAAAATAAGGGGGTGTTTGAAAAGTATTTTTTTTCAATAATAATACTTTAAATAAAAGGATTTTGGTGTTTTCATGTCATTTTCGAATGTTGATGTCAAAAATGATTTTTAAAAAATAAAAAAATATTATTTTTAGCACATAGTTATATGATTTTCTAAATTTTATGTCTGCTATATCTTCTCCTCACTGGTTTTTTCAATAATAATCACCAGTATTCATCGATGGACCTTGAAGGTCGAGGTCGAGGTCGAGGTTTATGAGGTTTCTCTTATTTATTTTTATCATAATGTTTTTTAATTTCATTTTAATAAGTAAAAGACATAAAAAATTTAATTGAAAAATATGTGTGTTTGAATTGGACATATATATAAAATGGTACCATGATAAAAAAGAAGTTTAGGGGGAGGGGGATACAAGTATGCAACTTTGCTTGTTATGATTGATTGAAAGATTAATAGATAATAATAGATTTATGTAATTCAACTATCTATCATCAATAAGATATTATAGAAATTTGAGAACATACAAAAGATCACAATGGATGTCGATGAACAAATAAATTCTAATAAGATCAGTTTTATTTATTTCCATTATGTCCATTATAAGTGTTATTTGTAGTTCTTTGGTTGATTTTGGTCCATAAATTCTAATAGATTTATTGACATCCTTATACTTAATGATCGGTCCATAAAAACACATAATAGAACAAAGGCATGTTATCCTTTATGTTTAAATCAAAACTACATATTTGAAATCTCTATCACTCAACCATTTATCTAATTCCTTTTGGATTATAAACATAATAAAATAAACACTTTGTAAGGATATATTGCAGTTCAAATATTTTTTTAAATATTTTTGAAAGTTATAGGTAGATAGATATATGAACATACGAACAGATAAATATTTTTTTAATGATTTTAACATTATATATATACATGTTCATAGTGTATATCCGAACAACATAATATACATGTTCCTAGTTTGTATATTTTTTTATTAGCGTGAGTGTCCGGGTCAGGTTGTACATACCTCGACTAATCTTACGGACCTTGAAGTTAATGACTATGTAAGCCTTTAGTGGCCATCATATTAGCAATCATAGTGTTCGAACCTAAAATCACAAGGAGAACAAACTTTTAATCCCAACAAGCTCTTACCACTAGGTCATCTAGTAGATAGATGTTTTTTTAATGATTTTAACATTGTATATATACATGTTCATAGTGTATATCCGAATAACATAATATACATATTCCTAGTTTTTTTTTTATGTGGGTGTTCGGATTAGCTTGTGCGTATCTCGACTAATCTTACGGGTCCTGAAATTTATAATCATTTAAGTCTCTACTAATCATTATATTAGCAACCACAATACTTAAACTTCAAACCATAGAAAGAACAAATCCTTAGTCCTAAGATTTTATCACTTGGTTACCTAGTAGATGGTTTTGTAGTTTGTTTTTGTTGTGTTGGGTTGTGGCACCGTGTGTTCAAACAATAATAAAAAAACACAATATACATGATAAGTTTGCGTCTTGAAGAAAAGTTCTGTAAGCCTATTTTCAAAGGATTTAAAAAGTTTTGGGTCGAAAAAACATGTGTGACTTGTTTAATGACTCAATAAATGAGCTTGGTTTAAATTTTGTCTCATTTGTCATATTACCAATTAGCCATCAATCTACCAACGGGAGCGTGGGTGGACTGGTAGGGGGTCCTCCCAGCTTAACCAAGGTCTCGAGTTCGAGCCTTGGGTATGCAGCTGCTTTAAAACTCGCTTGGGAGAGCTTTGCCGCCCTTAAGGGTCCTACCCGGCTCGAATCCGGATTAGTCGGCAGTGGCCGGATTACCGGATGGTTTCTACCAAAAAAAAAAAAAATTAGCCATCAATCCTGCACCAAGAAAAAAACTATATAATGAAAAATAAGGGTCGTTTAGTTTTATTAAATAATTTGTTAAACCCTCCCTATAATATATCTTTATTATTTAGATAGATGAAAATATATTAATTATATTTCTGTATAAAAATATTAAATATTGATTTTAAAATTATATATAAAAATATAGCTTAAAATAGAAAATATTCCTTTTTGTAATCATTATATTCAAATAATTTAATCTCTTATGATCACAACCTATCAACAAATTTGATTTCTTCAAAAAATAATGGCCATGCTACCTTTTTCTTTCTTTCTCTTTTTTTCCCCCAAATCACCAAAACAAATATTTATTTCAGAAACTATAATACAGCTACAATTTTTATATGTTTATTTTTTACTTGAGTTCATAATTAAAAAGTAATATTTCAATAAAAATTATCTTTTAAGCATACATATTATTTAAAATCTTTCCGAATGACCTTAGCTCATAAACCTAGTCAAAATATTTATACTAAGTCAAATATAAGTTGGAGTAAATCGTTCTTTGCACGTACAAAACTACATCACCGTCATTCTTTTGACATATAATAAAATGATTAATGTGGATGCTGATGGGTTGAATTCTTCTGAAGTTTAATAATAAATACTAGTGGATTTCTTTATGTTAAAATGGAATAAAAGTGGTGGCTAATATAAAACTATAAAGTAAGTTATTCAACTTTTGAAAGTAAGTAGAAGTATAAAAGGTTTATAAATCAAAATAATTTTTTATAATGTAAAAAATAGTTCAAGTTGTGTTAATATTTTTTTTATAATAGAAAAAACAAATGTAAGGGTTGATATAATATGACATAGTTGATTTGACGAGTCAAAAAACCCACTCGGATGACTACTTGACTATAAAAATTCAAAACAATATTATTTTTTAAAAAAATATTAAGATGACAACATATTGAGTCGATCCAACTCTATTTGGGTTAACCTGCCAATTTCATGGCGTGAGCTATAAAACCATGATGACCAATGTAAAACAAATATATTATGAAGTTAAATTCTTAATCAAATTAATATTGAAAAATAAAATTAAAAAATAATCATAAAAAAAGAACAAAAAAACATGTTTTATTAGAGAAACAAAGACAATGACATAAAATAAAGTTTTCTATGAAATAATTTTGAAGTGAATTTTTATACCTTCAAAACAATAAATACATGAGAGCAATCAAATGTTACATGAGATATTCATTCTTATACTTCCTCACCACACAACACACTTACGCACACAAATGTGTGTGTGTGTGTGTGAAGCTAAAAGAGTTTAGTCTTTCACTTTGCATTTTGCACAATAAAATTATTGTTTTGCCTTTAACCATTTAAGTTTTGTAACATGTATTTAAGAGTTATTTATTTTTTTTCATGGAATTTATTAGTCATTACAAGAATGAACGAGATTAATTAGTCTTTTACATTTTTATTGCACAATGCAATTACTCTATTATTCTTGACAACAAAAGAAAACTAAACTTTGGTCAATAGGCTTTTTAGTTAAAATTAAATTAACTATTGCACTTAAAATTTAAAAAGTTTTGCCTTTGATTTAAAAGTTATTTTGTCTTTTTTTGTTTGGTTATTTGGTAGCTATTAAGTTTAATTAGGGGCAACAATGTAATTTTAAAAATAAAAAAACAAAAAAAAAAGATTAAAAGTGTGTGGAGTGTACTAATTTTGGATTGTGCGAGCAACTTTGTCTCATGACCAAAACATTGTTTTAAAGGTATTGTCCAACACTTCTTGACATCCTCTCCACATACAAATAATGTGTGTTGCTCAATTGTTTCTAGTTAGATACGTGTAGATTTATTTTCTCCTCTCTTATACTTGATTTTCATATTGGCCTTTAAAAAAATCAAATAAGTCCCTAAGGTTTGTTGTCGTTAAGATTTTATCCATATTCTATTTATTATATATTTTTATTTAAAACTATTTATAAACTTAAGGTTTTTTTCTAAATTTCACCTCTAATTGATTTTCTCATGTCACACTCGATTTATATATAGTCTTATCATTATCTAATCCTTTTTTTTATTATTACCTTTTTACCTTGCAATATTTTCTTAAGATTGATTTCTTTACTGTTATTTAATCCTCTAATATTTGATCGACGAAATGTTTAGCTTTTTAGTTGAATCTAAGCCTATAATTTAATAGGTTATAGATTTGAGAGATTAACCCTAATTTTAGAAATTAACCCTAATTTTAGAAATTAACACAGGCTTCCTTGTTTTTTTCTTCTTTTTTTTAAGTTGTTTTTTTCATCCTCTAGCATTTTGTTATTTTTTATTCTCTTTATGAGTTTTTTTAGTCATTTTGGAAATGATAATGGCTACTTAGTCTTTGTTAAATTTATCTTTTTATAAGGATTTTTGTTTTTAAATTAAATTACTGTAACTGATTTCATCCTTCATTTTTTTACTATTAAGGTTTTGAGCTTCTAGGTTAAGCTTTGGTTGAGAATTTAATGGATTACGAGTTTGAAAATTTAGCCTAAGTTTATGAGGTTTAACATGCTTGCTTTTTTTTTAAATAAGCTATTTTTTTTCTTATTGCCATATAATTACTAACATTTTTTATTAGTTTACAATGGGGTTTATCTTTCTTTTTAAAATAATAAGGATTGATTCCATCCCTTGCATTAGAAATGATTTTTATAATTTGATGAAATGATTTTTTTTTATTTCATCATTTGCATTTGATTTAGAAGGTTTCGAGCTTTTTACCCAAGTCTTGATTTAACAAGTTACAAGTTTAAAAACTTAACCTAGGTTTACAAGGATCACCTTATATTGCTTAATTTTTTTCTTTTTTTTTTTAAGTTCATTTTTCCCTGTATCATAAATTAATATTTTGTTATTTTTTATTAATTTTTTATTGGATTTTATGTGGTTTTTAAAGTAACAAGGGTTAAGTTAGATTTTTTTTATATATATTTGTTGAATCTAATTGTTCTAAAAGTAATGTGAGATGCTCGATTTCTTTCCTTGTTTGTTTTCCATATCACCATTCTTACATCATAGAGGACCTCTTCAAATTCTTGGATTTTTTTTACTCTCTTTCAAACATTGATGTCATATAAATATTATTTTTTATATTGATAGAAGTTTAAGCCGTTCATAGCATACCACATCCATTTATCTAGTCGGGACTAATTAAGGAAATCATCCATGTCCGCTTTTAGTGGACCATTTTCTTAGGTTAATTAAACTATGCATACACAACATGGGGAGTTCGACTAGGAAATAAGAAACATAATAAATCTTCTTCGCTGGGCTTTATTTCTCGAGAAACAATAAAATAATTTCTTGATAAATCTTTTGCCCCCTAAATTTTCTTATTTTCGCAAATTGCAAAACATTTCTTGTGTTTGGAGAAACCATCTCTTCAATTCTTCAAATTAGTAAGCTCTCGGCTTATTTCTTAGTGCTCGAGAGTGTGATACAGTCTATATTTGGGAGTGTGGTTTTTTAAAATATTTTTTTATTTTAAAATATGTTAAAATAATATTTTTTTATTTTCTCAAAATTATTTTTGATATGAAAATCATATTAAAACACCCAAAACATCTAGTTTAAAGTAAAAATAAATAAATTATTTTTTTTCAAAAGTATTTTTGAAATGCAATATCAAATAAGATATGCGGTTGTTTTTTAAAATGATTTTCATTCAAAAACACATCAAAATAATATTTTTTATTTTTATTTTTAAAAGTAATTTTTGATATCAGGCCATAAACTAAAAAAAAATTAATTTAAAATAAAAAAATTAATTTTTTTTAAAAATAATTCTAAAATGGAGCGACAAAAATCCCTTTTAGACGTTGAAGAATTGAGTCAGAGAACTCTGCCATCGCGACATCATTTCATGGTTTCGTCGTTCCTTCGTACTAGGGGTTGTTTGGCATTGCGATCGGAAAGTGCTTATAAAAAAATTTAAATTTTTTTATTTTTAGTTTTTATTTTAAATAAAAAAAATTAGTGTTTTTAGATTATTTTGATGTGCTGATATCAAAAATAATTTTAAAAATAAAAAAACATCATTTTGATGCATTTATAAACGAAAAACACTTTCAAAAACAATCGCAATCGCAGTCCCAAACAGGCACTAAATTAGTCCTTCCTTGGAGGGTATTTCAGAATTACACCACAGTTTTGTAAGTCTTGGGAAAGGAAAACATGTTATAAAATATTAAGAAAATAATACAGTTTGAACACAATTACAAATAGTTCTCAAACCATGTCCTTTGCAATATGACTACCATGCAAAAAAATAATTTAAAATTTTATGAAGATACCATGGACAAGAAATAAAATTTAAAATCTAATGGTTAATAAAAAAGGGTTATTGAATATTGAATTTTATCTCTTGACCATTGAATCTTTATAAAAGTTTTGGTCAACTTTTACTTAGATTAATGAATTTGCAAATAAATAAATAAACATTTACTACTCCAAATACCAGTCATGTCAAAAACAACATATTTTAAAACGCAATTGATATTTAAAATAACAACTGTATACAGAGATAGCTTGTGGTTTGCTTATTTTTCAAAATAATCACCCATTAGTGTCAAATTGTTTATCCCGAAATTCGTCACCATCATTTCACGAGAAACAATAAAATAATTTGCATGATTGTTGACAGGTCAAGTCTATTGAAGACGTTGGTGAAGTTTTTATTATATTAAATTAAAATAAATGTGACGGCTAATGTAAACCTTTAGAATTAGTTAAATTATATTATATCTAGAAAAGCGAATAAATAATAATAAAATCTCACATATAAACTGCATGGTTGATATATATGATGATTATAACGATGATAAAAATTACAAACACATTGACAGGAGCGGATAAATAACCGACACATGGATTAACGCAAAAATGTTGTTGAAATTTTTTGAAAAATATATATTTCTGTTTTTTATTTTAATTTAAATAATTTTGATGGATTTAGATTATTTTACAGATAGTGAAAATATTTTTTTTTAAATAAAATATTATTTTAATATATTTCTAAACAAAAAAATACTTTTAAAAAATAAAGTAACAAAACTTTCAAACCGTTACTTAAATAATCTAAGGAATTCGGACGGGTGATGCATTCGTTTTTTTTTAAATAATTATTTCCTTGATCATAATTGACCACGACTTTTCTAAACAAAAAAGGACTTTTCACTATTTACTTATTGAAAATATACAAAGCATTCGTTCAGCTTTTCGGCTATTGTCGAGTAGTAAAAGTAATTATGCTTTAATCATAGAACGTTAACTATAAAGCAAAGAGTAATTGGAGAGCCTTTAGTGAATCCAGCTCAGAAAATAAATGTTTTTAAATCTCGTGACTTTCTCTCTCTCTCTCTATTTAAAAAAAAATAACACAGTTTGGTAAGGATTTTTAAAAAATAGCATATATTAGGGAAAAAATCACTATTAGAATCAGGTACATTTACTCACAATGTACAATGGGTTCACAAATGAAACGACTATTTCTTTTAGTTGTTTCTATAATAATAATAATAATAATTACAGGCATAATTATAATTATAAAAAGTAAAAGGTAAAAATGAAGAAGTAAAGCAGTGGGTTCGGTAAAAATGAAGAAGTAAAGCAGTGGGTTCAATAGTGAAGCAATTATCCCTTTTAAAAGATGCCAGAATTTTTTTTTAAAAAAAATAATAATTTGGGCTAACTTGGTAAATTTGCGACTTGATTTATAAGATATGGATAATTTCATAAGAAGAAACAAAAAACTAAATTCATCAGATTAAAATAGCTCTACAAAAAGCAAATTTAAAAAATTACAATCTCAATTTCTATACAATCTAATATTGAATGATGATATTTAAAAATAAATATTAAAACTTAAGAGGGTATTGTTGGAGGGTAAAATTAAAAAAAAATCCAAATAAAAATGACAAAAAAAAAAAACATAGCCGACCCAGACCAACTTATATAGTCTATGAACCATGCCATGAGATCAAGATATCTCTATTGAAAAAATAATATAAATAATGAAGAATCCCAATTAAAATATTATTAAGTTAAAAATGATAAAAAAAAAAAAAAAAAAAAAACATAATAAACCGAGGTTAGCTTGTCAAACTCACAACCTAGGTAATGAGATAAAGATCACTGTATAGAAAATAAAATAGAAACAAATTCATGAAACTCAACTTCCAATCAATCCAATAATAAATGACAAAATAAAAAAATCTATTAGAAAAAGTGGCTAAAAAATAAACAGCCTTACAGTTAGCATGTTAAACTTGTGACATGAGTAATGAAATCATGATACGTTTATAGAAAAAAAGCAAATAAAAAAAACAATTATGAAGCTTCATTTCCAACATATCTAATGTTGGAGACTAAAATCGAGCAAAAAATTATTAGAAAAAAAGGATTCGAGTCAGCTTGGTTCCCCTATTAAACTCATGACCTCGATTATGAGATTAGGATAAATCCATTGAAAGTAAATAATAAAAAAATTGTGTACCCTACTTCCAATAGAACTAATGTTTAAGGTTGAAATCTAGAAAAAAAAACTAAATTATTGAGACTTAAATAAAAATATATAAAAAGTACAATTTCTAAAATAATCTAATATGAAAGATGAGATAAAAAAATGAAAAAAATAATTAAAATATGAGATAAAAAAAAACTAAACAAAAAAATCACAAAATTCTAAATAGTATTATTATATGGATGTTGTAACTACAAGGATTTCACCACACTCTTTATATTATTACTAGCCATGGTACCCGCGCCTCGTCGCGGGCAGAACCATATTTTTTTCAACGTTAAAAAATATTAAGTATGTGCGTTTTTTTTATTATAACATAAATTTAGACAAAATAATAAGACTGTGTAGAAATTTTGTTAAGTGAAAGTTTTCTATAAAATATATGAATTTTTAGTGGATATAAATTTTCCTGTGTGGTTGGTTTCAATGAAATAACCAGTATAAAATTATCATTATCATTAAAAAAAAGTAAGAAGATATTTGAATTATTGAATATATTGTATTAAGATTAGTTCATTTTATAATTAAATTTAACTTAAACAAAACAAACAAAATATAAATTGTGAAAGAACTTGCATTAATAACAAAAAAATAGTTAATTTTCTATCTTCAAAAAGAAGAAAATATATATTAAAAATTCATCCTCACGTTACTGTCATTATCATTACTATAACAGTTAAAATTATTATTAACATTATTGCCCAAATAGTGGAAATCATTAAATTGACCCGAATAATAAAAAAAAAGTGAAATATCTAGTAAAAAAAAATAATCACTAAAATTATCATTATTATTGCACAAACAATAAAAATCATAAAACCATCTGATCCGAAAATCATATAAAAATAATAGAGAAAAAGAAAAGAGAAAAATGAAGCAATATTAATTTTAAAATGATTATCAACATAAATTTAAATTTTAGAATTGAACAGAATAAAAATAAAACCCCAATAAAAAATAAAATAAAAGAAATTGAAAACAAAAACCAAAAGTTTAAATGAATGAATACGGACAAAATATAAACATTGTCCAAAAAAGAAAAAAAGTGAATCAATACTAAATAAAAAATTAAAAGAATAAGTGCCAAAATGAAAAACAATATATATAATTAATTCCAATTGAATGATAAAACTGTAGCAAATCAAAACTTATGCAAGAAGATATTAATTGTAGCAAATCAACATAAATTAAAATTTCAAAAATATTAATTGTGTGTATTTTTTTTATTGTAATATAAATTTAGTCAAAATAATAAATTTATGCAATTCTTGTAAGGTGCAGGTTTTTAAAAAAAATACATGAATTTTAAATCGATATAAATTATGGTTTTCAATGAAAATAATCAGCATAAATTTATCATCATCATTAAAAAAGCAAGAAGATTTGGATATTTGAATTATTGAATTCATTGCATTAAGATTAATTCATTTTATAATTCAATTTAAATAAATAAAAATATATATTGTGAAAAGACCTGTAATAATCAAATAAAAAAAATAAGTAGTTAATTTTTTATCGACAAAAAGACAAAAACATAAATTGAAAATCCATCCTCATGTTATTTTTATTATCATCGCCATAACATCTAAAATTATTATCAACATTACTATTAAAATAATTAAAATAATTAAATTGCCCTGAAAAATCATAAAAAAAGCAAAAGAGTTTTTATAAAAAAATAATAAAAAACCAATCATCAAAATTATCATTATTATTGCGTAATTAGTGAAATCATAAAAATCATATAATCTAAAGAACAAATAAAAACAACAGAGAACAAAAAAAAATGAACAAAGGGAAAAAGGAAGCAATATTAATTCTAAAATGATAACCAATATAAATTAAAATTTCAGGATTGAACCGATTAGAAAAAAAATCCCAATGCAAAAAACTAAAAATAAAAATAAAAGCATAGATGCATAAATACGAATAAAATATAAACATTGTCTAAGAATTAAAAAAAGACACTAAATGAATTAATATAAAAAAAACCCTCCAATAATTAAATAACAAAAATAAATAATTAATTCTCTATCCACAAAAAGACAAAAACATAAATTGAAAATTTATCCTTATGTTATTGTCATTATCATTACTATAACAGTTAAAATTATTATCCACATTACTGTCAAAACAATCAAAACAATTAAATTGCCCTGAAAAATCATTAAAAAAAAAGCAAAAGATTTTTATAAAAAAACAATTAAAAAATAATCACTACAATTATCATTATCATTACGTAAATAGTAAAATCATAAAAATCATCTAATCCAAAGAACAAATAAAAAAAAGGAATAAAGGGAAAAAATGTGCAATATTAATTTTCAAATGATTATCAACATAAATTGAAATTTCAGGATTGAACCGCTTCAAAATAAAACCAAAATAAAAAAAAAGACAAAAACTAAAAGCATAGATGCATAAATATGAATAAAAATAAACATTATCAAAGAATTTAAAAAAAAAACCAAATAAATTAATAAAAAATAAAAAATTCAAAGAATAAGGACCGAAATGAAAAATAACATATATAACTAATTCCAATTGAAGGATAAAATTGAAAAACAAAAAATCTTGGGACCAAAATAAATAATGAAATAATAATGATAATTGCTGTGATTTTATCAAAAAATTAGAAGAAGTGGGACGGAAATGAAAAGTTGTATATATGATCAATTTCAATTGGAGGACCAAATTAAAGAAATCAAAACATCCGTACCGGAAAAATTAAAGGAACCAAAAAGAAATCAAAAATCAAAAGTATAAGGACTGAAATTAAACATTCTTTATATAATTAGTTTTAATTGAAGGGCACAATTGAAAACAGTCAAACTTTCAATTAAAAAAATCAGTAATAAAACCGAAATCCAAACCTCAGGTACCGAAATGAACTTCTTATATACATCAGGGACTGGAGCTGAATTTGTGTCCGCAGGAGAGAGAAAATGGACAACCGCCACAAAATCATCCCCCGCCGTTTACCATAACTGCTATGACCGAAACGCGCCGCGATGGCAAACAGAGGACCTGGAGGCACACCGTCTTCAACGACGGAAGTGAATTTTTGACTGCTGTACGGATCCGCACGCGCCGCATCAATGGCACTGTGCGGTATTTTGTCGTTTTTAAGGGTTGTTTCCGTCAGTGCACTGTGCAATAAATTTGTGAAAAACCGAGAGAGCCCCTGGTCCCTGTGCATAATTTTGTCGTTTGCTAGGGGCAGATTCGTTAATGCACTGTTTATATGCGGAAGAAAAAAAAAGGCAAAAGCCAAATACGCCCCCAAAAAGGAATCAAAACAGGCGGGCTCATTAAGGGCACAATGGTGCCGACACTGCCACAATCCACAGTTTATATATTCAGTGTCTACAGGAGATTAAACAGTGAAAACACCACGCCTTTTATTTGTTAGGTAATTTTTTAATAATAGAAATACAATTATAATATAATATAGCAAATTCGAAAGAGAAATCCTGCAGGGGCCGACAAATGTCCTTTATTTTCTTCATGAATGAACATAAACTTTCTATTCCACAATCATTAAGTAATAGATAAATTCCTGATTTGAAACTTTCTGTTCATATTTATATGTCCCTCGGATCGTGTTGTTGAAAAATCCATCACTTTATTGAAAAAGAGACCATGCCAGCTCCAGAAGTGCCCACATATATGATCCCTCTCTCTCCCCCCCCTCTCTCTCTCTCTCTATCAATTTAAAACATCTTCGCACCAGGGAATATTTAACCTGTTTAGGTTTCCACATTCGTAATATTATGCAGCATGAAGGCAATATACTGCACTTATGACGAGGGCATGCATGCACATCTTCTCTTCCAACTGAAAATGGTGCTCAAACCTTTTAAGCGCTGCCAAAACCATGCTCGCGAATATAACATTTTTTTTTGTTACCCAAATATTTAATCTATTTCTATAAATTAGTTGCTTTAATTTGTCAGATTTTTCCATTTAAATTGATAAGAATATCATTATATGATAAACTCAAATCCTACGAAAACTTTTTAATGGACATGGAAAAATCAAGTTTTAATATCATATGACCGTTCACTCTTCTTCTTCTTCTTTTCTAATTAATTATTCAGGGTTTAAGTTTCTCATCAAAAAGACATTAATTTTAAAATAGAATAACAAATTAAGTTAATCTTGCTCTTTTTTTTATACATATAAATATGAATGTAAACCAAGGGTACTTTTTGACTACGAACACCCAAAATGTTCTAAAACTCAAACACCATTATATGAGGCTCCTCGTCAAGAATTTATTTTACCCCTTTCTTTTCTCATAGTCTCCTCGTTGGTCATTTTATTATAGCTTTGCGTCGGTAAATAATATACAACCATGCACATGTTACCAGCTTTGATTATCATAATTAAGGAGAAATTAGCATGCGGTATGCGCTTAATTGTTGGATTAGCTGAACTCCTTGTGCTTCTCTCGGCCACATCCACTGCCATGGATATGGATGGTGTTAAAAAATAATATAAATTATATTTTTGGTATTTCATCTAATAACTTAAGTTTTTAGGTAAGATAATTTCTTGACATGGTATTAGAGTCTTGTTGATTCAGCAGTTACGAGCTCGAAATTCACCATCCTCACTCTATTTGATAAAAATCAAGCACAAGGTAGTGTGAGTCTGTGTACAAGTTTCAAGTCCAAAGAGTTTTCATTTGAAGAGATGTGTTAGAGAATAATACAAATCATATTCTTGAAGTCTCACCTAATAATTTAAGTTTTTAAGTGAGACATTTCCTTGACATACGAAACCATCAACTCCATCGATTACATGTCTAGAATATTACAGCCAATCACAAAGAGAAAGGACACAGTGAGAATGTAGATGTGTTCTTTTTGAAATGGAGAGAGACGTAGCTAGGGTTTCATGTTCATGTCAATCATTTTCCTTTTTTCATGATATAGTTGTCTGTGAAAAAGATTTGAACTCCAAACCTCTTTCTTCCCTCAGTAAAATGGCTACAGACACTCGGTTTAGTGAAATCCAATCTTTAGCTAGAGCAGTGGGTCTGTGGCTAGCTCCTTCAAGTTTCAGCATTTTACTGGGAATTACTGCATCTTTGCACATGCATGCTTCTTAATTAATCTATAATTAGAAATAAATGCAGAGAACATCCATTTATGTATATTGGTTTAATTTTACTTTTTATGAGTGTCCTAATTTTTATTTTTTATTTTTCTCCTTTATAAGTTGTAAATAGCAGGAAAAAAAAAGAATAGCAGGGTATTTTTTGTTCTTTTTCTAAAAGATGTTCTAGAGATTCCTGGCCAAAATGCCCAAAATGCCGTAAAGCCACTTTAAAAAAAAAACAAATGATTTAAGTTTTGAAAAAAAAAAACACTATTTCCCCTACTAAAATTCTTCTTTTTCTTTTTTAACAGAGCAATGATTTCTTGTGAATAGTATACCTATTTGAACAAAAACTTAAGACAATGAAAATGATTTAAATTAAGTAGAAGAAAATATATTTTTTTAGAAAAAAATACATTTTCTTTATTTGTATATTTCTTTTTTATTTTTCAGAAACATTTTTTAAATTAGAAAAAAATGATTACTTAATCAAAACATATATACCATGGTTCGTAAAACAATTCTGAAGCAACGAACAAAAAATAATGTTTCAATTATTTTTATAAGGTTATATGAAGAAAAAAAGACTATTTAATTTAAAAAATAATATACAAAACAACAATTTTAAAATAAAAATATATTTTATTCTCATTGTATATACATGTATTTTTTTTAATAAAAAAACTACCACATTAATTTCATATATAATCATAAAAAAGAAAGTATTACAATAAAAAAATAACTCAAATATTATTTAGGAATTAAGAATGATTAAATACGTTCTTAAGTTTCATTGTAATTAATTATGTAAATATGATTTATTTTAAGATATACAAAATGGAAGGAAAATAAAGAGAAATGCCTAGTGAATGAGTCTTGGAGTGCGTGAGCCTGGAAGGATGATCCATGTGCGACTGAGCTTGCAAGTGACTTGTCCTTAAAGCACAGGGCAGTTTTTTCTTTTTCTTTTTTAAAGATAGTAGACCATGCGTTGTCATTCTGCACTCTGCAGTAAATTTTGATTACCAAGATTAACTTTGATGATAAAAAGATTTTAAGTTGAAGCTTTTAAACTCTAAAAACTAAAATTTCAACCTTTTTTAACAAGAAATATTAAAAACAAAATCATATAAAACTCTAAAATTCCATTTTCAACTATAAAACACATTTAAATCATTTTTATTTTTTTTGGATTCGATGAAATCCTATTTCTTGGAGAACATATTTGGTGGGTCAAGGTGAACAAGTAAAATCTCAGTTGTCCCAGACTCTTATAAAAGATGCACATCCTGACTTGAACTCGAAATCTACTGTGTATATCTGAAGCTCTTTGTTATCATACCTCTTGGAGACACTTTTAAATCATGATAAGAGCTTAAAATTAAATCAAAATTCAAAGGTAAGAACAGAGACCAAATATGTAAAGATTGAAAGTTGAGAAATCAAATGCTATTTTTCGATGTCATTTGTGAAAACAAGCTCTATTTTTATTTAAATGTTAAATTTCATCCTTAATATCTTAAAAATAACCTATAATTCTATTTTGTAAAATTGTTATTTGATTCCGTGTTAGAAAATTTAAGGAATTATTAGATATGAAAGAGCTTGAAAATTAAAATAAATTTCAACAGCCATGGTATCATAACTCAAAAGCTAAAACTTAAAAAAAATAAAATTCAATAATAAAAAATTCAGGATATAAAAGTATAGTTAAATACCCAATGTTTGACATTGTATTTCAAGTGTTTCTGAAAAAAAATGAAAATTTTTATTTTTATTTTTTATTTTAAATTTATTTTTTTGATTTTTTTAGATCATTTTTATGTGTTGTTAAACAAAAAATATTTTAACATATTTCAAAACAAAAAATATTTTAAAAAACAACTTCAACCAAACGATCACATAACACTACCGTTACTATTTACAAAGTATCTAATAATTTCATATTAAAATGGAACTTACCAGTTCCCATCTCTCTCTCTCTCTCTGATTTGGCACAAGGCACTATAACATCTGTTTCCCTGTAAAGGTGGCTCAAAATTGAAAATTTGACACTCTCTGTTAGAAAGGAGAAATGTCCAGCTAGTGGGAGTGATCTAATCCAAGGGTTCACCGGTCATTTTCGTTTGCCTGAATTGGCTCGTGTCACTAGGCAGTTAAGTAAATGTTTGGGAGTATAATTATTGTTATTTTTTAAAGTATTTTTTATTTAAAAATATATCAAATAATATTATTTTTTTAAATATTATTTGATATAGAATCTAAAAAAACTAAATATTTTTAATTTAAAACAATAATTCTTTTTAAAAAAATAATAATTTTGAAACATAGTTTCAAACATCACATCATGTTGTCTCCAGCTTTAATTTTCACAACATTAATTATATGATTAGTTGAGCCTTGACTCTTGAAGAGCGATTAGCTAGGAGTAATGGCCCAATTGTCTCAGTTCGCAAGGGGGGGCTGGACGCCACGATTATACGCTAGCTTGGCATGGCCGCCATGGATGAAGAAGTTTCGTTACCTTTTTTCTTTTTCTTTTTCTATTTTTAATTAGGGTAAAAGGCCACGAGGGTCGTTGTCATGCTCAGTATTTCATCAATCTTCTCATTCATTTATGAGGGTCTTCAATTTTTATTTTTTAATGGTTAAGATATTCTTGAATTTAAAGTCATTCAGCATCTCCAATGCATCATCTTTATCTAAATTAATATATTTGTAAGAAATTTATTGTTAATGTGAAACAAATTCATAATCTATTAAGAGTATCTTTGATATAACTCATGGATTAAAAACTTTTTTACTTAAAATCATATATTAAAAGTTTATATATATATATATATATATGTGTGTGTGTGTGTATATGTATATATTTAATAACTCTTGACATAAGTGAGTTAAGTTAAAAACTTGTATGAATCAAATTCTCAAATCAAATTCTCAAAGAAAGAGTAGTCACAATAAAAATTCGTAAGTTTAAAAACCTTTTTTGATAATCATAACTTTTATTTTTTTTAATAATATAAGTTTTTGGGTCAGTTTGTACGCATCTCAACTAATTCAACTGACCCTGAAATTAACAATCATGTAAATCTCAAATGGACATCATATTAGCAATCACAAGACTTTAACCTACTATATTACTATATAAATTTTTTATATTGAGTCCAAGTTTATTCCGACCAAACATGGAGCAGAAGTTGTTCCAAATATAATATAATCTGAATCTTAGAAATTGAAAGAAAAAAATCAATGTAGCTATCACAATAATGGCGTGGAAGAAATTTTTGAAAGGTAATACTTAGGCCGGTATTTTGGATTCTTGTAAGAGAAAAAAGAAGGCAACCATCTGTGGCCCAGTGGAAGATTAGATGATATTAATGTAAAATCAATGGTGACTCATCGAATTTTTGATGTGCTATCCATCTCAGCATAAAAAATTTCCAATCGGGTATGCTCTCAATGAAGTGTGACGAGTTTGTTTGCGGGAGCATGCAGCAGCAACAGTCGCACCAATCACAAGTGGAGTGGACAAGTCGGAGGAGGGGAAATGGAGATTATGCTTCATCCAGTTCCCCCCACAAACTAGCTCAAGATTCGAGAATGATATTACTGTTTGTAATTGTGTTTGAGATTGATTTTAAAAATATTTTTTATTCAGAAATTTATTAAATTAATGTTTTTTATTTTATTTTTAAAAATTATTATTGATATTATTATACGAAAATGATCTAAAGTTATTAAAAAAATAATAATTTAAAATAAAAAATAAATTTTTTTAATTTTTTTTAAAATATTTTTAAAACACAAAAAAAACTTGGTGGCTTGTCATGGTGGCTTGTCAAGATATTCATCCACCGCATAAAAATCAGCATAAAAATCAGCTCTGCAGATTCTCATGCCTGGTCCAATAGTTTAGCATAATGGTGGATTTTAATTCAGCTAGACAACTTGAGGGGCTTGAGACTTCGGAGATGATCTTCCCCACTGCCCCTTATATATTTTTTGGGATTTTAGCATGGTTAACAATGTATTTTGATAAAATAACATTGAACAGAAAATATTTAAACAAATAATTAAACTTTAATGAGTTGTAAGAAGCTAATATCATAATTTTCATGACTTTGTGCTGTTTGGAGGTGTGGTTAAGAATAAGATTGTTTTG
Source organism: Salix brachista (assembly GCA_009078335.1). Taxonomy (NCBI): domain Eukaryota; kingdom Viridiplantae; phylum Streptophyta; class Magnoliopsida; order Malpighiales; family Salicaceae; genus Salix; species Salix brachista. The sequence goes on from CM018573.1 coordinate 13,980,078, forward strand.
AGATAGTTTTTTATTCAAAAATATATCAAAATAATATATTTTTTTACTTTTAAAAATTATTTTTGTTACTTTTAAAAATTATTTTTGACATCAGCATAAGAAAATGATTTAAAAACATTAAAAAAATTTAATATAAAATAAAATAATTCATTTTTTTTCAAAAACGTTTTGAAATACATTTTACATGAAAATGATTATCTTTTCTCTCTCTAGCATGGGATTGTCTTCCCTCTCTTTCTCCTCACTATGGTTCAACTTGTTTGCAGCTAAAACCACCACTACTTACATTATATACATGGAGGCATATGCTACATTTTTTCTCTACTAATTTGATGAATTTAGATGTTTCTTTATTAATTTGATGAATTTGGGTTTTAGCTGATTATATTACCATTATGGTTTTGTTGATAAATTATTCACTTTGATTAACCTCAAGATATTAATAAATTATATTTATTTATTGCTGTGTTTTTTTGACATAATATTTAGTAATGTAGAAATATTATGCTTTGAGTGTAATACCATTGTCAACACCGACAATGGTATCACTTATAAAAAAAAAAGCCATGAGTTCTTGACTGTTATATTAGATATGTTTTTTTAACAAGTTATCTAGAATGTTGTGTTTGACATGTGATGTGAACCAACCTAGAAACACCAGCAAGAACTCATTATATGTTCCAAATGGTCCAATGATTTGGTCTAAGACAAAGACATTGAAAAAGACATTGAACGCATTGGTTTTGAAGGTTTCAATCAAGTCAGAATTGAAAGGTTAATTTGAATATCAAGAGGATACCCTAATACATCTTATTCATGTGCAAGAAAGGTCCAATACAATCTTATTTGGGTCATGAAGTAAGGACAACAAAGGAAATAAAAGAATCCCACTACAACTTGAAAACAACATGGTGACTATCTTTTCTTTTTGTTTGTAGGATTAAGGGGCTGCATGGAACGTTATAAATAAGCCTTGAATCAGCTCTTTAATATTTTACTTCCTCTGCAATATTTTACTTCTTTCTTTTCTTATTATGGCAGAACATGGATTTAATATTAGGAGCTTTATTTTATTTTGTTAGTTACAACCCAAGGCTTTTTTGAGCTCAATTAATACTTTGTTTTGAGCTATGATTCAAGACTTGTTTGAATTAAATTATATGTTTTTCAGTTTACAGTTTTGGGTCAGTTTTGAGTATACCTCATATAAGTTCAATAAGAGATCCATTAGAATTATTTTTTCAAGAACTATTTAAACTCATGTAACCAAATTTTTGGCAGCCTTTGATGATTATTACTTCTGAATTTTTAAGTTTTAATGTGTGAGAGTGATTCTTGCATTCTTCATTTCTTGAACTAATTGAATTTGACTTATCAAAGATTAACTGATTTTGTGGTGTCATTTCACTAATTCCAATAGTATTGGTGCCTTGGGATAAATTTTCATTGTATTACACTCCTATCAGATTATTTTGACTTTCTAGGATCAAATCTCAATTTTAATTGTTGGTTGCGTGACCTGTGACCACGAGGTTCACATTAACATGGCTATAATATGTTTGAAATAGAAGTAGAAATTACTTAGAGGATGTTCCAAGCCGGGGCAGTGAAACTCTTTATATTAGTGTACCAATCTATATTGATAAAAGTTTGGATCAATGTCTAAGTTTGTGAGGATTAATGAGAATAATATGTTAGAGATCTACTTGAATAGCAAACCTAGAACATACTATTATATGCTATAAGAATTATGAATAAATAAATAAATAATTTAGTTTTAATAAAGTATTATGTCATGTCATGTCAATAATGGGTCTAATTTTGATAATTATAATTGAATATGTTATGTACTGATTATGTGAATTGTGGTTTAAGAATGTAAAACTGGTTATTTTATATTTGCGGCTTTGCGAGTATTCTAAATCCCAAATTTTTTTTTTTTGTGACAATCTTACTTTATTTAAAAAATGTGCCAAGTTTAAAAAAGAAAAAACTCGTTGATGAGATTGAAGAAGATATAGTTCAAGATTCCTGTACTACACCACACATTAATGAGGATGCTGGTGTTAATTAAAAGTATGAAGCTAAGCAAGCCCTTTCTACATTTTGGACCACCTGAGGTTCATATTCCGTACAATTGTAGATATGATTTTATTGCACTACAGATAGTGTCTCGATTGGATTCCACCAATTATCACAGGGGCCATCTCCGGAGTGAGAAGACAAGAAAAAAAAATTCCGCCGGTTTTGTTGACAAGGCCAGCTACATCCTTTCCTTCAACGGCGGGAACACTGACCCAGCCGTAAAATATGCAACCACTGCACGTGCATGACAGGCAAAATCTCAAGGTTGACAATATTTATTTTTTTAAAAAAAAATTATTTAAAAATATATTAAAATAATATTTTTTTATTTTTTTAAAAATTATTTTTAACATCATCATAACATATGAAAATGATCTAAAAACACTAAAATATTTTAATTTTAAGATAAAAAATAAAATAAAATTCAATTTTTTCATAAACATTTTTAAAATATATCAACGACAAACACCCCCATTCAAACGTGATAGACGTTTTTTTTAAAAAAAATTAATGCTCATCTTTTTGGCTTCTTCTTCTTTATGGACACACATTACTTTAATTTAGTTCCATGTATCATTTGTTTCATACATGTCAATAATGTAAGAAGTTATCCTACAAAATCTTAATAATGTATCCATTTTTCATTTAAATCTTATCTTGAATTGTTGGCTGTAGCCTTTTCAGAAACCTCACCATGTGCTACTCGGTGAAACCTGTAATGCTATACCATCCTATAAAACTCTGATATATTTGAAATAAATATTGCATGCAATCAAGAGGAATGAACGTTTCATGCATCATTTGTCTAGTTTTTAGGTCCATGATATTTCCATCGTCTCTAAATAATTTGCTTAATCGATGTTTGTCGAAGTGGGTCTTCAGGAATAGGTCTAAGCTTCGGCTAGACCCTTTCCTTTTGTCTTCACAATCCTCGTTTGCACTCTTCAATCACCCAAACTAAATCTACTATTGTTGTTTTTGTGGGATCTATATTTTGTTAGAGAATGATATAAATCATATTTTGGAGTCTCATTTAATAGTTTGAGTTTTTAGATAAGATGGTTCCTTAACATGGTATCAGAGCATTGTTAACTCATCGGTCACGAGTTTGAATCTCGCATATTCTATTTGATAAAAATCAAGCAGAAGGTAGAGTGATCTTGTGCAAGTTTCAAGCCCAAATAACTTTCACTTAGGGGGTGTCAGAGAATAATATAAATCGTATTCTGGAGTCTCACCTAATAGCTTGAGCTTTTAGGTTAGATAGTTCCTTAACATGTTTAGGCTTCTTTATTTTTATTTTTTTTAACTTAAACTACTCTATCTAGTCTATATGCATATTAGCAACACAATCCATGTCATTAACATTAGCACGTAGCAAAATATTTATAAGAGAAGTGTGTGTATACGTACATTGAAAGATATGCATCCAAACGGCCACATGAAATAACAATAAAAGCTGAAACCCACTCAAATATTGCTGATTTCATACCCACTGGGAAACAGCATTGCCATTTGGCTTTATTAATCCTTATCCACGCATGTCGATATATAATTATGAGAAGATTATTTATTTATTTATTTATTTCAGTTAAATGCCAGCAATCAACAAATTTTTAAGCAATTAGCGAACTTTGCATGGGATCGAAATAAAAAACTGTGTCGGGCTAAAATTATGATGCTTGAATTTTCTAAAGCGACATGGTTCGATGGATGATGCTAGCTCAATTAAACTAGCTAGTTGGTGAAGCTAATTGATACATCTGTAAGTAAGCTGATTTATAACTAAATATTAAGAAAATTGTGTTGGAAATAAGTGTCCATTTCAAAGTTATTGATCCCGTCCCGTTCCGGCCGGAACGGGCGGGACGCCCCGTCCCGTTGCAAAATCCGGGACAAAACGGCGACGTTTTTGTCCCGGGTAGAATCCCGGCCTGTCCCGGAAAAACCGGGTGAATTCCGGCCGGAACGCCCCGGTTCCGTACCGGGCGTTCCGTTCCGGCCTGAAAATCCTTTTTTTTTTTTTTTTTTTTTTTAACTTTTAATTTTTTTTTCTAATTTTGAGATTATATTTGTTTGACTTTGTGTTTATATTGTATAATTTAAAGTTAATTTGTCTTGAATTTTAATTATGCTTGTTAAATTAAGTTGATGGAGAGGACATAAGTTGGGAGAGTATCGAAGCACCTTTCTCTACTTTAAATTTAGATGATAAAGAGACATGTTGATGTAGAACAGGTTGCGGAATCATACATGCTGAAGAGGGATCACCCGAAATTCAAAGGCAACTGAATTTCGGCATCCGGGTCGTTGAGGTTGGAATAACGCGAAACTCACCCAGTCAATGCGTTTCGTCGTTTTCGGAAGAAATCAGTAGCTTCGCTGCTGACCTCGACCCAATTTTGGCCAAATTCCATCGTTTCGGCCCCGGAATCGTCATTTTTGCTATTTTAGGAAAGTTTTGTTTTTGCAATAACTTTTGAATTAAGAGTCCGAATTGACTTTGGTCAATTGGTACTCTCTTAGAATTCATAGGCCTTTCACATTCTGCATTTATCTCAAATTTGCCATTTATGGCAAATTTAATGTTTTATGTCCTTTCCTTTTCTGTATTGAATTAGGCTAGGGTTTTCTCCTTAAGTATGTTTGTAAACCCTGCAGCCGACTTCAACTATCATTTTATCAAATAAACACTGAGTTTGATTAAGATTTATTCTCATTATCTTTAATTTTAAGGAATATTGACGTTGGTCGTATTCCCGAGTGATTTTCTGCTGCGTCACATGTGTAAATGAGGAGAATGAGCTTGGTGGAAATGACCAACTATTGGAATGTCTTGTTGATGACTTTCCTTATGTTCCACAGCCAGATCAAGATCCTTATTTTTATATTAATGATGTAGAAGATGTTTGATGTATTTTTCTTTTATTTTAGAACATTTTACTTTCATAATATTTTGGAATTTCAAAGATGTTTCTAATTTTGAGATTATGTTTGTATTGTATAATTTAAATTTCATTTATCTTGAATTTAAATTATACTTGTTAAATTAATATTTTATTTTTTTCATATATATAATTAAATAAAAATGAACAGTACAAAACCGGAACGGTACCCGGAACGGTACCGAAACCGGGACGTCCCGTTCCAAACACAAATCCGGAACCGGGACCGGGACGGGATCAATAACTATGGTCCATTTTGTGTCCATTTTAAATTCTGCTTGAGATAATTTTCAAAATATTTTTGTTCAAAAATATATTAAAAGTATTTATTTTAAAAAAAACATTTTTAATATTAGCACATTCAAATAATCTAAGAACACAAAAAAAAAACCGGAAATAAAATCAGTTTTTTTTTTCCAAATACCCCTAAGTTTTTCTCAAAATCATATGTATGTATGTATGTGTGTGTGTGTGGATTAGACAATTTACCTACCGTCTACCAATACGTCGAGGATTGACAAAAATCGAATTTACCTACCATCGACCATTACGTCGAGGATTGACAAAAATCGAGCTTGAAAATAAGAAAAAAATGGCGCGCACTCGTATGCTAACAAATAGGAATCTGCCGACTAGCTGTTTCAAACTCCCAATCATCTCATTGCTTGAAATTAAATTAAATTAAATTAATTCTTCGGAAACCGATGGAAGAGAATGTCAAATAAATCAAACTGCAGTCAATTCCTTTCCAATTTTATTTTCAAGGATGCACTAGAAAGGCTCGTGTTCATGATTCAAAAACTGACTCCGAGAGCAAAACCAGTTCATGTAACTTCTCCAACGAATATATAATCCATTCTCTCTCTCTCTCTCTCTCTCTCTTCTCCAACGATTTCTTCTGCCAAGTTGATATTTTCTCCAAAGTGCCTATTTGGCATTGCTTGTTAGAGAATAATATAAATCATATTATAGGACCTCACCTATTAGCTTGAGTTTTTAGATGAAATGGTTTCTTAGTATGGTATCAGAGCCTTGTTGACCTAATGATCACGAGTTTGAATCTCACCACCCCCATTTTATTTGATAAAAATCAAACACAAGGTAGTGTGAATCTGTGCAAATTTCAAGCCTAAAAGACTTTCACTTGAAGAAGAGTATTAAAGAATAATATAAATTATATCATGTAATCTCACCTATCAGGTTAAGCTCTTAGATAAGATGATTCTTTAATACTACTTGCTGATGCCTTCGTCAAAAAGTTATGGGGTTTGGTGTCCTTGATTGGGTTTGAAAACCATCAAGTTTATGAATTCATTGTTTCATTTCTGTAAACTAGTTTGGTTCTGATTAATTTTGACAATCGATTGTTGGCTTTTCACTTCTTTGAAAAGCAAACAGCCTTTAGTAGGTGGTCTTTTATGCCTAGATTACGAGTTTCTTGCCTGTGATTTACTTTTGGCAACAACTGGTCTGTAGACGGGATGGAAATGAGGAATCGGCCATTGATGTGGTCTTCAAAGTCAGACAATTATACTGTGAAGAAAAAAAGATTTTGACCCTTTTGACTCGAGCCATTGTAAGAGTGTAGCCGTGTAGGTGGAGAAAGAGAAGGTCACTTGATGGCATTAACGTTTGAATAATTTTTAGTTATTAAATAAAAATAATAATAACAATTCTATAAATAACCAAACCCTTGTCTCGGGGAGTGATATAAGATAATCACGAACGGTTGAATGACCGGGCCAGCTGCTAAAAGCCTAGTATATTAGAGTTAGGCCCAGACTATATCATCTACTGGCTGTACATGGGCTACTAACCAGTGCTTGTCTGGTGGACTCCTTTGCAACCGAAGGGAGATCGAGAAAAGACTAATGGATCTAGTTTTATTTTGGTTGAAATGACTGAAATATTTTATATTAGTTAAAAAGTAAGATAAAATAATACAGTTTTTATTTGTTTTAAATTTTGGTATGTTCGGGATATTTTACCTAAACTTTGGCCGGAATGTTCCTATTCTGTTTCGGTTAAATAATATTTTTATTTAAATAATGAATAATTTTATAATATCAATTATATTTCTTAATCTGACTGTCAGATTGAGATGAAATTTTACAAGGAGTCTCTTAACATATTTATATATATTATGTTAAAATTTCAGAATAATCAGATAATGCAATGACATTCTCATAATATTATACATGTTCATAATTTTGTCCAGAAAAATCATTTTGTTGTGTTTTTTAGATTAAATTACCCAATTCTAAATAATTTATTTTTAGATTTGAACTATTTTTGTGTGTATGTATATATATATATATATATTCCATTCGAAGCAGAAACAAAATTGATAATCTTGGCGAAGAGTGTGTAGCTGACGGGAAATGAGTTTTGTCAGCTTCGGGGATGAAGATTAATGGGCAAAAAACCCAGCAGCTCCTGTGGTTAGTCATCGGAAAAAGAGAGCAGCAGATCGCTCGGCGTGTAATTTTCCCTTTACTAGTGACCTTGATCGCTCCATGGGCATTCGTTGTACTCATTCTTGAGTTGCTCGTACATATTTTGATTACATTTTCGAGAGAACACAATCTGAACTCTCAATTTATGATGCAGTGAAATTCTGAGCATGGTATCAAGTTAATAAATAGATATTTGATCTAAATAAATTATATAAATGACTTAGAAAATACTTTTATGGATTAGTAAGTGATATATTAAAGGATATTTAATCATTGGAATAAGCTCCATTTCTTACAAGTGATTCTACGAGAAATTCCTCGTGAAACAAATCATCAGTTTTTCTATAATCATGTTTTGAGCACTAATATTTCTGTTACAACATAGCTTAATTTTTTTCTTCTTATTCTATGTTTTAATTTGTTTATTTTTTTGTTTATTTTCTTTATTCTTAGTTGTTTTCTAGCATATATAATGCTTTTTTACCTTTTAAAAAAGTCTTGTAACTTTACACCTTATTTTTCAGATAATAAAATAATAAATTAAGGGTTAACATATGCAAATATGTTCACTCATGAAGTCTTTCGTGTTTTTTCAGAATAATATATATATACTAGACAATACCCCGCGCTTCGCCGCGGATGGCAAAATATTTTTTTCAATGTAAAAAATATTAATTGTGTGTATTTTTTATTATAATATAAATTTAGTTAAAATAATAAATCTGTGCAGAATTCATGTAAAATGCAAGTTTTCTATAAAATATATGAATTTAAAATCGATATAAATTTATCTGTTTAGTAGTTTCAAATGAAATAACCAGCATAAATTTATCATCATCATTAAAAAATCAAGAAAACTCAGATATCTGAATTATTAAGTTCATTGTATTAAGATTAGTTTATTATATAATTCAATTTAAATCAAACAAAAATAAAATATAGATTGTGAAAATACTTACAATAATCAAATAAAAAAAATAAGCTGTTAATTTTCTATCAACAAAAAGAAGAAAACATAGATTGAAGAATCATCCTGATATTATTGTCATTATCATTGCTATAAAAGCTAAAGTTATTGCTAACATTACAGCCAAAACAATTAAAATAATTAAATTGCCATGAAAAATAAAAAAAAAAAAGCAAAAGATTTTTATAAAACAACAATAAAAAAATAATAACTAAAATTATCATTATTATTGCATAAATAATAAAATCATAAAAATCATATAATCTAAAGAACAAATAAAGAAACAAAAAACAAACAAAAAAGAATAAAGGGAAAAATAGAGTAATATTACTTTTAAAATGATCACCGATATAAATTAAAATTTTAGGAAAATCTTAAGAAAATCAAAATATTTTTATTAACAAATAATCACTAAAATTATCATTATTATTGTGCAAATAATAAAATTATAAAAATCATCTAATACAAAGAACAAATAAAAATAAAAGAAAACATCTAGCCATGGCACCCGCGCCTCGTCGCGGGCGGATTCATATTTTTTTCAACATAAAAAAATATTTATTATGTATGATTTTTTTTTATCATAGCATAAATTTAGACAAAATAATAAATATGTATATAATTTTTATGAAGTGCAAGTTTTGTATAAAATATATAAATTTTAAATCTGTATATAATTTTTATGAAGTGCAAGTTTTGTATAAAATAAAAAAATATATAATAAGAAAAAAATATAATAAGGAAAAAATAAATAAAAAAGATAAAAAAAAAGAAACAAAAAACGGAGGAAAACAAAGAAGAAAAAGAATAATTTGGAAAAAAAGTAAAAAAAAAAGAAGAAGAAGAAGAAAAAAAAAAAAAAGAGTAGCATAATCAGAAATTAGAAAAAAACACAAACATAAAAAAAAAAAAGAACTGTTGCAATCCACAGTGCACTGTGTCTAAGTGCACAGTGGATTGCCCACGCCTATTATATATATTGTAATATATATATATATATATAGAGAGAGAGAGAGAGAGAGAGAGAGAGAACTAAATTAAGACACAATTTCAGAGTCATAAAATCTACGTTGTTTTATTTATCCTTACAATCAACTCTGTAAAGCAAAGTTTCAATATCGTTTCGACGGATGATTTGTTTTTTCAATTGAAACAGAATATTTTGATTTTAAAGTATTTTAATATGTTGTTTTGAGGTTGTACTTTTTATGTGTATAATTATAATTAAATATATTAATTCAAAAAAATAGTTTAAATCCAAAAATAAAATTATTTAGAATTGTGCAATTTAATTTAAAAAAAAGACATAATAAAATGATTTTTATGAAAAAAATTATGAACATGTATAATATTACAAAAATATCATCATTAATCTCGCAAGGTTATTACATTCTCTGATTGCAATGAAATTTTAACATAATATATATAAATATATCAAGAGACTCCTCGTAAAATTTTATCTCAATTTAACGGTCGGATTAAGAGATATGATTGATATTGTAAAATTATTCATCATTTAAAAGAAACATTATTTGACCAAAACGAAACGGACAGAACGAAATCATAACATTCCAACCAATATTTGGGCGAAATTTCGGGAATGGACTGAAATTTTAAACAAGATAAAAACTGCACTGTTCTATCTTATTTTTTTAACGAATACAAAAAGTTTCGTTCATTTCAGCCAAAACGAAACGAAACAAAAAACTATGCTGCTATAAAGGCTCGAAACCTGAAATTCCTAGTTTGATAGCCCATTTGGGCCAAGGTCTCAGGCCTTTGTAAGCCGAAACGGGTTTTCTCTTCGTTGCCGGGAAGAAGCATGTTTCCTCCCTTGCCGGCCGGTTGTTCAGGTCGGCTCCTCCATTGTACAGCTTTCTTTATACACCTTTTGATTATTCAAAAAAAATAAAAATCTATAAAGGCATGCATTAACAAAGAACCTAAAACAGATCGGTGTTTCACTGTTCACCGTGCCTCATAGCCACTATTCATTGGACATTTGACTCGGTGCTTCGTGGGTGCATGTCCTCTTTTTTTTTTTTCTTTTTTTTTCCGTTAATGAACAGTATATTAACGAAATTGTCCCTCGAAAAAGACAAAAAAACACCGCCGGTTTCAGGGGCTCCACGGTCATTGCACATATTCGGTCCGGTTCGGTACGGTTCGTCCAACCGGCTTTTTAATTTTTTAATATTTCATTGAACAGTGCAATAACCGTTTTGTCCCTCGAGGGAGGGGCGATCCGGTAATTAGCCAATTTTTTATTTTTTTTCCGCCCGCTTACTGTGTGGCGCGTCGCCGGACGCGCCGTTCGTTTCCGCGCTCACGCCTGTTTCGGAAGGCGCGTGCGGCTTACTCCGGCGTCCAAAAATACCCAACTGGCGTCTAGAATGATTTTCAGACATGTGCTCTTCCACAGGGTGCGACGCGTGTGGTGATGTGGTGTCCGGATACGTGTTAATGGTCGTTTCAATTTTCCATCTATTTCTCTCTCCTCCTGCGCAAGCTGACATCAGCGCAACTGCTTTTTGGCAAATTTCATTTCAGTCCCTGAACATTCGAATCTGGTTTTCTGCCCCTTATTGCTATTATATAGGTTTTGATTTGTTTCAATTTTGTCCTTCAATTGAAATTGAATATATATTGTAGTTTCAATTAGGTCCTCATTCTTTGACGTTTTCGGATTAGTCTTCAATCCTGAATATTTTTGGTTCATAATTTTGTTCAGAAAAATTATTTTATGTATTTTTCAGATTAAATTGCATAATTCTAAATAATTTTATTTTTGAATTTAACTAAATTTTTTTTAAAATTAATATATTTAATTATATATATACATAAATAATACAGCTCAAAAATGACACATCAAAATTTTCCAAAATCAAAACATTTTTTTTTTCAATTGAGAAAACAAATCACAAATCGAAATTAACAATGATCCAAACGTCTCATGTCCACCGGCGACACAACGAAAACGAAAACATCCACCACCAAAATAAAACAAACGAAAACGAATCCACGCACACGCAAGGAAAACCAGCCCCCTTGTCAGTCACACACGCACGCGCCCACTCGCTCTAAGCTAGAGGCCTCAGCTCGCTCTCACTTCTCTCTCTCGAGCCGTCATTGCAGAAAGAAAGAAATGCAGAGACTGCCTCTTCGCTGAATTAAATAAGAATAATTAAGATCCGACCAGATTGATTGCCGGAGAATCCGAGATCTTTTCATCTCACAGAGTTGACTATACTTAGCTTCTCTTTTGGTGATTGATCGATGGCATCGGAGGATGTGAAGGCGAGCGAATCCGCTGTGACTACTATTGTCAATTTGGCGGAGGAAGCTAAGCTTGCTAGAGAAGGAGTCAAGGCTCCTAGCCTTGCTATTCTTAGCATCTGCAAGTCTCTTGTAGCCGGTGGTGTTGCTGGTGGAGTGTAAGCTCTCTTTTCTGCTTTAGCAGCTACTATTTAGTTAGTTTGCTTCTTTTTTTAATATATTTTAGTAATTTGAAGGAATTTAATATTATCTATGTAATTATTGTTTTTTAATTGTAAAGAAATTATTGTACTACGTAGCAGATGAAATCATGGAGCTTAATTTCCGTACTACTGATGTATTAAAAATTCATAATTTCAAGCAACTGTTTTGTTCAGTCTTGGTGAAAAGGTTTGAGGAGGATTGGAAAAGACGGGGGGGAATCAAATCAAAATGAAGTTCCTAATACAAAAAGTTGTGACTTTCGTGTTAGGGATGAAAGTTTGATTTTCAAGAATGTGAAGAAATTATAAATATTAAAAATTTGAATAATTTGAGGTGGGTCAATGACTTTCCAGAGAATTTGAACCTGCATAAAACTTACAATACTTTAGATGCCCTAGCTTTATGATATAGTTTTCCTTCCTCTTTGTTTTACTTGTAATTCAGTGAATGTTGAAAACTAAGTGCTAATTATATTGTATATTTCAAATACATGATTTGTTTTTAAGTTTTGTTCAGCACTTATGCTGAACTTGTGTATTATTTTTTGCCTTGCAAATAAATGAAGAGATGCTTTTACACTTGCAAGATGATTTTTGTTTTTATCATTTATGGTAGTCTAGATTTTTTGTAAAGTTTTGTTTCCAAGGGGATCACTCTTGAATGTGTGTGCGGATGGCAGAGGTTATACACTTTTATGATTTCTGTTGTTGTGGTGTTGCTACATTGAATTTTCTCCACCTAAAATGGTTGCATGTGTGTTCAGGTCTCGCACTGCTGTTGCTCCCCTGGAGAGGTTGAAAATATTGCTACAGGTTAGATCTTCTGATGTGTTTATTTCATTGCATATTTTTCATTCACATCCATTGGAATGCGACATCCGTTGGAATGTGCACTCACAAGTAAATTTGCATTGATGAAATCCTACAATTTGCAGGTTCAAAATCCACATAACATAAAATACAATGGAACAATTCAAGGGTTGAAATACATATGGAGGACCGAGGGATTTCGTGGACTGTTCAAAGGCAATGGTACCAATTGTGCTCGTATAGTCCCAAACTCGGCAGTCAAGTTTTTCAGCTATGAGCAAGCTTCCAAGTATGATTCTTTGATTTCATTGGCTGTTGAAAGACATATTTTAATATATAGTAGTGAAACTTTTTGTGGTCTCAATTATCCTGATTCTGCTTTGATCCATATCAGTGAAAGAGAATTGTCAAGTCTGTTCAACTGGTGAATACAGTGCAGATATGGTTTTAACCATGATAACATATGAGCTATGTAAATGATTTAGAATTGATTGTGCACTGAGAGAAAATGCATTTAAGCATTCTACTCTCATTTTAATCTTTGTATCTGCAGAAGACTGATTTTTCAACTCACTCATACACAATTCTTACAGAGGAAGCACACCATGCTTACTTCTGTCACTTTTGAAATTCAGGCACACCTGATCCTGCACATATTGTCATTTTTTGCTTGGATTGCCATTGGGCTTTATTTCTGATTACTGGACCAGTCTATACCAAAGTGGTCTAAGCCATTTGGTGATGGTTTCTTCAGACATAAATTTCTTTGCTTTCTTCAGTCCAGCCAATGCGGGTTTTTTTTTTTGTTTCAGACAGTTACACCATACTGCTTTTTCTAGGCATTAACCGGCATTTCTTTCTTCAAACATTTGAAATCTCCTCTGTTCATGATTCTTATGTAAGATCCATTTATATGAGCTTTTTTTCCTTTTCCTGATGGGTCCTCTATCCATATGACAGGGGAATAATTTATCTTTATCAACAACAAACTGGTAATGGTATGTCAATCTTTGCTCTCCATCACTTTGTTTTAGATATTCTTTGTGAATTTACATCACACTTGATGGAGATTTTTTCTAAAGTTTTTTTGGGGCATAAAAATTATTTTTAGATTAAGCAGCCTGCCAGAATTATATTGTCCAGTAATCAATTGTGACAAAAATATATAGTTTCTTTGCACGCCGTTTAGTTGCAGAGAGTAATGCAATGACAAACATTGAGTTAGTGGATGCATGGTTTACCTTATTAGTGAATTTGAATGTAGAAGTACCCTTTCATCACAGTTTTTGTGCTGGTATTCTCACGTATGTGAGTCTTTCCCTTGTTGTTCCTCCAGAGGATGCTCAGCTCACTCCTCTTTTACGCCTTGGAGCTGGAGCATGTGCAGGAATTATAGCAATGTCTGCAACTTATCCCATGGATATGGTACGAGGCAGGCTAACTGTACAGGTATGATCACTGAGTTTCCTTTGGAAAAGCCCTGGGAGAACAATATTTTCCTTTGTTTTGTATGCTCAAAAATATTATACTTCTATTTGAAGCCTCTTGAAAGATTTTTATATCTACGTAACAAGGCATGGAGATAAATTATTTATTGGAACAAATGAAAAGTCATTATATTTAACATGCCCCATTATTTGCTTTGATTATCCGGGGTTTTCAATGTTGGATTTTTCAATACAAAGTTTTTATTTTTTTGTTGTATTGTGTTTGCAGACTGAGAAATCGCCTTATCAATACAGAGGAATGTTCCATGCTCTATCAAGCGTGCTACGGCAAGAAGGCCCAAGGGCACTGTACAGGGGCTGGCTTCCTTCTGTCATTGGAGTTGTAAGTCATTAGTTGCCAAATAACACTGCATATTAACATTCTTCTAAAATGCTTGTGCTATTGGTTGTATTTCTAAATGAGACACTTTTAAGGTATTTCTATTCTATTTTGGTCACATGTCTTGATTTCATCAAACTGATAACCTGGCATCTTCTTTTCCTTGTCTAAAGCTGAAAAGTAAGGCCATTTCTATGTCTATATCTTGATTTATATATTTGATTACACTATAGACATTTGTACTTAGATGGAAAGCCTATGTTGACTTCTTGATTTGATTATTTAAGTATGCAATCTTTTTGGTTCTTGGAATTATTAGCACCAGATGAGAGAATACCGGAGCTATATGCTGCTAAGATGAAATTTTACTGGTGCAAGCGTTGGCTTCACTCTCCCCATCCCGCTTCTTTCTCTTGTATTTTTCAAAGGGTCTATTGGGCTTAATACTGTAAATCTTAGCATTGATGTTCTTATGTGTGGGAAAGACAACCCACCAGCCCCCATTCTCCCTGTTCTTTGACAATAAATAAGTATGACATCTTTGCTGGTACTGTTAATATCACATTCCTTGGTATTCTTATGTGATCCGAGTACCAAAGTGGTTTCTGTCTGTTTGCTGGCTGTAACCCTGTACTTATACTTCTTGTTGGCAGATTCCATACGTGGGTCTCAACTTTTCAGTGTATGAATCTCTAAAGGACTGGCTGGTTAAAGCTAGACCATTTGGACTAGTTGAAGATTCTGAATTGAGTGTGACTACAAGGTTAGCTTGTGGGGCTGCAGCTGGAACTGTTGGCCAAACTGTTGCTTATCCTCTAGATGTTATTCGACGACGGATGCAAATGGTGGGATGGAAAGGTGCTGCTTCCATTGTCACTGGTGATGGGAGGAGCAAGGCCCCGCTTGAGTATACTGGCATGATTGATGCATTCAGTAAAACTGTTCGGCATGAGGGCTTTGGAGCATTATATAAGGGTTTGGTACCAAATTCAGTGAAGGTGAGTCGTTCTATTTTCAGTGTTTCCTTTGTAAATAACTTTCAACGGTTACCTTAACTTCACCTGATCATAGTTTCCTAAAAGGATTTAGTGAGGATGGGAAGACGGCCAATGTTGGCTGTTGGTTGCTTTGGGCTTTCCTGTTATTTTGTGGCATTTCCTCTCACAAGAATCTTGGTATCTTAAGAATCAGTGTCAAGCATCTCTGCAATTCTTTCCATGCTCTAATTTACGGAGTTACTGCAGGGGCTGCTTAATCATGGATCGTAACTTACCATGCATTCCAAAATAGGATTGGTTGGTTGGTTCTGGAGTAACTCATTTGCCTTTATCCTACACAATAAAGATTTATGTCTGAATGCCTGGATCAACAGAAAAATTGCCAGCATGGTCAACTAGAGTGTTAGTGTGTAAATTCCATTCCGCAAACATTTTACTGGAGGTCTGAATGACATGTTTACTCATTTAGTTAAGCCATTAATCCGAACCCAGAGCACGCATGGTTTAGATTTATATTTTCTCTTGGGTGTAACGCAGCTTTTATATATGCCTAAATTGCTATCCCCATAGCATTCAAATTAATTTCTTCCCCCGTTTTCAGGTGGTTCCATCCATAGCAATTGCATTTGTGACATATGAGATGGTGAAAGACATTTTAGGAGTCGAGTTCAGAATATCAGACTGAAGTCCGGGGGTCCTGCCTGATATTTGCTGAATCAGGGTGCTGCTATTTTTGTAGGCAAGGAATAGAGAGAAGGTAAACTAGGAAAATTATTATGCAAAAGAGCGAGTTTAGAAACAAGTTTTAAGACTGTTTTATGCATTATCCCCCCCCCCCCTGTTTCCTTTCTGTCTCCTTGAAGAATAAGATTAGCCTTTAGATACCGAACAGGGTTCGGTCCCAGTGGTTGAGGAGGGCGCCCCCCTTCCTCGGGACCAAGGCTCGAGTCCCAGCAGGTCCTTGGGGGGTGCCTCCCTCATGTGGCACCTTGGTTCCCTCATGTGGCACCTTGGTTCGCTTTCTGTTTGGTATTTCTGTCACCCCCGTGGTGTCTTACATGCTCAAAAAAAAAAAAAAAGATTAGCCTTTAGATTCTCATTCATATGTTGTGTCAATAAAGCATGCTGATGATGGGACAACTCATGATTTGTAATTCCATGCTTCTTCATAAGAGCTGGACGAATTTTCTGAAGCTTAATTTGAACTCTCTGGCTATATTCATTGAATTTCCCCTCTTTATATTTTTGCTTTCCTGCACAGATGGCTGCGCTCTGCAAATAATGCTAAAAATATATTTGCATAATAATGTCTTGGCGTTACTAGCGCGCTTTAAAAACCTGTTTGAGAATATGGTTGAAATTATTTTTAAAAGTGTTTTTTATTTAAAAATCATTAAAATGATATTTTTTTTATTTTTTAAAAATTATTTTTAATATCAACATATCAAAATGATATAAAAACACTAAAAAAAATTAATTAAAAATAAAAATAAAAATTCAATTTTTTTCAAAAATATTTTTTAAACTCATTCCGAAACAATCCTTTCAGCTCTAGGGTCAAAGCGCTTCTAGATCCGAGGCAAAGCTCCTTCCTTCACCTAGTGAGGATGCACCTGGTGTTGGCGTTTAAAAAATCTATCAACTAGGAAAATTGTAAGAATCAAAAAACAATTAACCGAAAACACTTTGGAGAAAAAGCTGAAAAAAAGAGAATAAATTACGACCCACCATAACCCTAAAACATTCCTCCCTTTTTCTTTTCCATTGCATTGACAGCAGTCACCAGTCTGCCAGCAGACAAATTGATTCAACAAATTGGATAAAATTATCTTATTGGCCATCTCCCTCTACCCTCTTTTTGTTTGAAGACTCAACCCAAGAAATCTAATATGTAGAATCTAAGGTAATCTTGTATTTTTCAATGAATGGAATCTAATTAGGAAGCCAACCTATATCTGTGTTTTCAAATCAGGATCTTGTTTCCAGAACTGGATTAAAAAATGCTTTGG
Organism: Salix brachista; assembly: GCA_009078335.1. NCBI lineage: Eukaryota > Viridiplantae > Streptophyta > Magnoliopsida > Malpighiales > Salicaceae > Salix > Salix brachista. The sequence continues at coordinate 13,997,654 of CM018573.1, forward strand.
TTGATCATTATTACAAGGATTTCTATTATATTTTGCTATATCCAAAGTCGATCCATGCAACCCTATTATTTAATATGACTCCTAAAAAAACTTGAAGATTTTAACTTTTTAGATGAAACTTTGAAATATATAAGTCAGATGATTATAGAAGATTATATTGTATACTTAAAGAATCTTTAGATCTTTCAACTATATAAACCTATTGTTTTTTTTTATAAGGATATTCAGGAAAATCCTACACCAAAGCAATAAAATCCTTCAAGTTTGGAACCTAATTTTTGATTTATTCCAGTTACCACCTCTAGTACAAATAGTAATATTAAATGTAACAATCATCCACCTTCTAGATGTAATAAAATAAAAACATCCTAAATTTAGGATCACTTTAAAAAACTTGATGGAGATCTTAAAGCTTCTAGGGCTGCATAGATCTACTATGGAAAAGACTATGTTTGTCATGTTAATATGACAAGTAACATGTGGAATCATATAGGTTTATGCTAAAACAATTCTTTTGCGATTGATAAGGGAAAAAAAGGTTTTAGAACCTAAGTCTAAAATAGAGGGAGATGACAAGGAAAAGGAAAATTTTGTTGTCATTAAAACAATAGGTTATAATTATGATAGGATATGATTATGATGAGTGTAGAAAAGCCATAACAAAAAATAATTATACATGATGAGATATCTTTTAACTTCGTTAAAATTCATGGATTTAAATCAATATAATTATATATAAAATTTGGTCACTGGGTGAAGAGGGAAAATTAATAATGACCTTCACTAATGATAAAAATAACCTAGCAAGGAAACATTAAATCACAAGCTCAAAAAATGAGGTGTGTCGGCAATCTCACCTATAAGTAGAATAACCAAAATATCCCCATGGAAGGAAAAAAAATCATTAGTTTTAGGTATATTTAGTTTTTTTTTTGTGCCTTTATCAAAGTTTTTATGGCCTTTTAATTTTATTCTTCAAATCAGGTTTATAATTTTTTTCAATGATAATAATGATTCCAATTCGGTACCTTTTCTTTTTATTTCTTACTATTTTTCTTGGGTTTTTTGTCAAATTTTTTTATAGTTTTCAAATTAAGTTCACTACTGTAAATAATAATATTATTGATGATTAAAATTATAATAATGATAGTACAACAACAAAAACAATGATGAAGATGATTAAATTAATGATGATTTCAATAATAGTGGTGGTATGGTGGTGGTGGTGGTAGTACCACTAGGACCACGATCACCACCGCCGACACTACTACTAATAATGATAGTTAGTTATGATGATGACAATGGTATTAATAGTAGTAATACTATTAATATTGTTACTATAAAATGAAAACAAATAAAAATAATAATTAACTTAGAGACGTGAAAACATTATCTTTAAGATGTTTATTTATCACACTACTGATATTAATAGTAGTAATACTATTACTACTGTTACTATAAAATGAAAACAAATAAAAATAATAATTAACTTAGAGACGTGAAAACATTATCTTTAAGATGTTTATTTGTCACACTACTAACAACACCTTCAAGATACAACTAAACTCTCCAATTCTCAGAATGGATAAGAAGAAAAGACAAAGAAAGGAAAATATATTTTTGATATATATTTTTTCTCTATGTAGTAATAGGTTTATATAGACTTGAAATATCATAATAAAACATCATAATTGTCAATATTTTAATTGTTAATGAAACTATATTATTGTTCATACAATAATTATATTTTAATTAAATTGAATTACTTTTATTCAGTTTTATCCCAACAATCATAAATATTAAAATTATTTAAGAAAAATAAAATAAAATAATTCAAAACTAATTAATCTCACTAACATATTTAGTTCCAAGTTCTATTTTTTGATATTATATATAATAATAATAATAATAACAACAACAATAACAACAATATAAGAGGGAGAAGAAGAATACAAGAATGATGATGATGATAATAAAAATACTAATAATAGTTGTAATGATAATAATATTAATAATAACAATAATAATAGCAACGATAAATCATTGTGAAAATTATAATAATATTAATAGGATTGCTACTATTACCACTAATAATGATGATGCTAGCAAATAGCTAGTAATGGTACAAATAATAGTAATTTTAATAATGATAGAAATAATAATAATGATATTAATAATAGTAATGATATTACTTATTAATATTAGTAGCAATAATGATTTTGGTCCTCATTATTTGAATTGCTATTTTTAAAATTATTTTGTACTATTTAAAAAAAATAATTTAAAGTCATCATTTAATATTTAATTTATTAGAAATTGAACTTCATGGTTTTTTTATATTGAGTTTTTTAAGTCTAATAACTCGGAATAAAAGTTTTAAAAACTATTTAAAAAAAATTATAATTTCTTTTATTTTTTATCAGTTAACTTCAATCACACAATCTAGATCGCGGGGTTGAAAGGATATCTCGTATTGACTTAGCTCTAATTAGTGTTGTTTGTATTGTCATAACTGTTTTTTGTGTATTTTTTTATCCTATATTTCAATACTTAAACATTATTTTTTATACAAAAAATAGGTCAATTTTGCTACTAAGAATGGGCAGGAGGCTAGTAACCAATCCAAGAAGAAAACCATATTCAATATAAAAATCTACTTGTTTGTGCATAGAATTGTTAATAAACCAGCTGAAAAGGCAGCTACGGTTAGATATAAAAAAAATCAATCAAGAGTTAGATCAATTTAATCTATTAGTTCAATTTGTGACTTGATTAATCTAGTCTTTGACGCTACATTTTTTTTTATATATAAATCACATCCTTTTGACTTTTTAAAAAATATTACTAAGCTATTGACACATTAATGTTTCCATATGTTATTTAAAAAAATAATAAAATTATAAAGTTTTAGCATGTATCATTGATAAAGTTTTAACATGTATTCATTGATTGCGTGACGTAGAAGTAAAAGACTTAAAATCTATCTTGAAGGTTTTAGGTTCGAGCCAGAACATGTTCATCCTGTAAAAATTTGGAATAACCAAAATTTTATTCGCTTAACTCGGACTTACAAAAATGATTAAAAAAAGATGGAATTTCCTTGAATAAAAAAATTAATTTAATTGTGTTGTTCTATTTCTGAAATTTTTTATTTATAATCTCACTCTGACGTAAAAAAAGGGTGAAATTCCTACATATCATTGTCGGTTGTCAGCATCTTGTATTTGAAGACTTTCTCCTTTTCTTTTGTTTTTGGTCTCCACACGTCTTCAATTTTATTTTATTTGCGCATATAGCTATCTCTCTTCATTTATTTTCTTGAAACCCTCTTCTTATTTCTAGTATTTTGTTCTTCCACTGCAGAAATTAGAAGTGTTGGTGGTGTGAGCTTATTACTGTTTATTTTTTATTGGAAGTGTTGGTAGAGGCAGTGTTTGTGTATGCAATGGAAGACCTAAATTCACATCATTTATACCATGTAATCACGACTACTGCCTGTGAATTTAGTTTCAAGCCTTGTCAGACACGCCTGTCATCCTAGCGGTGCCTTACATGCTCATTGGATTTGCAGGATGTTCAGTGGGCCCGGGGATTTAGTTGTGGTGCGCGCAAACTGGCCTGGACACCCCGGTTACATAAAAAAAAAAAACTATGCTTTTAATTCAATTCTTTTTTCAGAAATGTTTATTCTCACTAACCTATAAAAAAAAATACAGTAACGACCTTTTAATATATGTTTTTTATATTAATTCTATCCCGTCCGTGGTGGATGGCCACCTATATAGCATAGTTGATTTTGGGCCAGGGGGTTGCAGCCACCCACCGACAGCAAAATTAAACGACACGTGGTGTACATTCCGTTCCTGTTCTTCCGAGCTCCGGACAGCCAGTTATTTTACCTGTCAATGTGTTAATATTACAAATGGGCCACTACAGTCTATAGTGTCCTCCACGTAGTGGTTGCCAGTGTGATTAATAATGCAGTTGCAGCATAGAAGCTGTTAAGAGTGGAGGTGGGATCTGGGATGGAGTCAGTAGTCAGGCCGCCACCTCCAAGCGTAGGCAATGGGCCAGGTGGGCCGCACACAAAGGAGCGGTGTGGGAACTTTCAGATGCCACTGCACTACCCAAGATACACCGGAGCCGAGTACCAGACCATGCCGGAGTGGAAACTTGATTGCCTGCTCAGAGAGTATGGGTTGCCAATCACCGGAGATGTTGAGCAGAAGAGGAAGTTCGCCATGGGAGCTTTTCTTTGGCCCAATTAGACCTCCTATTTGTGTTTTTTTTTTCTTTTTTAATCATGTAATTATGATGCGAGGAGATCAGGTATTGCTACGTTATGCCACGTATATACCTGTTGATTTGTTCTTGGATTGGTAAATGCTTGGATTGTATTGGGAAATTGAAGGGGATCAGGGCAGAGGTATGATTCTGGTAGGAGCAATTTAATTTATGAAGTCTGGGAAATGAGTGTACAAATTAGGTGATGTGTAAAGTAGGTCAGTGGACTAATGTGATGTTTAATGATTAGTTAATATAATGATGCGGGTGTTATTTTCAGTTATGTGGTAACAATTTTTTTTTTAATTTTTAATTTTTTTTAAAACTAATATATTAAAATAATTTAAATATATACAAAAACTATTTAAAAAAATAAAATGAAAGGCATTCCTAAACATGCTGTTTATGTGTAATTCATTCAGTAAAGGTTTGGTGCATTTAAAGAGTTTAAGATGTGTATCTTTTATAAAAATTAAGATAATTGAGATTTTATTTGTTTATTTAAATCCATAAAATATATTTTATAAGGGTGTTTACTCACATAAGAGAAAGGAAAATAAGAGCATTATATATAAAATTATTTTTTTTATGTAGAGAGATGCTACAATCTCAAACTTTTAAACCCTTACTTTGTCCTTTATTAACGTTTAGCTATAATTATTTTATTATTTTTAGTTGCTAATTTAATATTGAAAAGAACATTAAAATCTAAGTCAACTATTATTATACATATCAGTGTCCTTTAAAAGGAAAAACGTTAATTGATACAATTTTTAATGACTCGCAAAATGCTTGACTCGTCGTGATTGCAAGTTACTGAAGTTTACTCTCCTTTTATTTTCAGAGATGGACTGTCACTCTTTTGTTTTTATGTTTTATTACACAAACATCGTACGATCTATGCTTAATAAAAAAAATCCCAGATTTTTTATATTAAAAATCATACTTACATTTTAAATATTTATTTAAATAAGATATATAGAGCATAGATATGACATTTTTTTATATTCATAAAAAAACTACCACCTAAACACATCTAGCCGATCAAGATACTGTTTACACTGCATTTTTCGAGAGTTCTTTTGAAAAAAAATATTTTTATTTTTTATTTTTAAATTAATTTTTTAATATTTTTAAATTATTTTATATTAAAAATAATTATTTAAAATAAAATTTTAATATATTTTTAGATAAATTCTCCAAACCATTCTGTACATCACGAATAACTCCTTGCAGGCTAATTGTACCTTTTTTTTTTTTTTTTAATCATGAGCAAACGTGGGATTGCAAGTCCATCATAAATTTTCAACCCCTCTCTTAGAGCATCTCTAATGACAAGAACCATTTTGAAGAACTGAATCTCTAAAATAACTCTTTGAATAGTGTATATATAATTTTTTTTATTGATATGTGCTTTAATGGTAAAAGCTATTTTGGAGAGCTATTTTTTTATATTATTTTAAATATAGTTCAATTATTTTGTATATAGTTTAATTATGCAATTAATTATACAATTAATAAAGTAACTTATATAGTTAAATAATTGCTTCTAAAAAACCCTCTAACAATATAATTATTAATTTAATTATAATTAATTTTTTACTTTCTTGTTGAGGTATTTTTAATAAAAACAAAAATAAATATTTTGATATAATTACATTATTTTCTAATATATATATATATATAACACATGCAGGAACACACGTGGCCCCAAAATTTTGACTTCTTTACACATGAGAGCATCTCCAACGGGGAGTGCCATTTTAAAGAGGCAAATCTCTAAAATAACACTTTGAATAGTGTATTTATGACTTTTTTATTGATGTGTACTCCAGTGGTAAAAGCCATTTTGGAGAGCCATTTATTTTTATATTTTTTTAAATATAGTGTAATTATTTTGTATGTAGTTTAATTATGCAATTAATTATACAATTAATAAGAGTAAGTTATATAATTAAATAATTGCTTTTAAAAAACCCTCCAATAATATAATTATTAATTTTATATATAATTTTTTACTCTCTTATTAAAGTATTTTTAAGTAAAAATAAAAATAAATATTTTTGATATAATTTCATTATTTTCTAATATATATATATATATATATATATATATATTATAATATATAAGAAGGTGGCCCCAAGGTGGGGCCACGATTTTACCTTCCTCTCCTGAGCTGCTACAAATAGCAGCTCATGGAGAGGAAGGTATTTTTACCTATCCATATACCTATCATGTTGAAGCATGAACAGGAACACAAAAATGCTAAAAAAATTAATATTTTAATTTTGTCTCTCCATATGCCTTCTCCGCTAGAGATGCTCTGAGCTGCTACAAATAGCAGCTCATGCAAGGGAAGCCAATTTTGGCTTTGCAAATGGCACTCCCATTGGAGTGCCGAAAACTGATCAAACTTGCCAAAATATTTGTTTTTTATTTATGGCTCCCCATATAGCACTCCCGCTAGAGATGTTCTTATCATACATGTAAGAAAATTATTTAATATTATGTTTGATTTTATATTTTAATGTATTTTTAATTTATTTTTTAAATAATTTTATATCTTTTTAATATGTTAATATTAAAAATAAAATAATATATTTTCAAATAAAAAAATATTTTAAAAAATGAATAAATAACCTTCCAAAATGAAATGGTTGAACCAGTTGCATAAAACCTACTGATGCCCAGTAAAAATCCATTATTTCTTAGCCTGCAGATAAAAAAGATAAGGTACCGAGCCCCTGCAGTTTGGCAGGCCCATGAGCTTAACCTACCCATGGTGAAGCACATTAGCAAACACTCCTAGCCTGCTCGGCTTCGAGTGAGTTGCTTCTTCGACTCAATTCACTGTGTATAAGCATTTATTTAAGCGCGCGCGCAAATCCAATATTCTCGGAGATTCCCTTTTTTTCTCCCTCTTCTTTTAAAAATCCTCCCCGCGCCAGATTCATCTCTCACATTTTCATTTCTCTCCGTCGATCCCAAAACCCTAGTTTTCCCGAGAAAAGAAAAGGGCAAACGGAACAAAAATGCCGAGAGAGATAATCACGCTGCAAGTAGGACAATGCGGGAACCAGATCGGCATGGAGTTCTGGAAACAGCTTTGCCTTGAACACGGCATCAACAAAGATGGCATTCTCGAAGATTTCGCTACTCAGGTAGGCCTTTGATTCTCCCTTTCTTTTATGTGTTGGAATTTAACTGTATGCGTTATTGTTATTGTTATTATTATTAACTAACACCCACACACACACACCCACACACACACACACACACATCCTTTCTGCTATTAATTCGAAATGCGAAATATATATATATATATATATATATATATATATATAAATACTTTTACTCGATTAACGCATGTTTTTTTTGTCGAATTTGGTGTGACCCAGGGAGGTGATAGGAAAGATGTGTTTTTCTACCAAGCGGATGATCAGGCACTACATACCACGAGCTTTACTAATTGACTAGACAATGCCCCCGTTTCGTCGCGGGTAGCACAATATTTTTTTCAATGTAAAAAATATTAATTGTGTATATTTTTTTATTATAATATAAATTTAGCTAAAATAATAAATCTGTGCAGAATTCATGTCAAGTGCAAATTTTCTATAAAATATATGAATTTAAAATCGATATAAATTTATCTGTTTAGTAGTTTCAAACGAAATAACCAGCATAAATTTATCATCATCATTAAAAAAGCAAGAAAACTCGGATATCTGAATTATTAAGTTCACTATATTAAGATTAGTTCATTTTATAATTCAATTTAAATCAAACAAAAATAAAAAATAAAATATGAAAATACCTACAATAATCAAATAAAAAAAATAAGTTGTTAATTTTCTATCAACAAAAAGACGAAAACATAGATTGAAAATTCATCCTGACGTTATTGCCATTATCATTGCTATTAAAGCTAAAATTATTACTAACATTACTGCCAAAACAATTAAAATAATTAAATTGCCATGAAAAATAAAAATAAAAAGCAAAAGATTTTTATAAAAAACAATAAAAAACAATAACTAAAATTATCATTATTATTGCATAAATAATAAAATCATAAAAATCATATAATCTAAAGAACAAATAAAGAAACAGAAAACAAAAAAAAAACAAATAAAGGGAAAAATAGAGTAATATTACTTTTAAAATTATCACCGATATAAATTAAAATTTCAGGAAAATCTTTAAAAAAAATCAAAAGATTTTTATAAAAAAATAATCACTAAAATTATCATTATTATTGCGCAAATAATAAAATTATAAAAATCATCTAATCCAAAGAACAAATAAAAATAAAAGTGAACAAAAAAACGTATAAGGAAAAAAAATAAAAAATAATAATAAATTGGTTCGGAGATTAGTCGTGGTGTGTCAACGCTGGCCTGGACACCCCGATTATCAAAAAACATATTTGGTCCGAGGAGTAGTGGTGGTGCACTTGAGCTGGCCCGGAGATCGTGATTATAAAAAAAAAATATAAGTTAAAAAAAATGTATAAGTGAAAAAAAGAGCTTAAGTTGGTTGAGAGACCATGGTTACAAAAAAAAGTATAAGCGAAAGAAAACAAAAAAAAAGTATAAGCGTGAAAAGCACTGTAGCAATCCATATTGTTTTTAAAAAAATTCGGCCCAAGAATTAGTCGTGGTGTGCTTAAACTGGTCGGAGATCCCGGTTATAAAAAAAATGTATAAGTGAATAAAACAAAAGTATAAAAAAAAGAAAAAAAAAGTACCAGCAGGAAAGCGCTTAAGAAAAAAAAATGTGGGTCCGGGGATTGTCGTGGTATGCATAAGTTGGCCTGGACACCCTGGTTATCAAAAAAATTTGGATATGGAGATTAATCGTGGTGCATTTAAGCGAGCTCGGACACCCCGATTATTAAAAAACAAAAAAACAAAAAAACTATATAAGTAGAAAAAGAAAAAAAATATAATAAGAAAAAAATGAAAAAAAAATATAATAAGGAAAAAATACAAAAAAAAGACAAAAAAAGAAGAAGAAAAAAACAGAGGAAAAAAAAGAAGAAAAAGAATAATTAGGAGGAAAAAAAAAGCAAAAAAAAGAAAAAAGAAGAAACGAAAAAAAAGAGGAGCATAAGAAAAAGAATAATTAGGCAAAAAAAAAGCAAAAAAAAAAAAAGAAGAAACGAAAAAAAAGAGGAGCGTAATCATAAAATAAAAACAAAAAAACAAAGCAGGAAAAAACTAGAAAAAAAACGTAAGCAGAAAAAAAAAAAAAAAACTATTTCAATCCACAGTGCAATGTGTCTGTGTGCACAGTGCATGGGTGCACAGTGAAAACCTCACGCCTTTTATATATATAGTAATAGTAATTTGGAGCCTAGGGTCATCAATGGAATTCAAAACAGTGAATATCGTAATCTTTACAATCATGAGAACATCTTTGTTTCGGATCATGGTGGTGGTGCAGGAAATAACTGGGCAAGTGGATATCATCAGGTTTGTTGCTTGTCTGTCTTGTGTGACCAATGATTTTATTTAGGATATCCAGGGTAAAGGAGATCTTGCCTTTTCGAAATTTTTGCAGTTAGGTTCTTATTGTCATCAACTGAGTTTGTGTGATTCATGTTTATTTATATATTTCTGATCAGGGAAAGGGCGTTGAAGAGGATATAGTGCATCATATGACACCATTTTCCATGCTCCATAAAATGGTCCCCAAATACTCACATCTTAAATTTTTTGGATTTGCATGTTTTCTCCTATTAAGACCTTATGAAAATCACAAACTCTCTTTTCGCAGTAAAGAATGCATTTTTATAGGTTATGCCAGTCACCAACATGGGTATCGGTGTCTTGACTATAAAACTGGTTGAGTCTATGTATCACGTAATGTAATATTTAATGAACAACACTTCCCTGCGTCACGTGATGGGGTGCTTTCTGCTGCCTCACAAAGTATAGTCTCCCCAGGTAAGTCCTCTTCCCTGTTCTCATTTCCACAAATACAAGAAATTACCCCTGAACCCAATTCCACCATCAACGACCCAGCAATTTCCATAGTCTCCGACCCAGAAATTCCAGAACCCATAAATTCCAGTGACCCATCTTCAGATCAACAATCACCACTTTCACCGATCTCACAAACTGATCCCACGACAGTGTCACCTCCTTCATCAAACTGTCCATCACATATCAATTCCATCACCGATCACCCAGCTTCGACCTCGTCTACCACCCACAACACCAACCGAGTTATTACACGCTCCATGACTGGAAATTCCAAAGCCAAAACCTTTCCAGATTTTACTTCTCTATATTCGACTCGGCATCCTCTGCAGGTACTCTCAACCGTGGTCACCGACACTGAGCCATCTACCTACACCCAAGCTGTTTCTTCTCCTCAATGGCGTGCTGCAATGGGTTCTGAGTTTGACGGCTTGATGGTAAATGGGACTTGGTCTCTCTGTCCTCGACCACCAGGTAAGCATATTGTTCGCAATAAATGGGTTTTTAAACTTAAAAGACTATCAGATGGTAGTATTGAGCGCTATAAAACGCGATTAGTTGCAAAAGGATTTGATCAACAATATGGAATAGATTATGCCGAAACATTTTCACCCGTAGTAAAACATACCACTGTTCAAATTGTTCTTGCTTTGGCAGTTTCTTTTAACTGGAATATACGTCAATTAGATATCTCAAATGCATTTTTACATGGGTTTTTAGATGAAGAAGTATTTATGGAACAACCTCAAGGGTTTATTGATGAAAATTACCCAGATTATGTCTGCCGTTTGCACAAATCTTTGTATGGACTTAAACAGGCACCGCGTGCTTGGTTTCGTCGTCTATCACAATCACTGCTAGAGTATGGTTTTATTGAATCCACTGCTGATTATTCACTTTTCATCTATGATACTGATTTAGTTAAATTATATGTGTTGGTTTATGTTGACGATATACTAGTCACTGGTTCCAACCAAGATGCAATTGATTCTTTTATTTTATCTCTTACTGACTCCTTTCATGTTAAAGATTTGGGTGAGTTGAGTTTTTTCTTAGGTGTTCAAGCTAGCCGAGATTCACATGGACTACACCTTCGTCAAACTCGGTACATAACTGATCTCCTACATAGCACCAACATGGTGGGTGCCAAGCCTCTCAACTGTCCAACAGTCTCGGGTCCAAAACTCTCTTCCTCTGAAGGAGAACTCTTATCTTACCCCACTGAATATCGCCGAGTTGTTAGAGCTCTTCAGTATTGAACCATCTCACGCCCTGACATTGCATATGCGGATAATCAACTGTGCCAATTTATGCACAATCCAAGAGAGCCCCATTGGACAGCAGTCAAGAGAGTGCTTCGCTATCTTAAGGCAAATGTTGACTATGACCTCTATTTCTCTCCTGGCACTGTCAACTTACAAGCCTATTGTGATTCCGATTGGGCTGACAACCCGGATGATCGCCGTAGCACCACTGGATATGGGAAAAACCTCATCTCATGGACAACCAAGAAACAACCCATTGTGTCCAAGAGCAGCACCGAAGCCGAATATCGCAGTTTGGCCATTGTAACTGCTGAACTATACTGGCTTAGGATGCTTATGAAGGAACTCGGTGTACTCTTATCTTCAACTCCCACAATTTGGTGTGACAACATCGGTGCCATTGCTCTAGCATCAAATCCGGTGTTCCACGCTCGTACGAAACATGTTGAGGTCGACCACCACTTCATCAGAGAAAAAGTCCTCAACAAAGATATCCAAGTGAAGCATATTTCTACACATGATCAAATTAGTGATATTTTCACAAAAGGACATACTGTCTCTCGTTTTACATCACTAAGGTCCAAACTAATGGTGATTTTAATCCCCATCACTTTGCGGGGGTGGGGGGGGTGGGGTGTTAGAGCTATTCATGGAAATGATCCCACACTTATATCACACTCCAAATCTGCAACAACAAATCAATTCTCCCCAGAACCAGTGTGACCAACGGCTACTTTCCCCTCTATTATGCTAAAGTTTTATTTCCATTTTATATATTTCCATACTCAATCCCTGTAAATCTGCAAGTCCTTATTAGGATGTGTAAAGGTCTGCTCTATTTAAATGCAATGAAGCAGACAAAGAAATCAAGTTGGCAATTCAGTTTTTCACTGTAATACATTGTGTTCTCTGTTCTTTCAATATCCAGGGTAAAGGAGATCTTGCCTTCTCGAAATTTTTACAGTTAGGTTCTTATTGTCATCAACTGAGTTTGTGTGATTCATGTTTATTTATATATTTCTGATCAGGGAAAGGGCGTTGAAGAGGATATAGTGGACATGATTGATAGAGAGGCAGATGGAAGTGATAGTCTTGAGGGTTTTGTTCTATGCCATTAAATTGCTGGAGGAACAGGATCAGGTTGCTTTATTTGTCATTGCCTTTTCTTGTCTTTAAAGTTCTGAAGTTGCGATGCAATTTTGCAGTACTCTTGTACAGGCTATATTAGCAATATTTTTTGACAAATGGTCCAGACTTGAAAACTTGTACGAACATTGTTCCACTAAGCTTAGTTTGGTTCAAAATCATACAGCTCTTGGTTTGTGATACATAATTTGTCCATCTTAGCTTGATAATGCTGTGGCCAGTGTCAACTTGATACAAATGTCTGCACATTGTATGTTAATTGTGACTAAGATATGATGGAACTGGGATAGGTTTTCTTTCTTCAGACTTTTCTTACTTCTTGAAGGGTGCATTGTATAATTAAGGTATGGGCTCGTATCTGCTAGAGACACTGAATGATCGCTATAACAAAAAGTTAGCACAGACATACAGTGTATTTCCTAATCAGATGGAGACAAGTGATGTTGTAGTCCAACCCTATAACTCACTTTTAACACTGAAGAGACTGACTCTAAATGCGGATTGTGTTGTCGTTCTGGACAATACTGCACTGAATAGAATAGCTCTGACCGCCTACATTTGTCAAATCCCACATTTTCTCAAACAAACTCTTTGGTATCTACTGTAATGTCCGCGAGCACGACTACTCTGCGGTATCCAAGATATATGAACAATGACTTGGTTGGTCTTCTTGCATCGTTAATTCCAACACCAAGATGCCATTTTCTTATGACTGGATATACACCACTCACAGTTGAGCGCCAGATCAGATTCGAACTTGTTTCAATGAATTTGTTCGATGATAATCTTTTGTTTCATTAATAGTTTTATAATTGAAAGTCTCAGTTAATCAATTTTTGGAATCTCATCAATAATTATGGATTTTGGGGGAGACAGCTGGATTATTTCGGAAACAATAATTCGTGGTTCCATCAAAATAGATTTTATTGGTTTATCATTTATATAAATATTTAATCTGGGCCTGCTCATGCTCTTAAAGTAGGATTTTTGCTGATGCAAATAATCTCATGGCAGGCTAATGTGATTCGTAAAACTACTGTACTGGATGTTATGAGGAGACTTCTGCAGGTGAGAAAATTTCATTCATTATTGTTTAACCAAATTGCAGTTAGGTACTCACCTGGCCCTGTTCTTTTTTTGCAGACCAAGAATATCATGGTTTCCTCTTATGCCCGAACAAAAGAAGCTAGTCAAGCAAAGTACATTTCAATATTGAATATTATTCAGGGAGAAGTAGACCCTACTCAGGTAATAATCTCATATAGTATATGAACCTGGTAAAAGTATCTTACTGTGGAAGGCTGCTTGGAAGATGGGTGAACTTGTTTAGTTCTTTAGCATTCATCTCAAGGGCAACATATTTGGAAAGTCAACCCTTGGCTGCTAAACGCCTTTTTCTCTCCAGCTAACTCATAAATGGGCTTTATTATGTGATACTTCAGTTTCAGTATGTTGGCTTTTCGCCAAGTCAACCCAGCTATAGGCCAGTGATGCATTCATAAGCAATGATAAAAGGGTTTGTTATGTAGATTTTTGAAGGTCAAAAACACCATAAATACAGGGATACTTTTTAAGTACTTAATTTCATTTATTTATATCTATCTTTTTCAAAAGACTATTACAATCTCTTATATAAAAAAATTAGAAAACCTTAAAAATATTAAATATAAAAAATGAACTAGTAAAAACATTCTATTCATCTATTTTTTTTAAAGTATCATATTAAATAATAGGAAAATAACAACAGAGAAATATCTATTTTTTTAAAAAAAAAAAAACGCCCATGCATCAGTCTCTTCAGAATGCAAGTATCTTTTTTCAATTTTCTTACTAGTAAATTCACCATTATTCGTTGCCAACTCTTTTATCAGGTTCATGAAAGTTTGCAGAGGATTCGTGAAAGAAAGCTCGTTAACTTTATTGACTGGGGTCCTGCAAGTATTCAGGTCTTTTTCTATATTAACAAAGAATAAAAATCTCTCTTCATTTCATCTATTTTCTTGCCTCTTCAAACCAGTTGTAATATCTGCTAATGTTATCTTGTCCTTTTATTTTTGAAGGTTGCTCTGTCTAGAAAGTCTCCCTATGTTCAAACTGCCCACAGGGTAAGAAATTATTGCATGCCCTGCTTTCTCTGTTTTGGATTATTTTTCTTTAAATCTTGCCAAGAACAAAATCTTTTTTTCTTTTCTTTTGTTATTATGCTATCCAATTGTTAATTTGGGTGAATTTATACTCAGTGTTTTGGGCAATTGTTTGGCAGAGAGGAAATGAATGACTTTAGACGTAAATTGGATTTTAAGGGTTCAATCTTTATTGTGAGATTGAGCTGGCTTATATAGCCTTTGTGGAAAACAAGCTTACAGCTGGACTAACATGCAACACGCATGTGTACAAGAAATAAAGGAAAAATAGAATAACAAGAAATAATAAGACAAATACAGCTGGAAAATAACAACTTGTAACAGTCACCAACAAGCAAAACAAGCATTGGAGGTACTGTGAAATTCACCAAGCCGAGAGCAATATTCCTTTCAAACTCTCCCTTAAGCTAGTTACCGTAAGGAAACTGAAAGAATTTTAACTTCCTTGATTCTCATTGATTTGTTTGATTGAATAAATACACTGTCTGGAATATGAAAAGCCATTTTGGCTATAAATGCCGTTGGCTGTCTAGGCTATATATACATGTTAAAATAAAATTAAAATACAAAGTTACATGTTCTAATACACCCCCGTAGTCAAAACTGGAGGTTGTCGAACGTTGAGACTATCCCGAAAATTATCAAAGAGTTGCAGCGGAAGACCCTTAGTGAAGATGTCAACAATCTGATAACGCGAAGGAACGTGTAAAACTCGAACCTGACCACGCGCAACCTTCTCTCGCACAAAATGAATATCCATTTCAATGTGCTTAGTGCGCTGATGCTGAACTGGGTTGCCAGAGAGATATACTGCACTAACATTGTCACAATAAACTAATGTAGCTTTCAAAACAGGACAATGTAACTCCAAAAGTAAATTTCGGAGCCAACAGGATTTAGAAACAACATTGGCCACCCCGCGGTACTCGGCCTCAGCACTAGACCAAGACAAAGTAGGCTGCCTTTTTGCAGACCAAGATATCAAGTTATCCCCAAGATATACACAATACCCAGAAGTCGACCGTCGTGTATCTGGACATCCACCCCAATCTGCATCAGTATAGGAAAGTAGAGCATGAATCGAAGAAGGATAGAGATGAAGACCAAATGCACTAGTGCCCTTAATGTAGCGAATGATACGCTTCAAAGCAGTCATGTGTTGAGATCGGGGATCATGCATAAATAGACAAATTTGCTGCACCGCATAGGAAATATCTGGTCTGGTAAAAGTCAAGTATTGGAGAGCACCAACAAGACTACGATACTCAGTGGGATCATGATAAGGATTTCCTGACGACAGACTGAGTTTTGCTTTTGTATCCACTGGTGTAGAAGACGGTTTAGAAGAGGACATACCGGCCCGCTCAATTATTTCCTCTGCATACTTTTGTTGAGACAGAAAAATACCTCCTGAATGTCTGGTAACTGAGATGCCTAGAAAATAGCTTAGGGGCCCCAAATCTTTCATAGCAAACTCCGAGCCAAGTTTAGACATAATGGATTGGCGAAGAGCATCTGAAGAAGCAGCAAGAATTATGTCATCCACATAAAGAAGAATGTAGGCCATATCATTTTCCCGACGATAAATGAACAATGAGTGATCTGAAACACTGTGAGAGAATCCCAAAGTAGCAACATAATCAGTAAAACGTTGATACCAAGCACGAGGGGCTTGCTTAAGTCCATAAAGAGACTTCTTTAGCAAGCAAACATAATCTGGGTGTTCATGATTGCGGAAACCAGGAGGTTGATGCATGTAAACTGTTTCATCAAGATTCCCATGTAAAAAGGCATTTTTTACATCTAATTGATGAAGACACCAATTTCTCGATAAAGCAATGCTGATCACCGTGTGGATGGTAGCGGGTTTTACCACCGGACTAAAAGTTTCCCCACAATCAATACCTGTTTGCTGACCAGCACCATCACCTACAAGACGTGCCTTATACCGCTCAAAAGATCCATCAGATTTCTTCTTATGCCTGAAAATCCATAAACTGCGAATGATATTAGCATTAGACGGACGGGGCACTAAGTCCCACGTCTTATTTTCAATAAGAGCATCGTATTCGTCGGTCATCGCCATTTTCCAATTATGGTCATGTAATGCATTAATGGGATTAGTAGGTAAAGGAGAGATGGATTTTGTGACTGAAGTATGAAGGTTAAGAAGCTGACGGGGCTTAAAAATTCCATGTTAGGATCTAGTGGTCATTTGTGGAGAGTGAGGTGGAGGAGCAATGGGAAGAGTTTGGGAGGTTTCTATTGGTGGAGATGGGGTTGGAGAACTGGGTTGTTCGGTGGGGGATACCACTAATAGGATGGGTAAAGGTGATCGAACTGGGGAAATAGGACATGAAGGAGTCAGAGATGAGTGGTTGAGGAGAGGAGTTTGTTCGGTAGGATAGACTTGAGTATGAGGAGGAGTAGACGGAGCAGGTGAGGAAGGAAGTGGTAGAAGACTTGTATACAAAAATTCATAAGAGGAATGTGTAGGAGCATGGAATTTAGAGAAAGGGAAAACAGTTTCATCAAAAATGACATGCCTTGAAACAAGAATTTTACGACTCGATAAATCATAACATTTATAACCTCTATGATTTGATGGATATCCTAGAAAAATACACGGTGTTGACCTGGCTTGTAATTTATTTCTAGAAGTGGAGGGAAGAAGAGGGTAGCATAAACACCTAAAAACACGAAGATGAGAGTATGACGGATCTTTTTGATATAGAATTTTTGTGGGTGTTTGGAAAGCAAGCTTTTTGTTTGGTAGAATGTTGAGGAGATAAGTAGCCATCTGGAGAGCATGATGCCAAAAAGAAGGTGGAAGGGAAGCATGAGCGAGAAGAGTTCGAATTATGTTATTTATGGTACGAATTTTTCTTTCGGCTTTTCCATTTTGAGATGATGTATGAGGGCAAGAGAATCGAAAACTCATTCCATTATTTTGACAAAATTTGTGAAATTGGCCATTGTCATATTCTGTGCCATTATCACATTGGAAACATTTTATTTGTCTTTCGAATTGAGTTTGAATATGGTTTCGAAAAGTGAGAAAAATGGAATGTACTTGAGATTTTGTGGCAATGGGAGCAGTCCATAGAAAATTCGTGAAATCATCAAGAAATAAGACATAATACCGATGACCACCCGAACTAAGGGTAGGTGATGTCCAAAGATCACTATGCACAATATCAAAGGGAAATAAAGTGCAAGATAAGGATTCATAAAAAGGTAATTTAACTTTCTTTCCAAGAGTACATGACTGACAAAAAAAATTATCCGGAAATTTGTTGAAAACAATTAAATTGTTCTTACGAAGGGAGCTTAAAACAGGAGCTCCTGGATGTCCTAGACGACTATGCCATAATTCAGGAGAAAAAGCAGTAAAAGCAGAATGCGTTGAAAATCCAACGGGAGGACTGGTGATAACTGGATATAGGTCACTGGAGCTGTTACATCTCATTAAAGGCATCCCCGTTGGAAAATCCTTCACAGAAAAACCAAAGGGATCAAATTCAACAGAGGCATTATTGTCAATGGTGAATTTACGCACAGACACAAGATTTTTAATTAAGTTCGGAGCATGCAAGACATTGTTCAAAGTAAGGGAAGAATTAGGGTTATGTAATAATGCATTTCCACAACCTATAATAGGAATTTTATGACCACTACCAACAGTAATGTTACGATTTTTGCTCATATTGAAATAAGACGTAAGATTACCTCCGTGCGCGGTCATGTGAGATGTAGCTCCGGTGTCCATGTACCATTGATCATCCGGGGGAACCATGGAGAGCGTGTGCATAGCTGCTTGAATATCAGTCGGAGCATAAGAGTTTTGGGTCGGCGGTGTTGTGGCTGCCATGTGGGCCTATGGAGGCCGAGGCCCAAGTAAGCCTTGCTGGTGCTGATTAGTGGGCTGGGCTGCTGTTGGATATGGGCAAGGTGGTGTGGCCCAAGACTGCCAAGGCCCAGCCCAAGGGGAAGCAGCCCAAGACTGCTGTGGCCCATTGCTCCCGTGAGCCCAAGATGGCTGTGGCCCGTTTCTGTGAGGCCCGTTTCCGTGAGCCCGATTGTTAAAAGAAGGTCTCCACGGGTAAGTTTGCCCAGAATGTGAAAATGGTGGCTGGTGTCCTCCACGATTTTCATGTCTTCTCCCCCTATTTCTGCCACCACGGGCACCACCACCACTGTTTCTGCCACCACGGTTTTGGGAGGTCCGATTTGGGTTGTGGGTATGACGACGGTTTGGGTGATTGGTACTGAATGTGTCCTCTGGAGCCACGAAGAAGGCTGAGTTGGAGGGATTTTGGGCTGCCTTCTTCAACCTCGCCGTCTCCTCCAGAACCAGCATGGACCGAGCCTTGTAGAAGAGAGGAAGAGTGTCACCATGTCGAATTTGGGAACCCACTCCTGCATAAGCTTCAGTTAACCCCGAGAGGAGTTGAAGAACCAGGCGCTCGTTGGAGACAGGGGCGCCGACATTGGAAAGCTAATCGGAGAGGGATTTGAGGTGTTGACAGTATGAGGATGCATCGGCAAAGTCTTCCATCTGAACTTTGGAGAATTCTTGTTCCAGGTAGAGAGCCCTGGAATTTTTGTTGTCTGAAAAAATGTCTTTCAATCGTTCCCAAGCAAGGGCAGCAGTGGAGTCTCGTTCAAGGATGGTGTTGAGGAGGTCTTCAGAGATGGTTCCATAAATCCATTGCAGCACAATGGCGTCAACCCGGGACCAGAGTGCTGGGTCTGTGCTTGATTGAGATGAATCATGCTTTAATTGGTCAGCCGAAGGAGGAAGGATATGGTCAAGCACTTGGTAAGCTCTAGCATGAATTTTGAATAATTCCGACCATGTTATATATTTACCCTTTTCAATATCTAAAGTGATTTTGATGAATGTGTTTATGTTTGAAACTGCAAGAGCCGGGTGTGATTGGTGAGGTTTGGGAGGAGGAGGAGAAGAAGAGGAGGCTGTTGGATCAAAGATTTGGTCTGCCATGGTGATTTCGGTGAAGAAGAAGAATACAGTGAAGAAAAAATTGAGAAGAAAGGTACGGCTGCTAGGGTTAGAGCTCTGATACCATGAAAGAATTTTAACTTCCTTGATTCTCATTGATTTGTTTGATTGAATAAATACACTGTCTGGAATATGAAAAGCCATTTTGGCTATAAATGCCGTTGGCTGCCTAGGCTATATATACATGTTAAAATAAAATTAAAATACAAAGTTACATGTTCTAATAGAAACTAGCTTAATTCAGTCATATCACATACTCCGAGCAGCCTTCGGAGCCTTTGAAAAACATCAG
The DNA here is from genome assembly GCA_009078335.1 of Salix brachista. Taxonomy (NCBI): domain Eukaryota; kingdom Viridiplantae; phylum Streptophyta; class Magnoliopsida; order Malpighiales; family Salicaceae; genus Salix; species Salix brachista. The sequence goes on from CM018573.1 coordinate 14,017,795, forward strand.
CCTTCAATGGTTTGGTCATTATGTCCGCCAGTTGATCTTTGCTTCCGCAATGAACCAAATCAATTAATCCTTCCTTTGTAAGATTCCTCAGAAAATGAAACCTTACATCTATGTGCTTGCTGCGTCCATGCATTACGGGATTTTTCAAAAGTTTAATAGTAGAACTATTATCGCACCAAATATGAGTGCAATCTTCATCATTGTACCTTAGCTCCTTCAACACCCTTCTGATCCATATGGCCTGACAAGTGCACACTGCTGCTGCCACGAATTCAGCCTCTGTTGTTGAAAGAGTAACAATTGGTTGTTTCTTTGAACACCATGCGACTGCACCAGAACTCAGCAAGAAAACATATCCACTCGTGCTTTTTCTATCTTCCACATCACCCGCATAATCACTATCAGTATAGGAGTTCAATTTTCCATTTCCACTTTTCTTATAGAAAATACCGTAGTTCACGGTTCCTCTTAGGTATCTAAGAGCTCTCTTTGCAACCTGCAAATGTAAATTAGTGGGTTTTGCCATATACCTACTTACCAGACTTGTGACGAACATCATGTCTGGTCTTGTAGCCGTAAGGTACATCAAACTCCCCACTAATTGCTTGAAATGTGTCTCATCCACACAAATTCCTTCTTTATCTTTGCTGATTTTAAAACCCGGAGTAATCGGACTGCTCACTTCATTGCTTTCCGACATCCCAAACCTTTTCAAAATTTCCACAGCATACTTCCGTTGGCATATAAAAATACCATCATTTCTTTGCAAAACTTCTATCCCCAGAAAAAAATGCATGCTTCCCAAGTCTGACATATCAAATTCTTTCACCATAGAATTTTTAAACTCTGATAGCATACTTGCGTCATCACCGGTAAAAATTACGTCATCTACGTAAATACTCACAATTATTATCTTGCCAGCACCACTTTGTTTTGTGAACAGTGTTTGTTCACTTTCACAATTCCCAAAGCCTTCCTTAAGAAAATGTGTCTCAATTCGATTAAACCATGCACGTGAGGCCTGTTTTAATCCATACAGCGCTTTGTGCAATTTGTAGACTAGATGTTCCTTCCCTTTCTTCACATACCCCTTTGGTTGATCAACATACACACTTTCATTTAATTCCCCATGAAGAAAAGCTGATTTTACGTCAAGCTGCCAAATTTTCCAACCCTTTTGCGCAGCCATGGATATGATCATTCTCACTGTATCCAGTCTTGCTACTGGTGCGAACACCTCTGTGTAATCTATTCCATGTTTCTGTGAATAACCTTTTGCTACCAAACACGCTTTATACTTGGTAATTTCCCTGGCTTCATTATACTTGCTTTTATACACCCATTTGACGCCAATCTTCTTGCACCCAGATGGCAACTCAGTCAGTGTCCATGTGTTATTTTTCTCAATAGATGTAATTTCATCATCCATTGCTTTAACCTATTTTTCTTCCTTAACTGCTTCTTCAAAGTAGAAAGGATCCACCTCACCCATTTCATATTTCACTGCATTCACTTCGAACCCACTGTTAAAAACTGCATTTTCATCAAAAAATCCAGAATCTTCAAAGTCTGCTGCATGTTCATCATTTTTTTTAGAATTCTTCATGTGTTCATCGGTTTTCCCAGAAATCTTCATTTCTGGAAAATTCTCACCATCAGCTTCTTCATCAGCTGTCAACGTCACATACACTTTATCTTTTTCCTCAGTTAGACTCTCTCCATCAACATAATCACACATCCATGTTGGGGCATTCCTTCTTCTTCCCCCTGTCTCAACAGATTCAATGGCATCAGTGGACTCCTCAATTTCTGCAGCTGCTTCATCCGTGACTTCAGCATCAAAGTCTGCAGCTTCCCCTGTCTCATTTCCTTCATCATTTATACCTTCTGCAACATCATTTACACTCTCATTTTCATTCACCTCATGTTCATCTTCCCACTCCAAATCTGTCAAGATTTGATCTTGATAATCCACACTCCAATCCCACTCCTTTTCTTCTTCAAAGATCACATCCCTGCTGACAATGACCTTGTTTGCTATAGGATCATATAACCTGTAGCCCTTCGTCTCCTCACTGAATCCAAGCAACACACAAGTGATGCTCCTGTCATCCAATTTCCCTTTTCTTTCATGGGGAACATGTGCGTGAGCAAGACAACCAAAAACACGAAAGTGTTCAACCGTTGGCTTCTTTTCACCCCAAGCTTCTTGCGGTGTTACCTCCTTCACTGCTGTTGATGGACACCGGTTTAGGACATGAAATGTCCATACCACTGCCTCAGCCCAGAACCTCTTAGGAATTTTCTTCTCTATCATCATACATCGCACCATGTTCATCACGGTTTGATTCTTCCTTTCGGCCACGCCATTCTGCTGTGGCGTGTATGCGGCTGTCAAGTTTCTTTTAATTCCATTTTGCTTACAATAATCTGTAAACTCTCTTGAATTAAACTCACCACCCCTATCTGTTCTCAAGCATCTAACAGGCAGCCCTTTCTCTTTCTCAACCATTTTCTGGAAACTCTTGAAGTGTAGAAATGCTTCACTCTTCTCGGCCAGTAGATACACCCAAGCCCTTCGGCTATAATCATCAATTAGACACAATATGTATCTTTTTCCACCATTTGATGAAGGGGAGATGGGTCCACAGATATCTGCATGGATTAATTCAAGATGTTTTGATGCTCTCCACACACTCTTCTTAGGGATTGTGTCCCTTCTTTGCTTCCCCAGGTAACACCCCGTGCACACCATTTCTTCAATTTTAAACTTTGGTAGACCACAGACCATTCCCTTCTGCTGCAACATTTGCAATCCCTTGAAATTCAAATGACCATACCGTTTGTGCCACAGACTTGTCAAGTCTGTGGAAATCACATGCAAGCATTTCTGAACATCACCTCTCTTCTGAGTTTCAGCCAACAGAATGAACATTCTGTTGGCACTCATTTTAGTCTCCAAAATCAACCCCTTTAATGGATGATAAATCTTACATAATCCCTCCTTAAAAAGTATAGCTAAGCCATTATCCTGGAATTGCCCAATACTAAGAAGATTGTTGTTTAATTCTGGCACATAATAAACCTCACCCAACACATGTGTTATTCCATTCAAAATTAACTTCACATTTCCCTTCCCAATTACTTTCATTCTGCTATTATTTCCTAGCCTAACTGAGTGCTGAAATGTTGCATCTAAGTTAGTGAACATACCTTCTTCCCCGCACATATGGTTTGAACAACCCAAGTCCAAGAACCAAGCATCCTTTCCATTTCTTTTCAGCATATCAACATGAGCCATGAGCAGCCACATCTCTTCTTGATTCAGCTCTGCGTAATTTGTGTTCCTTTTCTGCAAATCTATTTCTCCACACAGCAGCATCTCCTCCTCTTGATATGCCTCTGCATAATTTGCTCCCTTAAAGCTAGGACATTCATATTGATAATGTCCTAACTTATGACATCTAAAGCATTCTACCATAGCTTTGCTATACACCTGAGGACCTCTTCCACGACCTCTTCCTCTATAGCTACCTCTCCCTCGATTTCTGCCACCAAAACGTTCATCAGAAATTCGCAGTGCATGATCATCCCCTTTGTTTCTTCTGAATTTTTGTTCATGGACCAGTAGTGAGCTTTGCAGCTCATCTACTGTAAGGGAGTTTATATCGTTTGATTCTTCAATCGAACAAACGATATAGTTGAAGTTTTCTGTAAGAGTTCGCAAGATTTTTTCAACAATCTTCTCACTTGTCATGTTCTCTCCAAAATTCCTCATGTCGTTTGCAACCAACAATACTTTAGAAAAATAGTCTGTTACAGACTCTCCAACTTTCATCTCTAATACTTCAAAATTTCTTCTCAGAATTTTAAGTTGTGCACGCTGGACTCTCACATTCCCTTGGTACTTGGTTTTCATAGAATCCCAAATTTGTTTGGCTGTGTCCTTTTGAGCAATCATCTTCAAGATAGACTTGTCAATGGACTGGAACAGATAATTTTTGGTCTTCAAGTCCTTCAGTTTCATCTCTTCTGTTGCTAACCAAATTTTGACCTACTTATTTTTATGTTTCGGAAGAAAAAGAAAAAAATAGAAAAAAAGACAAAAATCCAAAAATATCTTGTTACAGGGGCAAAATTGAATAAATTGAGAATTTAACAGTCAATGCAGGGTCAAATTGCACAAATTGGAAATCAAAGACCAAATTGAAAGAAGCGCGCAAGCTGAGGGCTGTGTTTGGAATTTTGTCTCTGAAAAGTCTATAAATAGAGGTTTTAATCCACAAGAAAGAGGAACCAAAAAAATACACTCATACTCAAAACCCTAGACACTAAAAAACCCTAGCACCTCTTTCTCCCCAAAGGGGCTGCAGCCGCCGGCCCTTTAGGGCTGCGGCAGCCCCACCCTCTCATTTTCAATTCCCATTCACTCTCTTCTCCGACCGAGCCTGCCTCACTCAGGCGACCTCCCTCACTCTTTTCCTCTCCTTCTCACAGTCAGCCCCAAATCCTCACTCTCCCGTCCACTCTCAAAATCCCTTTTCTCTTGCCGTTCAGCCCTGCTCCTTTCGACCAGCCCTCTCCGGCGACCTCCTCATTTTCTCTCTTCTCTTCCCCTGCTCTCAAGCTTGAAACTCCGGCCAGCCACCACATTCAGGTCCTCACCTCGGCAGTCCCCCATCTACACTGAAGCCAGAGACCACCACGGCAGCCTTCCCCCCGTTTGTCTTTTCCCCATGATTTTCCCATTTCTCTCAACCGCAACCCCCTACGCCCCATGAGCCACTTCCCCAGCAAACGTTTCTCTTCCACTGCTCATAAACCTCCAGCCATAGCAGCCCCGCGAGCTCCTTTCCTTTTCTAGCCAACCACCATCTCTCCTGCCCATTTCGCCCAGCCACAATCCAGCCAACCAGCCACCACAGCAGCCTCACCATGGGCAGCCCCACCGTCCCGTGAAGAAGGAGAATAAGAAGAAAAAGAAACCAGGAAGGAGAACAAACCTGCGATTTGACAGACCCGAGAACAAATTGATTTTATGCCTTTTGTGTTGTGTGTTGCTGTGTGTTGTGTGTATGCAGGTCATGGTGAAATGCCCTTGCCGACAAGAAAAAGAAGAAGAATCTGAAGAAGGAAGAGAACAGATCGGGGAAGAACAGATTTCAAACCGAGAAGAGAAGAACAACCCAGCTGGCCTTGATTGTGTTTGCTTGTGTGTTTTCTGTGCTTTGCAGGTCGCGTTGAAGGTCACCACCGGCAGGAGAAGGAAGAGAAGAGACAGATCCGGCCACCTCCTGTTTTTCACTGTTCACCGGCGGCGCGTGGAACCACGCGCCGCCAGTGGCGGTGGCGCGTGGGAAGACGCGCCGCCGATGTCCCTCTGCCTCTGCCACTGTTCCCGAGACTGTTCCTGAGTTGCTTTTTGTAATTTTCTTTGTATTTATGTGTTTATTTGAATTTTTATTGTCTTTTGAATTATTATTTGTAAAATGTATTATGGAAAAAGATAATGTGTGTGAGTTGCATTTTACTTTTAAAAATGTAATGAAAAAAGAAATAAAAAAGAGAATGTGTGTGTGTGTGTGTTTTGTCGTGTTGTGTTTTATTTATGCAATTTTATTTTGTTTTGTTAAAAAAAGAATATAAAATGAAATAAAAAAATGTGTTTTCTTTGCATTCGGCCAAATAAGTTTTTTCTGAAAATTTATCTTAGATTTAATAACAAGTTTATTAAATCTTGAAAATTTGGCAAATATTAAAACAAATCGCGGAATTTATGCTTGTGAATTAACGGTTGTTTTCAGGTAATAATTGTCCGATTTACGTGTAGGCTAACATTTACATATTCAGGGATAACCACCAAAATTGTCAGAATTATTCTGAGCGGTGGTCGATTTCTTTTATGGATTGGTCAACCGTGAAATTAATTCATGAGGATTAATGGTTAATTTCAGGTGGTGAATGAAGAAACTACAAGTAGGCTAGCATTTATATATCTAGAAATAATCAATAAAATTCACAGGATTATTTTGAGCGGAACATTTTTATGAGGCATAAAATTGCGGAAAACTCATCCACGATAGGTGATCCTTCTTTTAAGGCATCTACGTGGATTTGTTTCTTGATATTTTATTTTGGGTTTACAAACTCATAATGAAATTTCAAAAGCTAAGATTTATTCACACGAATAAATACGACCCGTTGAAGCATTTACAAACACATCAAGGTAGACAATGCAGCTTACCTCAGGTAAGGCGTACTAGGGGTGCTAATACCTTCCCTATACGCAACCAGTCCCTTACCCTTGAATCTCTGAGCAGACCAGTACAAATCGGGTGTTCCTAGCGACCCTCAACAGCCAGGTGGCGACTCTTTCTCAACTCCACTGCGAGAGCCAGGATCCCTCCCGGGACGCCGCGCGGCGACGTGCGACATCTTCCATGGCTTTCTTCTGCACTGCTGTCAAATTTTCCCCAGACGTGTTCTCTACACCACCTATTTCGATCACACTCCAGTACTCCTTTGAGCGTAAGAGGTTCTCCATGAGCATGCACCAATGCTCATAATCTCCATCAAACTTCGGAATGGAAGGCTGTGCGAAGTTGCTTGATTGCCATCGTCAAGCTCTGATACCAGATGTTAATTTGGGTGAATTTATACTCAGTGTTTTGGGCAATTGTTTGGCTGAGAGGAAATGAATGACTTTAGACGTAAATTGGATTTTAAGGGTTCAATCTTTATTGTGAGATTGAGCTGGCTTATATAGCCTTTGTGGAAAACAAGCTTACAGCTGGACTAACATGCAACACGCATGTGTACAAGAAATAAAGGAAAAACAGAATAACAAGAAATAATAAGACAAATACAGCTGGAAAATAACAACTTGTAACAATCACCAACAAGCACAACAAGCATTGGAGGTACTGTGAAATTCACCAAGCCGAGAGCAATATTCCTTTCACCAGTTGTGTCTGTAAATTTTGTAAACCTTGTAATGTTTAGTGTATTGGAATGATATGCGAATTTTGAGAAAGATTAAATGAACGTTCTGCATTTGTAGGTAAGTGGTCTCATGCTAGCAAGCCACTCTAGCATCCGCCACCTCTTCAGCAAATGTTTGAGCCAGTATGAGAAGCTGAGAAAAAAGCAAGCCTTTCTTGACAACTACAGAAAATTTCCGATGTTCGCTGTAAGTTGCCTTCTGTTTCTCTCGTACTTCTGGTCAGTTTTCAATTTATGGATTATTGTTTTATCTTCAGCTAGTAGTCTTGAATAAAGAATCCATCTTTTCGATCAGAAAACGGTTTTATAGCTCGTAAGGCTCCACCAGACTGTTTCTTGCCACAGTGTAGAATGCTTCTATATAAGATGGCTAGCTTTGTAGGCTTCTTTATTATTATCTAATGCAAAATGTTATTCAGGACAACGATCTTTCTGAATTCGATGAATCACGGGACATAATTGAGAGTTTGGTTGATGAATACAAAGCCTGTGAGTCCCCAGATTACATCAAATGGGGAATGGAGGTATATATTCTTACCGGTCCTGACGTTCCCCAAATTACATCTTATCTCTATGCTGCTGATTTTACATTCTATTGCAGGATCCCAACAATCTTCTAACAGAAGAAGGCAATGCTAAAGGAACCGTGGATCCAAAATTGGCAATTTAAATTACCAAGTTAGAAATTTATGTGGAATTGCTTGCATTCCAGGTTTTAGCTATGTTTCCTGTCAGTGAGTTGAAATTTATCTGACCTAGAATGCCTTTCTGGAGTGAGCATGTACGAGACTGCAGGCTGTAAAAAATTAGCTCCAATGAATGTCTACAAAATAGATCACAGAATTAGCTTGTTATACTTTATGTTATCTGAAGTCAAAATTCAAATTCTCATTATACAGTGTTCAAATTGAAAAATCTCTTTAATACTTTACAACCATTTCAAATCATATTTTACATATCTATTTGTCCATCACAAATTTTGAATAAATACACAATATATTTAAATTTGATATTTCAGATTGAATCCAAATCAGTTGTTAATGATATATTAGCCGGTGAATATCAAAGTTTATCTATTTATTTATTTAAAAAAAAAACTTTCATCATTCTTAAAATGAATATCAGAATACGCTTATCTGAAATTGTTAGAAATGAAATCTGTATATTTCAATTGATTAACTTGCTATTACATTTGGTGTTTGAATTTATGGAATAATTACAATGTTAAACTAGCTAGAATACAATCTACTTTTCCTGACTAAACACAATTTCTATTTTTAGTTAATGATAAAATAACATCTACATTTTAACACTCCCCCTTAAGTTGGAGCGTAGATATTTATTTTGCTCAACTTGCTAATTGCGTCATAAAACACCTTTTCAGAGATTGTCTTTGTGAGAATGTCGACTAGTTGATCTTCAGATTGAACAAACAAAAATTGTATAATTTTTTGATCAAGATTTTCTTTAATGAAGTGTTGGTCGACTTCAACATGTTTAGTACGATAATGTTGAACATGATTGTGAGCAATTTCGATAGTTGTCTTATTATCACAATGTAGACCCATGGATGTCCTATAATCAATTCTCAAGTCTTGTAACACCTGTTTAATTCATGGTAATTCACACACCATGAGTCATACCTCGGTATTATACCTCTGCACTTGATCTAACGACTACTTTCTGCTTCTTACTTCTCCAAGTGATAAGGTTGCCTTCTAAAATGTAAAATATCTTGATGTCGATCTCCTATCAGTTTGATTTTCTGTCCAATCCGAGTCTGTATACCCTTTAACCTCGTGGACCACCTTTTTCGAAAATGGTAGTCCTCTTCCTAGTGCATTCTTTAGATACCTTAAGATCCGATATATGACTTTCATATGTTCTTCTTCTGGTGAATGCATGAATTGACTTACCACACTTACTACATAGGCTATGTTTGGCCTTGTATGTGATAAATATATCAGTTTTTCAACTAATTCTTGATAACATTCTTTTTTCGTTGGCGTTTGATTTTCTGTTTGTCCTAGCTTGTGATTCATTTTCATAGGTGTGTCGACTGGTTTGCACGCAAGCATTCCAGTTTCTGTTAACAAATCTAACATATATTTTTGTTGTGATAGACATATCCCAGTTTTTTACCTTGAGACCTCGATCCCTAAGAAATACTTCAGTTGTCCGAGATCTTTCATTTCAAATTTTGATGTCAGGAACTATTGTAGTGCCTTTCTTTCTTCTTGATCATTTCTTGTTAAGACCATATCATCCACATATACGATTAATGTTGTTACCTTTCCTTCTTTGTGTTTTATAAACAAAGTATGATCTGAATTACTTTGCTTATAGCCGAATTCCTTCATCGTGGATGAGAATCTTCATCACCCATATAATGTTTTTTTTTTTATTTCTACACTTTAGTTCCACACGAGGACCTGGTTTTAACTCCAAGTAGTAATTCCATGTAAACTTCTTTTTCAAGATCTCCATTAAAGAAACCATTTTTGACATCGAATTATTGTAAGGCCTAGTCTCAATTCACTGCTATAAATATGAAAATACGGATGATGTTCATTTTTGCAATTGAGGCAAAAGTTTCTTGATAATCCATTTCATACTTCTGCGTATATCCCTTCATGACTAATCTTGCTTTGTATCTATCAATACTCTCATTTGCTTCCAGCTTTACCGTGAGCACTCATTTACACCTAACTTTTTTTTTGACATAATTCCCAAGTGTTATTCTTCTGAAGTACCTCCATCTCCTCATTCATAATCTTGGTCCACTTTGGGTCTGCTAATACATCATGTACATTACTAGGAATAGACACATTGGATAATTGATTAATAGTAAATGCATATGATTCCGATGATCTATGGGAAGAGATGTAATTATTAATGTGGTATTTAGTTTTGTTTCTAGGATCAGGTTCATATTGTTTCTTGGGACTCCCCGGTTTAGTCTTTGTGGATATCTGTTGATCATATTTTTTTCTAAGACAGGAGTTTCATTTATATTATTAAGAATAGGATTTAGAGATACCTGAGGAGACTGAGGAGAGACATTCTTGGTTGATTCTTCAGTTAATGGTGTAGGCGTAGGCAACCCTAGAGATATAGGGGGATCGTTGCTGAGAACATTCAGGTCTGTGCAGAATTCCAAGTTCTCATCACAACTTGGTCTCATTTTCTCTATCCCTTAATTTTTCTCTAATCTGAATATATCTTTGTTGTCTTCATCGTTACTCTCCCCCTGAAAAGAAGACCCGAGAACTCCTTCTAAATAGTAGGGTTCTGATTCTCGTAATGATGCATCCAAGGTTACATGTAGCTTTCGATGGTGAGGATCATAACATCGATATCCTTTCTGAAACTCCAAGTAACCTATAAAAACACACCGCTTTTCATAGGGATCCAGTTTGTTTCGCAGGACTTTAGGGATGTGGACATACACCATACAACCAAACACTCGTGGTTCTCGGTGACCCATGCTTCCATTCGTGGGTCACCAGGTTCGGGTCATGGTGTATCTCTGGTAAGATGTCCAATCTTGTTACGAGCTCCAATTCGCATTTCCATTAATTGTGACCATAATGCGTAATTGTTTTCATCTAGCACAATGCTTACTGGAAATGCAGAGTTATCTTGATGGACGACAACGTGTGGTGATGGGTTGGAGGTAAGTATGTTCGTTGGATTTATCTCCATTTATGGATTTTGGGTGTCTGGGTTAATGTTGGGTGTTGGTATTTCTGGGTTTCTTGTGAAAAAAAATTTGGGTTCAATGTTAGGGTTTGTGTTTCTAGGTTTTTTGTGTTGGAATTTCTGGGTTTTTGAGTGAAGAACAGGGTGAACAGTAACAATTTCTTAGACTATTTTGAATAGTAACTGTTCGATGAACAATAATATTGCACTGTAGCCTCCAGGAGAAAAAAAATTGATTCGAAAGAGAAAAATTCGTAAAAATTCAGAGATGCTCTGATACCATGTTAGAAATTGAATCTATATATTTCAATTGATTAACTTGCTATTACATTTGGTGTTTGAATTTATAGAATAATTATAATGTTAAATTAGCTAGAATACAATCTACTTTTCATGACTAAACACAGTTTTTATTTTAGGTTAATGACAAAATAACAGCTACGTTTTAACAGAAATCAATATTCAAATTTCATACATGAGAAATTGAAAAGATATATCTCACTATCATTTCAACTCAAATTTCACTGATGTATCTGCCTATCATAAATTATGAAAAGAAATAGAAGAAATTAGCTGTTAAGTCCGTTTCAAAAGCAAGAGGGCTATGTTATTGAGTTTTAATCTAGTTTTTATTGTAATTTAACTTTTAAATTTAAGATATATTTTTAAATTGTGTTAGTATAGAATATCAAAAATCAATTTTCAAAAATACTATTTTAATTTCTTTTTTAAAATAACATCCACACATTTTCAAACGGTCACCAGTTTAAACATAAGGAATCAGAGAGCGTCCATCACATGGCCTCGTCTTTGTAATCAAAACCAGATTTTAAAAGACAGACAGATACCTTCTCTCGCTCTCGTATTTAAGCTCTCCCTCGATCCTCCAGTCCTCCTCCTCCATTTCTCTCTTTCTATCGTAAAAGAGGATCTCATTATTCGTCTTTCCTTTCTCTCCTTTCTTTGCTAATCTAGTTGTGCCTGGATATTTCTTTTTCAAAACTATGGCAGTCTGCGCTTCATCCAAGGCTTTTACAGGCGTTTTGGCCATTGTTATTCTTGTTTTGCCTCTTGTCTCGCTTTCTGTTGAGGCCCAGTCTCCTGCTCCTGCACCTACCAGCGATGGTAATTTCTTCTCTTCTTTCCATTTGCTTTGATTTTACCCAAAGTAAAAGATACGGGACATTCTTTAAAACTATCTGCTTGGGTCTTTGGTTCGCGCTTAAAAGAAAAGCAAAAATTTTCAAAATAAAATATTGCAATTCTGGCAAATTTGCTCGCTGGTCTGCTTAGAACTTAAAATAGGATTAGCTATTCAGATAGGGTGCTTTTAGTGAATTGGCATACTTCTTTTTGAGTGGCTTTTGCTTTCGCGCAGGGACTACAATCGACCAGGGAATCGCATACCTGCTGATGCTCGTGGCTCTGGCGCTCACATACCTTATTCATCCCCTCGATGCTTCATCCTACAATTTCTTTTGATTTTTTTTTGGACTTGTAGAGATGGAAGGAATTCTTATGTGAATGTATATGGCGAGTGATTGTTGGCGGTGGGGATCCCATTCTATTATTATTATTATTATTATTATTATTATTTGAAGTCGAGTTTTAGTTGAAGCTTAGATCCTGGTCAACTTTGCTACTATACTGTCCACTTACTTTTTTTAGATTGAGTGGAGTCCACCACAGGAGAGAAAAAACAAGATTTCAATAGGGCAAGAGCAAGACACCTTTTTGCACGTAAAACCAAGATAGATTGTTTTGTAAGTAAGGCAAATCTTTCTATTTCTGTCCATGGATAACTTGAATGCCTGGATCAGGTGCAAAACCATCAACAGCACTCGAGTAGTTTGATCATATTGTTTCAAACACCACGTTTACCCTTCAGCAATTTCATTTTCCATTTTTTTACCATTGCAAATCAGGTTTGAAGTGTTAAGAGGATACCAAAAGGTAATGATTACAATAAAACAAAATGAATCAAGACATATTTCCATTTCAGGAAAAAAATTGAAGTGCGAGTAAGAAACTATCCCGGAATTCCCAGGCCCCAAGAGAGTGATTTCTTATTGTCTATGCCTCTAACCTCTTGTTTTTGAAGTACTAATAAGATCCTTGCATGGTTGCCAAAGCTCGCGAAATACTTTCAATGGAATGCGGTGCTGAGTGACTCTTTTCCTGATCTTATGTTTTTTGAAGACAAGTCAATGCCTTGTAATGCAATCACACTTGCCGACGTTTCTTGCCAGCAGGAGTCATTCGCAGTTAACCAATGCTGATGTTTGTCCCTTTCATGTTAACTGGTATCTGTGATGTAAAGTGTATTTAACAACTTCGTAAAAGGAAACGACTATTCCAACAGAAGGGCCAGCACGAGCAACACGGGGACCAACTCCTGCAAACAGTCCCTTAACTCCTCCATCCCTGTTCCACAAGGAAGTCAGTGGCAAGTAAAAGCTGATAACTAGAAGACCACTTATCAGCTAAAAATTAGATTTATCAGCTAAAAATAGATTCGAATAGCAATTTTCTTCTTTGGCTTCGACTATCTGGCTCAAGCACAAGTGAAACATAGCATGTCAGGCAAATGTGCTCACAGCAAACATATATACCTACAATGAATTACCTGGATAAATCATGGAATGAATTGGATTTTTCACATAAATGAAAAAAGAAATGGAAACCTTTTAAGTAGGACATTCCTAGCAGACTGGATGATACAAATGCTGCCATGGAAATTCAAGGGCAACAGTAGATGATAGATGTGGAGCAGTTCAGTCAACAGAACTGGACAAGTGAAAGAAAAGACATGATCGGACTAGTAACTTCATTCAAATCTTAAGTAATCTGGGAGGCAACAACTTACATCTGATTTTTCCCATGAGAAAAAAAAATGGTAAGAATGGTTGCCCAGAAACATGTGAAGCATAAATGGCACCAATATGGCTGGTGTAGTGAAATTTTGCTTCGTCTATTGATCAATAATGCATATTTCTAAAGAATCTAAAGATAAAAAAAGAGAGACAGGATGTCATATTGATCAGCAGCTTACAGACTATCAAATAGGATAATGTGATCCTATCCTATAGATGATGCTCCCTGTAGGTGCCTATCATTAGATTACAAAAGCTCCATCTCAGGTGCTTATCATTAGATTAGATTACAAAAGCCCTATCTCAGGTGCTTATCATTAGATTACAAAAGTGCCATCTCGGAGAATCTTTAGAGTGGACATGTAGCAAGACAGTACTAGTGCATCAATTTAACATCGCCAATAAACCCACTCAAAGCATGGAGATAATCGCCTAGTTCTTAAGCAAATATATCCATACTTCATCGTGACTGAAGAATAACATAAAAACAGCATACCATCGTGACTGAAGAATAACATAAAAACGCATACCTCCAGATCTCCAGCAATGTTCGTGTTGTAGTCATATTTAATGCCCTATTTGGATCCTTCTATAGTTGCAACCATCACAAGCATTATGCCACAAAACAATATGCATGTTAGTGATTGACAAGAAGTTTATTTTGTCAAAGTTGATTAAATATAATGTCAATTGCCAACTCCAAATAGAGCTATGACATGTGATCAAATTTTGAATGTATAATCATTTCAAAGCAGCAATATTAAATGAAAACAAATCAACTGCACGTCTCTCACATCCCAGCTGAAATAATATTGAAATTACAGTAGTCTAATAATAACTGTGATAAAAGTATCAGCAGCACGCTCAAGGAAGTTGACAGCATGGGGGGGGGGGGGGGAATGCATGTGGCTGTCAACTTTTCACGTGGTTCATGCAATTAAACTGATATAGTTTATCAATAGTATACCTCTATTTTATTCATTTTTCCTGCAGAATTTTTTTGATTCATGTTAATAAAGGCTGGTTTTACAGACTCACCTCTATCTGCCTTCTGGTCTTTGCGACATCAAATGGACATGTAGCAGCTGCTGCAAGGGTTCCAGCAACAAAGCCAGCAGAAAAGTTTGCCCCAAGGACACGAGATGCCCCAGCTTCATCACCCAAGAGGGCAAGAATTTGTCTCCTGGTCTGCAGGAAAAGCAGCTTCGCATTCAATCGGTGTGATCCAAATATATATAAAAAATCATGTTTTTTTTAGATAATAAAAACTCACAGGCTCAAGGGTTGCCCAGCAGATTGCAGAGTAGGGGACATCACGAGCAAGCTGTGCTCCAAGTCCAGTCCAAAGGATGCGGTAGCTTTGCACTGTTATTTAAAGTTCATTAAATTATTTGTGCTTGGTACAAAAGGCAATACAAATAGCTACAGCAATTCATTGTAATTTATTATACTGGCAACTCGGCAGTAGAATCAAATCTGTCAGTCAAAGAGTGATCAAATCAACACATTATAAACTTGGACATCAACATACACTTTTGAGTGTTGTTTGTTCCCCCAACTGGGTTGATGACCTCAATTAATGTCTTCCACACTCCTGAAGGCTTCACACCAGCGTGTGTTTCTTTAAATGCCTATTATTAGCAAGAGGCAATTAGAATGCAGAATGGATTCTCCATAATATATATAGCTATCTCAGTGCATGCAGCGGTATGCCTTTATCACAGATATCAAAATCCTCAAGGAATGGCAGTTTAAGGATAGCAAAAATTGAAACATTATCTTGGGATTAACAGTTTAAACATTCTTCCTGGTTATGATCGTTGTTCAGTAGCAACTTAATCACTCAACAGAGTTAGAATCTAATCATCTGTTCCAAAATTAATCACTTCCTAATTTCACCTGGCTAACACATGCATTGCACAATCTTACTCCTATCAGAAACAAACACGTACTGACATGATTTTTTACTGACATCAAGTTTATTGGATTGGATAAAATGCCCACAACTAAAATATTTACAGTATTTGAAGTTAGAAATATACTTGATGATCTTCATAAAAAAGGATTGAGGTATATGGTAACCAATCAGGATCAAGTAAATGAATCAAATCAGTAATTCATGGACACCTTAATAAATGTGATGCTCAAAAACAAAACCAACAAGCAAACTACCTGCATGCGTGTCCTTGCCAGCTCCAATGGATAACAAGTAATACAGGATAATGAGCGTGCAACTGCCCCTGCAACTAGAGGGACATAAGGTGTCAAGGATGGGCAACTCTGAGTTGTAAATTCTTCCATTGAATTCCGGAAAATGTCGTAACAAGGCATGTAGATTCCAACCTAGTTACAGTATGAAAAAAAAACACAAACACCGTCAGTAAAACATCACCCAGAAGATGTGAACAATATCTTCGTGACAAAATCAGCTTCCAATCCATTATCCTGACACTCTGTAAAAGGCATAAACCATATGAGAGGAGGAAATCTCTTCTAATCTAGAGACTTACAGTAGGGACAGCCAAAGCTAAGCTTGCATTTGTGCCTCTCCATAGCCTTCCAATACCTTCCTGCACAAATTCAACCCTGTGAAGGCTCTGAATAAGTACATTCTTGCCAAGCACTAATTCAACCAGAAAAATAACAAATGCACCATCGTAGATACAAGACAAGTAATTTAGCAGCACAAAACATAATAATCTATAAGTACAAAGTAAGTGCTTCCCTACTGCCATGGCACTAAGAAGTCATTTCATATAGAAAAATTTGTTCATGCATTCTGCTTTCCAACTCCCATCTATATTATTAGCACAATAGATCGCAGCGTCTCACCAGCCTAGCTTGGTAAAGAAAATTAACAAAATCATCACCCCTGAAACACTAAAAACCATTCTCAAAACTCTGCATTGCCTTTATATGTCAACAATGCTCCCACTCCGAAAGGAAAAAAGAAAAAACCTTAAATTTTCTGTTTCTTTAATGCATCAACAGTATTCATTAATGTGTTTAAGATTATGAAAAAGACTACATCGTAAGGTGTAGGACTATATTCTGACACCAAAAACCCATGCAAAAATTTGATGCATGCATAGTTCTCTGAGATGGAACTGCACATAAAAACACCCATCATGGGAGCAAAACAATCAACCAATTGATATTGGAAGACCCAAAGGATTCTTCCTTTGTATCATTTCAGGGTCCAATAGAATTCATAGGTATAGTAAGAAGTCCCTGTCATCTTTCCTTGGAAGCTGGAGCACCAACAGAACAAATCATTTAAGAAAGAAGTTGGGTCCATTACTTGCAACATTATCAATATTAAGTAGCTCCACTAACCTGTCGGATCACTTTACAGAAAACATCCATTGCTCCCTTGTACCGATTACATTCTGAAGCGCATAATTGTTGCGAGCCAGGAAATGCATGCGGTGAACCTTTCACATGAGGAAACATCTGGAATAGAACCAAAATTAACACTGTTCAATATGCTATTTACCAAACACCCTCCTAATTTCCTTTCCTTCCTCCTAATTTTAAAAATAAAAATCAATAAAATCATGTTCAAGTGAATTGCATACGGTAGTACCGTATTTGATTCAAAACACACCGTCCCACATAGAACTTTGTAAGGAACTCCAGCTGCCTGTGCTTGCAACCTTGTCTGTGAAAAATACATTAATAAATTATTAATTATATTAAAGCACAATCATTCACAAAACAGATTTAATTAAATAAAAAAAATGGAGAGTTGAAGAAAATGAGTGGCGATTGAGAAATTTAAGTAAATAAAGAAAAGAAAGGGAGTTAGTTACCTTGGCGACATCGAGGGGGTTAACAACGACGGCGGAGAGAACAGCGGCACCAGCGGCAGCGAAAGCTCTCTCAGCAAAACCTAAATCAAAATCCGAGGCTGATGGAACTGTTTTTGATTCCTCATATTTAGGACTGCCTTCTTCAGAGGAGTTGTTGATTCCTTCAATATCAACTCTTGTTGTGGTTGCTGCTGCAGCAGCAGTTATCCATGAAGGTAAGCCCTGCCTTGATGATCCCGCCATTTGCTCCTGTTTCTCCTCTTCTTTCATTCATAAAAGTAAAATCCATTATCATTATTATGGTGATTGAGCAAGTCAAGTTCGATATTGATACTACACACGCACCTTCTGACGAGGGAATTGAAGAGAAGAAAAGAGACGGCAGGGGAGGGGAGTTCGTCGCCGGTTGCTCTAAGAAAAACAGGCAGTTTGTAAAATATATTTATTTGTATTGTAGGGGTTTCCAAATCGCAATTGCATTGGGAATTCGGTTCGGGATGAAGAAATGAATAATAAGATCGAATTTGTTGATTCCTGGCGTGGAAAAAAGGGCGCCATACAGTTGGAGAGAGCAGATTCCTGTGACTTGCGAGCGGCAGGGACCAGAATAAATATATAAAATAAAAAGGATTATTAGTAACTTTTCTCGCTCCTCAAGGAAGACGGCTAGAAACTTCCTACTAGGAATGGCTTCGTTTCAGGTTGTGTGTTACAGACCAGACTGTTCTAACTTCTACCAGGAATGGCTCGGGCACAGGCTAATAAGCCGCAACAGTAGAATATAAGACCAGGAGTACTGGAATTTAGATTCGGCATTGGTTTGGGCTGGGCTGGGCTGGGCTGGAGAACTTTCATAGTGGAAAGAATCGAAGCCCATGAAAGAAAATACATTTCTTCCACAGTCAATGGATTCCTCGTCCGACGCTCTTGCGAAGCCGGGCTCAACTTTCTTCTTGTTTTCTCACCGTCACCATTTTTTAGATTTGAATTTACGGTAAGAAAGGTTTTTTTTTTGGTAAATGTATTAATTAGGATATAATTGGTAACAACGTCTATGACCCTATCATAATATATAAGAACTGGTACTAAAATATTTAATTATTATTTTATTTTATTTTGAACAATTTGATTCATTTGTGATCAAATTGAAAGCCAATTGCTTTTGAATTATAAGGAATGACAAGAATGAAAGACATGGGACTAAAGTGAAACAAGCGGGGAAAACCGGTGGCATTTTTAAATTGACATAAAATGTTGCTTCAGTCATTAATCTTCTTAATTTACACATTTTTAGTAGAGAAAGAAAATTATTAGTTGACACGATTTTCCACCACAGAAATAGTACAAAACACAATATTGAGGTTGAACTGACAAGTGCTTACCGAATTAATCAATAATAAATTCATCCCCTGCCATAAAAAAAACATCTACAGGACTATTTGAGAGGGATAACGCTGTACTATTTTCTTTTGTTCTTGAATCGTTTGGTTTCAGCAATGAAAGAACATTTCCCTGTGAGCCGCAAGAAAAAAGCCTACCCTGACAGAGTTTTGCTGTAGACGAAACGCTAGCTGAAATCAAAATCAATTTGGCTGTGACCCCAAAGCTGATCTTTGCCACTTCCATGGGTCGAATAGCATTCTAATCCAACAGACAAGAAAAACCAGGATTCGTCCTCCTCTTTTCATTTCGAACCCTAGAATCACCTGTGATCTTCTTCATCGCACTCAACTTCCTGTGAAAACTAACCTGCTTAATTTCTTCTAAACGTGCAGGTGGCTCTTGCCTGTCAATCGGCTTCCATGATCGTAATCTCTGCATGATGATATTGGAGGAGCAATTTAATGAGATAACGACGTAGACTTGTCCGCCGTCACCTTCTTTCGAAGCCCAGTTTAGGTCAGACATTAAAGAAACGTAATGCTCTCTTACAGCTCATTACATGAATAAAATCCCGACAGTATTAAATCCCTGTACCTTCATGTAGTTGGATCTTGACTGTCAAATATGTACTGTGTATCTCTATTTACAGTGAACTGAAAGAAGCATAAAAATATTGAATGCTAGACCTGTGTTTTGGTGGCTTTTTTTAGTACTGGTCTACATGGTTTCTCAGAAATGTTCACTTAAAAACTTTCCAGACTTGGCCAGCTATAGATGGTTTGTGGTTGAAATAGAAAACCTGAGACCATTCAATGTAATGAAATTGGAAGGTAGCCTCCTCTGCAATATTTGGTATTTTATCAAAAAAAAAAAACAAATCATTCTGCAGCTTTAATTCCTTTCTTCTTTTTGTGTGGGTTCGCTTTAAAGAGGAGTTTTGTTCGTAAACAAGAGGCTTTATCTGTTTATACCCCACAGATGATCTATAACATTGATCTTTTCCAAAATCAGAGACATTGGAATACTTTTATTCAGAAGGTTGCAGGAACCACTCCGATCAAATGAAAAAAAAAAATCAGGCCTGTTAGATGTTCATTCAACTAGCCAAAACGGGATTTGTCCTGTAAAGCTGGAAGCAAACTCATGACCACAAGATAGACAATTATGAAATCTCGCTGCCTCTTCCATTCCATTTTAATCAATCTTCTCTAATCTCAGCATTATTATGTTAACAGTAACTGGCTCTTCGCAGCACCATAATTAAGACTGTAAGAGAAATCGAAGGGTCAGCTTTGGCGAGCCGGAACATGGTCCTACAAAAAGATTTGTAGACCAGGCAGGCAAGATTTTTATTTTATTTGTTTGTGGCATTGGTAGCCTTTCCAGACAAAATCTTGAGAATAATCATATACTTAACCGGCAGAAGTAACTTCAAGGATAATTATTATCAAGGAAGAGGGAGGGACATGATAAAAAAATCATCAAGATTATATATATATATAGCTATCAAAACCAATTGACCTTTGGAGCCTTGGACGGAAACCTAAAACCCTCAGCTCTCGGCACTTGACTAGCCAAAAGACCTGCCAACAGGACCACAACAGTTAATCAATTTTTCTCTTTTCAACCCCACAAAAATGAAACGTCGAATCAATATGCTGAACAACTGAAAATATATTAAAATAATATTATTTTTATTTTTAAAAATTTATTTTTAATATTAATACATCAAAATAATATAAAAATATCTAAAATAATTAGTTTAAATTTATAAAAAAAAAATGAAAAACAAATCCGCCAAATTAATCAGCTTTATTTGATGGGTGTTATTAGCATATTACTATCAGCTTAATGTACGGTGAGTGGAACGGTTGGAGTATTTGTGCTCCATTAATTCCGTTCAGTACCTTTTCAGTTCATGATACTTGTATTTTCTCGGATCCAAGTATCGCCGTTAAAATATGTTATCCACACGATACCAAGGGACAAAAAAAAGAGATCAAGCTTCTCTGTACTGTTTGTCGATGTCTGGGATTTTTTTTTTGATTTTCCACTTTTATCTTTATTTGGCGTCCCTTTCATTTTGTTAACGAACTTTTCTGTCTAACCATTTGAATTCCTTAAAACGACATAGACGGCAGTGCCCAACGTTAAATGATGACCGTTGAAATTAAAACTCTTTCATCCGTTGGATTTCATTACACGCATCTGAAACGTTATTTAACATGCTTCGAGCCCCCTTATATGCTTCGAGCCCCCTTATGAGACAATAATTCTAAAAAAACTAATCCTTAAGTTTTGGACCATAGCGCTCGTATGTATATATATATATATACTATGAATATAAAAGGCTGTATGTAAATTTTAGTGCACGCGTCTGGTAAACTTAGCTGGGTCAGGCGGGAGACAGTATCAAATGGTTTACCATACGCCGGAAGGATTTTCTTAATCTGTACGGACTGCCTCGTAATACGTGTTCAGGAACGAATCCACGTGTTCTACACCGCTTCACCCGTGAATGACTTTTGCATTGTACATCTCATGTAATTTCTTTACACTAGTATTTGCTTGCGTCGTATGTATATATTTATATCAAAATACTTTTTTATTAGTGACAAGATTTTTAAATTAAAAGTGATCGCAACTAAAAATACGAAGGATAAGATTAAACTCTTTTAAAAATAAATTTTATTAAATGAATTATTCTTTTTTTATTCACGCATCTTTTACCAAAATATTTTTTGTCAGTAGCATGTTTTTTAAATTAAAATAAATTTATCTAAAATCTTAATAATTTAAATTAAATAGAAAAAATATATCTATAGTTTCCGCATTTACTAGACTCGAGGAAAGGAAAAACACAAGATAATAGTCGGGAATTTGGAGTGTCCATTAATACAAAATAAAGGCTCATAAAACGCAGGAGCGTATGGCTCTCAAGTGTCTAAAGTGGCCAACCGTTGAGCATGGAAACCACTTTAGCCACTTGGTAGGCTCTTTTTGGGCCAGCAAGTAAAAATATCACTCCCCGAACCCACCCATGATATTATTTGAAAATATTTGATTTGTTTTACTTTTATCAAATAATTTTTTAAATATTTTTAGGTTTTTTAATATCCTGATATTAGATTTTTTTTTTAAAATAATATTATTTTAATATATTTTTTAATAAAAAACAATTTAAAAAGCAATACCAACCAAATAATAATCACTTGAATGTTCACTATCCTGCCAAAAAGTGACAAAATCTAAATACAAAATCCATGTTCACTATCCTGCCAGCAATCCTCCCAAATGAACACTTGCAAATCTTAAAATGAATATTTAAGATCCATAATCCGAAAACAAATTATAAAAGAGGATATAATCTACATATTTTGCAAATTGGAAGCTTAACCTTACAATTTTTAGACAAAACTACTACAACTAGAACGGAAAAACAAAACAAGTCGGTACCAATCCAAAACTCCCCTCGGAAATTACCAAACGATCATATCAATAGGCAGACAACTAAAACCTTAAACCCAAATAGAGAGTAATTAAGGTTTATGATCTTGAATTAAGCCTCAAAATACTTGTCGACATCCCATAAACAGGAACCGAAATCACCATCAAAATGTACCGAAATATCGGCATAATCTTCTCTCGAAACAGTACCCGGTACGCTACACTCCTCAAAAAAAATCGGAGCAGGATTTTCAAAATCCCAAAACTCTCCCAAACACGATGGATCCGTAACCAAACACTCAGCATCATCATCACCATCACCAACCTTTATTGATTCTTCTCTAACCACCTCTTCTTGCGTTGGTATCCTCCAGTAACAATCACTCTGCACCTGAGACTCTGCCCCCGGTTCCTCGGTAGATTGAAATCTTAGCACAGAAGTTGGAGAGCAGAGACTATTATGAGATTCTTTACCAGAATCATACCCGGAAATGTTAACGTTAATATCAACATCTCGGGTATGCTGTTTGCTCACCGGAGGTTTTGTGAAATTGGTTTGTGCATCAGGACCTTTAATACGAATAGCTGCCTGATCATAAGCCATGGCTGCCTCCTCTGCTGTATCATAAGTCCCTAGCCATAGCCGGGCTCTCCTATAAGGGTCTCTGATCTCTGCTGCCCATCTCCCCCATGGCCTTTGTCTCACACCGCGATACCTTTTCACCCCGGGATAATAGCTCTGGTCTCTCGAAATATTTTTCACAACCTGTTGCCGGCTTACCACTTTTGAAGATTTTTTTGCATCCTCTGCTGCCCTGTCGCTCCCGGAATTTGTTATTCTTATCTCGTTTATATGTTTTCTAACTCTTGGATGATGCCCTTTCGACTCCTCATTTTCATCACCAGACGAGTCCGTAGCATTGTCATCGGTAACTGAAATCCGTACTATTCTTGTGGCTTTCGAGTCCTCCCATTTCACCAGCTTGTTGGTCACAGTTTTATGCTCAGTGTACTTGGTAGAAAAGCGATTCATTTTTTCAATGGAATCAAAGCTTATGGGGCTGGATTTCGGGTGAAAACATCAAAGATGGGAAATTTTCGCAGAAAACGTTTGAAAGAGAAAATACAAAAAAGCTTTAAAAAACACACACAAAAAGAATTCAACTGGTGAAGATTAGAGAGTACAGGCAATAAGGGTAGATGGAGAGATAGAGAAGAGGGCGGCTGCCGAGGGAGTGTGGAGAGAGTATAAATGAGGGGATAGTAGAGATAGTTTCGTAGTCAAATGTCAAAAGGCCTAGGAATCGCTGTTTTATAGGAAGATCCTAGAAAACAGAGAGCCCAGCCTTTTTCATTATTTTTCTTAAAATATGTCGGTTAAAGAGAGTGTGATGTTAGGATATGAAATGAAATCTTAATTTAGTTTTTAATTGGGTGATTTGTTTTATTAAAAATGGTTTGGATGGCTACAACGTCGCAGAGGAGATTAAAGTACTGTTTAAAATTATTATAATGATTATTTTTTAAAAACAATTTCTTGTAAATATATTAAAATAATATTTTTCAAATTTTATTTTTATATCAGTATTTATAAAATTATATAACAAAATAATTTTCTTACCGTGTAAGCAAACGGGGAAATCCCGAACCACTCGCCGCGTTTAGAAAAATAGATGGTTGAAAGTATGCCACGTGGCAACTCCGGCTGGCTAGGTGAATGAGAGGGGTCAGTGATCTCGAACTTGGTCCCCAAGTAAGTCACGCGCCAACTCCTTTCGTAGTGTACAAAGTTTAAGACTTTAAATAACACATCATAAACGGTGAGGCAGTGCTTTACTGAGAGAATGACAGCTGTTGTCCTTTTCCTGCAAGAGAGGGTGAGAGAGAAATGCGGCTGGGTTTTAAGTTAAAGATTCTGGGTTAACTTTTTGGCAACGCCGCTAGGACATGTTTTTGTAAGAGTTTAATTTATTTTTATTTTAAATTGTTTTGATATATTGCTATTAAAATTATATAATTTTAATACTCTGAGAGAGACCAATTATGTTGGAGATGGAGTAGATTTAGGTGGAGGAGTTTTTTAATTCTGGCAGACTAATCGCTTGTCAATCAAGCATCAAATATTTAATTGTGGTAATTTAAGTAATTGAATATTGAATTGATTCATTTTCTATAATGTTTTCTCTCTTTCTTTTTGGGATGGCCTTTGTCGATGTCTTTACATTGAGTGAATAAGGATTTCAAGATCCTCTTGCGAATATATATATATATATATACACACACAAATAGGCAATAAGCACCCGCCCACTTCTTATTTATTATTATTATTATAAAGCAAGGCTTATCTTCCGTGCAATAAATGTCTATGTTCGTGGTCATGTTTTGTATTGTTTATATGTGATGTGTTAAGGGCTGGTGGGTTGGTGTGTGCACATTGCAGAGAAACGGGTTACTCGAAACAGAGATGTTATGCAATTATTGGTTATTCTAACTAGTGGGATTTTTAGGAAAAAAAACCTCGTAAAAATATTAAAAAATATATGGTAAATTTTACGGAAGTAGAACAAGGACAACCTACGGCGAACGTTGCTCATCAAGGTATAATTAGTAAAACTCATGCCTCTCTGTTATTACTAAGAATAATTCTTGGATTATTGATACAGGTGCATCTGATCATATGACTAAAGATCCTGGTAACTTAAATTCCTCAAAACCTTCCTCTCAGTCAATTATTTGTACCACTAAGATAGTACTTCTCCAATTACTAGAGAAGGATCTGTAATCTTGAATGATTCTCTCACTCTGGACATCATTCTTATTGTTTCATCACTCGAATACAACCTCCTATCGGTTAGCCAAATTACTTCTACCATTTCATGTACTATAACATTTTGGCATTTCTTTTGTGTTTTTAGGACATTCTAACTTGGAAGATTCTTGATTATGGTGTTAGATGGGGTAATCTTTATTATTTGGAGTTAACCGAGAAAGGGGGGATAAAATTCAGTCAGGCACATCAGGCGGTTGCCTGACTGACCAAGCTCAAGTAAGGACAAAGCTCAAGCACTCGTATGGTTATGACATCGAAGGCTTAGACATCTCTCATTTGGGTACCTTAAGAAATTACAGCCGTATCTATTCTCAAATCTCAGTAATTTAGAGTTTAAATGTTAAATTTGTGAACTGACCAAAAGCCATCGTATCCCTTATTTATCGAGTTTAAATAAAAGTTCAGACTCTTTCGCGATTATTCATTCTGATGTTTGGGGTCCTACAAAGGTCCTGTCTTTTTCACATGCTCATTATTTTGTTATATTTATTGATGAATATACTCGGATGACTTGCATTTCTCTCCTTCATAATAAAAGCGATGTGGGTATGACTTTTCAAGAATTTCACAAAATGGTGATAAGCCAATACCAGAGGCAAATTCGTACACTACAATTGAACAATGATACATATTTTATGGATCAAGTTTTAGGTATATTCCTGGGCCACCATGAAATTCGACATCAAACTTCATGTACTTACACTCCACAGCAGAATGGGTTAGCAGAGCAGAAAAATAGACAGATTATGGAAGTTGTGCGGGCCTCATTATTTAGAATGAATATGCCTAAATTGTATTAGGCTGAGGTGGTGAAATCAGCTGCCTTCATTTTCAAACTCCTCAACAAAAGATGGAATCTTTGCTCTCTATCCCTCATCTACCGAACCTTGAACCAAGACTATTTGGATATATAGTCTAAGTTTACATACCTAAGGTTTTGCGGAGTAAATTGGACTCATGTGCAAAGAAGTGTGTTTTCATTAGTTACTCAGAACTTTAGAAGGGGTACCTGTTTTATGACCCTCTATACCCGAATGTGACCTTGGATACCTCATTTCACGAGATGGAACCCTACTATTGAGGGGGAGCTTCTAGGTCATCTCTTCAGGGGGAGAGAAACAATGAAGAGAATGACGATCTATTTGAATTAGAGGAAAATAGAAAGATAGTTGAGGGTCTTTCTGAGGAAACAAGGAAAAATGATGTAGCTCCTCATTGCGATGAAGATTTGGAATTTCACATCAATCAGAATCTCCCGAGCAACAACCCACCATTGACTTCAGAAACATCCATGTCTATACCATTAACCAAAGAATCAACCCAGGATGTCCTTTCATAGGTAAATCCAAACCCTATTCTTGATAATGAATTTCCTGTTATTATTGAAAGTATAGCAAATAAATACCCGCAAAGATCGAATAGAGGAGTCCCAAAAACACAATATGAACTTGGTCCGAAAAACAAGACTAAATACCCAATCAGTGACTATGTTTCTTCCCATAGGCTGTCAGGATCGTATGCATTATCTGTTAATCAATTATCTACTGTATCTATTTCTAGTAATGTACAGGATGCATTAGCGGATCCAAAATGGACGGTGGCAATGAATGAAGAAATGGAAGCACTCCAGAAGAATAACACTTGGGAGTTATGTCCATTACTAGAAGGGAAGAAAATCGTTGGATGCAAATGGGTCTTTATAGTTAAACTAAAGGCAGATGACAATATAGACAGGTACAAAGCAAGGTTAGTTGCAAATGGATATACACAGAAGTATGGAATAGACTATCAAGAGACCTTTGCTCCAGTTGCAAAAATCAACACCATCTGTATCCTTATATCTCTAGAGGTAAATAGAGACTGGGTATTGCAACAATTTGATGTCAACAACGTTTTCCTCAATAGAGACCTTGAAGAAGAAGTTTACATGGATTTACCACCTAAAGCTAAAGGTAAATCCCCTAGTGAGAACAAAGTATGCAAGTTGAAGAAGGTGTTATACGGTCTAAAATAGTCACCTCGGGCTTGGTTTGGAAGATTCTCCTTCATAATGAAGGAATTTGGCTATAAACAAAGCAACTTCGATCATACTTTGTTTATAAAACACAAGGAAGGGAAGATTAGGACATTAATAGTATATGTGGATGACATGGTCTTAACAGGAGATAATCAAGAAGAAAGAAAAGTGCTACAATGGTTTCTAGCTTCAAAATTTGAAATGAAAAATCTGGTACAACTAAAGTATTTCTTGGGGATCGAAGTTTCAAGGTCAAGAACCAGGATATGTCTATACATTGATATTGGAATGTTGGCATGTAAACTAGTTGATACACCTATAGAGATGAACCACAAGCTGGAGAAATTAGAGAATCAAATGTCAGCGGACAAAGGACGTTACCAACGGTTAGTAAAAAAACTAATATATTTATCACATACAAGGCCAGGCATAACCTATGCAATCAGTGTGGTAAGTCAATTCATGCATTCACCAGGAGAGGAACATATGGAAGCAGTATATCGGATCTTAAGGTATTTGAAGAGTGCACTAGGAAAAGGATTATTATTCTCAAAAAATGAGGTTCGTGAAATTAAAGGGTACACAGACTCAGACTAGGTAGGAGATCAGATAGATAGGAGATCGACATCAGGTTACTTTACTTTTGTAGAAGGTAACCTAATAGCTTGGAGAACTAAGAAATAGAAAGTGGTCGCTATATCGAGTGCGGAAGCAGAAAGCCAAGAAATGGCTCATGGTGTGTGCAAATTATTATGGATAAAGTATGTGTTACAGGAATTGGAGGTTGATTACGGGTCATCCATGAGTTTATACTGTGAATAAGGTAGCTATCGAGATTGCACACAATCTAGTACAATATTATCGTACCAAACACGTCGAAGTCGACCGACACTTTATTAAAGAAAACCTTGATCAGAAAATTATACAATTTTTATTTATAAGGTCAGAAGTTTGGCTGGCTAATGTACTCATAAAGGCGGTTTCAGGAAGAGTGTTTCACGGTGCAATTAACAAGTTGGGCATGATAAACATCTACACTCCAATTTGAGGGGAGTGTTAAATTCCATTTGTAAATAAAGCTGTTACAATTGAATTTGTCTTTTAGTGTTAAGCAATTTTTGTGTTTATTTTGTATTGTAGTGTAACTGAAATACTTTAGCTTCTATAAATATTCTAGCACTGTAACACAAAGAAAATACTAAAGAAATATACATTTGAAATTTTACATAAAGTGTTATATATATGTGTATATATATATAATCCAACTTCAACATTTTTGCTCTAAACTATAACCATTAAGGTTTATGAACCAATTGCGAGGCAATGTACAAATTTTTGAAAGACGTAGGCAAAATATCTTTTAAATACAAGATTTCAGGAGTGATATTATTTAATTTACTCTCCTGTTTAAAAATTTGCAAAATCTATATATGGGTCATTTTGATAATTTTTATATAGAAAGTTAAACAAAATTAGATAGCCTTTAAAATTTAGTGTTTCTCGCCATCCATTATCCATTATTCAAGAAGTTTTAATAGCTTTATTTCCCTTTAATCCTTCACTATTTCCAATTAATATTCTATTAGCAAAGGCGTTAACTTATTTCTCAAGTTAAATAGTACTATTTCCAACTCCCGCTTTCAAATAAGGTAAAAATGATGAGTTTTTGAGATATTTCAATACTCAAGTCATTTTCTTCATTTAGCATTGAGGTTTCATATTATTATTATTATTATTATTATTATTATTATTATTATTATTATTATTATTATTATTATTATTTGTTGTTGTTGTTGTTGTTGTTGTTGTTATTGTTGTTGTACACTTGTTAAAATTGCAAGAATATGTTGTAAAGTAACTAAAAAGCTTTATGTTTTTCCATTCTACATTCCAAGTTTTTTACTTCATTAAGAGTGCAAGATCTATATATTAAAGTGATTATTTTTTAAATATTTAATTGATTTATTATTAAATTAATCTTAACCTATTGTTAATTTTGAATCTCGTGAATTATATTGTTTATTTTAGAAGAGTATATTTTTTGGGGTGTTTAATAATTAACCTTGTTGGGGAAAAAACCTCACTCCATATACTGAAAACACAAAAAAAATTCATCTTATAATGCCCATAAAAAGAAAAGGAAAATGTCGTACCAATGAGTTTTTTTTAGATGCGAGGAAATATTATTTCCCGGAAAGCATACTTTGTGGGCCCAGATAAGTGAGTAAAACTCTGACTGTCCTAGATTCTTATAATGGATGCACGTCCTAACTTGAACTCTAGATTTGCAGTGTAGATCTCAAGCTCTTTATCATCATGTCACGCCTCTTGAAAACAAGGACCAATGAGTTTATGAACATAAGATTCCAAGTTTTATAATTAAATTAAGCTATTAAATTTCATGTCTCATTTATGCATTCCCTTTCCTTTCTCATCACATTAGCTTAATTTTTAGCTAAATAAAATTAATTATTGATCTCTACCCATAATATATAGATGTTTGATTCCATCAACGAATTGGGTCGAAATAAGAATTCCGGCAGTGAAAGGGAAACGGAGTAGGGAATTTGTTTCAAGTACAAACATGTGAATGGATTTTAGTTGAGAGTGATACTTAATTTTGGTCAAAACTGATTGGATTTATTATATTATTTTAATAGTTAAAATATATAGATATCCCTCTTTATAATTGTGTTTAGAATTTTTTTTATTATTATATTTTACTTTAAATTAAAAAATTTAGTATTTTTAGATTATTTTCATGTGCTAATGTCAAAAATAAATTTTAAAAAATAAAAAAATATATTATTTTAATGTATTTTAAAATAATAAATATTTTAAAAAACAACTTCAACTATAATCCTAAATAAACACCGTACGGTCTAAAAACCACCTTAAATTAACGAGGGTGGTGTGCATTTTATGGCTTGGGGATCAAGTAACTGGAAGACAGCCGTTGAGCAGCACTCTAGGAGGTTGCGGACGACAAGGACCTTCTTGTTCGTTTCTGTTACCATTTGAACTTCATTCATTGGTTCATCTCACTGGCATCACCTTTACTCGATTCTTTTCTATTTTCAAAGCACTTCATTTTGAATTTCCAAGGATAAATAAAATAAAATAATATAAAATAAAGAACCATATGCTAACTTTGGATTATTCGTATAATCACCATTCACGTATTATTAATATAGTCTTTAAACTCGAGTAATGCATTAAGTGAGTTAATCCATATCAACTCAAAGAATTTAGTTTTTTAATAAAAAAATAACATATTCTAGTTAAATTAATTAGGTATTCAGTTGATCTATTGAGTCGATTTGCTAAAACCCCATGTTAATTTTTTCTAACAACAATTTCCCAATTACATTTAATAACCATGATAATTAATAATTTAAAACTATTAGTGGTATCATCGATCAATTAATTATCGATAAAAGATAATTATGATCTCAAATTATAGTATAATCTCGATAAATTAATAGACATTAAACTTGATTAAATAGTATTTATATTTGATATTCACTTACATTTAAAACTTACGTAATATTTTAATTAATAAATATATTTTTAGAATCCCAAAAATATTAATTCATAGAGAAATAAGTGCAATTTAATGTTATTAATGAAATTATAGTTGTTCTGTTGCGGAATAGTGAATAGTGATGCGAAATTCCTTTAAAATTCTTTCGAAGATGAAACGACATGTTACATGTTGGATCCATTAAGGAGACGGCGCCATTGTAAGTTTAAAAACCCAAGGCTATTATTGCTGTCGTATTGCACAGAACACGAGCGAACAGATCAGTTACTGACGGTTTTTATTATGATTGAAATTATTTTTAAAAATATTTTTTGTGTAAAAATAAATTAAAATAATATTATTTTTATTTATTTTTGACATTATCACATTAAAATAATTTAAAAACATATATTTTTTTTAATTTAAAAAAAAGTAAAAATAATCAATTTTTTTTAAAAAATATTTTTGAAATGCAATGTAAACACCTCTTTTATAACTAATTAGTAATTGACTTAACTAATAGATCGACCCAATACCATGGGGTGGCAAAGGGATTGTTAGAGCATCCATATTATTTTATAGCTAAAATAGCTAAAAGAATCATTTTATCTAGTTCACTAAAACATGTGATGATATCCATGCTCGTTAAAATAAATAATTATAAGATTTTTTTTGTTTTTTATTATCCAAATTAAGTAAAATGAATATTTAAATATATCATATTTATTTCTTTTAAATTATGCTAATGAATCTTTTAATAAGACATTTAAAAACTAATTCTTTTAGTGTGGTAAAAATAAAAATAATAAAAAGAAAATGTATATGCTTAAGGAAATAATGATAATGTAAACAAAAATAACTTGCCCAATCACCTTGTTTCCCCACCCCAAATGGAAACCTCCATGAACAAAGCTTCAATACCCCTAAACTCCATACAATCCTTTTTTCAAATCAGTATTTATGCCTTCTGGGATTGTTCCTTCTCCACTATTGCAAGGATCCATTAATTTTGATAGAGATGGAAAGGAAAATGAGAATCCCTTTTTGAGAGAGAGAGGGAGGGAGGGAGATAGGGAGGGAGGGAGGGGATAATCAAATATTCTTCGAAGGGAGGGAAGACTTTAATGGCTCTTTTGTAATTAAATTGATTATGATGAATATTTCGTATAAAGTGTTAGTGACCATATGGATGTAAATAATAATTATTTAAACTATAGTAGATAATCATAATATAGATTAAACATTAACAGACAGGTTGCATTTCAGGTTGCATAATTTCTTAATAAATATATAATTTAATCAGTACTTATAAATAATATAATATACACACGGTTATGGACATGAATGGTAGAAAAAACTTTCATTGCCAAAAGAAATAATTTATTTAAGGGGTAAAGAATATAAATTTGATTTAAATTCACTGCAAACCTCCAAACATACACGATAGAAGTTTAATTTTCAATCAAATATAAATATTATATTTTTTATAATCACATTTTAAAATACTTCTAGAAATCGTCCCCCTTTCGCTGCATGCTAAAAACCTTTCAGAACAGGCAGAAAATTTTAAATCATTTTAATGTGTTGTAATTTTATAAAATATAAAAAGATAGTTTTAATATATTTTTAAACTAAAAACATTTCTAAGAACAAACATAATTACACTTACAAACAGTTGGCCCTAAGCTGTCCATCTACTTTTTTTTTAAATTCCTAACCTAACTCTGAAAAAGCAAAATAAGATCCAACGGCCTACGCCTCGTTTCATTTAGATCCTGTTTCTCCTTTTCTTTTCCCTTGCAGGCAAAAAATAGAATAAAAAATCCAATGCAAGTATGGCAACCTGTCAGCTAAATCAGGAATCCAAGAGCCTCCTTTGCAGCTCCATCAAGAGAGGGATATTCTTCCATTGAAGAACAAAAGAAAAAAAGATCTAGAGATAAATAAAAAACCTGACCAGGTCCAACCACCATAAATAAACAAATCATTTAAATTCAGCCCCATTATGTATTATATGACACCAGGAACCAAAATCTAGACATGGACCACCTTGACAGTTCGAATGATACTCTTTAAACCTCACCTTCTTCCCATAATAACCCTCTAATAATATATATATATATATATATATATATATATATATATATATATATATATTGTGCAATTGTAAATGTAAAAAAATTAAAATCAGCCTCCAATACAATCTGGTTAAGGTGCAGATGTTTGTCTGCCATCATAAACTGCCTCGTTAATTTGCTTTCTAGTCTTATTAATTCTTACAATCAGCTCTGCGCACACGGCTTCCTGTCAACGGACGCTAATCCTGCACGCGAAGCAACAATCTTAATCAGCATTGTCGATTCATTAATCGATACATGTATGAAATGTCTCCTTCCAAGATGATGAATTAGGCAATCTAATTAAGTGTGTGTTTTGAAATGTGATACTAGGTTGTCTTTCAATCAAAATGTTTTTAATTTAAAAATGATTAAAACGATTTGAAAATACTTGAATTTTTTAATTTATTTATTTTCAAAAATACTTTTAAGACTCGTTACTCACAAACAACCTCTGTTTTTATCATGGAAGTGAGGATTCCTGACCCCCATTTACCCTGTGTCATAAATTACCCATCATCTAATCAGAACCTAAACCAACCCATAGTTTAGTTTATGCATTCTAAAAAAAGGGGGGGAGGAAAGAAAGAAGAAGCATGAGATCGTCGAATTGATACTCTCACCAAACAAATTAAAAAATAAAAATCAGAAAGAAATTAAGGTCTTACCATTTAAGCGTGCTAATGATGCATCTTGGCATCTCAGTAATGGTCTCCTTCAACGTTACACCTCCACACAAAACTTCCACTCCCAGCAACCCTGTCTTCACCCCTTCAGCGCCAATTCCAATGCTCGTTTTCACGTCCAAATTCACCTTCAATTTTTTGCTCGTGAACTGATCAAGAATCTTCGATCCAATTCCATCCTCGATCAGCTCATTGTTCACACTAGTTTCGATTTTCAAACTGGTCGTGTTCTTTTGTCCCTGTGTGAACTCAGGCAAGGTCGTCGATCCCAAACTAACCTCGTCGTCCCCCGCTGTCGTTTCCACGTTAGACTCTCCGAAATGATAAATGATTTTTTCATTGGGATTCCTAACTTCGATTCTCGCAACCATTTTGGCGCTAAGGAACGTGCCGTCTGGCTTCTTCGTGATGTTAAAAGCGGAGAGTTTAAGAGACTGGAGGTGGAAAACGGGGAGTTTTGGATCGAACCAGAGGTAAAACAGACCACCTGCGATCATCAGAAGGAGAATGGCGATCATGATGAGAAGGATTAAGCAGGAAAAGCACAGACGGCAATGCCTGGACCGTCTTTTCCTTGGTTGGAAGGAGGGAGGTAGCATTGCCTTTGTCGGTAGCGGTCTCGGTGCAGATTTTGCCGGGAGGTTAGGGTCTCTGTAACCTGGTGGTGTTTGGAGAGCTGGTTTCATTGGCTTGTCAGCCATTATTTGTAATCTTGAGTTTGGACCGTTCTGTTTGTCAGGAAATTATCTATAAATCAAAACAATGATTTAAACAGCAAGAAAATCTTGGAATTCAATTCAAATTCTAACTCAATCAACACATCATTAATCTGAAAAGATTATCTGAGCAACCCCTGGATTTTGATGCATGAC
This sequence comes from Salix brachista, assembly GCA_009078335.1. Taxonomy (NCBI): domain Eukaryota; kingdom Viridiplantae; phylum Streptophyta; class Magnoliopsida; order Malpighiales; family Salicaceae; genus Salix; species Salix brachista. The sequence goes on from CM018573.1 coordinate 14,052,059, forward strand.
CCAATTATAAATAAATAAATAAAAACATGCGTGCAAGAATTGTGGCAAAATTACCTCGACAGGGAGATGACAGAAGTAACGTTGATGAGGTTAAGTTCTTGTTGAGGTTTCAAAATCTGGGGAGAAAGAGATCTGCAGTGGGATCTGAGAAAATTGAAATTTCTGTGAGATCATTAAGAGAAGGAAAATGTTTTTTGAACATTGAATCACGAGGACAGTTATTCTAAATATATATATATAAAGAGAGAGAGAGAGAGAGAGAGACTGAGAGACAGGGGGGAGGTTGTTGTCTCTGGTAGAAGGCTTGAGGTATCTTTGGCAGGAATTCAGCTTGCAAGATTCACGCGCCACGTCATGGGGGCAGGTTGATGACACTTTGTGTGGTGATTTGTATGTACCCTGACACAAATATTCCACTGGAGGCTGACTCCGCTCTCTGTCGTTTATTTTTCTTTATTTGTCCCTTCGTCCTTATTAACCTCTCTGAGAATGTAAAGAATGCAACTCCTTCAAAAAATTAAGTTTTTAAATAATACTTCAAAATATAATTTATATTATAAATTATAATTGCAAATTTGAATGAAATTACAAAAGCATTATGCATGTTTTTGAGTTTGAAGCTACTTTTGTACGGTCAATATGGTAAAAGAGAAAATACATATATATACACACACATCCCTATGCAATTTTACATATATCAATGAAAGTGGTTTTACTGTTATTAAAATTCGAGAATTTTTTCTTATATATAAAATAGATTTGAACTCGAGATGGGTAAATGTTTACGGCTTCAACACGTTCGCAATGTGTTTTGTCATAGCTGGCTGGTATTGGTGGTCGCATCCAAGAATCACGATATGTTTTGCACTTCAAATCGATGCTACCGTTTACGTTGTTGGGATATTTTGATTACTTATTGATGAGTATTTTCTCAGGCGATTAACATATATGTCTTTAGTTATTCGTCAAACAATGGAAGAATGCCTCGCTCTCAGATCCTTGTCCACTTCCACTTCCACTTCCAGAATGTTTGAGAATATGTTTGTAAAATGTTTTTGAAAAAAAAAATTAAAAATTTATTTTTATTTTTTATTTTAAATTAAAAAAATTTGGTGTTTTTAAAATTTTTGACATACTGATGTTAAAAATAATTTTTAAAAATAAAAAATATCATTTTGATGTATTTTTAGACAAAAATACTTTTAAAAACAATTTCAACTATATTCTCAAACAATTATTTCCTCCGGATCTTTTCCCTGTTCCAGTGGATGCTGATTCTTTTTATTTCTTACTGAATTGCTGCCTGTATAATTTTGCTGATATGTATTGAGTTAATTTAAAAAATGAAAATCATTCATGAATAATAATACCCTTTACTAACTCCTTGATGTTTGCTTTTCTTTTTTTGGATTATCTTTCGCAGCTATGCACTCCCACTCTGTTCATTTTATCATTACATGAAAAATAACTCCGTACTCTTTTCCAAGTTTTAAGGAAATTTGGGGGGGAAACCCTCTTACCACAACCGATTGGTCCAATTTTGGGAGTTTTTTTTAACAATTCCATGGATTTTACTCTCTTCCAATTTGATTTAGTTCATTTGTTAGGAATTATCTACTCCACACCCTCCATTATTCGAGGGAGACGAAAAAAAGTTAAGGAACAGAAGGAACAAAAGTCAAGCTTTTCTCTCCCTTTAAAAACATCTGTCTACTTAAAAAAGAAAGAAATGGAAGGGCTTTTCCATTTTAATTCGTTTAATATCCCATGTGTTATTTTTATTAAATTTTTATTTTCAGGATTTTTAGCATGTAGATTTTTATTTTTTTTGCCTAAGGACTTTCTACCAATTAACTAAGAATTTTCACCCCTAGTCATAAAAATTTCCTCTTTAATTTATTGGTTTTGGTTAGGAATTATATTATTTAACCCGAAGTTTACAACAAAGCATTAGGTCATCAAACACAGGGTGTATATGATCATCTATTTTCAACTCATGATGCATGTTTTGAGCCAAATGTTTAGATTTACCTCAAAGTATTCCATAGTAAAATGACTTAAGATATCTATGAAGATAAACTTTTTATTTATTGTTTTCATGAGAACTTAAGTGAGCATATTTAAATACCTGTTTGGTATTGTGATTGATGTTATTTTTTAAAGTGTTTTTCATTTAAAAATGTATCAAAATAATTTTTTTTATTTTAAACATCAAAAATAATTTATTTAAATTTTTATTTTCAAAAATACTTTTGAAACGCAATGCCAAATAAAGACTGGTATATGGGTTCAAACAACTCTAAAATATTGAGGTGGGGATATTTGGTCAATAAATGTTTTTTAAAAAAATAAAAAAATTGGACTTAACTTACTGGTGATTCTATGACCTTTAAAAAATACGGAAAAGAAGTAATAAATCAATCAAAGAATATATTATAAGCCTATATGACAAGGCAACAAAAACTTACCCTTCTCTACTTGAAATGAGCTTGCTCCCATCTTCATGGAGACTTTATAGCTCAATAATTTGCTGTCAAGGGTTGATATAAAACAGAAAGAAAGTCACACTGTCAACTATTTTGTTTATATTATTAATTTCTCTTTTATACCAAGAACATGTTTAACGCCTTTATATTTATTTTTCTATTTCCATGGCGATCTGCGGGTAAAAGATCTGGTAACAATCTAATCGGTGAAGCTGTCGGGGAATGTGCTGGCACTGGTTGCCCATGCCAGCACTTCACAGAAGAAAAAAGGGTTTGGATGATGTCAACGGACAACTTGTTGTCCGTGTGCAGGTTACCGTTATGTTTATATTTCATTTCTTGTGTAATATTGATGCAGTCTAGGACGGCAAAGTAGTATAGTAGGTACAGAAAGTCTATTCTTTTATTGTATATATATTCAGTTATGTAATCCCTTGGAGAGAACAATTTTACGGACAATAGAGTGTTATAGTTTGACATGGTATCAGAGCTCTCTCAGTTTGTAAAGTAATCTGTGTTGAGCACCTCTCGGTTTGGATGTTGTTGTGCTGTCAACACTGCAACTCTCGGTTTCTTGGATTTTGGCTCTGCTTGAAGTTTCTTTGGGTTTCTCGGTGAATCTCTGGTTTTCGAGTGGCATCTTCTGTCCAAACTCTCGGCACCTTCTGGGTCTGTCAAAACAGATCAGGATCTATTGATTTTCTTGGTTCTCGGCATCTTCTGTTCAAACTCTCGGTTTCTGTCAAAATCTTTGTGTTCTTCTTGCTCTCGGTTTCAATTTGAAGAAATTCTTCCTCTCGGCACCTGGGTCTGTCAAAATCTTCAGATTCTTCTTGCTCTCGGTTTCAATTTGAGAAAATTCTTCTCTCGGCACCTGGGTCTGTCAAATTTCCAGGTTCTTGCTCTCGGTTTCTTGTTTTTTATTGCTCTCGGTTTCTTGTTTTTTATTGCTCTCGTCCACCTCACTTTTATTTCTTGATTTTATAGCTGCAGTCTCGGCCACCTCTCTGTTTCTGTTTTTTTATTATTATTTTGAGATAAAAAAAAAAAACGAGAAAAAAAAAATTATTTTATTGCTCTCAGTTTTATTCCTTACTCTCGGTCTGTCAAAATCTTTGTGTGTTTATTTGTCTTGGGTTATATATTTACTTGAGATGGATTCAGCACCTATATGTGTCAAATTTTCGGGGACAAATTACTCTACCTGGGCGTTTCAATTTGAACTTTTTCTCCTAGGAAAAGATCTTTGGGGCCATATTGATGGCACTGATGCTGCCCCAAAAGATGATACCACCAAAGAACCTAAGGACTCTCCCTCTTGGGTTGTGCTTGATGCCCGAATTATGTCTTGGCTTCTTAGTTCGGTGGAACCACACATTGTTCCAAATTTGCGAGCACATCGTACTGCTCAATCTATGTGGAAGCACTTGAAGCAAGTGTATCATCAAGTTGATGGTGCTCGTCGATTTCAGCTAGAACATGTTATTGCCATGTTTCAACATGGAAATCTTTCTATTCAGGACTACTACTCTGCATTTTTGACCTTTTGGCATGAATATTCTGATTTTGGTTACAGCGAATGTCCCTATTGCCACTCTTCCAACTATTCAGAGTCTTCATGAAAATAGCCGACGAGATCAGTTTCTTATGAAATTGCGACCAGAATTTGAATCAGTCCGGTCTTCTTTACTGAATAGATCTCCTGTTCCTTCTCTTGACATCTGTTTCGGTGAGTTGCTTCGCGAAGAACAACGGCTTAGTACTCAAGCTATTTTGGAGCACTCTCATGGTAGTTCTGGGCCAGCAACAATGGCGTATGTTGCTCACGGGCAAGGATCATCCATGTCTTCTAAAAACTTGCAATGTTTTTGTTGCAAGGGATATGGACATATTGCTGCCAATTGTCCTAAGAAATTCTGCTCTTATTGTAAGAAAAAGGGTCATATTATTAAAGAATGTCGTATCCGTCCTCAGAATCGTCAGGCCAGAGCATTTCACGCCTCTCTTAATGTGCCTCCAGCAGAAAATTATGTTCCACATGCCTCTTCTTCCGGTGGTATCTCCACTCTTCCACCTCCAACAGGAAATTATTGTACACCAGAAATGGTGCAACAAATGCTAATTTCTGCATTATCTGCCATGAGGTTGCAAGGTAAAAATTCTACTAAACTCTGGTACATAGAGTCGGGGGCAGAAAATCATATGACAAATACTACTACTGTCTTGAGTCGTGTTCGGCCCTATGATGGTCAATCGGCTATTCAGACAGCCAATGGTAGTTTCTTGCCCATTACTGCTGTTGGTGATGCCTCTTCTACATTCACTAATGTGTTTCTTGCTCATAATCTTTCCTCGAATCTTATCTCGGTTGGACAATTAGTTGATGATAATTGTAATGTTCATTTTTCTGGTGCTGGTTGTGTTGTGCAGGACCAGGTATCGGGAAAGCTGATCGCGAGGGGACCTAAAGTAGGGCGCTTGTTTCCACTATTTTTACCTGTTCCAACATTTTTTTCTATTAAGTCTTTTGCTTGTACTAAAATTCCTGCTCTTAGTATGGTGTGGCATCGTCGTTTAGGTCATCCCAATAATCAGATCTTATCTCATGTATTGAACTCTGGTTTTATTGGTAATAAAGCATATCCTTCTTTATCTCTTGAGTGTGATCCTTGCAAAATTGGTAAAAGCAAAATTCTTCCATTTCCTTTGCATGCTAGTCGCGCTTCCCACTGCTTTGATCTTATCCATAGTGATGTTTGGGGACCTTCCCCGGTCGATTCTCATGAAAAATTCAAATACTATGTGACATTCATTGACGATTATAGCAGATTTACTTGGGTCTATTGTCTTCGCTCTAAATCTGAAGTTTATCGTATCTTCACTGAGTTTTTAGCGTATGTAGCTAATCACTTTTCTACTACTATTAAAACACTACAGAAAGATTCTGGTGGTGAATACTTGTCTACTGAGTTTCAGGCTTTCTTGGCATCTAATGGTATTATTCATCAACGTTCATGTCCTGCTACTCCTCAACAGAATGGAGTAGCTGAACGAAAAAATCGTCACCTTCTTGATGTGGTACGTACTCTCTTGTTAGAATCCTCTGTTCCTTCCATGTTTTGGGTTGAAGCTCTAAAAACTGCTACCTACTTGATTAATCGCTTACCCTCTCAAGCATTACAAATGGAGTCTCCATTTTTTCGCTTGTTCGCCAAACAACCTAATTATGATAATCTTCGTATTTTCGGCTGTGTCTGTTTTGCTCACTTACCACCTCATGAGCGACATAAATTATCTGCTCAATCTGTAAGATGTGCATTCTTGGGATATAATTTATGTCAAAAAGGCTTTGTCTGTTACGATCCTACTTTACGACGTACACGTATTTCTAGGAATGTTATTTTTTTTTAGAATCAACAATTCTTTCCGGTGTCCTCTGTGTCCTCTCCTTCTACTGTGGTCCTCCCTTCATTTGAGTCACAAGTATCTGATCGTCATCCAGTCAACTCTCGCTTTAAACCAGGTATTGTGTATACAAGACGCTCCCGCCCACAGTCTCCTCCAGCGGCTAACTTGATATCTGATCCTCCCACACTCCAAATTCAGACAAATGATGAACCACCAGAACCCCGGGTACGTTACTCATCTCGAGTGTTCGTACCCCTGAATAGGTATGGGTTTCCCACTTCTGGTAACTCTATTTCAGCTCTTACTGTTGCACTGTCTAATTTTGATATACCTACATGCTACTCACACGCTGCCAAGCATGATTGTTGGCGACAGGCTATGCAGGAAGAAATAGCTGCTCTAGAGGCTAATCACACTTGGGACATTGAGCCATGTCCGTCATCTATTATTCCCCTGGGTTGCAAGTGGGTTTACTCAGTCAAAGTCCGATCTGATGGCAGTTTAGACCGTTACAAGGCCAGGCTTGTTGCGCTTGGGAATCATCAGGAATATGGGGTCAATTATGAAGAGATGTTTGCTCCAGTGGCTAAAATGACTACTGTGCGTATGATTCTGGCTCTTGCTGCTTCTAGTCATTGGCCGCTACATCAGATGGATGTCAAAAATGCATTTCTTCATGGGGATCTTAAAGAATGCATTTATATGAAGCCGCCTCCGGGATTATTTTCTTCTCCGACTTCACATGTGTGTAAGCTTCGTCGCTCTCTTTACGGTCTTAAACAGGCTCCGAGGGCCTGGTTTGATAAATTCCGCACCACTTTACTACAGTTCTCATTCCAACAGAGCAAGCATGATACTTCCTTGTTCCTTCGGAAATCAGTCGTGGGTATTGTTGTTCTTCTGGTGTATGTTGACGACATTGTGATTACGGGTTCTGATTCAGCTCTACTTGATCAACTCAAAACTCATCTTTCAGAAGCATTTCATATGAAAGATCTTGGGTCCCTCACTTATTTTCTTGGTCTTGAAGTTCATCGTAGCTCCTCGGGCATTTCTCTAAATCAGCATAAGTATGCTAGTGATGTGGTGGCTACAACTGGTCTACAGGATGCTTCTTCGGTTGATACTCCTATGGAAGTAAATATCAAGCTTCGTAAAGAAGAGGGTGACTTAATTGCTGATCCCAGTTTATATCGAAAATTGGTAGGCAGCCTTGTTTATCTCACCATTACTAGACCGAACATCTCATTTGCCGTACAACAAGTCAGCCAGTTTCTTCAGGCTCCTCGCCATCTTCATTTGGCTGCTGTTCATCGGATCTTACGCTATGTTCACGGCACGGTGGCTCGTGGGTTAGTTTTTCCTACAAACAACCCTCTTCGCCTTACAGCTTATAGCGATGCGGATTGGGCAGGTTGTGTCGATACTCGTCGATCCGTCACTGGTTGATGTATGTTCTTAGGAGATGCATTGATCTCTTGGAAGAGTAAGAAACAAGATCGAGTATCTAAGTCCTCTACAGAATCTGAGTATCGGGCAATGTCTCTTGCTTGTTCTGAAATCATTTGGCTTCGAGGGTTGCTTGATGAGCTCAATTTTTCTGCCACTGACCCTAAACCTCTCCATGCCGATAATACGAGTGCTATTCAGATCACGGCTAATCCTGTCTTTCATGAGCGAACGAAGCATATTGAGGTGGACTGCCACTCTATTCGTGAAGCCTACGACGCTCGTGTTATTACTCTTCCTCATATATCCACCGACTTGCAAATTGCCGATATCTTCACCAAAGCCCTTACACGTCAACGACATTGTTTTCTAAATATTGATGCTGATTGACCATCCTGCATCAATTTGAGGGCGGCTATCAACGGACAACTTGTTGTCCGTGTGCAGGTTACCGTTATGTTTATATTTCATTTCTTGTGTAATATTGATGCAGTCTAGGACGGCAAAGTAGTATAGTAGGTACAGAAAGTCTATTCTTTTATTGTATATATATTCAGTTATGTAATCCCTTGGAGAGAACAATTTTACGGACAATAGAGTGTTATAGTTTGACAGATGACTGGTAACACATCGTTATATTAATGCTAATCTACAAAAGCGGTAAAAATAAAAATAAAAATAAAAATAAAAAAAGCACCCACATTTAAAGCAATTTACATGAAGCAGTACGTTTGTTTCCCTAGAAAATAAACTAACTCTACAATATCATCTCAGAGACCTCGTCTCTGAAGATCAAAGTATTCACTACAAAAGCTTGAAGGCACAGCTGAGAGCACCAAAAGCCCTGTCCATTCCTCACCTGGCTTTAAGGTGACAGGCTTCTCAACCACTGCTCCATCCACACATAACATCTTTTTGTATTCTTCATCGCCAAAATCCACCATTGCTTTCGATTTCTTCTCCCATGGATTCCACACCGCTGCTTGTGGGAATGATAAATAATAAAGGTAAGTAAATAATAAAGGGCACAGCCCAAAATGTGCAACTTTCAACTCGTTTACAAAATCGTGCCTGGCAGGCTCATGCATGGTTTTGTTGAACTCAGCTTACCTACATCTGGCAGTCCATCCTTTCTAATAACATATGTCCGCTTCCTCTCATGATCCAGGATTGCAATTGCATTGGGACAGCTGAGATAAACTCGATCCACCTGCCAGATAAATCCAGACAGTAATTAATAAAGACACAAAATCCAGATAAATCAGCATTTCTGTCGAGTTTACCTCGGATTCAAAAGTGAGGGCATCTCCTTGTTCAGTAAATCGTTCTCTTTGTCGAAGGTTGTCGAGGTAGTCAAGTGTTTCCAATCCTTCTACCCTCACTTCACTGATATAAAGATTCACTTCTGAGTGAGTCCAAGCAATGCATTTTGCAAAGGATGCTTGTTGAAATCAGGTGAGAAATTTTAAGCATGCATGCTAGGCCACTTTTAATGGATTCCCAGCACTTGAATTGTATTCATAAAACACATATTTTTGGTAATAGATTTACCATGCTTTGTTATTATTTCTATAGCTAAGCAATAAATATCTGATTGGAATCTTAAGGAAATTTCAGTTTTTCTATTGATTCTGATGATTCTGGAAAAGAGTTCAATTTCTGGAAAAGTGGGAAACAAAACACGTGACCGAAAGCACAATGTTTCCTAGCTAGAATACCTCTAGAAAACCATGAAATGAAAAGGGTATTTCCGATTATTCCATTTTAGAAAAAGAAGTCTCAATTTGGTTCTCTTGCTACTATATGTCTTTTTATATACATAAATATTTTATCCTTCTCTAATTTGAAGGTCAGCCAAACAAGTTCATGCTTTCTATTCTTGAGCAGGTCCATTTTCTATATGTTCCCGAGAAAAGGATGGAGAAAAGAGCAAGGAAAGGGAAATGTGAAAATTTGTTTTCCAGAAGTGAATGCATGCTACAGGACTTAATCTTTTCCATTTTATAGGTGTAACATTTATGAAAATAGACTTCGTACCTTATATCAGAAACTGACAGATATGTGTGATATGCAAAAGAGAAACTAAATGGTTTTCCATTGATGTTCCGAACTCTTGATGTCAGCGCCAAGTCTCCATTTGCTGCAAGTGAAACCCTAAGACGACACTCATAACTGAAAGGAAAACAAAAGAGAGACATATTAACCAGCACGAGCCACTTCAAACCCATTGCATGCACAGACAGAGGCCTTGCTTTCTGAATGAACTATTCGGTAGTGGGTTATAATAGCTTCAATTGCAACATAAAAGGCTAACTACTGAAAAACCAAAATTATGGACCATCGGCACAAAATGCCAATAATCCAACAACAAGGAAAAAACAAAATTAAAATCTTAATCAGGGAGAAATAAGAAGCTTAGTCTTGTTCTTCACAATAAAATGATTGTATGAGCATGCTTATTAACCATGAGTCATCAAGATTGGACCCTAACTCTGATGTCACATAAAGAAATAAAAAACCCCGAGCTTGTACCTATAAGGCCAGCACTTCAGGTCTTCTTCAGATGGTTTAAGCAGTAGGTCAATGAAGGATTTCCCATGGGAATCATTGGGATGCAGAGGAGGAGGATTGTCATCTACTGTCCAAATCTTGCTCCTAGCAAAACCATGTTGCTCTAGAGATCCACAGTTTCCAAACTTCACAAACATTAAAGTGATTTACACAAGTAAAGATTTGTTCGCTCATGAAGTTCATAGCATATAAAAGAGGAACATTAGAAGTACCTGCGGGAAACAAACAGGGATACCTCCACGCACTGCTTTTGGAGGCTGAAAGATTCCCTGCAATAATTGAAAAGGTCAGATGATTGAATCGGTCTTGGATCTCTCAAAAGTTAAAGCTTATCAACCTGTACCACCTGCAAGACTCTGGTATGCTAGAGCAACTCTAGGATAACCTGTTAAGAAACTAAAAATCTAACAGCAATTCAGAATCTAGCGAGTCCTATGATTATGGTTCCATGAATTTGCCTAAAAAAGAAGAAGAATTCCCGGTCATTTGGATTTTAGATCTTAGTTCTGATACCAAGACAGCTGTGCAACGAAAAATATCCCTTTCTGGATACTGCCTAGCTCGAAACTAACATTGACCTGAGAAGACACTGCAGGACTTTTAAGATTCTGAAAAGGCACATACCTTGCTGCTTGTGAATAGAAGTTCTTCCCCTTGCTCATTCCTCCACGAAAAAACTTTCCCTCCATGCAGACTAACCTATTATCACAAAACCAGGAATTATGAAAACGAATACCTCACCAATCAATTTATCAGTTATCTGCAGATTAACAACGGATACCATCTCCTTTATAGCAAAAATCTCCCATTACAGAGATAATTTTCAATAAATTAACCCTAACTACTGAATTCGTTGCTTTAACAGAACAGCTATGAGGAAGAAAAAGGCCCGAATTAAGAGAATCTCACCCGTGCTGAAGCCCCCTGTGGGTTGCGAAGCACGACCTGGTCCATACCGTTCCAGTCTTTGGTATGCTCAATTGCTGCTCTATAATCCCATACAGCTGCAGAATGCCTCATTTTTCAAAAAGACTAACTGAAAAGAGTCTACTTCTCTACCCTCTCTTTGCAATCCAAAGAAACTCCGAATGGACTTGTAAATCTCCAGTTAAGCCTCCCCAATCACCAAGAATAACAGAGCAACGTCAACTCCAGCAAATTAAGGGAAACAAAAAGGTACCTTTTTACACAATTGAAAATCTCAGCAGACATCATTTGTATTCTGAAGTGCTGTGAGTTCAAATCACATGTACCAACTAAAGCTTAGATCTGAGAACAGTAACTCTAATTTCCTTCTTATGCTAACATCTACGAGAATAATAATGTCATCCCTACGTTTGGGAAACCCTAGGCTAACTCCTATTTAGAATGATGAAGGAATCACCAAAGATACGACACATTATCACCAGAAGAAGACAATCAAACGATAAGACTGTTGAAATGATAACTTCTAACTTTTTGTGAAATATTTTCACAAAGTTTCATCATTTGCTTAAAAAACAAAAGGAGGACCCAATTCCCATCTGCAGGATCCAAATTACAAAATCTCACCGAAACAGCCTATTCGTATGTGTACCTAATACCATATGATAATTGTTGCCAACTACCTTGCAATTGGATTTCCAACAAAACCCACTTGGTAACATCAAACCCCAGAATAGTTAAGCAACAAAAAGCCATAAATTCCAAACATTCATCCTTTTTAAGACTCCCATATGCATCAAAAACTTCAACTTTAACGTCATAACAATACCCCCATTAGAAGTTAGAACTGGTACTAAATACATCCATGGCCAACAATACAAGTGCTTTTAAAGCTTAACCGAAAATGAGAATAGAAGGGACAAGACGCAAAAATGAACAACGGGTCTAGGCAAGATCGTAGAAGGATGAGTAGAACTGAATTTTAAAAAGTTAGTGATATTTATTTATTATATAATAAGTTGAACAAAACTCCTTGTTTTTTTGTTTTTTAAGGAGTTGCCAAGATCTAGGACGTGGAGATACGAGAAGTACACGTACTATGTACAAACGGTTAGAATTTAATAATGGGAATTTTAAGATTAAGACCGTTTTAATTCAGTATTTATTTTAAGAAAAAATGCAATATAAAAATACATTTTCACGATGGTGGAGACAAGGAGAGCCCTCCATCAGATATCATCGTTGGTGAGCAGTATTTTATTTTGTTTTAAAATTATTAAATTAATAATTTTTAAATTTTTTTTTTGTAATTTTAATATCATGATATTAAAAATAAATAAAAATTAATATATTCTCAAATAAAAAACACTTATAAAAACACATTACATCTAAATATCAATCACACACATAGTAGCTTGAAGATAATGAAAAATTATATAATTTTGCTGTATCAGATACGTTATACTATTTTATATTCTGAATGATTTGATTTTGATTACTTTTAATTATTTCATTATTAAAAAATCGTAATTTCAAAATATAGCTGTTATATTTTAGATTTGGACATTTATTATTTTTATCTAAAAAAATGTTGTTTTATTTTTTTATTTTACTCGATCAAGTTTAGATTAAATTTAATCAGGTTCACATACTAACCCATCAAATTGCCTAAATTTAATTAGATGACTATGAAAAATATTAAAAATAAAATTTAATTTAAATAAAGCTCTGGAATGTGGAGTCTAGGGATGAAAAAAAAAAAAAAAAATCGATTAAACCGAGTAAATAAAAAAAAATAACCAAGAAAAATCAAGCTTTTAGATTAGAATTTTTTTTCGACCTCCGGTCCAATTCGATATTTGAAGACTAAAACCAGTAAATCAAAACCAAACCGGTTCAAATTACAAAAAAATATATTATATTTTTTTTATTCTTCCGGTTCACTTCAAAAAATTTAGTCTAATTCTATATTGGTGAAATGGAAGAACGGAAAACTTAATTAAAAAAAAAAAAAAAAACTACGAAAACCAAAATTATTTTTTTGATTCTTTAGTTAAAAAACCTTACGGAACTGAAACTGGTCAGTATGAATCGGTTGCAATTCAGTTTCAGGTTTCTTTAATTACTTTTATAGATAGAAACCAAACCGAATCGAAAATCATCTTACCCCTGGTGTGTAGTCAATCTAACTACATTTCACAGTACATGAACGGTGACCGGAAAAGTAAAAAGACGCGTCCGGTCAAGTTAAGCAAGGTAGCTACCATCAGGCGGTACCTACCTTAATCAGAATAATCAATCAATTATTAACATCTGATTAGAAATTGAGGCAACCTGAAGTAGAGCTCTCAAGTCACGATGAGTGCATGTGAGCTTGAGAGGCAGGGACCCAGCAAAGTGAAGGGAATCAGACAGAAGCCTAAGGATTATATATTTTTATTTTCTTGAAATCCACTACGTGGGCCCTCAGTTGGTCTTCCGATACCCAGGTCATGTGCGTCATCAACTTCTTAGCTATGGAGCCCATGGATTTCAAATTGTCCAGCCCGCATCATGTGGCGGGGGCTCCGCTTTACCTTTCGTTTTTCACTTCTAACTGTATTTTTGGAAAGTATTTTGTTTTTGTTTTAAGAAAATAGTTTTAATAGAAAGTGAATTCTTGAGAGGTAGAGTTTTTTTTATTTTTTATTATCATTATATATATATATATATATATATATATATATATATATATATATATATATATATATATATCTTATAGTAACTAAATGAAAAATATTTTCAAGTGTTAAAAAAATAATGATTAAATCCTACGAGAAAACTTGAAGGGAAATAAAATGTAAAAACAAATATATGTAATTTTATAATTTATTTCAAATATAAAAAATAACAATTAAAAGAATGGAGATAAAATCTTGTGTATAAAAAATTAAAACATGATGAGATATTTTTGAAAAAAAAACTCAAACTATTTCAAATAAGATAAATAGAAATCAAAATAATAGGAACCAAATATAATAGATGAAAAGGTTGAAACATGATAAAAAAAAAAACAATCATGCTAAAAAATAAATAACAACCAAAAGAATGAGGACCCAATATAATAGATTAAAAAAAAATAACAGTCAAAATAATAATGATAAAAGTTGATATAAAAATCAAATTCAAAAATGCTGTGGTATAACATATAAGTTGTCATAATTAAGTCAATTTCAGTTGCATGGTCAACATCCTAAATTGGTGATAAAGAAATGCGATAAGTATTTCATGGTTCCTATAGAGTATTGGCATGAAAAAATTCTAGTATGAAGGGTTTATGTGCGAGAATGAGTAGCTAGTTAGAAGGATTTTTCCATGGCTATCCAAAAAAGATTTGGAAGTAAGGGTGACATAGTTGATGAATTCAACAAGTTAGTCTAGGAAAGGAATATGAAGGATCGTGTGGAGAAATATGAGGAGTTAAGTCCCTCATAGTTGATGAATTCAACAATTTTTAACTCGTTTAAAATTTCAGTCCATTAGGGAAATTTCGTATAAATTTTGGCTGAAACATTTTGGTTTGTTTTGTCCGTTTTGTTTTGGTCAAATAGTATTTTTTTAAATAATGAATAATTTTACAATATCAATTATATCTCTTAATCCGACGGTTAAATTGAGATAAAATTTTACGAGGAGCCTCTTGATATATTTATATATATTATGTTAAAATTTTATATTAATCAGATAATGTAATAACCTTGCAAGATTAATGATGACATTCCCGTAATATTATACTTGCTCATAATTTTGTTTAAAAAAATCATTTTATTGTGTCTTTTTTTAGATTAAACTGCACAATTCTAAATAATTTTATTTTTGGATTTGATCTATTTTTTTTTAATTAATATATATATATATATAAACAGTATAATCCCAAAACAGCACGCCAAAACATTTTGAAACCAAAATATTCCGTTTCAATTGAAAAAACAAAACACCGCCCGAAACGGAATTTACATCCTTGAGTTAAAGTGGTTAGAAATGGCAAAAGAGTTGATTGCAAGTTGGAAAGTTTTGTATAGAGGCAATGTGAGGCATAATTGGAGAATTAAACATAAGAGAAACATTTCTTTTCTTTCAAAACATGTTTTCTTTTCATCTTGTTAAGGTGGGATCTTAACATGGGCAAAGACAATGAAACGAGAATCAAAGAAAAATATGAAGTCGGAGACGCTTTGTGTGTAGTTGTGGAAGTCATAAATATGAGTGATTGTGAAGTGAAAGGCTTAGATAAGGAAAGGGAATAAGTTTTGTCGGTGGAGAAAGAGTCAAGAAGATGGCCATTGGAGGAGAATTTGATAGACAAGATGGAGGATCTTCTGAGGCCTAAGTGTTAGATAATAATATAAATTATATTTTAATATTTCATCTAACTGATGAAATTCTAATATTTTACTTAACAAATTAAACTTTCAGATGAAATAGTTTTTTGACGGTAAGGGTGTGGGGATTGTAGAGTTCAAATGCCACAATGCATAAAGTTTTCAGGTGATCCAAAAAGGTATTACTGGGCTAGCCTTCTACCCCAATTCATTGTGATTGCTTGCTGCATATTTAATTATGCAAGCATGACTTATTCTCATGTTAATTTCTACAATTTTGAAGGAGCTATATGCATTGCGAGGGCGTACATTTCTGGTTGTCAATGTTGCACCGATAGGTTACTATCTTGCGTTCTTGTTCGAGCTTCCTCATAAAAGCTCGGATATCGACGCCTTCGGCTGTTTGATCTCTTACAATAAAGCAGTGATGGGCTGTAATAACATGTTGAAAACGGCACCAAGCCAAACTAGAATGGCATTCCCGAAAGCTTCCCTTGTATTTGTGGCCCACTTCGCATGGTATTTCACATATTTCGCAAAATATCAATAAACAACTTATTTGTTTCTCCAATGATTAACATCTGATAAAATTTGCTTCCAATAGTTGTTTTGGGGCAGGGCTCAAATGTGGCACGAAAGCATGCTGTGGCCATGGGGGAGGAAAGCACAGTTTTGATCCCAAAGCTTACTGTGGAAACACCAGAGTGGTTAATGGAAGCAGTGAAACAGCATTGGCTTGTGGTGACCCATGCAACTACGTGAGTCAGAATGGAATGCATTCCACAAAAGCAGCAAACAAGCTCATCACAGTAGCTATCCTGGATGGATCTTTGTTAAAATATGGTCGTTAATTTCCCGGTTTAGACATTATTTAAAGTAGGGATAAAGTAATTTTGTACTTAGCTATTTTAGTCTTGTAACTTCTCTATAAATAAGCTCCCAAATGTAGAAGAAAAAAGATAATTGAATATATAGAGATTTTCGTATTTCGAATTCTAACATGGTATCAGAGCGAATTTAAAATTATCTATGAATTTGTTCGAATCAAAGTTTTCTTTTTTTTTTCGAATCGAAGTTTTTTTTTTCTGGTTCGAAACCCAGAACTCGAATCTGCACAGTGCTTGTTCATCAAGCGTACTGTTCATCGAAACTCAAATCCAGAAATTCGATCGCTACAGTGTTAGTTCGTCAACAGGTACTGTAGAAATCAAGAGCCAAAATCATCACTGTTCATACACACAAAAAAACCCAGAAAACCACCTCGATTTTCCCGGAAAACCAAAACTTTCCCGGAAATCAACCCAGAAATCAACTACTTTCTGCCCATAAATCCAGATATCAACCACTGGTATAGCAGCGAATCGGGGTGTAGCAGCGAATCCATACCGAAATTTCCCCAACAAACCCAGAAATCAACACCCATTCAGCATCCATTAAACCCATAAATGAACACCCATTTACCCCGAAATCAATAGCCATCTGCTTGAGGGTCACTGTGAGAAAGAACACTGGTATCTGCGTGTTCTTACCCCTTCGACAACCCAACAAAACCCAGCTTGTAAACCCAGAAGACTTTGTTCAACCCGTAAACCCAGCTCATAAACCCAGCTCTAGCAACTAGGTGAAGCAATGTCTGCCAAGATTGAGTACAGGTGCTTTGTTGGCGGCCTTGCTTGGGCCACCACTGACCAGATCCTCCACGAGGCTTTTAGCCAGTATGGTGAAATCATCGATTCGAAGAATATAAAGGATCGTGAAACTGGGCGATCTCGAGGTTTTGGTTTTGTGACTCTCGGCAATGAGAAGGCAATGAGAGATGCTATTGAGGGGATGAACGGGACAGACCTTGATGGCCGTAATATCACCGTGACCGAAGCTCAATCCCGTGGAAGTGGTGGAGGAGGTGAGAGACAGATGGGTCACAGAGATGAGAGAAATGAAAGTGAAAGGCAAAGGCTTAATTCCGGTTATAATAACCCGGGTGGGCTGGTTTGTTTTTATTGCAAGCGGGTCATTCGAAACAACAATGGTACAATCTACAACGAATGTCATTCATCTAGGCATAATTGGTAAAACTTCTGAATTTTTTATCTTGAAATGTATTTTTTATCTTAAATCTCGAATTTTTTTTCCTTTGAATTGTATTTCTTTGAATCGTATTGATCAGAATGAATCTCGAATTTTTTATCTTGAAAAGTATTTTGTATCTCGAATCTCGAATTTTTTATTTTGAAACGTATTTTGTATCTCGAATCTCGAAGTTTTTATCTTGAAACGTATTTTGTATCTCGAATCTCGAATTTTTAATCTTGAAACGTATTTTTTATCTCGAATCTCGATTTTTTTCCTTTGAATCGTATTTTTTATTTTTTTTCGAATCGAATTTTTCTTTTTATCCCCGGAGGCTACATTGTCAGTATTACTCGAAGAAACAAAGAAACACCGAAATGGTATCGGTGTTATGACCCTTCCCATCAGAAGTTACATGTACCCTTGGATGTATCATTCCGAGAATCAGAACCCTATTATTCAGGGGGAGTTCCTGGGCCTTCTCTTCAGGGGGAGAGTAACAATGAAGATAACACAGATATTTTTGAATTGGAGGAAAATGATAATAATTCTGCACGGATTGGGCAGGAAATCAAACTGATAGGAGATCACCATTAGATATTTTACATTTGTAGAAGGCAACCTTGTCACTTGGAGAAGTAAGAAGCAGAAAGTAGTCACAAGGTCAAGTGCAGAAGCAGAATACCGGGGTATGGCTCATGGTGTGTGTGAATTGCTATGGATTAAACAGGTACTACAAGACCTGAGAATTGAGTATGAGATATCTATGGGTCTACACTATGATAATAAGTCAGCTATCAAGATTACGCATAATCCTGTTCAATATGATCGTACCGAACACGTTGAAGTCGACCGACATTTTATTAAGGAAAATCTTGATCGGAAAATTATACAACTTCCGTTTTTCCGATCTGAAGATCAGCTAACCGATATTCTCACAAAGGCAGTCTCCGGAAGAGCGTTCTATGACGCAATTGACAAGTTGGGCTTGATAAATATCTACGCTCCAACTTGAGGGGGAGTGTTAAAATATGGTCGTTAATTTCCCGGTTTAGACATTATTTAAAGTAGGGATAAAGTAATTTTGTACTTAGCTATTTTAGTCTTGTAACTTCTCTATAAATGAGCTCCCAAATGTAGAAGAAAAAAGATAATTGAATATATAGAGATTTTCGTATTTCGAATTCTAACAATCTTATTTTGATCCTCCTTTTCCTCTTCATCGACCTCCAACCTATTCATTGATGTTCTCTCTTTAATTTTAGAAACTAGCAAATGATGCCAGCAAGGCTAATGATCCTCTCAACTCTGATTTTCTATGATTAGTTGGATCCTGGGGATCTTCAAAGTCGCTCCGGGGCTAATTCATTGACAAATGATGCAAAGCTTATTGGAGCCAACTCAATCTAACGATTTTTCCATATATACTAGTGTCACAAAACAATTTGCATATTCGTTTGTTTTGACTTAGGGTACGAACTCAATTATTGACGATGAAGCGAGGAATCATGGCTGAAAGAGGTAGGAAACTTTATTATGCGCACAAGGTGGCATTTTCTGACATGTTGAAAACTATACGCGTCAGAGTTTATACATGAGATGCCAAGCGCTCAATCTTTCTTTTTTTTTAAAAAAAAAAAGTCTGTATACATGTTCCAGACTTCCAGAAGAACAAGGAATCAAAATGAGCTGTGCTCCAATGTGTTCTCAGTCGCAATCAACATTGGTTTCCAGAGGGCTGATAATATTAGACCCGAGCAGCAGAGGTTCTGTGCTGTATACGTTCAATTTCAGCACCCGAGTCTAACGTGAAATGACATTTTCAACATTATTAACAATTGTGCTTTATCCAAGTTATTCTTTAAAGTTCTGTGCTGTAACTCTAGAAAATATAAAGCATAAATATTGAAAAAAAATGTATTGAAGTTTTTATGAAAGGACTGACCAGAAAATCACAGTGAAAATGTTTTTCTTTTATTAAGAGAAATTGTTTTTCTCTTTCAATGCTCTTAGAAGTTGTAAAAAATCATGGGGTAATTGGTCTTGAAATGGTAAAGCCAAAGGTGTGAGGTTAGATTTTTTTTTTTTTTTTTTTGGAATAAGATGAGCAATAGCCGACTCTTACAGTTGTTGAGATCACAAACAATTGTTTCTGGGACCATTTTAACTCGGGATGTTTTGTCATTCATGAGTACCAGCACTTGATTTCCAGTAAATAATTCTACAATCACAAGAGCCAAGTTGCCGACCTGACAAAACCTGATTTCAAGAAGTGCCCGACCAGAAGCACTGAACATATAACAGAGGATAGTAATCACTAACTACTGAAACAAAAATGGAATTAAGTGCATACCAATGTTCATGTTTTGAACGATTTGCCTAAAAGCACTCGAAGAACTCTTGTCTGATAAGTTTCTTATTTTTATTTGGGATTCGATGAAATTTCTAGAAAGTGTATTTTATAGGTACAGGTAAGTGAATAAAACTCTGGTTGTCTCAAACTTTGATAAGATGTGCACATTCTGACTCAAACTTGAGACTTGCTACGTAGATCTCAAGCTCTTTCTCATCATGACAAATACAGTTTCTTATTTCTCTCAAACAAATTTCAAATGTAGCTGCCTCAACTTTGAGAACATGCATCGCATATTACAAACAATTCTCCTATAATTAATTGAAAAATTAGGGGGGAGTGAAGATGTCATCACTCCAAAATTGAAAGAAGAACTGGAATGTAAGTCAAGGAACATAGTCTTGCTCAAGTGCTGGCTGGGTTCTTACCGTGGATGCTGAAGGCATCTTACTTCTTCCAATTGAAGTTGCGTCAAGAGCCACCCCATTTTCAGACTCTGCTTCCATTTTTCTTAATTTTTTACTCCTCGCTAGTTTAAAAGTGGTGTATCCAATCACACCCAGCAAAACCAAGGCCAAAAACCCAGCTCCAAATCCAGCCACATACCATTTCCATACTCTCCTATTCTTCTCCACTTCTGGGTTTTGAACAGCAAGTGAAAAATGACCATCACCTTGTGTGATGCAAGTGTTTTCCCTGGTTATGTTCCTGAATTGGACAAACCCATCTGGACCAAGCTTGACGCATTTTAATGTCTCGAGCTTACCTCTAATCCCAAGGTCAGGAAAGCTGATCAAAATGGGGTCACCCAGAACGCTAAACTTGAGCGCTTCATTGCTACCCAGTGCACTTAAATTTGAAGCATCATAAGCCATGAAGCCAACAACAGGAGCAACCAATGAATAATCAGGCACTTTGTAGTAACGAGTAGACCAATTTCCCAAATTCTGATATACTATAGATATTCTCTTCACAAATGGGAATGGATGAATCCTTGGCGGGATATAAAAAGAGCTGAAATTGACTCCTCTTTCCCAGAAATGACCACTTCTTAGCCTAACAACGGAGACTTCGATTCCAGAGAAATTAGCAGGGAGAGAAACTTTTAAAGAAGTACCTGTGCGTTTCTTTGCTTGTGCATTCATGGCGTATCTGTGAATCAAATCATCTAATGACTCCGGGTCATAGCTCGTTAAACCATGAACAGGTGAGAATAATATCAGCAGCAAAGGAAAGATCACAGAGGTGATGAGGTGCCCGCTTCTGTTTCGCCCCATCAAGATGGCGCATGCCTTTTGAGTTGGTTTGCTAGGATGAGATCACATAGCCTGACAATGGTTTGCTAGGATGAGATTAGGGAGGGGCCTGGAGAAAATGCAGCAATGGAAAATCATGGGGGTGCCAGGTTAGAATGGCACCAGAAAGAAAGGGTCCTTCTGAGCTGTTCTTTGGTCCCTTATCAAATTTCTTTTCAGTTTTTTTTTTGTGTGTCACCTGGTCAACTGGATTGCTTGATTAAAGGTTTCGTCATGACAATCGATTCCAACGAGGTTTTAGGGTGGATTAGTCCCACAAGAAAGGATGGATTCTCGTACGCGTCTAAAAATAGATTTTCATTGTTTTTAGTCAAAATGGTTTGAAGCTATGAAATTCAGAACCACGACCTATTTGTGTGGTGGTTTATATATGACAAGTACTCTACATTATTATTATTATTATTATTATTATTATTATCCACTCTTACACCGTACTCTTTTGCTGTTGCTATTGATAAATAGGCCGGTCCCGTTACATTTTTTGTGCATGGCCTCGATTTTGATTGGATTAAATACAAAACCCTTTTATTTTATTTTATTGGGTTATCCATCCTCGAATCATTGTTTATAATAATATTTTCTATGATGTCATTTAAGATTTTCATTGATAATATAAAGTATTTGTGTCGATAATTATTTTTCTGGCAACAACATGAATGAAAATCCTTTGATGATAAAACTTTCATCGATAATTTCTTTTTTGTTGGCGATTCTATCAAAATTGAATCTATCGACAAAAATATTAATTATAAACTTATTAATAGAAAAACGATTGTAATTTCACCGTTAATATTTCGCCGACAATATCGTTTGTATTTGTCATTGATATATTTTACTGGTAATATTTTTAATAATTACTGTCAAACCAATAAAATATTTTATCGGTATACTTTCTGGAAAATACGAAAGAGATGCAAGTGTTGTGGCAGTGCCTCAAGAAATTCAGATGTTCTTTTTTTTTCTCTTGAAGATCTCCTCCTTGTCCCACATCTACGCATCCTCTCCTCAGGCACGATGATAGTCCCTAGTTTGAATGAAGGAAGTTGATGCAGGTAAGAAGATGGGCGTTTTGAAGCCTTCTTCCACGCAACCCGGATGACAAGGGAATCTCTTCAAGTAATATCATAGAATTTCAACTCTCTTGATCTGTTCAGTTTAATCGACTCGAAATAAATGATTAAATCCTCGAATAATTGTTGATTGAATGCATTAAAGATATCTTAATGGTAATACAACGGTTTTTTGGAGAGTTTTTTTTTTATATAATTTACACTATGTATTGAAGTTTTCAACTACTATAGACCATTTATCAGTGTTAATGACACACATTTATATATTTTAGGATTTTAATTATTATTGAATTATTTTTATTTATTTTGCATGTATATATATATATATATTTTAATTCATAGAGTTATTTATAATTATAAAATGCAAGAATTTGTTGTTTTTAGTTAGAATTTGTTGATTGATGTTATTGTGATGTTTTGCCGATTTTTTAAAACGAGATAAAAGATTTTATATAGTTTTTATATAGGAAAAACTTTGTTTAAATTTTGTTAAATTTAATCTTAACTCTGTTAATTCATAAATTAAAAAAAAAATCTATAATTTTATATAAAAAATCTTCCAAATATATCAAAACGATAGAGTCATTATGTTAGTGTGATTATCATACCTTCTTTTCAACCTCAAAACACAAAAAAAAAAAAAAAAAAAAAAAAAAAAAAAAAAAAAAACTTCAAACTAAACATTAGTTAAAATAATCTGAGAAATAATAACCACCTAAATCAAATAATCTGAAAAACAATCTCCTTCCACTGATGCGGCGGTTCTCAGCCAGGATATGCCGCGGTTCAGAAAAACGATGTGTTATTTAGCCATGTTTTTGCATTTTATATGCTAATTTGCGGCGCCATAAACGTGGATTTTTAGATAGGGAATCAACCAATTAAAATGCACACCAAGTCCACGTGCCATCAGCTAACTGAAACTCGGCACAAAAAAATACCATCGACGGATAAATAAACAATTAAACGAAAAAATAAAGTGAATACAAAAATAAAGTAAAACCAACGCAAGAGAGTGGAGAAACAGAGGATAGGAAGCAAGAGTGCCACACATCGAAAATCCAAATGGCATCGACGATGATTGCGGCGGCGGCATCTTCCTCCATGGCGTCCACTGCCATCAGAACCACTCGCTGCTCTGCCTTGCCTTACCTTCGCCCTCGCTCCTCCTCTTCCCAGTCCTTTCCCATCCAACATGTCTCTCTCTCAGGTATATCATTTCTCTTTGCTCGAGTGAATGAATACAAAGAAGAAGACAAAACCAAGCAGATCCCACATGCAAACAACCGTTGTCAATTATTGCATAAAATTGTTAATAATCAATTGCTTGTTGCTCCTTGGCCTGCAAGTTTGACAATTTAGTCTTAATATATGTCACCTGAAAGAGGGAACCTAGTACATTATTTAATTTCCCATCATATTTTGTGTCTAGTTTTCATGTCTTTTCGTCAAGAAAAAAAAAAAAAGGTTAGTATTAGATGCTATGTTTGAGCCTGATTTTAGGGGGTTCTTTCTCGTTTGCAAACCCAGCACTGAAAGGAATCGGTTTACCTTGAGTAGTTAATTTTTACTCTTAAGCACAGTATTTTGTTGTGGAATTTCCTGCTAGACCATTGCCCTTCTTTGATTTTTTTTTTCTCTGTTTAGTTAAGGAAAAAAATTATGTGCAAGACTTGAAATAATTATTTTGAAAGGAACCTGAAATAAAAGCATCAGCAAGTTGAGATGGGAATGAGAACATATTTGCTGGATTTATCATAGTGACTCTAGTACTGCTTTTGATTTCCCCACTGTGGTTTGTGGCTTTTTTATCAAATGGTATTCATGTTTTCTCAGAGAGTTGTGTAGAATGAAAAATAGGCGGCTATCTGTATTCTTGGTAGCTAGTGAACAGTCATGGGATAAGGAAAATGAATTTTACAGTGGATCCGATATAATTTACCTTTAATAGCTGGTGCTTTATCAATTGGACTGAAGTCAGGGGCTGGGCAAGATATGTACCTGGAAACATATGTATCTCTCTTCTTTATTTCTCCTCCTTTTTAGGATACAAGGCACTTTGGGATATGTAAGTGTTAAAAACACATTTTGGGAATATTTGAGGGCTAAAAACACAATTGCAGACCATGATTGGTGGCTTTTAGTGTCTTTTGATTGTTTCTGTGAGATAGTTTAAGGCCCTCTAAATTTTTAAACTTGATGTCTAAGCACGACTACTTGCTCCTGTTTGAGATTTTGAAATTATACACTTAGGTTTCCAGTTCCTTGCAAACAGAGTCCCACAGGTTTGCTCCACTCCAGATCAGAGCCTCTTCAGAAGAAGAATCCTCTGCCGACGCTAATGAGATTTTCACAGACTTGAAGAAAAAGGTAAGAAACAAGCTTGGCACGTTATAATTCAGTGGTGTTTCTCTTTCTGAATGGTCCAATTTTGGGCTAACTTTCCATTCCTTTCTAAATCCCCTCAATAGTTGGACTGAAATGAACTGCATCTGTTGTCAATGCTAGTGGGATGCAGTTGAAAACAAGTCCACGGTAATTCTCTATGGAGGAGGGGCAATAGTTTTTGTTTGGCTATCATCGATTGTCACCGGTGCCATCAATTCAGTACCTTTGGTATGCTATTCTTGTAAATAAGTATCAAGGAGATCGATGCTTTTCCAGCTCTCATATTTGCTGATTTTCAACTCTTATTAGCTCCCCAAAATCATGGAGTTGGTGGGGCTTGGATACACTGGATGGTTTGTCTATAGATATCTTCTCTTCAAGGTAAGAGTTTCAGCATGTTTGATATGATCTTAGTGGGCGTTTGTATGTTTTTTTATGTTGTCATGCAATCTGCTCCTATCCAAGTAAGCATCTGTTCAAGCAAAAGAATTATATAAAACAGGCAATACAAGTTGATAACATCCTCATTTTCGATTACTATAATTTGAATTCCATACATACCTTGTTCTGAAAATTGCTACAAGTTGAGATTAAGTTAGACAAAACCCTGCAAGTTGAGATAAAGTTAGCCACATTTTATTCGATCGCAAAAGTAATAATCACACAACGATATCTATCTAACAAGTTGCTAATAAATTAAACATTTCACTTCCTCAGTCGAGCAGAAAAGAACTAGCCACGGACATTGAAGCGTTGAAGAAGAAGATTGCAGGAACTGAATAGACTTGCTTTGTTGGGCAGTGGATGTAAACTCCTCCCATATCAATTTATTTATTTGCTCTGCGTCCCTGCAGTAAGATTCGTTTTGTATTCAGTAATGTAGAATAGGCCTTCTTGCCTTGTAAGAGTTCTGTTACTCTGCATTTCCTGGTTCATTATTGTAATAAGATTGGCAATTTGTTGTGTTCTTGAAGATGGATACTGATTATCTTACTTGTATGGTGATGATTCAGAAGTAATTGCGCCCACCCAGATCCGCACCATTAGGCTAGTTCTCGAAAATGTGACAGGACCTGCAGAGACTGGTTGTGTTTTAAAATATATTTTTTTTATTTATTAAAAATTATTTTTAATCAGTTTAAAAATACAAAAAATAAATTTAAAAAAACTAGATTTTTAGAGAACATCTTTATGAAGCTTCATTGTAGAAATGAATCGTGAAGCAGCTGCCACATGTCAGCAAATTATCGTTTCATGTTTGGAGGAACGTTATAAATCCCCAAAATATATGCCAAATTACATCAAGGTAGGGGCTGTGTGTATATTATAGTGTTTGAGAATGGATTGCAGTGTAATTTTTAAAATGATTTTTTACTTGAAAATATATGAAAATAAATTTATTTCTTATATCGGTAAATTTTTAAAAATATTATCAAATATACTTTTAAAAAACATGAAAAATATATAATTTTAACACTTACAAACCCTTATCAATGGTTATAAACAAACGTGTGCATTAAGATATGTGGAGGCCCATAGGAACGCGAGGTATCATTTGTGTTCATCTCTTACGTATAACCTCAGCCCACTAAGGTATATATATACAAGGCCAGCCATCAATCCAACACAAATTCCACATTGCAGACGCTGTAATTTTTATTTTTTGGTATGTAAAATTGTTTTTTAATGTGTTTTTTTGTTTAGAAATATTAAAATAATATTTTCAAAATTTATTTGTGATATGATCAAACCAATGAGTGCAAGCAAAGCAACAGACACCGCATGCACGATGAAAGCAGGCGCAAGGTTGACATGTTACTGCTAAACAGCTATTTATCAGTTGCATGCTTCTCGAGTTGCATTCTTAATATAAAACCGGTGAGAACACAGATCCATTGCCATGATCTAACCACATTTACATCTCCCTGCTCATTTCCAAGCACCATTCAGCCTGGGAACAAAAGGAACATCTTTAATCTCAACATCCATTCCAGAACTAATCTATATTTATTAAATTTCACATTTGGTCAAGTTTAAGAAGGAAATCAGAGGGCTTAGGACTTCTAAATCAGAAAGCTTGTAAGAGACGGATGAAATTAGTGCCTGATAGTAAGCTCTGCTCTAAGATGCAAGACGCCATTTATGAAATAAGGACTGTCCTCGGCCATGAAGGAAGTCCATGGTATGGCAAATAAGTTTCGGTAGCCAACTGCCTTGCCACCAGTGAATGTGTAATTTCCCTTGTATTTGCTAACAAGCTCCTCTGTTGGCTTCGACCTGGCTGCAAATTCATAGTCAACAGCAAAACTAACTGACCCCTTCTCCTGCATCCCTAGAAACAGACCAAAGCAATGAAAAGAGCTTTGTTGGTACATGTTGCAATGTGCTGACAAGAAAAACCCTTGTCCACCCAGGTGGAATGCCTGAGAGTATACCCGTCCGGAAGGGAACAAATTAACACATTCCTCCCGTTTCAAGTCCAGGTACACCACACACTGCTGCCTAGGTAGTTCAAACTCTACCACTTTAACAGGCCGATACTTGTATGCACGCTCCACAAAACGACGATTCAAGGTGGATGATTCCTCTGCTGCCAGGGTTCGTTGCCGGTGTGGTGGCTCACCCTTAAAAAAGAGAGCCTCGAGCACAAGCTTAGATGCAGCTTCATGCTCAAAGTCGGTACAAGTTAAAACCTTCTTAAGCTTCCGGCAAGTCATGTAAGGGAAGCGAATATAGCGTGCTAAGCGTGCTCCCAGGACTTCACGCCGCTCTTCCAATATCAGATACTGAGCCCTAGCCCACTTCAACACAAAGTCATACACAGCATCTTCTGAAGCCACCTGCAGGTCATCACTGGACAATACTGCCTCAATTCCAGCTAAGGGAAGTGCCATTACCTCTTCTTGGAATCTGCTCAAGAGTACAGCAGTCAGAACATAAGCCTCCCAAAAAGGACTCCTATATAAATCTACATGCAAGAGTTAGAAGAAAATTTTAGTGGAGGATCCAATCAGATGCTATTGGCTTGTTTAGCTCTTTGTATATTAAACCACCCATTCATGTTCTTAAAAAGGATGCTACATATAATATCCGTCAAAACTTCTAGCTAATGATATGGTATCATATACTCTTGCAAGAGCAGTTAAAGCTAGATGACAAGAGTTCCGAGTAAGAATATATATCAAGTAGAACAGGACATTACTTGATGATGTCCTTGTAACGGGCTGCAAGGTATTGCTTTGCTGCATCAGTCAATGGCTGGACAGCTTCAGCCATCAAGACACTGGATGGAAGCTCCAGATAAAGCAAAGCAGACTCTGGCTTCATGGGTAGGTTACGCAATTGTCGACTGCAATACCTCATGCATGAAGCAACCTCAAACTTGTCAGCAGCCATTAGCACATCAAGTAATTGGGGAGCCTGAGAAGCAGTTAGGGTATTGCTGTACATAAAATTCAGTAACTCCATAAGGGCTGCTTCCTCTGTTCCAGGTGAAAAAGAAAATGGTAGAAATTCATGAGAAAACTTCATTTGATTACACAATGTTTTGTGTCCAAATCTCTACAGTGAGGCAGACCGGTTACTAAAATAGAATGCGTGTTACATGAGGATGTAGGACTAATATGATGCACTCAAATATTGCATTTGACATTCTTGTTTGAGCTTCATAGCAAGCATAACTACGAGCATGTAAAAATCAGTTATAAAGAAGACAGAAAGTGGTAACCCCATGAAAGTAATTTCAACAAAAGGCTGATTGAAAAAAGTAGAGGACTGAAGGCAATGGTTTCTACAAGGATGAGAGTGGAAATCGAAGTAAGAGGTTGTGATGTTTTCTAACCAGAGGCGTTGATGCGTAATGTCACATGCCGCTGCTCTGACTCCCTCATTCCATTTGAGAATAGCTATCCAAAGTAAAAGCATTGATCAACAGAAACACCAATTGTAGTTCCAGTGAGCAAAGAGACAACATTTAAATTAGGGATAATTGCACTAGTACACCAGCTGTGCATTTTTTTTCTCAATTGAGTAAAATAAACTTCATTTTTTTTTTTCATTTGAGTACACCAATTTTTTTAAAACTTCTAATCAGGTACTTTCATTTTCCTTCTGCCAATTGCTCCATTATTGATGACGAGTCCATTGACCTTACCCAACTGTTGGCAAACAAGCTTCCACTTTATCTTAATCAAGTACACAGACTTTAATCTTCTTATTTTGTTACACTGACCTTTTCGATGGAGCCAATTAAGTACTTCCATGATTTTTTCTAATTTGATTTTTATTTGTAGTAGAAGTACTTTCCAAAGAAATATTATATTTAATGAAAGAAAATATTTTAAATCATAAAAACCCTTTTAAAAAGAAAATCCTTGTAATTAGTGGTATGCTATCTGCATTCTACACCAAAATGAAAAAAGTTAGCTCACCAAAATGAAAAAAATAAAAATTCATGTACTTGATTAAGAAAACTTGAAAATTACTGTACCAACATTGCAACGTGACTCAAAATAAACAGATTTTTCTAGAAGTACTCAATTGAAACAATAGAAAAGTTAGTGTACCAAAATGAAAAAAATAAAGTTCATGTACTTGATTGAGAAAACTTGAAAGGTAGTGTGCCAACATTGCATTTTTCTTTTAGTAAAGCTCAAAGGACATGTAAGTGATAATCGAGCAATTAACAGAAGATGGACAGAATTACTTGATTGGAAGTTTTAAAAAAGTCAAAGTCCATGTACTCGAATGAGAAAAGGCATAAGGTTATTGTACTCATAATGTAATTATCCCTTTAAAACTACTACACGGGAAGAAAGGGGGGGAGCTTTACCTTATAGAAAAATGGACTTTTGGCAGCTAAAATAGGAGAGCTAATGTGTAATGTTTTAACTCTCACTACTGTAGAGCAATCCATGCTCCAAGATGACTCATTGTCATCTGCAGCTTCATCACCTGCAGAGTAACAAGCAAAATTAAAGTGGGCACAACATAATGGAAAGAAAAAAGCAGGTACGCATATACAATGACTATAGGCACAGAATTTTCAAAGAAAAAAGAATCTCTCTCTGCCATATGAAAAGTGTAGTTCATATAAATAACTTATAACAGCTAATATATTAAATTCACCCAAGGGATTGAAAGGCAACAGTTGGTGAACTTCACCCAGCATTCTGAAAAAGTTTCTTTTCTTGTCACGGAAATTCACCATTGATAAAATTGTAAGAGATTAGCTAGCTTCCCCAAATTGTCTCAAAGATTTCTCAAGCCATGGGTTTTTTCATCATTTATATTGCAAATAATACTCTTCACTTTCCTTATTTCCTTCAATCAATTAACCCCACCCCACATGTCATGGCTTCTTCCCAGGCTATGATGATATATAGCTTACCTCATGTTAGTTCTAACTTAAAGATACATCAGTATCAAGAGAAATTCCAAAAGGAGATTAGCGTACAAGACTTTTCATGCAACCACAAACATGTAGACAGACACATAGCATTCAGAAGATTAATGCAGGCAACAAGATGAAAAATCTGAGAAATCTAGTACCTGAAGGTGACCCTTCGACCATTGCCTCTGCTTCCTCATCCTGATTGTCACACACCACGCAATCATCCATGTCAGGTTGGTTACTACCTAAAATCTGCTCCTCTGCACCTACAGAGAGATCACCTGCATGAACACAGTTAACACTGACCCACATCAGCAACCTTTTGTAGGCAAAAAAAAAAACAGACAGTACATAAACATAATAAGCAGCACGAAAGCACACACCAATTCACAACACAGCCATGGCCAATTACACAAACTTAAAGAGTATGGGAACAAAATAACAATACCAAAAATAAGAAGCAAACATCATTTTTGTCTCATTTAATAACATAAATTCAATAAGAGAAATGAAAGGGAAACGGACCATTATTAATATCCTTCTTGATGTCTTCTCTCCTCCTCTTACGATGCCTGGCCCAATCAATGATACTAGTACAACCTTCACCATCGGCTCTATCCTCAGCCGAACCACCCATGATCTCGATCCGCAGAAGCCGGTCCGAAAAATTACTATCATTAAAAGCAAACCCGAAATCTCCATCGGAAGCTGAACCTCCACGCGTAAAATCGGAGTCCATCTCCGTTCTCGGGTCAAACAGATCCGAGTTTGACCCTCTCAACATTCTATCAAAGCCCTAGATAAAGATACCAGGGACTGTATCCAGTAGAAGGTAGAAGATATGGTGGTGTTTTTCTTGTGCTTTGGGGTAGTTAGAAAAAGTGTTAGTTTAGTTGTTGCTACTCAAAGGTGGAGAGGAATGGGTCAGGTGTGGCCGAGTGGTGGAAGGGGGTGTTTGGTGTTGCGTTGGATTGTAATTTAAAAAACAATTCCTTATTCTCTTTTTACACTAATTATTTATATTTTTATATTATTTTAATATACTAATATCAAGGATAAATTTTAAAAATGAAAAAATAATTATTTTCATGTATTTTTAAAAGTATTTCCAATAATTTCTGGGAGAATTCTTTTTATTATTTATTG
Source organism: Salix brachista (assembly GCA_009078335.1). Lineage (NCBI taxonomy): Eukaryota > Viridiplantae > Streptophyta > Magnoliopsida > Malpighiales > Salicaceae > Salix > Salix brachista. Next base: position 14,082,993 of record CM018573.1, read on the forward strand.
TTATTGTCTATTTAGTATGTAATAGAGAGAGAACGTTGTGCTATTTTTTCTTAACAAAAAAAAAATGGTGATGACAGTGTTTTTAAAGATAAAATAAATCAAGAAAATAATAAAAACAAAAAAATTAAAGAAATATGATTAGATTGAATACAAAAATTTAATGACGAGAGCTTCAAACATCATTAAAAACAAAACAAAAAAATAAGAACAAAGATTATTACAAATACAAAGACATATTTAATTTTATTAAAAGTAAATGCTTAACCGAAGGCACATGGAGAGAAGAAAGAGGAGAAAAATAATATGCCATGGTCACATTATTGATTTTTCATCAACACGTGCCCCGTCACCTGGAAGAGCCCCATCACCCGGAAGAGCTTGGTGTATTGCTCCTAATGCCACATAGAAGTCGATGTTTGGAGATCAGTATACGTTTTGATATATTCAAGACATGGTCAATTTTGAATTTTAAAGTAAAGTTTTGTACTATTTAGTTATATTCTATTTAGCAGATCTCCATATCTATCCATTGGAGTTCATAAAGATCTTGCGATATAAATCATAACAGTTCTAACGAGTTTTGTTAGTCAATTCCTTTTAGATAACCAAAAAAGCTTATTTGAAATATATGTCGGGTCTTACATGGTTCATATTAATAAATATGAGTTTGGGCTATATGAGATCCAAAATTGGATTAGGTTAATTAGGATGGTAGAATCATATCAAAAATCCTAGTCTACTAGGGACTTCTCATTGATGACAAATCTGTAACTAGCATATCTATGATATTAATTTTGGTTTTTTATTTTCTTATTAGTTTTTTTAATTATTATTATATATTTGGATCAATTTTTTAAATGGACTCAAATCATCCCATGTATTGAGATCTATTAAGGTTATTCGAAACATTATATAAGTTAATTGTATGCTGTAAACCTGACAGTCATAGATTAATAAAATAAACTTGTGTTTTGCGTGATGCAACACGTTTTCATTGTTAGGACAAAGATCACATCTGACTTATTAAGGTATAACTAACTTGTGGCATCATTTGATTCAGTTCCACTAGTGTTGGTATATTGGAACATGTTTTCATTGTGTCACTTCTTAAACTTGATTTTCAATTTTCTTGGGAAAATATCATTTTTATTGGAGGTTTTGATTACGTGATCAAGAGATTCGCATCAGGTTTCATATGCTATCTAAAGATGATAGATGTTCTCCACTTGCTAGCTTGTATGTCGGATGTGTCAACCACTTTTTGTTTTTAAATTATATCTTATATTCATTAAAACACTAAATTTTCCTGATAATAACTTAAAAACAATATAATGAAAATATGAAAAGGATTTCATTTTTAAAATAAATATTTTTAAAAGTGATTTACTAATTTAACTGTGCTTTTAAAATGGTAAAAAATAATTTTCCCTTTACCAATTTAATAATTAATAATAAACCTTGAGAAAATATTCTACCACTTAAGTTTAATGTTTTTTTTTGTGCAAATACAATAACGTTGTTGCATTGTAACATTATAGTAATCCCAAGTGTTGTGAATTCACGTGCAATAAAACACCAAGCACTCATAGCTTCTTTTTCAATTAGTATTAGTTTGACTTTTCGGTTTTACCAACTGCAATAAATTGTGGAGAAGAAAACAAGATGGAAAGTGGTAATTTTGTAATTGATATAATATTAAAGGACAAGATAGAAATAAAATAATTTTAAAAATAAGAGATCAACAAAAAAACCATATTTGGTCACTGGATAAACCCTTTAAACCTATTAATCATATAAACTAGGTAGCCACGCTAAGTTCATGAACTGAATTATGGACTTCATTGGAAATAATTTTTTTTTTTAGAAATATATTTTTTATTTAACTATATAATAACAAAAAATGAAACAAATTATAAAGTCAAATCCCAATATCTATAGATAAAATGAAAAAAATAAAAGTTAAACTCGTTAGACATGTAAACCATGTCGGTCAGCCAAACCTATGAACAAGTCCATGAACTTTAAAAATTTTAATAAAATATTTTTTTAAAACCATTTTTTTCTAAACATACAAGAAAAAACAAAGAAAACAACAAAATCAATTTCAATTAAAAAAAAAAACTTATTAAACCTATAAACCAGAATAGTTTGAGTTACTCTACAAATTCACGAAGCACCTTAACTTTATCACTTCTCCTATTAAATTAATAAATGAGATTTGTCTACAACCGATAATCTATGTGTTTAAAATAAAGTAACGTCGTGGTTGTGGTTCATAGATAGATGTTGTGAAGTGTTGGAATTTGGCTTATGATATCTCAAGAAAACATAATTTTTAGATGATATATTTTTATGCAGATTGTTAATGATTTTATTATATATAAAATGTTTTTTTTTTTGGAATACATTTAGAAAATTAACATGTCCATATTATATGGAAAATAATAAAGCTTTCACGTTTAAATAGTGGTAATTTTTTATTATTATCATTGTTACTTATCAACCGACCATGGATTCCAATGGTTCAACAATTTTTGTTTTTCTAACTATTTTTGTTTGAAATTGTGACGAGTCCCCATATGAAGAAAACAAAAAAAAATGAAAATAAATTCCAAACCAATCAAATAATGAAGGATAAATGAAAAAAAAAATATGAAATTTTTTAAAAAAGGAACAAGAGGGAAATGGTTGAATCAAACGAGTCAACCTTGAAACCTCTCGATCAAATTTTTGTCTAACATAAGTTTAAAATTAACTTATATATAATTGACTCGACATGACCTACTCAACTTGGTCCAAACATAACCCAAACAAATAAAAAAAATATGATTTTTCCATAAAGTTTTTCAATACATCTTTTTTAATATTGAAAACATGACATATTAGATCAACCCTAGTTTTCAACATAACTCATGTAATTCAATAGGTTTAAGAACTTTATTTTTTCAAATATTTTTTTTCTTAAAAATATGGTAGCAAAAATAACAATCACAAAATTGATTATTAACTAAATATCAGGATGTTTGTTTAAAATTACAATAACTTCATATAAAAAAATCAAAATAAATTATAATAATGAGTTCAAAATCAACAAAATATTAAAAGATAAATTTAAAAAAAAAAACTAAAAATGATCCAATTGAAATAGACACTCTAAAAATCAACCATCAATACAAAATTAAAATTGTTTGATAACATTATAAAAATAAACAGAAGCAAATTATAAAATATATATTACAATACAAATAAACAGTGTGGCCTTCTGCACTGTAGACGTAGACTGTAAGCACTGTGGACTATGGCAGTGCCCGGGCGATTTTGCCCTTAATGAGCCGTGCCTTTGATCTCTCGCTGGGGGCTGTTTTCGTCTCTTCCTCTCACTCTCTTCACTTTCTTCATGTCTGCTCGGTTCTTCATTTTTGCCAGAGAGAGAACGGCGGGCTGTTTGGCTCCAGGCTGGTCGGTCGGGCGAGGATGCCGGTTCGTGGGTTGGCTTCGGGTCGTTCTTGGTGTTTGATGAGGTATGATTTTGCCCCCTTCTTTGCGCCAATTTCTGTTTTCTCTCGGTTTCTTTGCATTGGGTTCTTCGGTTCGTGTTTTTTTTTTTCATTTTCCCCCTCTTCTCCCTCGATTCATCTTCTTTCTGGTGTGGGTGTTCAGTAATTGATTGTATTTTTGATTTCTCTGGTCTGGGTATTCAGCAATTGATTGGGTTTTTTGGATTGCTCATTGTCTGCGTGTTCGATTTTCTTGGGTTCGTGCTCGGGATGCTTGCGTTTGGGCGTTTGTGTGTGTTGGGGGGTGGGTTATTGGTTCAATTGGGTTCGGGTTGGGTTGATCGATGGTTTGGAGGTGGTTCAATTCTCGGGTAAACATAGTCCTTGGTTTGTTTGATTCGGGTGCTCTCGGTTTGGTTTGATTGGCTGTTATTTGTGTTGATTTGGGTTCATTGCTCTCGGTTTAGAGCTTAACATAAAATGAATTGATTATTGAGTTGGTTTTTGCTCTCGGCTGATCACTTAATTTTTGTTTTCGTTTGCTTTGCTTTCTTCGATAGTTGTTACTGTTCCATTCTGGTTTCGTTACTTCAATTACTCCTGTTGCCCTATGTCACTTCACATTATTAATTTGTCTGTGCATTTTGCACGGTGACATGCTTTTTTTTTGACTTCTACTCTTATGATCTTTGCCTCAGACTGCGCCGCCTTCTTTCCTCTGTTAAGTAATTTTTTCATTCTAATTGTAATGTTTTATCTTTGTTTTTTGTGCTGTTTCCTCTCCTGCATATTTCTCTTGCGTTTCATTTCCTCTGGTACCTTTTTTTGCTTTCCATTTTTCTTCTCAGCTCTTCTTTGGATTTCTTGCGTAATTGATCCTATTTCTATTAATCTTCTTTCTTGAGGTTCTGGTCTGTTGCTTCTCACAAATTGCTGCAAAGACTCACCCTTTGTGTTGGTCATTCTATTTTTGAGGTTAGTTGGCTTCTTCTAGGACAATTTTGGACAAAAAACAGAGATCACATAAGAGTATATGATTTCAAAAAATAATAAAGCCACAGTAGAATTGTGTTATGAGATGAGATGTGGAAGAGAATGTTACAATAGCTAATAAGAATAATAAATTAATTATTCTTTGCTAGGAATGAAATTGCTAGCAAGGAACCCACCGTAGCTAATAATAATAATAAATTGATTAGTTGTTGTATTCTTTGGTAGGAAAGAACCCACCGTGTTATATTTGGTTTTATCTACAACGATGTGAATCTTTTTTAAAAACATTTGACAACATTAATGTTGTGTTGATTATAGGTTCACAGAAGAATATAGAAAAGACTTTTTCTAGGACAATTTTTAGAAAAAGTTTGAACCTAGAATCAACACTTCATTAATCAATGTTGTCAAATGTACCTACAATATAACTTCTTCAAATATTTCAATTTCTTATAATATAGTCTGTATAAAAACATTAGCTAACTAATAGCTTGAAAAAAGTTTTTAATCCAAGCTGCATAAAATTTTAACAGTTACCTTGCTGATTTTTTATTATGGCCGTGGGAATTTTTGTTAGGAATATGTTTGGGTTGAGATTTTGCATTGTTGGCCTTAACTGGTTCTTGATAAACAGTTTGTTGCCATATTAAGCTTCATTGATGTATTATAGCCATATTGCTTTACAGTGATTGCTGTTTTCTTAAGAAATAGTATAAAAAGATATAACTAGGAAATTTGTTAAACATATAGGATAACACATTTGCTGCTGAATTTTGTTTTAGCTTCTACTTTCCTTGGTTAGCTTTATAGAAATTATCTCTAACCAGGCTCTTGGTGATTAAGACACTAATTGAATTGCAACATGTTTAACATCTTTTTGAATCCTTTCAAAATTTAATTTGTTGCATATTATCAATCAAGAATTGCTCTTCCATCATGAAAAACCTACATATAGAAACAGCAAGCACAATTTAAACAAGAAAAATGATGAAGCTTCGTAATAATTTTGAACTTTCAAGAAGTTTACCTTAAAATAGATGATGAGGAAGTTATATGATGGTGGGAAAGATTGTATAATTTCAAAAGAATCAAATTCATTTAGATCAATAAAATTCATAGCACCCCATCATCTTAGCGAATTGATCAACATAGAAATCATTCCATGGGCTTCAACCCATTTTTAGGCTGCCATAATACATCGACATAAAGACTCTAAAAATGCTTTAGATACTTACACTATTTAATAAATCTTAATTTCAACTAAAATCAAAAGTGTTCCACGTTGCTTTAGTTAAAGAAGCTAAAATCACCTTATTTATGCAATGAAACTTGGTTCCTTATTGTGTTTCTCAATACAGAATAGTTTCTCATTATTACCCAAGCTCTTTTTATGTTGAAAAGAGTTGAGATCATCGTTATAACTTCATCATTTTAAAACTTTGACAACTCCTAATCCAAACTAGAGCTTTACAAAAAGAACGTACATCATGCTTAGAGTATCAATACGGATTGAACTTATGTTAGATTCATGCGATCCTTCAAGAGGTGTTGCAATGTTCGATGTTAAATTAAATTTGATTCAGACTCTGGTTCAATCTTTATTAACACTTTATCTTCGATTGTTGGCATGTACATATTTATATATGTTTGCTTTTAAAATGGATGTGATTATGGATGAAATGTTACTCAGATTGTGTGCAGGTTGTGTTATGAATAACTTGAGATCTCCCGATATAGGGGAAACTCTGCCGAAATTTCGTTAGAAATTTCGGCGATATGAAAAAAAAAATCCCATGCTTCATCTACTCTTTTTATAAGTGGAAACATTAAACAAATTAAACAACTAGAAGAAAAATATTTAAGGTTGTTACTGATAATGATTCATTTTCTGCTATTCATTGTTTTCGTCTAAATATTTATGTTAGATCTGCTTGAATTGTTTTATCATTCGTCCCATTCGCTTTCTCCAAGTACATATATGTATGTATGTTTTATCTATACATCCAAGTCTTCTCTTCCTTTTTTCTAATGTTTACAATGATTTTTACAGCATTTGACATTAATTTTTAATTGTTTCTTTACTGATTTGCTGCATTTATTTTTCCATAATATTTCCTTAAATTTTTGAATGCATGACTTAATTTCTTCATCATTTCATTTATTACTTTGCAAATTTTATTTTTTTCAGGAAGATTAGCAACAAAATGATGTCTCATTTCGAAGGAGGGATTTCACTTCGTTCTGCACCTCAACATCCCTCTATTTTGCGCTGATGTACAAATTGTATAATTAGCACTCTTTTGCCATCTTTTGTGACACTATGTATATACCAAAAGATGTAACCTATGTTTACAAAACAAACTCTTTTATATTGTAGTTCTAAACTTTTATATTATAAGTTTATCGTTTTTAATGTAATTATATAATATTATATACGCAGCAATGCCCGCGGCAACGCGCGGGCATATAGCTAGTATATATATATATATATATATATATAAGAGAAGGTAAAACCAAGTTTTGTTTATATAAAAGAAGGTAAAACTAAGTTTTGTTTTTGGGCTCAATGCAACTTCACTTCGTGTACATGCTGTGCACGCATGAGCTTGCAAGCTTTAGGGGCGACTTTCGAAAGGTTACATTCTGTGATCACCCCAGAACTCGTACATTTCCCATCTCCATAATATAATTCCAAAATTTACAAGTGGAAAGGAAATATAATAGACGTATCATTTATTCTGAATGTTGCACAACAAAATGGTGAAAATTCTTACGTTCGTGGAGAAGAGATTCTTACTCCAGGCACATCCACCTTCCCCTATCAACCTAAAAGTTAGCTTTAGAAGCCCTTAAGCGAGATTTCTGGCCCTCCAATCTTGCTTCAAGTAGCTTTGCCTCCAGTGTATTTTCCTTCAAGACCCTGGTCAGTTTTAAGTAAGATTCAGACTTCTCAAATTCTGGGGATTTCAACTTTGACATCCATTGTTGCACTGGACTAGCATGACCTACAAATACAGGTTGAGCACAACCATCTTTCTTGAAATCACTGACAGGATGACTTTTTTCACCCTCATATGAGAAGGAGTGATGTCTTGTTAGGGTATCAAGCATATAATTGGAGTTCAATCCATGGGCCCCCATCTGTTTACTGTTCCTTTCATGTTGACCATCTTGTTTAGCTTCATAGATATTGGATAAAACCTGACTCTCTCCTCTTAATTCATTCTGCCCTCTATCTGGAAATCTGGTTTTGTTTCCAGCAATGTGTTCTTCAAACTGCGCCTGAAAATTGACTGAGTTATGAACCTTGGTATTTTCCCCTGATCCAGCCATTCTCTTTTTAGAATTTGAGAACAATATTTTCTCAAGATGAGTTTCTGAAGCATTATCTGCTTGTTTAGAGTTGCATGTAGTTTGTCTTTTACTCGAGCTCTTGTTTGGTTCGAAACAAAGTGAATCACTGTCAGTAGAATCTTCGTCAGCTGCAGCTCGAGGTGCGCTTGCATCATCATTTAACGGAAATGATTCGCGCCGTGAGGACTTCCTTATTCTCTCCTTTGCAAAGCTACTGTCGTTCTTCAATTCAATGGAGAGTCTAGCTTGAAGAAAGGCTTCAATATCCAGGCCTAGTTTATCAACAATTGTATTCTTTTCAACAGGATCACTTTCAGCTTTTGCTAGTTTCATTTGCATCCGTTCATCAAGCCATGCTTCTGAAATATGGAGAACCAACCGGTCAGGTTTTTCCCTACCTACACTATCCATGTCAGGATTGTGCCTAAGGGACCGCACCTCTTGCTCATAATCTCTTATTCCCTTGGCAAACTCATCACACAAATTTTCCAACAAAAAACAGGCTTTCCTTTCTCTCTCGAGCTCTTTTAAAGCATTAGAGAAAGAGTATTTTACCTCAGAAAGCTCTCTAGCCAGCTTCCGGTGGAGGCTCTCTGATCGCTTCCTTAACTTCTTTTCATCTTCCAGCTCTTCTTGCACTGACTGAACAGCATATTTGATTCGATCTTGCTCCTTGATCTTCCTGACAACTTTATCTTCTGCGAGTTGCTTCATTAAGTTGTCCATTTCTTGCCTATCCGCTTGCTTCTCTTTGAGCAACTCTTCTATTTGTGACTGAGAATGATCCAGTTCCATTTTTAAAGCTCTCAACAACGACATATTGGATGCTTGCTGCTCTTCAAGACTCCAGATCCGATTCAGCAACTTGAGCAATTCTGTTGACGTCTTAAGACTATAACTTGACTCTCCAATCCTGCCCTTAAAATCTGAAGAACAATTAGGGGTAACTGCAGGGTTATAAGGTGCCACCTGCGGAAAAGAGCCACTCCTGAATTTGTAGAAGAATTACAAAGAGAAACAAACAGATAATTCGGGGAATCACAATGATAATAAAAGAAATGGTTATGATAAGGAACTTCTCGAGGAGATCAACTAATGTGACAGTCACAGTGTCCTTATCAGCAGCATGCTAACTTAAATGAGAACCATTAACATGATAAACACCCAGTTCATCATTTTCCACTTTAATATGACAGCTTTAGTTTGGGTCCTTGACTTTCTTCTGTTTATGAATTGAGACAAAAAAAAAAAGCAAATTGTAGTCTCAAGTTTTATTAGAACATGAATGATAATCATATCCTTTTTGTTGTACATGAAACTTTTCTGAAGACAAAATTATCAAAATACAGGAATTACATAATTAGATCTGTCTAATTTTTACTTGAAACTGTGTTTTATATAGCAGCAGCATAGACCTCTAATTGATGATTGCAAAGGAACGGTTACTAGAGGCATCCAAGTTCATCTCACAAGTCTATATCTAACACGAGACAATTTCCAAATCAAGATTCCCACTGTTACTCCATGATTAGTACATAGAAGGAAACTACGTACTATAAGTTACCTTTGAGCTTCCATGGATTACTGATATTGCAAAAACTCACGGGACACCTAATTCCCTCAAGTCTATATCTAACACGAGACAATTTCCAAATCAAGATTCCCACTGTTACTCCATGATTAGTACATAGAAGGAAACTACGTACTATAAGTTACCTTTGACCTTCCATGGATTGCTGATATTGCAAAAACTCATGGGACACCTAATTGCCTCAATTTTGTTTTCGTTTTGAATTTCCTATATGCAAAAAATCATAACAAAAATTGCAGAGGGGTTGGAGGAGAACATCTATTTACCTCCATTGAGCTATCACATCTTGCAGGTGATATAGGCTGTAGAGCATTACCATCTCTTCCAGTTGATCGATGGCGCTGCGTCAATGATGCAGCATGTTTCCTCAAGGGACTTGCCCTTGCTGGCTGGAAATATCAGCTAGGATTAGTTACTTTGTGAAAATGATAATACTCAAAGCTACTTTATCATTAGAGTAAGGATCAGTTTACAGTGTGCAAATGCCTAACTTTCTGAAAGAAAAAAACAGTCCAGCTAGATAATGATTACAATTCCTAAGTTAAACAGGAACTCCAATGTATTCTTGTTCATCCAGTGTACGTGGGAATTTCAACTCCAAGAAACCAAACTAAGAGCATCAATGGTAAAGTACTTTTAATGAGGTTACTCTACAAAACAAGAAACAGATTATTACTCGAATATTTGTTATGTCATCAGAAAAAGGTAGATACTTCACTTCCAGCCACATTACAACGGGGCAGATTTGTTGCGTATAGGCACCCCTTATGTTAAGACTACCAAAGCAGGTAGCCAGAAATTTTGCACGCAATGAAGAACGAGATATGGTTCCAGGCAACGACTGATAGCATAACCAGCAAAAGGAAAACAAAAATAATAAAGAAAACCACCAGGACATCAACAATCAGAGCAAAACTAGGAGGAAGCATGTTTTTTTATTACAATAGTACTACCTATAAGTAAATGTCGAAACCACTAACACAGACAGAAACTCAATTTGGAGTCCAGAACATGCATTTAGGAAATTGCAGACCACAAGGAAGAAACTTTTCAGCTCAAACATGAACTGCCAAATGAGAGCATGCACGGAACAAAGCTGCCTATGGACGACCAGCACAATAGTAGAAAACATGAGATAAAGCGATTAAAAAATATGTTTTTAGAAAAGGCATTCTGCAAATAAATACATAAAATAAGAACCCAAGCCATCAGACTTTAAATAATTCTAAGAGAAGGCTAAAATTCTCTGCATTAATTGGCACTTCTTCTCAACTAAAATGTAAATAATATATATACAAGAAAACAGACCACGCGAGTAAAACCCCCCAGCCAACACAAATCAATTGAAGATGGTAATGACAGCAAAGAAAACACAACTCGAGGACCAGCCAATCACAAAACAAGATTATGATCGAAAACCCCATTTCTTTCTTAATTAGTTGTAAACCCCATCAAAATTAAAAACGATAAAGAAATGCCAAGCGATAGTTAAACCTGATCGAGGGGGCTACTAAGAGGATCAACTAAAGGAGTACGTAGCGCAGATGCCGTCTTGTCTTTATACTGGTGGGTAGGGTGTGCTCTTCTATGACCAAGACTCTTGTTCATTTTAGGCGCAGAATGATGAACTTGGGGCTGAATCTCCCAAAAACTGGCACAGAGCTTTCTAGCAGAGACAGCAGTGGTAGTGTCGAGAAATTCTTGAATGGGGTTGCTATGGCTATCATTTGGAGAAGATAACTCAACTCTCCAGGTGGGTGATGGAGTAGATGGGCCTCCTCTTTTCCCTACCTGCAGTAGCATCCCTCCTTTCAACTCCTTTTTACCCATCAATTTTTCTCCCTCTTTCTTTTCGCCTTTATCTTTTCTTTCCATGGTTCGCTTCAAGTTCCTAGCTTTGGGTTCTTCTCTGTTTTACTCATCTGGCCTGGTCTGCTGTTTTGGTTTGAGTGAAGTTTGGTCTCTGTAAGCGTGTTTCTCTCCTGTCCTGCCGTTACTTGTGGAGCTAGAGGTGTCAAGTGCGGTTGCTTCACCTCATGTTTCAAGTTTTGTGTTCAGTGTGAAAGTTTTTCAACTTCATTTCTGGGCTCTGGTTTTTCCCCCTGTTATTTTCTGTTAATTTATTGTCCTCTGCCCCTATTCTCTAGCCACCTATGCTATTAATTAGGTTGAGGTGGGATGGAGTAAGTGTTTGCTTTTGCATAAATGCTTTGAAATGATTTTTTAAATATATTTTATTATTTTAAAATATTTTTTATAATTTTAATGTTCTCATATTAAAAAATATCATCCATTTCAAACACATACTTGTATCTTCTTACTATAGCCCTAAGAGCAACCGCAGTGGGAGGAGCTATATGGGGAGGTATAAATAAAATAATATATTTTTAGCTCTTTTTTACTACTGTATACGCTCCAGAGGGAGAGCTATACACGTAGCTAAAATTAGCTTTGGTTGATTGAGCTGCTATATATGGCAGAGACGAAAGAGAAGGTATAATACATTTTTTCCCGTTGGAATCACTGTTCAGCCATTAAAACACCCAAAACACGCAAAGCATACATCTTCATTCACAATTGAAGAACCCAAAAATAATTTTTGTCAATTTATCTTTACAATTTTTCAACGTATAACCCAAAAATAACACTAAAAAACCCTTGCAAAACCCAAAAATAAAAGCTCTATCGATGCTCTGAGATGTTAGAATTCAGCAGAATAACACTCAAAAAACCTTGCAAAAACCAAAAATAAAACCAACCACGAAGCCAGCCCTCACAATCTTCTCCTTTAACAATACCCCAAATCCAAACCGAGAGAGAGATGAGAGGAGAAGAGATGAGCTTACAGATCGACGACGAGCTTACAATCGACAGGGAGAGGATGATTTCAAAGAAGAGAGGAGCCGAGAGAGAATAAGAGAGAAATGAGAGGGGAGGAGAGGAGAGGAGCCGAGAGAGAATATATATATAACCTAAACCTCAATTTCAATGAGTGAATATATATATATATATATATATATATATATATATATATATAATAATCGAGAGGACTAATATAAATTAGGAATTTGGCACATGAGTTTTTATTATGAATTTGTTTCCTTATATATATATTAATTAATACAATTTTTTTTAGATGAACTCAAATATGTTTTCTTAAAATAATCGTTCTCAAATAAATATCTCAAGTAGAGGACAAGAAATAAATAGAGAAGTTGAAAAATTAATTAGTTTTGTTACCCAAATTGAAAATTGTCAATAAAGTATAACGACTGAAAAATCAAGGGTAATTTTTTTATTTGATCATTTTCATAGCAGCGTATTTGTTTCATATATTTTTATAGCATAGTTTAATTTATTGAATTTGTTTTTATCAAATTAATGATGTTCGTCAAATGTATGCTTCATTGCTTGGCAAACAATTTCAACTAGAACATTATTGGGTTATCTTAAGAAAATATATTGTATCCTGTTATAAAATTGATATCAATTAAGTTTGTTTCTTAAAGTTCTTCTAACACTCAACGATAATAAGTTGGTGGCAAATGAAATTTTGGAGAAATTGTTCAATATTTTAGAATTTCAAATTTAAATTGTTGCGGGGTTTTTAATTTTAAAATCTTTTTTTTATTTAAATATAATTAAAAATTTAATAATTATATTGTTGGAGGGTTTTTTAAAAGCAATTATTTAATTATATAACTTACTCTTATTAATTGTATAATTAATTGCATAATTAAACTACATACAAAATAATTACACAATATTTAAAATAATATAAAAATAAACGGCTCTCCAAAATGGCTTTTACCACTGGAGCACACATCAATAAAAATGTTATTTTTACAACTCTCCAAAATGGCACTCCCTACTGGAGATGCTCTGGGGGGAATGTGAATGACTCACAATTTTCATCTTACTACCAGAATAGTTTATTTATTTTTGTGTTTAAAAGTATTTTCTTATGTATTTTCATATTATAATCTAGGAGCTGTCTAAAATAGCATGACCAATAGTGAAATCGATTTGTAAATAAGAAGCTATATCTCATTTAACTCTCTGTTTTCCTCCTTTTGGTTGACACGAAAGAAGAAGAAAAGAATTTCTATAGAAAGCGATGGAAATAAGAAAAGGAAAAACACTATCTCCTGAGCTAGAGCATGCATCGCCTGATCTGGAAACAGGAAGAAGCTAGAGGAATGGAGAGTCCCCTGCATCTATTCCCGTAATCATTCAGGTCTCTTAAAGTCAAAAAAGATGATGATAAGCTAGAGGTATTTTTGCACAATTAGGCCTCCAAAGTTAAACCTCTCACGTTACAGCTCTGTTCACATGATTTATCAAACCATTTTTAAACCTTTTCTTGCCACCATTTCTGTTGGGTCCTCTGCTTGTCGGAGGTTTAGCATTGTATTTTAAAATTTATTTTAAAAAAATATTTTCATTCTCATTTTTTAAAAAAAAAAATTGTGTGTTTTTAGATATTTTCATGTGCTAATATTAAAAATAATTTTTTAAAAATAAAAAAATTTAATATATTTCTGAATAAAAAACATTTTAAATCACAATCCCCAAATAGTCCCATTAAATGTCAAAGACTGCTGATTCTACATGTAGCTATTTGCTCGTTGTCGACATTTCTGGTATCAAGGCCACCTTATTTGTCTCTTCAGGGATGTAGGTGGACCTGCTATGCCATGCCAGGCCGGCAGGTTAAGTCTTGCAGATGCTCTATGTTTTGGGTTGTGTTTTTAAAAAATAAAAAAAAAATAAATTTTTAATATTTTTAGATTATTTTATATATTAATATTAAAAATAATTTTAAAAAAATATTATTTTAATATATTTTTAAATAAAAAATACTTTTAAAAATAACACAACATTATGCAACGGCCACCAGAATTGAAAGGGCATTAGCTTTTTCTTACCCCCATAAACTGATAGTATAGTTCTATATTTCCTCGTTTTGTACTTAAAATAATAATAATAAATAAATGGGTGGAGATGCTATGACTGAAACATAGGAATAAAATCACTAGGGCAATGATGCCTGAATCCCTCTCTCGGAGAGAAGCTTTTAACCATGCTGTTTATGGGACAGTGTGACACACAAGACACCTTTGGTGCCGAGCCAAGTTAGGACCCTAGGACGAGGAAAATCAACACCTGCTTTTCGGTGCTTCGGCATCTCACCCATATAGACCCGTGTAGGACTGAGCCACATTTCCACGGGGGAAGAAAAAATCATGCAAATTGTCCAACAAAGAGCCTGTCAGAGACCTAACCAAACTGTGTGGTCCATTGCCCTCTCGTGCTTGTGTTCCGAGGCTTTTGTTTTGTTGTTTCTTTTAAGGATGTACTTTGCTTAATTATGCTCTTAATTAAGTTGCCATGTTCACATATTTCAAGAAACAGTTTATGGTCAAAGTTGAATTGATTTTTTTTATGTTTTCTAAAGGCTGGAGGAGAAAAATCGTAGGTTTCATTAAGGAAACGATGATTGTCTTCCAAATTCGTATATTTTGGACCACACTCGTCATTATTATAAGTTAGTGGATTGCTATAATTTATAAAAAAGAAAACTCGATAGTTTTATCCCTGACTTCAATTTGATGTGAATGTTAAATGGAGATTTTAAAAATAAAATCGATGTTTTTCCTTGAATAATTGTTAATTGATATTCAGCTAAGTATTTGGTAAATATAAATTGTTTTTTTTATACGAGAAAATCTCACCTCTCAAAAAATGTACTTTGTGGGTTTAGTTGAGCGAGTAAAACTTCGACTATTCCAGACTCTTACAAAAAATACACGTTATGACTCGAACTCAAAATTTATTATACATATTACAAGTCTTACAAGTCTTTTGACATAACAACACGCGGATATAAATCTAAAACTTGACTAATCTGGAAATGGGAAAGAAAAAAGAAGAGTAAAATAAAATGCAGGCTCCCTGACAAGAAATAGGGGAATGAGTTTATGAAGAAACTATTCCATGGATCACTCTCAAAGTCTAACCTGTAGATCAACAGTCTTGCCCCGCAAGATTTAACATGAAAACTGCAGTTAGCAGTATCCTCGGCTATATTTTGCATCTGGAAAGCTTAAATTTTCTAAATTTGTATGTCAAATATAGCGTGGTGGTCCAAAGAACCATCAAATCGATAAGCAGTCGCTGGTCACAGCATCCCGAATATATCTCCCAGCAAAGACAATGATGGTACCAAACAGACATTACACACGCAAAGCTAGTAATGAAAGTGCATGCAGCTCCTTTTGACCCAGTGTTTCTTCCCCGGCCAATCATCATTTGCCGATGCTGCAGCCCCACCAGTTTCCCTCTCTCGAGTGGAGGATGGATTCGACCAGATGTCTAAGTGGGCTGGTGTTTATTTATTTTCAAGGCCAGTATTTTTGCTGTATCCTTCCTCTTTCAGTGCATGTCTGGCCCTGGTTGGGCCTAGGGTTAATGTTCCCTTTCATTTCTGTCCCACATGAACAGCCGGGATTTGTTAGCCTCTCGTATTTTTTCCTTTTATTTCTGTCAAGCCATGGAGGAGGGGTTAAATATTTAGTCCTGAATGATATTGTGATCGGGTTCGGGGTTTCATGTTCGGGGTTTTCGAGGTTCAGGGTTTCGGGTACGGGGTTTCGAGTTTTCCCGATGGGGGTTCGGTGTTTTCGGGGTTCGGGGTTTCGCGGTTCTGGTTGTCGAGGTTCGGGGTTTCGCGGTTCCGGGTTTCGAGGTTCGGGGTTTCGGGTTCGGTGTTTCACGGTTCGGGGTCTCGTGTTCGGGGTTTTCGGGTTTTCCCGTTGTGGGTTCGGTGTTTTCGGGGTTCGGGGTTTCGAGTTGGGGAGTTTCGCGGTTCGGGGTTTCGGGTTCGTAGTTTCGAGGTTCGGGGTTTCGCGGTTCGGGGTTTCGGGTTCTGGGTTTCGAGGTTCGGGGTTTCGCGTTTGGGTTCAAGTTTTTGGAGTTTCCCTGTGGGGGTTTGGGGTTTCAAGGTTCCGGGTTTCGCGGTTCCGGGTTTTGGGTTCGGGGATTCGAGGTTTGGGGTTTTGTGTTTCCGGGTTTCGGGTTCGGGGCTTCGAGGTTCGGGGTTTAGTGTTTCCAGGTTCGAGGTTTGGGGTTTCGGGTTCGGGGTTTCGCGGTTCGGGGTTTCGGGTTCGGTGATTCACGGTTCGGGTTTTCGAGGTTTGGGGTTTCGAGTTGGCGAGGTTCGGGGTTTCGGGTTGGGGAGTTTCGCGGTTCGGGGTTTCGAGTTCGGGGTTTCGAGGTTCGGGGTTTCGCGGTTCGAGGTTTCGAGGTTCGGTGTTTCGGGTTCAGTGTTTCGGGGTTCACGGTTTCGAGGTTCGGGGTTTCGGGTTTCGCGTTGGCGGTTCGGGGTTTTGAGTTTGGGGTTCGGGGTTTTTGGGGTATCTCGTTTGGGGTTCGGGGTTTCGAGGTTCGGGGTTTCGGGTTCTGGGGATTCGAGGTTCGGGGTTTTGTGTTTCCGGGTTTCGGGTTCGGGGCTTCGAGGTTCGAGGTTTAGTGTTTCCAGGTTCGAGGTTCGGGGTTTCGGGTTCGGGGTTTCACGGTTCGGTGTTTCGCGGTTCCTGGTTTCGCGGTTCACGGTTCAGGGTTTCGGGTTCGGGGTTTCACAGTTCGGGGTTTCGGGTTCGGTGTTTCGCGGTTCGGGTTTTCAAGGTTTGGGGTTTCGAGTTGGCGAGGTTCGGGGTTTCAGGTTTGGAGTTTTGCGGTTCGGGGTTTCGCGGTTCCCGGTTTCGCGGTTACTGGTTTCTGGTTCAGGGTTTCACGGTTTGGGTTTTTGAGGTTTGGGGTTTCGAGTACGGGGTTTCGAGTTGCTGGTTGGCGGTTCGGGGTTTCGAGTTTGGGGTTCGGGTTTTTTAGGGTTTCTTCTTTGGGGTTCGGGCTTTTCGAGGTTCGGGGTTTCGCGTTTGGGGTTCGTGGTTTTCAGGGTTTCGCGTTTGGGGTTCGGGCTTTTCGAGGTTCGGGGTTTCGAGTTTGGGGTTTGGGGTTTTCAGGGTTTCGCGTTTGCGGTTCGGGGTTTTTAGGGGTTTCGGGGTTTTCAGGGTTTCACGTTAGGGGTTCGGGGTTAGGGGTTTCGCAGTTCGGGGTTTCGGGTACGGGGTTTCAATCCAATTGCTTGAACCTATACATAAGGTTTACAAGATGTCTTTCAATGTTGGGAAAAGAATGTGGCCATTCCTAAAAATGCTTGCATGAATATCAGCTTACCTGTACATTTGAATCATTCAGCACAGTCTGGATATATTTGGTGCAATACTTGAGAACAGCAAGACAAATAGTATTGTTGTTTTCAGTTTGTCTGCAATATTGACTTTCCTAAACTAGCTTGGCAAATAACACCATTTGCTCAATAGAGAAAGAAAGCTTCAATTGCAGTAATTTGAGTAAGTCAGGCCTTTTGTTCTCCATAAGGTGAATGCCCTTGATGCAATCTTAATCAAATCAGCAATCACATTCAGACAAGTTCCCAGGATTGCCCTCAGATGACTGCCATTATTACCATGTTCAGCAGAGTCTGCAATACAAATTCAATTAACTTCCTATGAAGCATTTGCTTATTTATCCAGATTGAGGCATCACAACACAGTTTTTTCCTGAAAGAGATAGAAGGAAGACACACACCACCACAACATGCAGTAAAAACTGAATTTCTTTACTTATCAATTTTTTATGATAAAGGTAAATTTCTCCCTATAATGATACCTGTTTGGCCATGTCAAATGAGCTTATGAGTTTAGCTAGCTGAGAAAGAGACTGCTTTTGTCTACTTGAGAAATATGGAAAGAATAAGTGCACAAAGCCATTTGCTATTCTGCATCGTACTTCCTTCCCTTCATTATTTTCTACTAAGAGATTTCCTAAAATAATTTACCTATATTTTTAGGGAAAAGGTAAGAAGCAAGCCATAGGGAGTAGAATGTTGTCTCCAAGACCATACGGCTACAAGTACAGCTTTATATAAATCAATATGCAACAATATAATCAAGCATGATTGCACATACAAATCTCATACATTTCTGCGAGCAGAACTTACAAGTACAACAGCTTCATCTTCAATAGTATTTTTGACTGCTCTCAAGCCATCACGAACAACATCCTTTATTTGGGCAATTGCATGGTCATTAGGTCCTGTAACAATAAAAAAAAGTCGAGTGACAATTTGTCCATGCTAAGTTACAAAATTGCAAGACAGTTGTACATTTCATGCTTGAACATAAATGGGTGCATCCTTCAACCTAATGGCTAAATGGCCTAAGAGAAGCAATTAAAACAAACAAGAAAAAATCATCTGATAGCATTTAGAACAAATGAAAATAAAAATTGCAAACATTTGCTGAGGACTTAGATACACTTCTATACCTTTTATTAAGATAGTGCAAGAATGAGGGTTTTTAACATTTTCAACAAATGTATACTTCTCTTCACCAAGGACGTGCTCATAAACCAGTCCAGCCCAACCAAGGCAATAAGGAGTTAAGCTATCAACAGAATTCAAACCCTCTCCTCCACAAGCCAAAACCAGGCGTTCCATATTTCTCCTCTTTGCTCTTCGAAGGGCAATTATCTGCAATACATAAGAAAGCAGATCAGCCCCATTTTAGATAACAACATTAGGACAAGCAGGTAGACTAACCAGATATCAAACTAGCATTAGTCATCTTATATATCATTATGTACCGTGTAAAAAGGAATCTAATTCAGGACAATGCATTTAAAAAGCCAAGTCTTGCTTGTAACCATCCAAAACTGGAGCCACATACGGTGGTAGGTATGGCAGATATTCCAGCCATATTTACAATCTAAACTATAATGAAAAACCATTTCAAAGTGATTTGATTTGCTATCACTTTCCTTTAACACTTGATTTGTTGACGACAACCATCATGATCAAAGTGAGTTTTACAATTATTATCAACAAATTGGCCACATAAATTATATTGGTAGATAAATCTAGCAACATAGTAACATTGCTAAGGGAAGACCCTAAAGTTCTAGTTTCAGTAATAGGAAGAGCATTGCCACTGGTTGTTTGGACATGCTGCTCACCTTCATACTTGCAGACATTATGTAAAGCATAGGTACATCGCTTTTGAGGTCGAATTCAACAATCTTTAATGATGTACCCCTCCTATTGCAATACTTGCAATGTTTTTTTTTGTTAAAATGCACAGAGTACAAAATAATGTAGAATAATTATCACACCATGCTGAAAAAAGGGCACAGATAAAAGGCCACATGTCTAAACATTTTGGTGATTCTGCAGTTTCCAGTTACAACTTGAATAAACAGATAATGATTTTGCAAAGTGTCTAATGAGAAGGGTTATGTGTATTTCAATGCACTAAAAAAGTTTCAAGTAAATAGATAACGTAAAAGTTCCATCAAAATTTATGACCAGCTTTAGTGCATCCATCCACACAGACACATCCTACGCGCTGCCAAGCGCGCATCGCAACGACAGCAAACCCAGCCAACCAAAACAAGACAGCTCCGCAACTCACCCGACACGCTGTCAAGCATGCAGCGCGAAGATAGCCAACGCAGCCAACCAGAGCTAGACAACTCCACAAAGCAGCCTACGCGCTGCCAAGCGTGCAGCGCATCGACAACCAACCCACCTAACCAAAGCAAGACAGGACCTCCACGCAACCGACACGCTGTAAAGCATGCAGCGCAACAACAACCAACCAAAGCAAGACAGGTCCTCAACGCAACCCACACACTCGAGAACATCACCCAAAGTTTAACGTATGCTGGTCTTTTTCCTGAAAGTGGAAAATGGTAAAGAACATCTCCTGGAATTTACGGAAGACCTTGCGCACCGATGATTGGGTCGAATGGAAAACCCGATTATTACGCTCCTCCCAAATTAAGTAAACCGTAATTCCTAACGAAATACGCCGAAGCCTGGACTCCATGCTGGGTTTTCGGGTTTTCCCGTTGGGGGTTGGGTGTTTTCGGGGTTCGGGGTTTGGGGTTTCGGGGTTTCACGGTTCGGGGTTTCGCGGTTCTGGGTTTCGAGGTTTGGGGTTTCTGGTTCGGCGTTTCGCGGTTCAGCGTTTTCGAGGTTCGGGGTTTCAAGGTTCGGGGTTTCGCTGTTCTGGGTTTTCGCGGTTCAAGGTTTCTGGTTCGGGTTTTCAAGGTTCGGGGTTGGGGTATTAGCTCTTTTTTATTACACCTTAAAAATTATTCATTTGTAACAATTTAGATTAATTGACTAAAGTGATATAATTTATATTAACCATTCTAATTAAATTTGTTTGTTTTTACCTAATGGCAAGATGTTGAATGGAGTCTTACTAAAGCTATGATTGAGATAATCAATATACTAGTAATTTGGTTCATTTAATTTTGTCTTGCTAAAATATTATTCAAGTCTCATTAACGAGTAAATATGTGTGTGGCAGCAATTTTAGTACATTCTAATGGGAAGCAAATAAAATGTCTCATCATTAATGAAAAGCATACCAAACCTAAATTGGAAGAGGTTGTGCAGATCTTTCCGTAGATTATTTTAGATCCATCTCCAAATCTAAATTGGATTTTCATGCGGAAATTTCAAGTAATTCGAGCCAGCTCCAAAGAGGTGGAAAGCAGGCAAAACAACTGGTATATTTTTTTTATTAAAAACTTATTCCTTTTGTTTATTGTATCATCAGTTGCCGGGAAAGTTATTTGAGACACAAACCAAGTATTTTTGGAGGAAAATATATTACATAGATTTTGTATGGCTGATGGATTATAGTAAGTGACGAGAAACTCTTCCTTATTGACTAGCACTGCTATCTCCGATAAAGCAGATTCTTCTTTGAATTTAATTTTTCATTTAAATAACAAAAAGAAGAAAAAGGGAAGTTTCAAATATCTTTATTCTCTGCTTGATACAGTCAACAAGTTCATGATCCTGAAAGATCTGCACTCCGTATTTATAAGTGGCGGGTTGTCATTCTACTTTAAAAGTTTTTTTTAAATATATTTTTATTTTTTATTTTAAATTAAGTTATTTTACTAATCGAATCAAGTGGAAGATTTGATCCTTATTTTTTTTTAAATGAAAATTTTTTATTTTTTTATCTAACATGTTATATGATTTGTCAACTCCATAATTTGATAAAACTGCAAAGAAATCTCAGATCCACAAGACTCTACTAAGTCCTAAAACAAGGATCAAAAGCGTGAAGGAATGAGCCATGCGGTGGGTAAGACAAGCTGAAGGTATGAACAGTTTATAATCATGCTATAATACAAGTTCAAGATATTGTACGAAAACTTTGGAAGGGGACTAAGGTAAAATATATGCAAAAAGCACTCAAGATTTTCCCGAATTAGATTTAATGTAGAGTACACTTTTTCACTGAAATATTTGTATTTTATTTTCTATTTTCTTTGACAGATTCTTAACAAGCTGAAAATCCTCAATCTCAGCTATTCCAAGTGCCTTGTTAAAAACCCCAAACTTCCGAGGACTCCGTAGTTTGGAGAGACTGATACTTGTAGAATGCACGAGTTTGGTTGAGGTACATCAATCTATTGGAAATTTGAAGAGCCTTGTTTTGTTGAATTTGGAGAAGTGTTACAGCTTAAAGGCCCGTTACCACACTAAAATTTTGTCATTTGCAAAGAACTTATATTTTTAGTTAGTGACAGAGATGATTTTAGGGGGTTTAGGAATGCTGCCATCAAGGTATCCAAAAAGATCTTGGCCTTTGAAATATGGCACCAATTGTGTTTTCCATAGAAAAAAATTATCATGGTTTAATTTTACTGTGGTAAAAGTTGGCATCATCTTCTTCTTAACCTCCTCAAATGTCCTATTAGCTCCTTTACTCCACTGAAACTCACTTTGTTTCAAACAATCTGTAATAAACGACATGATGGTGCTAAATTCCTTAATGAAACGACGATAAAAAGTTGCAAGCCCATGAAAACTACAACCCTCATGAATAGTCTTAGGTTCAAGCCAATCTACTATTGCTTGGACTTTCTAGGGGTTAGCAGAGACTCCTTTCCATGACACTAGAAACCCTAAAGAGACCACTTCATCTGTAAAGAAGGAACACTTTTTACATTTGCAAACAAACTTGCCTTTCTTAGGGTAGTAAAAACTTGAATAAGGTGATTGAAATAATTGTGATCTTCGTGAAAAATGAAAAATAACCTTGAATATATTGTTAAACAAAAAAATTGAGAGTTGGGCTTGGATAATGCCCAACTCTCAATTTGGGCCTGCACAATGTAGAGGGTGATCCTTCACAAGAAAATAGAAAGAGTGAAATTCAAAACAAACATGATTGTCAAACCCAAAATTGATGTACAAATAGTAAATTCTGTTGTATTTCTGGAACAAGGAGGACTTGGTTAAGCAAAAACGTAGAATAAGGAGTTGTAATTTTGGAAGACCTAATTTTAGAGATTTGCAAACCTTGCCCATTACCGACTTACACACTGTCAGCACCAGTGTAGTCATTTTTCTGCAAATTCAAATCAACCATATTATTTGTGACGTGATAGGTGGCTCCTGTGTCCGCATGCCATGGTGTTTCCATGGTTGTAGAACAAGAAGGTGACCTTCTTTCATGAATATTGAATAATTTATTGTTTTTTCAAGTCAATAAGAAGGTAATGGGTCAAGAAACTTCAGAAGCCCTGTTAGAGAATAATATAAATCATATTATGGGGCCTCACTTACAAGCTTAAGCTTTTAGATGAGATGGTTCCGTAACATGGTATCAGAGCCTTGTTGACCCAGCGGTCACGAGTTCGAATCTCACCACCCCCATTCTATTTGATAAAAATCAAACACAAGGTAGAATGGACCTGTGTGCAAGTTTCAAGCCCAAAGGGCTTTCACTTGAGGGGGTGTGTTAGAGAATAATATAAATCATATTATGGGGCCTCACTTACAAGCTTAAGCTTTTAGATGAGATGGTTCCGTAACAAGCCCTAGGTATAAAAACCCTTGTTAAAAAATCATTGATCATAATGAAACAAATTATGACAAAAAGAGAAGAGAGGAATGATAAATAAAGAGAAACTAAAGACACATCTAAGTTCTAATTAGTTCTAATTACGATATCATCAACACCATAAAAAAGTCATTGATGGTGTCAAACTTGTTGTCAAAAGCAAATGAATCATCTATTATTTTTTAATGATAAAATGTAATTCACTCTAATTAGCATTGATAATATTTTTTGGTGTAGTTGAATCTCTCTTCGAGGTTTTTCTGGTAGAACAAGTGATATCATAATTAGAGCATCAATGTTTCTTTGGGGTATTTTTTTTTTCTATGTTCTCTCTTCTCATTATAATTTGTATAGTTTATTTAATAATTTCTTTTAAATATTGATGTTTAATTTGATATTAACGATTATTGGTGGATTATAAACGAGATAATTTGGTGATAAATTGCCTTACTTCCCATAACAATTAATTACCTCATGTAATGACTAGATAAACATGTCATGGATTAAGCTATTGTAAATTAACCGTTCATTGTGCTCACTTTTATTAAGCAACAATTTCCAATCCACATCAAGCACACGCATAGGAAGTTTTCTTGTACTAGAAAACTTCCCTCTTGGTAATGACTAGATAAACATGAGGTAATTAATTGTTATGGGCCCTATAACAAGTGATACCAATAAAAAATATTTTGCTCAATAAGTTTGATGGTTTACTTTGAAATCAAAAAGAGTGAAGAAAGGTACCTTGAGAAGTTACACTGTTCATCTAGACTCATAAAAATTATGGATTGGAATAGTAAAATTATTATTTTGCCCCTCCGTTTATATTAACAAAAGGGTAAAACCTGGAAATTTGGTTCGGGGTTTTGATTAGTCCATATCATTCACTTGAACGTCTAGGGAAAGCAATTTGAAATATATTCGTTTTTAATAGGGTTCGTTGTTGTGGTTGAGATTTAAAAAAAAAACAATTTCATAAAAAAAAATACTTTTAGTTGCGGCTCATAATTGAAATTAAAGTGTTTGGTTAAAATTATGATTGAGTTTGAGGTTTAATGAAAAACAGTTTCGTGTGTTTGATTATCATGCTCTTTATATAGTTGTCAACTTGTGAAATTATTTTAAAGAGCACACACACACATATATATTGTTTTTTAGATATTGTAGATTTAATAATCATAATAACATAATGTAATTAATAATTCAAGTAAATTAGACACTTTTTTTTATTGTCCCATCAAACTACTTGCAATGTCACCATGAACAAGAACCATACGTGAAGACCTCTGCAATCCCTGACAATTTGTGCGAGCTACAATATTTGGTATAAAATCATCCGGGATATAATTGAGATTACGATTATATTCAACAAAAACAACATCATTTTGCGATCTCCTTCTAATATAATTATGCAGTGTCGTCGATGAAACAATAATCTCAACTTGTGTTTTATATGAATGAGCTGACATGTTTTGTAAAATTCTCCACTTTTGCTTCCATACTCCAAAAGAACGTTCTATCACATTACGTAGTGATAAGTATGCACAATTAAACACTTCTTCTCGGCCACTTGGTTGTCCACGATGCCAAAAATCTTGTAAATAATACCTCTCATCTTTTATATAAATCTAAATACTTATACTCATTCAGATAACCAGCATCAACCAAATAGTATTTCCCTGAAAATACAAACATGTTATTTTTTCATTAATTCTTGTATCACGAGCTGTAGCTTGCATTTGTTTATCAGGCTCCTCAATTATTATTATTTCTGTCGGAATTTCGGCCTCGATCTTCGAATCATATTCCTCCATGAGCTTTGCATAGTTGGGCCCAGGGTCTGGATCTTCGAGCATAGAGTCACGAAACTGATCCAAGCTTGCACCATATAAAGAAAATGTCCGCTCCAAGTATTTACTGACACCAGGAAAAAAAAGGACTGTCGGGATCCATACCCTATTCTTGGTAAGGGTCGGTAAGAAGACATAAAGGGTAGCGAAGCCCTGCGTTTGCGAATGTAAAACCATGGTTTTTGTGTCGGTGTTCAGCCACTTAGAAAGGGACCTTAAAACTCGAACCACGATAGCAGTTTTTAGAGAAAAACTCAGCTGCTTGATCGAGTGGGAATGGCCGTCCTTCATTTTATCTTGAATACTGTTTTAAATAAGAGAAAAATAAGTAAATCAACAATCATCCAGATAGTGCAAATTGACAGAGCCCTATCGCTAGGTATTGAGAACGGCCGTCCCTATGTTTCCAAGTCGTCGTGTTGCAGATCTCATTTCCATAACGTATGATAGTTCCTCCACTCCATGCTATGCAGATGGTCGCGAACTTGCAAGGCACAGACCCCAGAGCCCATGTCAAAAAGAGTGGAAAAGTCAATTTTGAAAGCATCCCTGGTTTCCTTTGAACTTCTGATTGCTCAAATTTGAAAGGATGTCCGAAGGAAACAGTTCAAATTCAGATTTCGAGGTGGGAAAAGAGTTTGAATACGATCCTGAGCGTAGCTGTCATTGTTTCAGCTATGTTGTCTGCTATTTTCAATTTCGGTCTGCTCGGGAAGGACGTGATCTATGGTAAATTCAAGGTCATGCTGATCTAGATGGAACCACCCCCAGTGAACCCAGATGATAGAAGAGAGTTGCTGTGTGTCAATCAAAATGATATAGATAGCCTGTCAATAATTCTGTCGACCGCACAATTGTTGGGTGGAAGGCCTTATTTACGTATCAGGCACTTCTCAATTGTCAGAATAAATTGACCCTGTTTCCTCAGCTTCCTGTGAAGAGCAGCTTGAGATTCTCTCGCTATATCAAAACTTCTGCTATCAGCTGAATCCACAGGAGAAGAATCTCCAGAGCCAGTGTTCTGGCCATTGGAGTTTCTGCTATCATCCGAATTCGTAGGAGAGTATCACGATGATGTCTCTTCGCTGTCATCCGATTCCAAACAGTTGTTTTGTCAAAAGATTGTTAGGATTTTTTTATCAAATCTTGTAAATTTTAAGGGGTTTTTTAATTGTGAAATCCCAATTAAATCTTGTAAAACATTTATAAATTGCTCAGGTATATAAATGCTGGTGTTAGTCGTGGCTGCAAAAATGAGCTCCTCGTTCCTCAATAAGTGACAGTGCTGTTTCAGTGCGCGCACCAAGAACATGCAAGGCATGAAACAACCCGTTCTTGTGGTTATTGAATCAGAATTTATTATGATTTGAAAAGCAAGTTTCAATTAAAGATAAATTTTATAAGATTGTATGGCATAATCAAACAAAAATAATTAATATGAGAAAATTATGTAAACACTTTATAATAACAAGATAGATATTTTATTTTTATTAAGCATTCATGAGCAATTTCTTACCAAAATTACATTATGTTCATATATAATTATTTATAAAGTAATTTGTAATATTACCATAAAAGCTATAATCTCATTTAAAAATTATAACATAGTCAAAATATTTTTAAAATATAATATTTATTTTATTTAAAGAGTTATTTTAAATTATCAAATAAAAAAATGATTAAATAAAAAAAAGATGAATGGTAAAAAAAGTTCGGGGGTGGTGGGGGGGAAAAATCAATTTCAACTAAATGAGTTAAGGCTTAATCGAAGATTTAATACTTTAAAAAATTTAATCCTTCAAAATTTAAATTTTGACCATAAATATCAAAATATAACACGTACAAATAAAACGAGATAGATATACGTTAGTTTATAGTGGTTCGAACAATTATCTACTCAACTCCTCGAATCATTGTTCAAATATTCACTATCAACTCATGATTTTTTAATGGATGACACTTTATTGATACACTAATTTTTTTATGAGATCAAATTATAAACCTTTTTACTCACAATATTTTTGGGGGAACAAGATCTAAATCTTTCAATGGTTCAGACAAAATATATCACTAAAAGCCTGTTTGGGAGTGCGGTTGCGGTAGCTTTTCAAAGTACTTTTCGTGCTGAAATACATCAAAATGATCTAAAAACACCAAACCGCCGGTTTTTAAAATGAAAAAAAAAATCAAATTTTTCTCAAACGCCGGTTGCAACGCACTCCCAAACGGGGTCTAAGTGGTTTAAGTACTATTTATACTTTCACAAATAGATCTTCTCTCACAAGAATCTTCACACCTTAAAATGAAGAGAAGACTATAATAAATTGAAGTCAAGTCTCTATGGAATGTAATCTAGCTAAAGAATACTATAAAAGATTATTCATGCAAATAAAATTTAGAATTATGAAAAGATTATAAAAATAATAAAATCTTTTTAGATTAAAAAAAAAGTTTGCAAGCATCAAATGTTGTAAGATATATAAGGTGGTTCACATGAAGTGAATAAATGGTATTTAAAGGTGAAAAAACTTCACATGGCCATTACACCAAGATCATGGCTAGAATATGTCGGACCAAAAGTTTTCTCTCCACATGATATAAAAAAAAGTTTTGTAGTTGAAATGTAAATGGTAAAAACTATGGGGTCCAAAATGCAAAGAAGTTGTACTTCATTATTAATAGATGTATCAACGAATTTTGATTTGCCACCGACTTGTTATTATATAATATAGAAGTGATAATTGTAGCTAGATAATTAAAGTATTCCCTTTTTTATGGTATTTTTTAATCTCCCTCCCCAAACATAATCCCTATAAAACATACAAAAATCTCAATCATGGAAATGGTCGGGGTATTTTTAATAAATCTCTTCTTCAAGGATGACTAATAAAATTGAAAAGCACAAGGAAATGGGAACATGATCAAATGTGGACCATTTCTACTTTGCATCCTAATCATTTTTTAATTATACTCTAATTTTATCATTCTCATAACCAAATGTTTAATTTGACCTGAATTTTATTGTGTAATTATCAAATCTAGCCCGTCATCAAGTCTATCTTTAGCACATATTATCTCTTTATTAACTGTATTGTATGACACGACGGTAATTGCGCGGTCATAATCAAACAACTGAACATATGTATGTAGACAGCATGCACAATCTCCGGAAACGTGGGAAACTTCTTGCCGACATATAACATCACAACTTGATCCTAACTCCCAAGAATGGCCCGAGTTACAATTTTCAACTCATTCCATTTGTGGGAGAAATTGGCATGTCAACATCGAGTTCTTGCTAAAAAAAAAAAAGGAGCAGTAGTGATGTCACTAGCATGGCAAGCCATTACTAGACTTCGTGGGTATCTGGGAAGTGTTTTAAAAAAAAAAAAATAAGAAGATTGTTTTTAAAAATATTTTTTATATATAAATATATTTAAAAAATATTTTTTTATTTTAAAAAATTATTTTTGATATCATTATAAAAGAATAATCTAAAAATATTAAAATAATTTAATTTAAAATAATGTTTTTTCAAAAAAACACTTTTTGAAAAGAATTGTCAAACAGCCATACAGTCAGTAAAATTGGACGTGGAAAAAATGCCGCGTTGAAACAACTCAACGTTAGGGAGATTAATAAAAGGCAAAATGCGACAAATCCAAGTGGTAAATATGCATTCGATGCGTAAATCGACAAGAAACAGAAGAGGAACGTTCAGTGATGAGGGCCAATTGCCTGGAAGAATCCCTATTGATTCATAAAAGTCACAAAGTATTTATACAAAAGGTATTCTCGGCGGAAAGAATAACATTCCCATTTTCATGAATTAGCATAAATTGTTTGCGGGTACAATCTGTGTGAACTTTTTTGGAGCTGATTCAACACCAACACTGAATTCATTAACTCTAACAACAAATTATGGTGCTATCTCAAGCCTAGGTTCAAAGCAAAAACCACTAAAGAGCTGAAGAGGGAACCTCTTCGTCACTGGGCACTTTTGTGACCACTTCCACTGTTTCTGGTTAAAGTCGAAAACAAGAAGAGCTGGAGCCCCATAGCTCTGGATGTATACAAGATTATCTGTACCGCTGCTTGCAAAAACATCATCTAACTCCCCAAATCCTTGGAAAAACTTATGAGGCATTCGGGTAATCTCTTGCCAGTCCTTGCCATTTAGAACCCAGATGCCGATCCCCTTTATTATGTCAGGCCGGTCTTGCTTACCAATTCCTCCCACCATTACAAGCTTCTCATTCAAATTCATCAGACGGCCACAAGTAAGAGGACAAGGTACTTTGATGAAACTTTTTATCAACAAGCCATGAGAAGATCGGCTGGATAGATTGTATGTAATCAGACCATGACGGGTTTCTGGGGTGCAACCTCCTGCAGAATATATCAGAAAGTATAAAACCCCACCACAGATTACACTCTCATCACCACCTCTCCATCCTGTCAAAACCTCTGTGCAAGAAGTTACCCACATCCTAGTTTCAGAATCATAAATGTGGATAGAGAGATCCCATTGGAAAAAATTTCCAGGGACTTGCTTAGACCTCACGATCGAAACAGTATAATCATGTGATATCCGGTTCACAGAAATGGCAAGTGCACTGTAATCAGGAAATTTTAAACCTGGGGACTCCTGAAGCTGCCTGCAGCGTTTGGTGATAGGGTTGCAGACATACAGCTCGCTTCTGCTGTCATTGTCCATGAAGGAAACCAAGCCACATGATGAAGCAATGAACCAATTGGTCGTCTTGATGTGTGGAAGATCAATGCCATACCATTTTCGAAGGATTGGATCAAATGCATAGCCAGCAGGTTCATCCGAGCTTGTGAACATAAAATACCAAGGTTTTTGTGGCAGGACATGCGAGAAGTTCCATAAAAACCTCCTTGAACTAACAATCTCGTGCCATCTTTTACACACACAGCCAGCTCTGAAGATGCTAGCAACAGGAAGACAAGCTAGGATTCGTTCTAGCAGATCATCAGGCAAGATCAAATCAACTGAAACAGCATTAACTTCTTTACTGCCTTCATCGCTAAGTTCAGAGAACGAATCAAGCTCACAAATGCCCCTTGTTGAGTCCTCGAAACAATTAATTACCCAAGATGTTTCTCCCTCCATGATGAAAATAGAAGCGATCAAAAGAGATCTGGGGCAACAAAGATGGCGAGAGATGAAAATGAGAGACAAAATAATTTTAAAATGAAGATTTTTGAGAATAAAAGATAAGCCTCCTTGTTGTCAAATATGAGTTACTATCACCTAAAAATGCACTAAAATTAGGGAGACCCCATTTATAGCTCATTGAGTTAAACCACCAAACATGATAAAGAATAAAAACTAGAGATTGAAACACATGGCAAACCAATCTGAAAGTTATGAGTGCTGTGCTGAACGATACTAGAATTCACAAGTGAAAAAAACAAATGAATTAAGTCTTGATGTGCTGCAGAACGCTAACAGTGTCTAAAACTAACACCACTTCCAGATTCAGAGATACAAAACCCCAATGCTTCCCCTCCTGTAAAGAGAATAATGGTTCTGAAACCTCAAACATAAGACATCAAAGAACAGATATCAAAACATAATTCAACTAACTTACAGGAAGAAAAGAATCCAACCTCCAAGCTCACTGTCACTTCACATCCAGATGCAGAATTGTGATAGTATTATGGGCACCTGCATAGTTTGTAGTAACAGGAACATGTTCTATCATACTTCCACATATTTCAGGTCATATAAATTCATCTTTAGAATATCCAACACAGAAACCAGGTAATGTCCAACTATTAACAAATTTTCAAGAAAAAAAAGGTGCAAAACTCCCAGTATCACCGGCTCAACAAATACGATAAAAAAGCCTAAACTTTTATCATACAAGGAACAAATGAACATGAAAGCATACATTTTTAGCATGATCAATACGGTACCCAGCTTGCATAAAACCAAGCAACCCCATATATATCACTTTACACGTTACTTTATACCCGGAAGAAAATACAGTGAAATTAAAAAACCTGACAGACCGGTTACCGAATAAAATGCAGAGGAAATTTAATCCTATGGATTTGAAACGACATCTATGGATGGATGAATCCCAAGTTAATTATAAAAAAGTGTTGCTTCAAAAGGACAACGGCATTTAAAGAGGATAACAAGTAAATGAACCTACTGATCTAAAAAAAGACACTAACTTGTGTTTCTTTCAACACATAAACAGCCCTTTTCAACGTTATCAAACCCTAATAAAACTGCTGTAGTGAGCCAATAAAAAATTAAAAAGATGTAGGGTAAGATTAGGCCATGCTTATCTATCAATCAAAACCCACTTCGAAACTAAAATCAAAGCACACAAATAGATCGCTATAAACCCATTAGAAATTTCCAAGAACAGACCAAAAAGAAGAGAACTTTCAAGACATTAAGCCCCCTACCTCATTTAAGGCCAGCAACACTCCATCATCCCAGCCAGGTCTTGTCAGATTTAACAAGAAAAAAAATGGCATAAAATGAAAGAAGAAACTTGAAAGAGAGGGAAAAAAAGGAGTGACACCTTGATAGAGGGAGCAGTAAAAGAGAGCATTAAAAGCAGATAAAGAGAAAACTGAAATGCTGGTATGTGAAGATCATTTTCACGAATCGTACAGAAACAATGAATGAAGTGAGAAGAAGGCCCTTTTTTCTTTAGAGATCTGAGGCCACATTTGTTTTTGTGGTTAATTTGAATTTTGTTTATTAAAAAAATATTATTTCTTTATATTTTTAAATTATTTTGATAAAAAAATATTATTTTTCTAATAAAAAAATATTTTAAAAAATCGGTAGTAAAAAAAATGTCGAAGGAAGAGAAGGGGAAGGGGCATGGCGTGTATTTGAGGTGTTGTTCAAGCAACTATCGATTTTTAATGAAGTAGAAAGAAGAAAACATTTGGATTTTGACAGCAACCAATAACAAAATAATAATTTTGTTTATTATAATAATAATTTAAAAATATTAAAAAACTAAAAATATTATTTTTCTGACATGCATGTGGGATTTATATTTGCTTTCATCTTTTCGTTATAGCAATTTCAATGGCAAGAGCTATTTTGAAGAGCCAAATTTTTATAATGGCTTTTTGAATAATGTATATATGGTTTTTTTGTTGATGTGTGCTCCAATAATAAAAGTCATTTTGGAGAGCCATTTTTTTATATTATTTTATATATGGTGGAATTATTTTGTATGTAGTTTAATTATGCAATTAATTATACTATGCAATTAATTATACAATTAATAAGAGTAAGTTATATAATTAAATACTTGCTTTTAAAAAACTCTCCAACAATATAATTATTAATTTTATATATAATTTTTTACTCTCTTGTTGAGGTATTTTTAAATAAAAACAAAAATAAATATTTTTGATATAGTTATATTATTTTATAATATATATATATATATATATATAATATATATATATATATTACATTATTTTCTATATATATTTTTACATTATTTTCTAATATATATACACACACGCAGGAAATTTTTGGCTCTCCAACATGAGCTGCAACAAATAGCAGCTAATGCACATAAAACTATTTTTGGTTCTACAAATAGCACTCCCGTTGAAGTATAAAAACTTAAACAAATATAATAAAAAATTATTTTTTTTATTTTTAGCTCAGCAAATAGCATTCTTGTTGGAGTTGCCCTTAAGTGGGATATGCATTAGTTGTGGTCATGATTTATTAGCACATGTGAAACGTGCATCCCTTGCACGAGAGAATATACAGCACCACATGTGATTCAACATTATAGCATTTGCATAGTCTTTATTCCTTCGTGTTTATCTCTATAGTTAGAAAAAAAATTAATTTAAGGTTTTGATGGAATATGCAATGATTATATAAGCTAAAAGTTCATTTATTTACGAGTTATGTTGCACGGTAAACCTCATAAAAAATATGTTTTTTTACGAGTAAATAAAATACTTTAAAAATAAATAAATTGTCCATCTCAAGTTTAAGATCAACTTAACAGTGAATCGCAAGTAATGAGTATAAAAAACTTGTGAATTGAATAAAATAATTTCTTTCTTCAAATATCTACGGTGATTTTTCTCTACTTCTAACTCTAAATTCCTGTTTGCGTTTCAAAATTGCTTTTGAAAAAAAATTATTTTTCTTTTTCATTTTAAATTATTTTTTATATTTTAAAATCATTTTCATGTGCTGATAACAAAAATAATTTAAAAAAATAAAAAAATATTATTTTGATGCATTTATAAACGAAAAGCACTTTAAAAAACAACGTCAATCACACTCTCAAATATGCACTAAATTTCCACCTTACACCGAGCATTTTGTCTTCTATTTCTAGAGTTTTTATGTTTTTAGATTATTTTCATGTGCCGATGTTAAAAATAATTTTTTTTTAAAAAAAATAATATTATTTTAATGTATTTATAAACGAAAAACACTTTCAAAAACACTGTCAACCTCGTTATAAAACAGTAATTAAATTTCCACCTTACCCCGAGCATTTTGTTTTCTATTTCTAGAGTTTTGGTATATACTTTGCCAAATGCTTTGGTTGCTCACTTTTTTGCCCAATACCATTCCACGTGTGCAACTTTTCCTTCTTATTTTTTATAATAGTCTAAAGTCTTATTAAAATCATGGTGGCCATTAAGAGGATAGTCACCGCCTTAAAAAGATGCATACATTGTGTTTTGGTAGTGAGTCTAGTGACAATGATAAATATTGTTTTTTAGTTGTTTTTTATTTGGAAATATATTTAAATAATATTATATTATTTTTAATATTACCATATCAAAACAATAAAAAATAAAATAAAATATTTAAAAAAAAATCACCCTGGTAGTATATACATAAAAGAGATTCAACTTTTCTCTTCCTCTCATTAGCAATAGCATTAGCTTTTAAACAGCGAATCAATAAAGCCCCGAGCCTGGGGTTCGTTTTCTTCTGTCTTGTCTCGTTGGGAGCACGATGACCTCCCTTCTGGGCCTCGTTTACCTCACGAAAACCCGATTACGTCCCACCACTGCCGTTTTGCAATCTGCAAATCAGCGAGCAGAATCTTTTGGTCTCGTCATCGACGACGATGCTCAAATCATAGCACTGCTCCAGTCATTCATGCATGTCTGCGTTTAAAACTTGCATTGCATTAGGTTTGATCAACTGGGATTGGAGTTTCTAATTTTGTTAGCAAGATTTTTTGACTGAGTGACTGTTTGGGAGTGCTGTTAAAATTGTTATTGAAAGTCTTTTTTATTTAGAAATACATCAAAATAATATGTTTTTATTTTTAAAAAATTATTTTTGATATTAGCATATAAAAATGATCTAAAAATACTATTTTTTTAATTTAAAATAAAAAATAAAAATAAAATGTTTTTCAAAAATATTTTCCAAACACATAAATAATCAAGGTTGGAAATTGTTGAGAGATTGTTTGACCAAATTTCGAATATAATTAGTAGTTAAACCAACTTGCTGAATTATACATTATTTTCTCATGGGGACACAAGCAGCTTTTGAAAAAGGTTATACGACAAGATTATTTATAAGATATATAGTACATTCCAATGGGGGCAGTGCTGGCGGTATTATTAATACGTTGCAGTTTTTGCCTCTCTTTTCTCTCTATATATTTGCTTACCAACTTTTTCTCTTTGTTTTTATCGAGCGGTGATCAGTAGAAGACTTTGAGAGAGAAAAACAGAGGGAGCGAATAAAACATACCCAGTAATCCAATAAGATTTTGCTGTCCCGTAACAAATTTCTATGGGTACAAGCAGAACAAACAACGCTGCAAACATATTGAAATACTAATATTGTTTTCTGAAGCATAATACAAACAAAATGGATTGCTAATCACTTTATCATGCCCACCAATGCTGTCACTTTAAGTTCTTATATATATATATAGCGAGAGAGAGAGAGAGAAGTAGGGATTGGGGCAAATGGCTCACCAGAGAAACGAAGGGTCAAAAGATGAGGGCGTTGACTCTTTAACGTCTGCCATGGACATTTCTATTTTGTACTTGAGAGAACTGAAAAAAGGCTAGTGGCGACGCCACCGAAGAGGTGCTTCTTTCAGGCAGCCACCCTATGCACGTTAAGTCGTGTCACTTGCTATAATTTATAAATCCTTGCTTTTCCCTTTAACGAATTTTAAGGTGTCTTCTTTGTCCGGTTATGTCTAGATTTTGTCGAGGAAAACTCACCCAATGTTTTGTCTGAAACATGATGTCACGGAGGACATGATTGCGGTGGTAACCCAGCTGCTGAAAAGGATGTTCACCTCACAACTCGCCTGGGTGGGATTAGCTGTTCATGTTATGGATAGCTGTAATCCGTGAAAATCGATTGGAATTGTTTAACTTGACTGATGTGGTGATCTAGTTTTTGAATTCGGTTGCTACAAATTACACCCCAACCCAACCTACAAGATTTTGTTAATTTCTTTCCATCTTTTTCTTATTTTCGCAAGCACATTCCCTGCAAGATCCCATACCATTAGATTAAATCATTGAACTGATAGAGGGAGGGACAAACGATTAATTAGGCAAGATTTCCAATACCTTTTCAGTCCTATAGTTGAAATACAAAATCATAAAGTTAGTTACAGAATTGTTTAAAATATAGATTTTTTTTCCAATTTTATTATTTTTTTCCACCAATTTCTGTGTTTTTTATGACTAAATAAACTGAGAGAGACTGGGAAGAAAGATTTGAAAGTTTGAGGACTGATTTGTTGATAAATATTTAGGTTAAAGACCAATTTGTAACGATTCTGTGTTAAGGACAATTTCGGCTCTGTCATGCACCGGATTTTAGCCGTCTATGGAAATCATTGAGAGATGGATACCAAAAATCACGCCTATGCATTTCGCTTGCATGGCTAGATCAGCAATTTTAACGGTAAAAACTATTTTAAAGAGCTAAAATTTTAAAATAATTTTTTAAATAGTATAAATATAGTTTTTTTTATGTATACTGCAATAGTAAAAATCATTTAGAAGAGCTATTTTTTATATATTATTTTAAATATTATATAATTATTTTATATATAATTTAATTATATAATTAATAGAAGTAAATTATATAATTGAATAATTACTTTTAAAAAAACTCTCACACATTATAATTATTAAAATTTTAATTATATTTAAATAAAAAAATAACATAAGCATTTTATTGGTTAATTTTATATGATATGGAAAATCCAAAAAGCACCAATGAATTTTCAACATCTATTTCCTGTAAAAATATAAATAATCCAAATTCAATACAAAAATCCCATTTGTGTTCTTATATTTTATTTACCTATCAAATCAAAGGAAGCAAGAATTAATATAAATTATTTTCGAAACTTATCTCAAAGCAAAAAGAAAAACAGAACCAAAAGCAACAGTCTTCACTTCTTCAAGAACGAAGAAAATCTCTTTGGTTTCTTCTCCTTCAATTCTCTCTTTCAAGAACCTGATCATGGTTTTTGTTTCTGGAAACATGAAGAGAGTTTTTGGTGTAAGAAAAAAAAAAGAACCACCACCTTCAATTCAAGATTCATCAGAAAAGGTAATTTTTTTTATTGAATTCTCTGTTTATGTATTTTCAAGAAAGTTTTGGACTTGGATTTTAGTTTTAGGTTTTTGTTAGATTTCTGACATGGGTTTCTAATTTGATGATATAAAATGTTAGATTAATAAGAGAGGTGATACAGTGGATGAGAAGATCAAGAAGCTCGATGCAGAACTTTTTGATTTAAATAACTGGGTTTTGTTTGTTTTTTACTTTGGACTTGATAACGGTTGCTGATTTGTGATCATAACTTTGAAAGAAACTGAGGTTTTCGGATTGTTTTCTGAATTCGAGCTTCAAAGTATTTTAACAATATATTTATATTATTTTATTTTCTGGCTTTCTGTCCAGAGATGCTACGAATAGCATTCAAGAGAGCGAAGAGCCGCTGGAGCTTAAAAAATACTAAAAATACATTTTTTGGCTTTTGGCTTGTCGATTGGAGTTGCTATTACTGTCCTTGGCAAAAATCTAACACAAAAAGAAGAAGAAGCAAAGATACGCGTATTCTTTTTAATTTTTTTCAATGGAAAAAACCAGTTGTGGATTCCATCTATGCTGCGGGCTCTCTTTCATTTTAAAAATTAATGTTTAAATATTATAGACATGTTTTGAATAATGAAGATAAATTTGTAATTCGGTCATAAAATTGATTGGGTTAAATAAATTAAATAAAATATTTTTTATTTTAATCTAATAAAAAAATAGGCAACAATAGTAAATAGACTAAATTAAAAAAAAAACAATTCTAGAAAAAGGAAATCAGCATAATGAGAATCACAATTGAAATAAAAAACATAAACAATTTTTTTATTGGACGGTGAGATTAAAAACAATTATCAAAAGCCCAAAATAAATAAAATAATCAAGGATCAAATTAGAAAAGATATATATGACAAATTGAGATTGAATGATAGTATTATAAACAAATAAAACTTGTATAAAAAGATTATACATAAATGTTCCTATCTTACGCAACCTCGGTTAGGCTACAATCGAGATAATTATACATAAATGTTTGGTCTTTTTTAACTTTTTTATTTGAACGTCTTAACTTTTTATTCTTACAATTGAGTTGCTCTGTTCATGTAGCCGTTGCTTTTACTTTAAAAGTATTAAAAGAATCTGTTTTTTTATATTAACATATTTAAATGATAAAAAAACATAAAAAACCAATTTAAAATAAAAAAATAAAACTGTTTTTTGAGAATAAAAACAAACACACTCTTAATTAATACATAATGGAAAACAAGAGCCTTGTATTCACACAAGTGTTTTTTTTTTGTGTGTGTAGAATGGGAATCGAATTTATAGATATTTATATATATGTATGTATGAACAGAGTTAAAACACAGAACACTATGAAACTTTATTTTATTTTTAAAGATATTAATTCGGCTTTTATTTTTTTAATAAACCTAAAAGAAAAATTAAAATATCAAGAAATTATTTTCTAACTTATTTTTTATAATATAGTTAAACTCCCCCAAAATATTTTCCAATTCATTTTTCATGATAATATTAAATACATATATTTTTTTAATCAATTCACTTTTTATATAACTATTTAAAAAAAAAGTATTTTTAAATAAGATAGGAAGCAAACAAGCATAAACTTGTTGGCAATTCAGTGGTTTTTGTTTTTCCACGTTCGCAATTATATGCATACAAACGGACGTGGAGACCCAGAGCCAAACTTCGGAGAAATCGCCAGGGAGGTCATTAAAGAGACAAGGAGACCCAGAGCCGTTGCGTCAGATATCGCTTCCAGCCTATGAAAATGAAACACTCCTACTTCCTACCATACAAATCTCGATTGATCACCCCTATAATCCTGATTGGTCTTGCTGGCTGGTCTCTTCCTTTTTGTAGTACTTTTCATTTACTTATCCAATCAATCAATCGTGCTCTCTGATCTCGACTGCTACCGAGGCTACCTATAAACTTGTTCCCGTAAATGGACCTCATGTTTGCTTTTCTGGGTTAATAATTTATTGGAACCAGCCAGAAAAATCGAGCGAGGAGCGGGATGAAAGAAGCCGAGGTGCAAAAACCGAAGCAAAATAAGAGTGCAGTTTCGAAAACCTTGTCAGCCCAGTCTAGGTTTATAATTGGCAGCAGAATCAGCCAACTTGTCAGCTCCTCGACCTGAAGCCGACCATAACTTTCCAAGATACGAAATCAGACCAACTTACATGAGCCAGCCCATCGGGTTAATCTACATGACCAAATTATGATGAGGTCTCACCACTTGCCAAATTGGACTCTCGTTTGGTTGGCTGAGAGTCCAGCCTGATTTCAGTGACCAAGAAAACATTAATGTACTACTCGTGAAACTCAGTAACGACGGAGTGCAGTGAAGAGATCAAAAACAGTGAAAAAAAGTCTAATTACTAATCAGCAATTACTGATTGTTCCTCACAAATCAAATAACAAAACCACCTCTGCTCATTTTTAAAATGGTCAAGATACCAGCACTAGCACCTGATAGACAAAGAAATGTTTGAAATAGAACCGCTACGCAACGGCTACAAAATTCAGAATCATGTACGGCATCAAGAAACAAAGCACCAGAGAGATGACCTCCACCGTTGATGATCAGTATTTGCCTTAATTCATCATGGATGATGCCCGCCACGCAACATCTCTGCTTCTAGTTTCAGCTAAACCCTCTTGTTCAAGAACTCTAAATCTCCAAACCACTCTCGAAGACAATCTCGACCGTTAATCAAAAATCGTGATCAGTTCTCCTTCTGTGACCCACCATAGGACCGAAGGTCCTGTGCAGATAAACAAGGAAGAAGCCTCCTCTGCATCAACAACCCACACAACAAACCTCCACCGTCTGATGAAGACCTCACAAGATTGGTCCCTGCAAAATCCCCAACCCTATTCCAATCCTTCAACACAGTTGATGCTGTTGACGATGATGAAGTCGTTGAATCAGTACCGTCTGATAAATCTCCCGATTCACCACATGAGTAATTCACATCCTCGCCGACTGAACTCTTCGTGTCACGCTGTCTCTCCTTCCGCCGCCGGTGCTGACTCTCTCCCACAAGATCACGGTATCCAATCGCCGATGCTCCATGCAATGCCCAGAAATCAGAGCCGCCGATCACGTTGGCTCCAATGTTAATTACGCCGCGGAATCTTCCAGAAGGACGGCGAATTTGGAGAGCGATACATGAAGGCGTGGTAATCGAGGAACTTGGGGTAGAAAGCGGGAGGTTACTGACAAGTAAACGGACGGTTCCGATCAGAGCGTCACGGATGCAACCGATGGCGTATATTTCGATGGAGACACCTGAGGTTTCACTGGAGAGGTATTCCGGCGTGACTCTGAAGAGGAACTTATCATTCCAAGTAGGGTTACCGGACCCCACTCGATCTGTTCGGGTTCGGAGCTTGGTTGAAGGGTCAATCCAAACGACGGCGTATGTTTGCATCCGGCGAATGTTTGCAGATGGCGGTTTTAGACCTTGTGCAGAAATCAAGTTGATTTCTAGAATCTTCATCTCCATGTGAGTCTCTCTTTAACTTTCTTGTTTCTGTTTTGATCTCTATCTTGATTTTGTTTCTAAGGATTGAGCGGTTATGATTTCATCAAGAAAGTGAAAATCATGGTTTTCTTGGTTTCTAGATTTCCTGAAAAATTTACGGTCAGTATCTTGATCAGGAAAGTAGAAAAAAAAATTATATGTGGAGGTTAGGAACAAGAAAGAGAAAGCAAGGGTGAGACATGGTGGTCGCTGCAGAGGATTTGCAGCGGAGATGGGCGTGTGGAAGACACACTACAATGGGGTGAAATGATTAGAGAGAACTTAATTTGGATAAGTTGGGCTTTTATTTTGCTAAATGGTATGGGCCGGGCGTTATGTGGGCCCGATATCCTTTTTTATTGAGCATGCTGGGTTATTAGTGATTACCAATAAAATGCTATCAAACGAAAAGATAA
Organism: Salix brachista; assembly: GCA_009078335.1. Classification (NCBI taxonomy): domain Eukaryota; kingdom Viridiplantae; phylum Streptophyta; class Magnoliopsida; order Malpighiales; family Salicaceae; genus Salix; species Salix brachista. Next base: position 14,123,844 of record CM018573.1, read on the forward strand.
GCGTCCAAGAGCAAAAAGATTAAGCCCCCTTTATTTTTTTATTTTAAATTAGATTAAATTTCAAGATTTTATGTTTAATATATATATATATATATATATATATATATATATGTTACCTGAAGCATTTCTCCTAAAAAAAATATTACTTACAACCTTAGCTTTGTTCAAAGGGTATTATAGTCATTTCAACCTTTGTTTTTTTAGTCAAAGGTGAGATTAAGGATATATTTTTACTTTGGTATTTAATAAATATTAAAAAAATCTGATTATGAAAATGCGCCCTTTGAACAAAATCTTGGCTTTGGCACAAGGTCATTTTTACCTTGTTTTCTTTGTAATTGGTAGGTGAAAATATACTTTAATATTTAGTAAATATTTTAAAAAATATTAATGCCGTATAAAGGATGACCATGGTCTTAGAATTCTCTTAGCGACTCCTCTATTCTTGACCGGTGCATGTCTTGAAAACCCTTCGGTCCTTTTTTTATCCTCGGTTTTCATGTCTAACCAAAAAAAAAAAAAAAAAATCTAAATTTTCAAGGTTGCCTCTTCATTTGTATTGTCTTTGGATTTGGTCACTGTTGTTTTATTCATATTTTTTGTTCTTAATTCTTTTGTAGAGTTTTGATTTTTTTTAATTTTATTCTTCAATTCAATTCGCCATGTGTTGTTTTGTTTTTACTTGTTTCTCGTTCTTTTGGTTTTTGATTTTTTTTCTTAACCTTTTTGTGCAGATTTTATTGGCTTGCAATTTCACCTTGCAATCTAAGTACATGGTATTTTTTTTTCTTCAATTTGATCTTAATTCTCTTGAATTATTTTTATTAAAGTTATTTTTTTTTTAATTTCACCTATCAAAAAAAAAAAAAAAACCTGTGTTCCACAAGACTGTTTATTATGGCATGTGAGCATATCTACAAAGAGCGCACGAACTTTATCACACACACACACACTAAACAATCACAAAATCCAATAAGGTTACACTGCAACACCAGCTTTTCTCCTTGGGGACTTAACTGATGGCCTTGCACTGGAAGGTGGATTTGCTATCCTAAACCGTTTTGCCCAAACTTTGTTCTTCTTGGACAGTTTTTTCTCCAAATCTTTCACTCTCTCAGTCAGATTTGATATAACAGTTAACTGATCCTTTCCTGTCTCAATCAATTGCTCCATCATCCCTCTCAGTTTCTCATTCTCGTCAACTAGCTTTCTCTGACTTTCCATCCCCATCCCCATCCCCTGATCATCAGGGGATACCTGGCTGGAAATGGCAGTGAATGATGCAGGCATTACCTCTCCTTTCTTATCATCATGCTCTGCACCCATTGGAGAAAATTGCGGTCCAATCAAGGATGATCTCTTGGAGGTTTCTGGTCCATCTAGCCGATCTTCCAAGTTGTCATTGTCACTCAAGAACCGTAGATCATGGAATTGCTTTGCTTCCAACTTCATCTCTTCATTTCCACAATCTGTTATTGGCTGGCAATCGTTGTCTTGTTCTTCCTCAGCTTGCATTTCCTCCTCTTGAATGTTTGCTATTTCAGAACAGCAGCAAGGATGTTCAGTGTGGCCATTTCCATCCTTTTGCTTTTCTTCATTGTTCTCTTCTTGTTCCCGAGAAAAGTCTAGCACCTTTTCCTGTCCAGGAACTTCCACTTGTTCCTCATCATTTTTGACACCTAATTCTTGAGGTTGTTGCACACTAACCATTGCATCATCATGGTTGTCGTCCTTTTCAGGGATAACCTTCACTAAATCCTCTGATCCAGCAAGAAAAGCCCTTTCATTAACAACTTCAATGCACTGGTGCTCTGGCTTAATTGGGATTATTATTTCATTTAATGAAGGTGGTTTTGTATCTTCTTTGTTGTCTCCACCATATGGAACTTCATTCTCCTGAATTTTCGAGTTGTCCAATTTCTCTGGTGCCTTGTCATCAATCAGCCCTACTGGGAATTCTTTTAGCAAATTTACATCTATAGTTTTTGCAGCAGTTGTCGAGTCAGGAGAAACAACAGTTGAAATGGCATTTGATTCCTTTTCCATGCCATCTATGACTGCCACCATTGTTGTTCCACATTCTTCCTCTTTATCAGAAACGGCACCCTCCTTGCCACTTACTTCATGTGCAGCTGCTTCAGTTCCCTTCACTTCAGGACTATTTTCCACATTAGTCAGTTTTGTCAATTCAGCTTGTTGCTTGTTATGTGGACTGCAGCACATAAACTCCGGTAGAATTCCCCTGGTCTCCCCTTCATCACTCTTCTGTGACTGGGATAGGATAGTTTGTTCAATTGCTGACATTCGCTGCTTATTCTCTGGCACAACCACCCCACTAGATTTGAACTCTCCACTGCCAACCTTGTTTTCTTGCTCTGCCACGTGAGACCCTCCATCAATTTCGACCTCCCTTACTTCATTTTCAGATTCCCTGTGCTCCTCTTTGATAATAATAGAAGACTTTGAAGTTTCCTTATCCTCCGAGTCACCTACAGAGTCCATCATTTGAGAAAGACAGTAACTTGGTTGTTCTCCTACCTCTATTTTTTGTACATCTTGGTTTACGGTAATGTCACTGGAAGCGATGAGATGATCTTCAGAATTTTTGGGCCCCACAGTTTCCTCACACTTCCTCATGATGAGTGAATCAAGCCTCTCCTGTAGAGCTACAAGCTCCCTTGCTAAGGATTTCCTGATATCCCTCATAGTTGGATGCAAGCCCTGGAGAACAAAATAACCAAGAATTGAATCAAGACACTTAATTTCAGAAAACAATTACAAAATTCTACAAGACAAAATGCCATAAAGAAAATTGATCATTGTACTGCTTATTGCTATGCCTAGTAGTAAGTAGACACAGAACTGCTGCTAAGCAAACAAATTGAATCAATCCTCCTGCATAACTTGAATCATGTACAGAAAAATTCATTTTTTCCTTTTCTTGTGCAAACGATTCAAGAGAAAGAAATGTGAGTCATTGTTATTTGCACCATGCATACGTACCTGGATAGCGTCCAATTTCAGCAGAAGGCTCATTATCATTTCTCCAATGACTAGCCTTTGCTGATTATTTTTCTGGATGTCAGAACAAGACTCAAGAGCATGAATCTTATCTTTAACCACAACTACTTGTTCCTGGACCGTAGCAATTTGCTTTAATTTCTTCAAGGGTTCCCATCTCCTCACTTCAAACCCACGATAAGCTGATTGTATAAGCAAGGCGGCTGCTTCATCTGATAAGTTCGTTCTCTGTCCTTTATTTTCATAAATTGCTGATCTGGCTACATCTGTTACTTCCTTTGACTTGGTTGCTTCATCAGCTGCCAAATCTTTAGCATCTCTTGCTCCTTGCTCCTCTTTATTTATGTATTTGTCATCATAAGTTTCAACTTCCTCTGCTTTTGGGCTTCTGAAGACCTCCTTTTGAAGATCTATAGTGGCAATTGGAGTCTGAGTTTGAGATTCATTCCTTGCTTTACCATCCTTGTTTTCAACATTTTTCCTCCGCACGACCTCTATGACGTTCCCTTCATTCTTATTTGCTTCTATATCCTTGCCGCTACTTAGAGCAACATTCTGAACTTGTGCGTCATGATGGATATTTGCTTCTAAATCTGATAAAGAAGAAGGGTTAGAAGTGTCCTTTGATGCCTCCTGCAGCTGCCTTTTTGACCCTGGAGGACTAGGAGACCTTGAGCCCGAACTTCCATTCTTCTTCTTAGGCAATGGGTCAACTCTTAAACAAATAGGAGGTAACTTTGATGCCTTTGGGGGGGATAAGGATTGTCGTTTTGCACAGATCCCAGAAGAGTTGCCACCTGGGTTACCTTCTGCATTTTTCAAAGAGGCAGTTCTATCTCTCTTACCAGTGCCTTCAGAACTTTCCTTCTCCCTAAATGCTTCCATTTGCTGCACTGGTATGGTTTTCTGATTAACCCCTTTCTTCTCCCCATGCATTTCCATTTGTTTGACCGGAGTTCTTTCTGTTTCTGAACTTACTTGGTCTCTAGAATTGTATTGGCCTTCTTGAAGTTTGCCAGAGCCATGGCTGCTGCTAGGTGATTTCACTGGGAAGAACTGGGCCGCGGAAGGTGGCTCGTCTACAGGTTTTGAAGATGAAATTGTCTGTGCATCATCTTTGATGGAAGTGTCATTCTGTTTGTTGTATGGTGGCAGCCAGAATATAGGATATGGAAATTGTTGCAAATTGTCCTCACTTTGGTGATTTTGAGTTCTCTTCTGATCGTCAGCTTGCGTGGAGGGTCCAAAGCTTTTAAAGTCAAGAGGAACCCAGCCATTCCACTCTCTTGGTTTTTCTTCTCGAGGCTTTACACACTCAAGAGGCTTCATAACTCGTGAAGCCCTCTCTGCGTTTGCCATTTCCGAGTCCACTAGTTTTCTATCTTCTCCATTCTTTATTTTGTCTGGTGGAATCCACACAACTGGGTATGGATAATTTCTCACCTGAAATGGAACCAAAGAGTCGCCTTCTTTCTTCTGAAAGTCAGGACCCAGCTCCTCCACCTTCACACTTTCATCTCTCTTCTGGTCATGGGTGTGACTCCGGCAACCACAGCAATGATTGTTGCTAGAGATGACCTTATCATATTCATATCTTGGTTGGTCCATCGAATAATATGGAGAAGGGACAAATTGTACAGGCATCGTTTCATGATATGGAGGATATCCATAGCACTGATACTGAGGTGGCGGAAAATGAGAACAAGGAGGTCTGGGACCGTAGTAACTAGTGAAGTTACCATGGCCGCCACAGCAGGCATGACACGGAACCGAGTACTCGAAGTTGTTTCCATAAGGCCAAGGTCCATAGAGAGCCAAAGATTTGGATGGATCAACTTGCATATGAGGTGGAATAGCCCCAAAGCTTGGATGATAATGTTGCATGGGAGGTACATGGTCTCCGCTCATCGGGCGTGAGTCCATGCATCTATACACAGGCATCATTTTCGGTAAAGCTTATTCAAACCAAGAATCCTTGGTAGATCTTTAGCAGGTTGAAATTCCAGACTCAAATACCACCAGAGATCGATGTATGATGTAACTGAAAAAGTTAAAACGCAGATCAGCATGAACGATTATTTTGAACATCAAAACAGAGCCAAACTTTTTTTTTTTGATCAAGGAGAGCAATAAAAGAACAAAGTCCAACATCTAGACATGGGCAACAACAGACACGAAAAGAGCAACATAGAAAGAAAAAACAAATTAATAGTAATAATAATAAACAAGTTGAAGGTGAATATACTCAATCCTGTTGGCTAATAGAAACGGAAGCCAAACAACTACCGGAAACCCAAAATGAATATACATTCAAAACGTCATGCTGAATGCTTGCCTAGTACTTGGTCTTCGATTTTCTTATTAACCGATAGCTTAAAAATGGGATAAATCTTATGTTGTTCTAGAGAAGAAACTATGCATGTTCTCTATACACAAGCAAAACCTTAAGAAATCCTCCAAAACCTCTCTAACAACAACTTAGTGCATTGTAAATCCACAAATTTTAGCAAGAAATGATTCCTACAAAGTTTCAAATCACTGACATTATTCGTTCACTGAACAAGAGTGTCCCTTTACATTTCAATAAATCTCCCACAGATCAACAAATAACAATATTATGAAATCAAAGCTAAGTAATCATCTACAAAGAAGGAGGATTCACTTACATTTTCTTTAACTTTAATATGAAGTAATAGAGAGAAAACAAAATGTCCAACCAAACGCTTCCAAAAATCCAATCGAGTCCGTTATCAGCGCGAATCGATCCACCAAACTAAAACCAAAGGCTTCAAATTCTTTAATCAACTGGTTTTGATTTTTCTGATATTGAACTTGTGTTAGATATTGCCTTTATATGCCACCTTAGGAAGAGGAATTTTCGACTCTTAAGACATGACAAGAACATCTTCTCCTCCCTTCCAGATGTTTCGCGCGCCTACGCCAACTAACGGTGAACTCTCTGGATTTTTCTCGCCACGTAGGACCTTCTATCAAAGCCTTCCGTGATTTCAAAAATAGCTGGATTTAACTAGAATTCTGTGTGGGCCCTTTAGTATTTAAAAGCTATTGTGCTGATCCAGGTGGCAGATTTATCCTTTGTTGTATTGGACACGATGGCCAACAGTTCCCAGCCCATTACTCTTTGATTCATTTATTCTTACGAGTAATCTCACACTGGTGCTTATTAATTCATCGTTGATATGTGGAATAAAAAAGGACGGGCTTTGACTTCAGATCAAGAAAAACGAGTTCCGAAGATTGCCTGAACTTAATTTCAAAATAAACAAAAAGAAGAAAGGTTTGTCATTGTAAAAGCAAAGGGAGAAAATAAAATAAAAGGTTTTTTCTACATGGGCTAATTCAATATCCTCCCAAGCCCAATATAATACGAAGCACCTGGGCTGGACTCAGTTCCGGCTCATATACCCCATTCAGGTTAAACAAATACCCTGCAGCGGGCATCTCCTTGATTTTTCCCGCCCCCGCCCCCACCCCCGCCCCCGTCCCCGTCCCCGTCCCAAACAAAAGCTGTCAGACGTTCCAATCTCAGGCCATCACTCTCTGCGTATATTATCGACCAAACTGAAAGTACTTTAGCGAGCCAAACAGCATAAATATTTATGGAAGGGGAAGTCAGTTGCAATTTGCAAAAAACAGTCTCTTTTTTCCTCTCCCTCTATATTAGGATTTACAAGTTGATTTGCCCGCGCGCTGCGCTTAGTTTTTTTTATGTAGAAAACTAATTGATTTTTTATGTGTTGTAATTAATTATTTTAATATTTAATTAATAAAATTGTAATAGATCAAATCTTTTAGAAATAATTTTTTTTCCGTTTAAAAAGAACAGTGTAATCGAAACGCAGGGGAAATGGTCTGTATATTTTTTAATTGTAGATAACTTGGGTAAATTTGTCTATCCATTTTGTTTATAAGTTGCTTTTCAGATCTAAAATATTAATCATTTTTTTTTTAACAAAAACAATCTAAAATCCAAGAATCAAATTTTTCTAAGAAATAAGTTTAAACAAAAGAGGACAAAATTAGAATTAAAAGGCAAAATTCTTTATTTTATTTTATAAGATTTATTCCTCATATTATTACATTAAAAGTATTTAAGAACACTTATATTATTTTTTTGTTTTTTAAAAAATCCTAGGTCATTTTTTTCTGTCTATATATATATTTTCAGGTGCTAATATTAAATAAATATTAAAATATATAATTAGTCTCACATATTTATAAGAGAAAAAAACCTAAATAAATGACAAAAAAAAATAAATATACATAGATTGAAAAAAAAATTAACTTGAGAGATAAATAAAAAAAATCTAAAAAACAACAAAGATAAAAAAAAAATATCAATTTTAAAATGATCATCAACACAAATTACAATGTAAATATTTAAAAAAAACCTTAACAACAGTGGAAATAATAAAAATTGGTGAGGCCATAATTATTGTTATAAAAAATATTCCATTATTTTTTATTTTATAAGATTTATTACTCATATTATTATATTGAAATTATTTTAGAGCAATGACAGTAATGTTTTCTCCCAAAAAACATAAGTTATATATATATATATATATATATATATATATATATATATATATATATATTAAGGCACTAATATTAAATAAAGATCAAAAAATATAATTAGCCTGACATATTTAAAAGAAAAGAAAACTAACAAATAATCCCTATGATTATTTTGAATATCTTATCTATAATAATTAGAAATTCCAAGACCTAACAATATTAACAAAAAAAGCAATTAAAAAATAAAATAAATTACAAAAAAAAAAAAATATTATTAGATTTTAAGAAATTATTTGACCTGAAGGAAAAAAAAAGGAGAAATTATAATAATTATTAATTCTCAAATGATCACCAGCACATATTAAAATTTGAATATTAAATAAAAAGAACTTAATAACATTGGAAATAAAGAGAAAATGGAAACAAATACTAAGAGCATGTACATATAAACATAGACAGAAATAGGAACTATATAAGAAATATGTATAAGAAAATAAAGGAACTAAAATAAAATTCAAGATTAAAAGTATAAGGGATAAAACGAAAAAAAAACATATATAATAAATTTATTTTGAAGGACAAAATTGAAATAAATCTAAACATTGATACCGATGAAATTAAATAATTTAAAACAAAACCGGAAATTAAAAGAATTATGATCGAAATGAAACTTGAATCTATAATTAATTTGCATGGAAGGATAAAATTGAAAAAAATCAAGCTTTGATACCTAAAATATTAAGGATTTATAATAAATTTGCATGGAAGGATAAAATTGAAAGAAATCAAAACTTTGATACAAAAAATATTAAGGATTCAAGACCAATCCAAAAATTCAAAGAATGAGAACCTAAATGAAACTACAATATATAATCAATTTCAATTGAAGGACAAAATTGAAACAAATCAAAACCTATATAATAGCAATAAGGACCAAACAAAACGAAATTGAAAGTTCAGGGACTGAAATGAAAAATGAGAAAAAACAGTTGCGCTGACGTTAGCTTGCGCAGGCAGGAGAGAGAAAATGGGGGATTCAAACGACCATTGACACGTCTCTGACCACCTTATCATCACACGCGCCGCACCAGTGGGAAGATAACAAGTCTGAAAATCATTCTAGATGCCGGTTGGGTATTTTTGGACGCCGGAATCTGCCGCACGCTCCTTCCGAAACATGCATGAGCACGGAAACGGACAGTGTGTCCGGCAACGTGCCGACAGTAATTCGGCAGTAAAAATAATTAAAAAATGATAAATTATTGGCTCACCCCTCCCCAGACCTGTTTTTTGTCCTTATCCAGGGACTAAAACGTTATTGCATTGTGAAAAAAAAATAAAATAAAAAACATAAACCGGCCAAGCGAACTGGACCGTATCGGACCGAAAGTGTGCAATTACCATGGAACCCCTCAACCTAGGTGCTTTTTTTGGTCTTTTTCGAGGGACAATTTCGTTATTACACTGTGCGAAAAGGTAAAAAAGAAATAGACCGACTGAACCGACTAATCTGACCGAACCGAACCGAACGAAACCAAACCCACCCGAAAATTGAACATTACTATTGAAGTCCACAGTGCTTTGTCTCTTGGTGAACAGTAGAATCGACTCGCGAGCTGTTTTAGCTTTTAAGATAATAATACTCTTCAAACGAAGTGATGGGGCGAGCCAAGGAAGGCCCGAAATTAGCCAGAAGGAAGAAGATGATCACCTTTAAAGCAATTAAACAGTATGCAATTGTTTCTTTCTCTTATTATTTCAGTTCCCTCTCTAATTTTAGCTCTCTTTTAACTAATTTTGTTGCTTCATCCCTTGTTAGACATAAAGAAGAAGTTTTGAATCCAAAGAGAAAAGATTTGTCCCTCGAAAAGCTCCCAAGAAATGTGTAAGCTTTTATGTCTACAGCTATTGCTATGATTGTTATTTTTTCTTCTAGCTAGTAAAATAAAAACAAAAACTTGGAGCTCAAGTAATTCTCCCCCCCGCCCCGCCTCTTCTTCTCTTTTGTTTTTCTGTACAGGCCACAGGTTTCTTCAGCTCTCTTCTTCTCTTACAGCACAGCTTTGGGGCCTCCATACAGGGTTTTGGTGGATACCAACTTCATCAATTTCTCTATTCAGAATAAAGTTAGTGTTTAATGCAATTGCCAATTTTTACTTCCATCTGATTTTGATTAAAAAATTGTCAAACCAAACCTTGTTGTATGCTCATCCTACGGAATTGAAATTCTGGCCCTTACGGTTTGCTGCTTTTTGATTTGTAGTTGGATTTACAGAAGGCGATGCTAGACTGCTTGTACGCGAAATGTGTGTTCGCTAGCCTCTGCTTTATTTTATTAGCTCTAAATTATATGCTTTTGATTTAAATATCATCTTAATTGTCTGAGTAACAAGACTGGCTAGGGAATGAGATGAAGTCCGGAGCTTATTTTTACTGCTTGTCTATTGATATCTTTCACTTTTTGGATTTGAAGGCACGCCTTGTATCACGGACTGTGATGGCGGAACTTGAGAAGTTAGGCCAGAAGTACCGTGTGGCTTTAAGGTATGATTTCATGCTGCTGAGTTTTGCGATTGATATTTTTTTTTCTGCTATTTTTTGCATCAAGAGTCCAGGTTGTTGAATTTGTCTACGGAATCTGCTTGTAAATTTTGTCACTTAATGTTGCACATATACAATGTTATTTCTTTGCAATATGGAGGCCAGCAACTGGTTCTCTGCTGTTCAAATGTCATTTATTTACAAGAATTTTGATGATGGATATTTGTGTCTGTACAGGATTGCTCAGGATCCACGTTTTGAGAGAGTACCCTGTGTTCACAAGGGAACTTATGCTGATGATTGTATTGTTGAAAGGGTTACCAAGGTACTAATCTGAAGCTTTTATCTTTGGCTTATTCCCCATGTTGAGTGTTGTTTCCTCTCCAGACAAAGCTAGATGCCATTAGCAAGTTATTTGCCAAGTTGAATTTGCTAGGGAGATGATCTATCATTTTCATTAAATCTGGACTGTTAACTTCAAATGAATGGTTTGGATTATATGACTCGACAAATGTCCACCACTTCCTTCTAGTATGGAAAACAGCCTGATCACTTGCTAACTAATAGAAAAAGAAGCTGACCATTTATTTTAAACCCTATGGCTTGGATTTAGCAAACATGGCACATCATGTTGCGAGGAGCACAATGATCAAACTTATTTTAAACCCTACGGCTTGGATTTAGCAAACATGGCACCTCAGGTTGCTAGGAGCATAAGGATCAAACTTATTTTGAACCCTACGGCTTGGGTTTAGCAAACATTGTACCTCATGTTTCTAGGAGCATAAGGATCAAACCAGATTTCTAGGTAGCAAATCCTCACATTGTTTGCACAATTACAGAAGTTGGAGAAAAATATTCTTTTAAACATTCATGGCCATCAGTTTTTTCTGTTCTATGAAAAGCACTAATCTTTATTTTGAAAAAAAAAAGATACAAAATAGTGGCAATTTGCAAGGAATAATCCTGTAGTATTTTGAAACTTTTAAAAAGGAAAATACATGAGTGCCCTTGGTGGCTTAGAATTAGGTGTGTAAATAAATTAAGGGTGCTGTAGTAATTGTATAAGTTTGTGTCACGAATCAAAAGAGGAAACAAGAGGAAGACGACTAGAGGAAAACAGAAATAGATTTTGAATTTCAAATTAGCAGTAACCTAAGCGACTGCGTTGGTGCAGCTTCTTTTTATTTCCAGTAGCTAGACTTGTAATGGATGCCACGTTGGCACATGCACTAATTTCCTTTATATTCGTATTGTTAGTAACAGAAGGGACACACAAGAAATATACCAGAATTCAGAATCCTCTCCCCTGCTCCTATTCTCTGGCTCACGCATAGTGCGTGTTCAACTTATTCTCTCTCTTACTCTCCTTCTTCCCCAAATTTCTCTCTGTTTTCCCTGCAAGAACTTCTAACCTGCAACAAATTGGTATCAGAGCCTGTCGTCTTCGGATTCAACAAGATGGCACCAGAAACTAGATCCCAAGACGCAAGAAGGGTGGATGATTTTCAGGAAGTTACAACACAGAGGATCAATGGCATCGAAGTTAAGCTTCAGGCTCAATCGGATGACTTGTCCCAGCTTAAAACCATGATGATGGAACTAGCCACCCAACAAATCGCAATCAAACAAGCACTGCAAACCCTGTCAGGTGAAGCCAGTTCTTCACAAAAAACACCACAGTCCTGAGCACCCTGCTGCGGTCATGGAATCAGAATGGGTAGGAGAAGGGTCCCAACCTGTGTACCGATCACGCAGGCCCAGAAGGGATTTTCCCACATTTGAAGGAGAGGAGGTGCATAAATGGTTGTATAAATGCAACCAGTACTTCGACCTTGAGGAAGTGCCCGAAACTGACAAACTGAAGTTGGCCTCTTATTACCTGGATGGCATGGCGCTTTATTGGCACCAAAACTACACTCGCAACTTAGATGGACAGGAGGTGACTTGGGCAGAGTATGTGGATGCCCTATGCTGTCGTTTTGGGGGACAGAAGGACCCATTGGAAGAGCTTACAGAGCATAAACAGGAGGGGAACCTTGAAGAATACATCAGAGACTTTGATGTATTATGGAACCAGGCACAAATCTCCGAGAAGCAAGCCTTGGTGTTTTTCCTGGGAGGCTTGGAGGTAGAAATCAAGAATTTGGTAAAAATGTTTGAACCGAAATCCCTCAAGCAAGCATACAACCTAGCTAGGCTTCACAACAATACACTCACCCACCGAAAAATAACCCCTCATTATCCAAGGTCACCGGATCAGATACATTCCCATTCACCTCCTATGAAACCTAACTACCCTGCAAACACACCCAAGGCAGAAATCAACCCTTGTGAGAATTCTTCACAACCATTATTACCCACCCCTACGACCTTTCACCCCAGCAATAACAACTCATATTCTGGCCATAAACCATCCAAACCAATCAGAACCAAGGAAATGGATGACAGGAGGGCCAAGGGCCTCTGTTTTTGGTGTGATGAGAGGTTTGTACCTGGGCATAAGTGCAGAAACCGAAGGCTATACTCCTTATGCATAGTAGATGATGATGGAGACGATATAGAGGAGGAGGAGAATGGTTAAAAAGGGTTTAGCTGGAGGTTTCCTCAGTTTAACCTTGAGGACAAGGTTGAAGCCACGGAGGGGGTATTGTCACGAATCAAAAGAGGAAACAAGAGGAAGACGACTAGAGGAAAACACAAATAGATTTTGAATTCCAAATTAGCAGTAACCTAAGCGACTGCGTTGGTGCAGCTTCTTTTTATTTCCAGTAGCTAGACTTGTAATGGATGCCACGTTGGCACATGCACTAATTTCCTTTATATTCGTATTGTTAGTAACAGAAGGGACACACAAGAAATATACCAGAATTCAGAATCCTCTCCCCTGCTCCTATTCTCTGGCTCACGCATAGTGCGTGTTCAACTTATTCTCTCTCTTACTCTCCTTCTTCCCCAAATTTCTCTCTGTTTTCCCTGCAAGAACTTCTAACCTGCAACAGTTTGTAAATATAAATAGAAAAGAAAAGAAAAGAAAAACAAAAAAAGAAAGGAAATAGATCTGAAAATTGAGAGAGAGAATCGGGAAGAGAGAAAGAAAGAAGAAGAAGATGAGAAAAGAGGGAAAGAGAAGAGGAGGAGAAAAGAAGAAGGAGAAGTAGTTATTAAGGTAATGTGTATGTTTTAATATGTATAAATGTGATTATTATCTACGATTTTTGCTTGTATTGATTGTTAGGGTTTGAGGATTTTATTTGTGTTTGATTGAGGAATTAAGAGAGATGTTAAGGGTTGAATGTGTTGGGTAATGGTTTAATTAGTTTGATTGTAGATGATTTTGAAGTTTTGAGATGTTTGGTTTAAGAAAATATTGAGAAAAATGGTGAAATAATGTTGAGAAATTTCGAAAATCCCTTGCTGGAATTCTGGGTTAAGGTTGAAGATGATGAAAATTCATTTTGGTCCTTTTTGGTGAAAACTACAGTTTAGTCCCCTAAATTTGAAAAATTTCAGTTTGGCCCCTAGAGTGAAATTGGATATTCTGGACAGAATTGAGGATGAATTATGGACAAGATTTTAGGATAGCTATGAATTTATAAAGTGTTCAATTTAGTCCTTCAATTTGATAAAATTACAATTTGACCCTAAAAATATAAGAAAATTTCAGAATGGTCCCTAAGAGAAATATTAGTATTTCAGATTGGTTTGATGGATAATTGAAGCTCATTTGATGGATTAATATCAATTTTACGAATTGTGTATTTGGAATTAGATTTCGGAAGAAACTGTTGTTTTAGGTTTTTGCGAAAAATGGATAGTTTGATTCAAAAACACATAGGATTATGATTTGAACTCTTAGATATGTTATTAAAGGTATTTTACTTCTTTTGAGTCATTTTTGAGTATATCTTCTTTTATATATTTAGATAATCCTGATATTCTACCCGCGGGACATCAGTAAAGTTTCGTCAACATTGAGCTTCTGAACCTTGTTTGTTTTTAAGTCAGGTGAGTGGATAATATTTAATATGCATGAAAAATAGTATAAATATTTGAATTTGCTAGTATGAATTGGATTATGCTTTTTGATAATATATACCTTGATTAATATTCTTGATACAATAAAGCATAATCATTTGTTGAATATACGTTCTTGATATGAACCTATATCTGTTTGTGAATTGATAGCTCCTCATTTGATTGATACCATGAGTTGAGCCTTGAGATATGAATATGTTTGTTTGATTATAAGATATACCTATGGTATGCCAGTCAGAATACCCATGCTAACAGGGTAGTGTTAGCCTCTGTGCACATCGTATCTGAAACCCTAGTTGGTCGGGGGAGTCACCAACCTGTGTGGACTGATCATCTCACAGTACGGAGCCTCATGCTCATTGCATTTTGATTTTCTGACGAGCTTTACCTATACACTCTTGTTATGACCTATTTGAGAAACTTGAGCCGATTCGATAATATATTTCTCATTGCTATATTATCTCGTATGTGTATATTGGATATTATCTACTCACTGAGTTGTTGAACTCACCCCCTCATTATTCATTATTTTCAGGGTCGTAGCTTGCTAGCAGGTCATTTTTGTCCTACTCTTGGAACTTGCTATTTTGGTTGTAATTGATACTTTTGTTCATATGTCTAGTTAGTGCTCCACAATTACAACTGTATGTAATCAACTCTTGTATAAAGACAATCGAATTATGTTATAAAGTTTACTTTGTTATTTCCGCTGCGTTAAATTCTGAAGTTGAATGATAAGTTTGGGTTCGCATAGGTGTGGAACCTTGGAGGGGCACCATGCCTATGTGCCGGTCACGGATCCGGGAATCGGGTCGTGACAAATCCATTCTGTGATTGTATTTCAAAGTATTTTAATTTGTTTGTTATGGATACTGCCTTTCATTATAGTTAGTTTGCAGTTTATTCAACATGTTTTTTAATGTAACTAACTAGATGTTTTTTAATGTAACAGCACAAATGCTATCTTGTTGCTACATGTGATCGAGATTTAAAGCGAAGGATCCGCAAGGTACCTTTAAGTGAATGCTCTCTTGCTGTGCATTTGAAATGAAACTGGTTCTGATATGAAGTTGCTTGTTTGCTGGCAGATCCCTGGTGTGCCAATCATGTACATCACTCAACACAAATACTCGATTGAGCGGTTGGCTGAAGCAACAGTAGGTGGAGGTAGGCCCCCATGACTCGTGTTTTGCAGAAACATCAATTTGGTAAATATTCTGTGCTGATATTGATTAGACTGATTTCATGACTGACTTGTGTCTTCTGCTGCAGCTCCAAGGTATTGATAAGTTCCCAGAATGGGAGAAGAGAGGACTTTGGCTGAGGCTCTTGAATGTTATAATCGATGTCCCTCGCCATGTGGTGACACTCTGGAGTGTAGTTGTCTCCTACCTCCGAATGAGGGTTGCAATTTTGATTCTTTTCTATGATGAGAGAAAATATTCACCGCAATGCAACTGTTTTTAGCCTTTTCACTCTGTTTCATTGCCCTATATGTCTATATCATGCTCACCGTCTGAATCCTGTATTTGTATCTAACCCTTCAGAAGCTTTGCCATGCTCCTGAATTTGGTGATATCGCGTGATGATATTCTTTATTTGAAGGCTGGGTCTAATGTCGATTTAAATATGGATTTGGACAGTGTTATATCCTGCAATCAGGGCTAGAAAAGAGCAGTTAAAAGAAGGAAATGCTCGAGAGTTCATGAAATTACAAAATACTCGCTCAATTCTTCTTTCATTGTGGTTATGAATGTGATAGCTTCTACAATGGGGTGAGAAAAATGAAAAGAAAAGGCAAATTAGTATACACTTGATGCACTCGCAAACGATAATGACGCAGGGATGCAGTTAGTTACATACAAACCCCTTCATATAAATGATACAAACACATGCATCCTTTTTGCCAAATAAAAGAACTGATGAGGAAAAATCAACTATAAAAGAATTATCAAACTAGACTCCACCTCCAAATGCTGAATGTTGCCCACAGTCGGACGGGTGAATTTAATGCTATAAAGTTTCTGACGCAGACATTGTCGAGTTTGAATTTTCTGTGTCTTCTGGCGGGGGCTTCACGTATTTTCCCAACACTTTTTGACGGTGTTTTTTCCTCATTCTTTGTTGTTTGTCCCTGCTTTGTTGTCTCCTCTTCTCTTTCTGATGATTCTTTAGATTCCTCTCTTTCTCAAATACACCTTCCCATACAACCTCACCTGTTGATGGCCATAACCACCTTCCCCTGGACCGATCAGAATCTGCCTCTTCAGCCAAGTCCTCATCCATGCTCTTAAGAATGCTGTACGAGAACCATCTAGCCCACATCTTGCCTCTGCGGCTCTTGACCACGTGTTGCTCTTTCATCAAGCCAGTCTCAGGATTCACGTACACCATCTGTCGCGCGCTGTGGTATGCCCAGACATTTATGAGCAGCTCAAGAACCCGGGAGTAGCAATGTTTATCCTGCAATACATGAAAGAAAAAAAGAGGTCTTGCGGTTATCAAAAGGATTGCAGATCTATCTGTCCATTTTGAGGGAATTTAAAATGACTAGTTGACTGTTAAAGCAGCATATCCCACAAACAATAATCCCACACAAACAGAATTTGCCAACCGATTATTATCAGCACCAAGTGAGGTAAATGGTATTGCTGTAGTTATTCAACATAAACTTAAAGGGTAAACTGAACTTCAGTTGAAACTGCAGTCCAGCACTTTGGGTTGCAGAGTTTCTCCAGGTGAACTCGTTGAAAACCTAGACCTCAACTCATTATAGTACCCAAACTAAATTCCAAGAACAGACAAGTTACATGCTTGCAGCACAGAAAACTCATCATCTACACTCGAAGTTACCTTAGCTGGACTCAGATAGCATCGCCCACTTCGATGGTGCTCATCATACATATGTGCATCCAAAGCATCCACAAACATTCTGCACTCAACAGTCCAAATCAGCATTTGAACCAGCTTACCCTTTGAATTTTTGAATTACTAAGGCCAACAGAAGCAACTTATCACACCTTGAAAACATTACAAACTCTAGGAAGGACCTTGTTGGCAAAGCAAAACTCAACATGACAGACCATGTATCCCCATCTTCAGGCATGGATGGTAAAGAGTCCAAATCATGCTTGATGCCGTACATCCTCTTAAGAGCCTCAGAAAAAGCTAACCTTCAATCACCAACAAATAAATGGTGGAAATCAGCTAAAAGAATACAGTTGTTGAGATTCACATAATAAATCTTGATATAAACAGCATAACTCTTACTTGCAATTCCCAGCATTTATAGCATCACAGAAAGACCAAAAGTCCCTCCGTAAGTGACTTCTTGGATCTGTGTCCATGGGAACCCAAAAGTAAAGTGAGTCTCGATGCTTTTGCGTTTCAATAGCATCTACCAATGCCTTTTCAGCAATCCTAGACAAAGATGCCTGTTTATACCCCAGAATAAGAAAAAGTTCATTGAATGTATGAAATAAATTATGAGATTGCATTTGTTTAACAATAAACTCATTGCTTGCATAGATTACAGAGAACCGAAATGGTAACTACCCATAGTAAAGGTAATGGACAGATAAAATTTGGGACTAGAATCCCAGGAAAAATATCATCAATTTAGCTCAATTCAAAGACCAATCACATTTGTAACTAGAGTTGCATAGGATGCATCAATTGATCTGCGCAACTGCCACAAGCGCTCAGAAAGCTCAAGTGGTTGTGAGTAACCTTGTGTTTTCCACATTTTACAGTAGAGCCAGAATCTGACCATGTTCTGGCAATATCAGTCTGAATGACCAAAAATGCAGGATTAAAGACCAATATCAGATCCTAAAATTGGCATGCAAGGCAGAGCAAACAGCATCACAATAAGAATACAGGGTAGACAGAAAATAGGGAATCATATACCTTCCTTGCCGTTGCTCTCCAAGATTGAAACCCTATCCAAGAATTCTTGTGAATATGGTCAATTCGATTTGCGATTGCAAAAAAAGCTCCATAATCACCTAGAGCATCTCGATAATATGAGTTGCTGAGAAGTGACAGACGGGATGGTGCATCAATGTCATCTGTCCCGGGTCTTCGACCTTTTGTGGACTGCAACCATGGTCAGTATACAAAATCAGCCGGGAAACCAAATTTATAAATTCTAACTGCAAAAGCAAGCTCCATAAATAAAAGGTGCCACATGGTTTGGTTACAATTGCAAATGCATATGCGACTAAGGGATTCAAATTCCTTCAATGTGAGATGAGCAAAAGATTCTGAGCAAGTGTTTATCAACCAAGATCATTTTGCAGGTAAAACACACTATAGTGCTGAAGAATATGCAAATATAGAGCTTTCAGATAGATAAATAATGATATTCCTGACCATTTACCTTTTCCTCAACTTGCTAAATGTGGAAGATTAAGATTGAAAGTTCAAACAATAAAAGAATCTTTAAACTCAGCACAGAAGTTTTTTACCCATAAGCTACATGTTAAGAGAGGGTGATGTCAATCATGTTGGGAACAATCATCTGACAGGACACAAAAGCCAACTAAATCTCAGAAAAATAGAGATGTTGTACACACGGATTTCCAGTATAAAACACAGATGCAAACTCACCAATCCTATTCCACGATAAAGTGAACTTAGATGAAGAAAAGACCAGGTTCCTTCCCCAAAATATGGTTCATATATGCATAACGGTTGCCCTGTCCTCAAAAGTTCTCCTTCATCCCTTTCATGTAAATCATTCTTGGACCTATCAGCCCTCTTGGCACTTCTATATACTTCCTCCCATGTTCCACGAGGTTGATCAGTTCTTTCTTTTAGCTGCCAGATATCAAAAAGGTCAAATTTTACAAAGGATGCACTTCAATAATGTAAAACAGGAAGACCTAGTGCATCAAAATTTACTCTTAATATTTATCACAGCACAAACTCTTACCTCTTCTTCCTCTCTTCTCTTTCTAGTATTGAGCATCAGAGTATTTTTCTCTTCCTCCCAAATGTCATATGAGAATGAATCATTGGTAGCGGCAATTAAACCAGAGCTCTCTCTTTGCTCATGGTTCCACTGTTCCTCAACCTTGATTAAATATTTAGAACTTTTCAAAGCCATGTCTTCATGAGTTGAATTTAGAAATGCTTTAAATAGATTCCAGCACCACTCTTTTTTAAGTTTTGGAGGAATTTCTTGAACAGACTTAGGAAGTGCAACTTCTGATGGAAGATTAAGAGCATTTTCAAGTAGTGTAGCATAGCCTTCAATGGTTTCTAGAACCATCAGGTTTTTAGCTGTACTTTTTCCTATTGAAGCAATGTTACGTGCTAGAGGTGATAATGTCCCTTTGGAGATCACTTGCAATACAATCTGAGTCAGAACCTTGAGATTTTCCTTAGGAAAAAGATAGCCATTCACCTTGTCATCAACCTAATTGTTATTGCTAAAAAAGTCAGTAGTTTGCTTAATAGACATAGGTGTAAACAAGAAGATGATTCATTATAATGTAAAATAAAAATCTGATACCAATAACGTTTTATTGATCACTGTCTATTGGGTATTTCAAAAAGCTGATAAAAACATTACCATTGCCAAAAAGAAATGAAGAAATGCTAGTTTCCAGGGCCACTGACTTCAAGGAAAGGCAGTGACTATATCAATTTGGACAAAAATTATGTCTCAGTGCAAATTGACTTGAAGAAGCCATTAACAAAACAGAAAAACAGTCTTAATGAGGCAACAACATTTGCTATAAATGAATGTTCCTGATGTGACGACAAGAAATGAGCACCCTATATGGGGATATAGAGAAGAGTGAGTAAGATTAGATAAAGATATACAAATTTGGCAAATAAATAAGAAGTCATTGCCCTGGTAAAGAGAGGCAATCTAGTTCATACAAGCACAAGGATCAGAATAGGTTAGGCAATCTAATTCATACAAATATAAGGATCAAAATAAGCCTTATAAGAAATAAGGCTTAGGTTATGAATAAGCCCCAATGGAATAAGACTTCTTATTCATCAAGAAAAATGAGTCTTAACAGAGCTGAAAAGGCAGGAAAAAACAGAAAAACTAGTGATCCGCTCTAAGTGATGGAGATAGGCTAGTTGAGCTGACACCATGCAGGAATGTGAGATCATCTTTCAAATCGTCCACTTAAATTAATGTACTTTGTGAATTCAATCTGTTTGTGCATGAAAAATAAAGATAAAAAATCATTACGGCTTACATATTTCCCAATCATGGAGAGATCTGGGGCTATGATGGGTTTTCCGATGGACATGGCTTTCACCAAAATTTCAGGAAAAGACTGCTCCTCAAGGAAGGATCCGTATACCACAAGATCAACTGCACTAAGGGCACTACTCACATCACTATCAACAGCAAAGTACTTTACAGTACCTCTTGGATAACTCAAGTTAACAGCAATAGCCTGAGGAAATAAAGAGATCACAGAAGTTGGCATCTATTTTTAGATGTAATAAACTCCAGGCATGCATCTAAATCATACCTCAACTGCCGCACTGTAGTTACCAGTAGAATCCCCACTTAAAACAATGATTTTGAGATTAGAGTTTGAATTACTATCTAATGGAAAGTCTTGCAAAAGTGGTAACAGAGCCTTCAAAACAAGCGCCTGCTCCAGCCACAAACCCCTGTACAAAAATTGACTTCCCACAACTGCAACGACAATGTCAGTGGGCTCATAGCCCATCTTCGCACGTATATCATCATTGTACAATGCCTTTGCAGTATCTGCTTCCCATACTTCAGCAGGGGAACCGGGAATAACATAATAGTTTCCAGTGTCAAATGCAGAGTACATCATCTGTTTGATATGCAGAAATGGAGATAAATGCCAACTTCAGCTCCAGTGTTAATAGCATGAACATTGAGGACAGCATCACAACACAATAACATCACAAAACATTAAGTTGCTTATTGCTATGTATAGGATTTGTTTTTTAAAAAATAAAGGTCAGATTTATTGGGGAGTTTCATTCTATCTGCATATCCAGATTAACCCCATGGAATTTTCAGATGGTGTCCACAAGGTGACGACTTAAGAGTCAATTACCGGAAGGACATGATTTGGGAAGACAACTACAGTGGCCCGGTTGAAAGCTTTTCTCCAATCATTCAAAAGCTCAATTTGCCAACTTGAAGTGTACTGTCTTGAACGAATAGCGAGTGCTCTTTCATGGATGGTCCAAATAAGTGGCACTGACTTGAAAGGTTCCTGCATAAAACTGGTAAAGTGAAATCATTCATGTTAATTTGACTCAGACAAGTAGCATCTCACATAAATTAACTAAAGTACTGACAGCTTTTATCCTCATAAATACATTTCAACTACAACGAAGTAACAAAGTTGTGCCCCATCATATTCAGCACACTGAGCATTTTAATTTGCACATGCTGTCAAGTCTTAGGCATTGGGGCGATTTATGATTCCTGGGTAAAGATAGCATCCTCAAATCATTACAATACTAAAGAGGTTTATCCTAATTGACTGCTAATGAAAGGCTAATCACATGGGATTTCCCAAAAAAATAAAATGATTGAAACAGAGAAATGGGTAAAAGAAAGCGTTTGAGTCGAAGCATAATTTTGGAGATACATCTATTATTTGAGAGAAAAGATGGTAATATATCTTACCAAGAGATAACACTCCTTGTTTCAAGAGAATTCACAAGTATGCCATCATAGCTGCAAAAAGATACGTCAAAATTCAATGCAACCAAAAGCCTTCAAATCCAATGACACAAACCATACTCAATTTTTTTTCTTTCAAAAAAAGATGATATTCAAAAGCTCATCACGTTTAAAAAATCCAGTAGAATGTCATCCATACTTTAGCCAATCAACAGCAATTTCAAGTTTGTGGCTAATTTGAATGATGGTAACCGGAAAACCCATGCTCTTCCAAATGTTTTGCACAGGACCATCACGTAGTGTATAAACCTGCCAAAAATGTTGCAAGAATTTGATGCCAAGAAGAAAGAAGAATGAAACATCATTAATCTAATAAATTCTTATACAATTTAATGGAGAACCACAAGTACTTAAAAAATTCAAAAAAAGAAATATGCACAAGTGTTGCTCGTCAGTTCGCTTTTTGCTATTCACTAAACAATCGGCAATAAAAATTGAAGAACCAAAATACATACATGAATTATGTAGCCAATCTCTTGCAATGCAGTAGCAACGGTTACCATTAACAGCTGCTGCGGATCAACCAACAGATCCGCGAGCACCTGAATTAAAAGCATAACTCAGGCCGCAAGTCAACCAAAAAAAAATAACAAAAGGGACAGCAATGGATTAGCAAATAGTAGCGGAAACTAACCAATGCAAGCTGCGGTTTCCTGTAAGGAAAACGACTTAATGTCCCGTTGGTAAATGACATATTCATCTCTCTGTTCTCTTTTTGAAACTTTTGTAATAACTTCAAAGGTTCAAACTTGATACCTTCACCAAAATCTAACCCACCAACCTCCTTCAAATACAACAAATCCTTATTAATCAACTCCACTCCCCTCCATGGAGAAAAGCCTAGTTCAGATTTCTCAACAACAGAACCAGGCAAAAACATCTGAAATAGAACTACAAAGAAGAGAAAAACAGCAACAGTACAAATCCATTGAATGTAATCTAACTTCTTGAAAAGCAAGAAACGAGAAAGTCTCGATCTGGGTCTATACAAAAAAGGGTTTCTTTCAGTTCTACCAGCTGAATAAGAACGAATAAGATTGTTGCTGTCTCTTTTGAAGGAGACCCCTCCACTCTCTAATGAGCCCATTTAGAGTTCCATAAAAAAAAAATCAATTTTTGCCTCTCAATACAGACATGCAGATAAGCTAGAGGGGAGGCAAATTGGAGAGATTGCAAGATGCTTGTGAGTTTTCTCTTTCTTTCTTTTGTTTCTTGGTAATATGATGCTTGTGAGTTGAGTTATACTGAGGATGAGAGAGAGAAATAGAGAGGTAGTGAGAGGTCAAAATGGGGACTTTCTTTCTTTTATTGGATTTTGAATGGGATTTTCATGTCCTCTTCTTACAGTGATTCACACAGCTAAGAAATCGGTGAGAAACTCTATTTCACACACACACACACACAAACACAACATCATCGCCTTTTGAATATAAATATAAATATTACTCTATATATTTAAAATAATTAGGTGTATCAGCTCAACCTTTTAACTATGTTCATGTAAACAATAAAAATAATTTAAAAAAATGATATCTTATAGTTTAGACTATATTATAATTATCTCTCATAGTTAAAAGAAATTAATATATATATCCTGAATAACCATAAAATTATATAAAAGATATCATAAACTCACACAAATATTATATTCTCTCTTTAATTCATAATTTTTCTTTTCAAATTATTTTTTTCTTTTTTCTCATAACGTTCTATATCAAATCAAAATTAAAATCGAATATTTTTAATTAATTTTTTTATTGTAGATTCTTTTTTTTTCTCGTAATTAGATTTGTATTTTATATATATATATAAAAAAAAAAACACCATATTGTAGCTTAGAAATAAGCTTGAAAGTTGGTTACCGTCAACTCTTCGAAAATGTTTGGCAGTGTTTTAAAAAGATTTTTGAAAATTTTGAAAAACAAATATTTTAAATTAAATTTTTATATGTTTTTAGATCATTTTCATGCGCGGATATCAAAAATTATTTTTTATAAATAAAAAAAATATTATTTTGATATATTTATAAATAAAAAACACTTTCAAAAATAACTTCAACCACACCCTAAAAGATGCACTTTTTATTACCAACTATTTAAACTTCTCCCTCCCATAATTCTATCTTCACTCTCATCTTGCAAATTACCAAGATGTCAAACCTAAAGGGAAGATACCAAAATCTTGGTTACAGAGAGGCCTTTACAAGAAACCACCATTACTTGTAAAAGAGCTAGACCTGGTTTTATCAGAATCCTGTATCAAACAACCAGCAATCTTCAATCTCTCAAGAAAAATTATTAAACATATTTTTCTTGATTTATGATCATGAATATTCAGTAAAAAATAGTTTTATATTTTGTTTCTTGCTTCTAAATTTCTTACAAAATTTAATTCGAATTGTTTTTTCTTTCATGTAAATTATCAAGACATAATTTTAATATTTGTTATTAAAATTTATTTTTCATGATAAGTATTTTTATTTAAAAGATAATATTTTAAATAAAGAAAAACATTTTTTTTCGTTGAAAACCATTAATAAGAAATTTTAGTTTAGATTTAAAAAATATACTTTAGTTTTCTTTACTTTTTAATTAAAAAAAGCTGCTAATAAAAAGATTATAAGAAATACATGAATAAAAAATTAATAATTCATTTAATAAAATATATAATTTAAAGAATTTAATCATAACCTTTCTTATAAATATCTAAGAGCTACATAATATTAAATTTTAAGAACTACCCCATAGCACTGCCATGGTAAGGCATTAAAGCCACATTTTAGAAAAACAAACATTTTTCTAGAATAACTTGGCCGTTTGGCTTTTCTTTCAATAATTTATGTTCAACTATTAATTTATTATCATCTTTTTTTTAAAAAAAAAAAAAACAATTTCAAATGAAAATAATAATTGTTGATCCATGTATTAAGCACATGATAGCAATGTCAAACAAACATGTCATAGAATGACCATCAACCTATCTTATTTAAATGAATGGCATTTATTAATACCAATGCTCTACAGTCCGAAAAGAAAGCACGCTCTCCCTATTCATTTTTAAACTTTTATTTATTTATAGAAGCTCACTAATTACTGGGGGGAATTAAAAGAGTGTTGTTACAAATTAGAAAGAAAAAAAAAACAAATTATCACTTCAATTTTTATTGTCGTCTTTAGATGCTAATTAATATACATAAAATTAATATATCTATTTGTAATTTTATTATTAAATAGTTTTCTTCCCTGCCTCTTCACAAAATTTATTTCTATTTTGATTCTGAAGATTATCTCGCTTGCCCATATCGAATTCAGAAATTTGCTCAGCATTGAGGGGCCACACCCAGGTTTCAATAATTTTATGTTCAATAATTGAAACTTTATTTTATGCAGCGTACTCATGACCGACACTTCTTCACTACTGCCTCCTCCTCTAATCTGTAGCTAGTTTGACCCTAATTTTACTACCATTTCCTGGACATATTTGTTTAACTCCTTAACATTTAGCAGCTCTCACAAATTAATACCCGATGAAGTTGGCAAATAATGCCACGTCTGCTTTATTAACGCAAGTTATTAGCTCGACCTCATCTGGCATAACCAATGCTTTCATTCACTGACATGGGAGCACATGAGACTGTGAACTTCACAAACGATAACAATAATTTAATCGGTGAAGATTTCTGAAGCCTTGATTGATTTTGTAATGCTGGGACAGTTTGTGTTTGCATAGAGTTGTAAGCAAATGGTCAAATATGAAACAGAAATCCAAATTGATTCAACAGACTACTTGTATGCTTCTGCATTTCCCGTGCTTCCTGAGTGAAAGGAATTCCATCCATGGGAGAAAGAACATGAACAAAGCCATTTTCTTTGATTTTGCACTGTCTATGTGAATTGAAACCAATCTGTTAGAAAGAATATCAACCAGGCCATTTCCAAAGCAATCCACCCTTGTGTTAATGCATTGCTATTACCAGGAAATACAGCACGAGGAAAAGAAACTAGGGTTTTTAATCCTCTATACTCTTTATGTGATTCCATGACCAATAGCTGACATTTCATCCAGGGTTCTGAAAGAAAGTGATTGGCCATGCAGACAAAACTAACATGGTTTTAGATTCATTATAATTTGCCAAGTGGGGATTCACTAGAATGACCATCCACCAACCAGAGACCATAATCATGGAAACGCTTTATCTTCTTCTCAAAACCTGTGATGTAGTTGTTGTGAATGATAACATGCTTTCCCTTAGTTTCCTGCACCCATGTCTGGTTCTTGAAGTATAACCCTCCTGTTGGGAATGCTGCCTGGGGCAGAAGATACAGATCCACCTGTGGACATGTCATGAATATACAAACATCACAACTCAATTGATGCACCATGAAACGTATGGAAAACCTAGGCGGCATAAATCTACTATTTGTCTTCCGGGTACAAATTTGAACATATTTTGCATGTTTAGTTCTTCATAAATTTAAAATGCTCTCCTTCAGACTTGAGCCTCAATAGCTAAGGCACTGTCCACATATTTTCAATACCTTAAGCAGAATTAATCTTATCAGGAAAAAAAAGGAAAGTGAATTCCAATAATCCAATTTGTAGAATGTGGATGCACTAAAAAGGTCAGCACAAACCTGTCCAGCTGTTTTATTCAACGCCCAATTAAAAGCAGGCTGATCATTAGATTTCTTTGTTTTGGACCAAGGCTGGGCTTGAAGTTCCTCAATCCATTTCTTCATAACTAGTTTTGCTCCATCGGTGGGGTGCATGAACATCATGCAGCTACATATATAAGTGCGCCCCTTTTTTCCCGGGGGTGGTAAATCATGGGAATGGTCCGGCAGCTTCACCTGGTAATGCAAACGAAAAGGGCATCACATATAGCATTTATTCCAAAGATTGCTGAAACCACTCCACAGAGTAAAAATAAGTTTACAGTCCAAGGATAGATTTCATTTACTTAATTTTAGGTTTTCACTAACTACATAAATATCGAATAGTAATGATCAAGTGGAATGGTGCAAAAGGATGCATAAAGCTGATAGCAAAGTAATAAAAAGAAAAATGACATGTCCACCACCAATGTCGCTAGAAATGGAGTTAAACTTAGCAGGGAAATGATCCATTAACAGCCAGTTCATGGCAACAAAAAGATATCAAATGATGAAGTTTTACCTTAAATACCAAGTATTAAAAAGCTGTAGACGAGTCAAAATGCAAGAGATCAAGGACATAGATATCAGGATTCTGAGAGTTAGAGGAATCATCTAAGGCAAGATAAAATAAGGTTACTGCATGATGTGATTTTCAGCCACAACACGCCAAACTCCCTCAAAACAAGAACTAAAATTTGATATGAAAATCAGACATTTGAAACAAAACACAAGTTAATCAACACCGTTTCAAGGAATGAGAAGCGGCAATCATGTCCCAGAACAGGGTAGGAGTTCATTCATACCACACATCAAAGGTACAAGCAGGTTAGTATACATACCGCAGCCATGTCATCGGTGAAGTAGACATCGTGGTTTCCCTCGAAATAGGGGAAGGGATCTTGCAACCAGACCATATCCACATCATTGTACATCACATTATATCCAAGCTCCAAAATGCGCAGCAAGTGCCTAGGCCTCCGGGATGTGAAATTGAAAAACCCCTATCCAACGAAACCAATCAAAATCGTCTTTCCAGAATATCAAAGTAAAGTAAATTATCAGCAAGCAAAATCAATCACAACCCATAAAATAGCAGTTTCGTTTGCCACAAACGATAATTGTCAATTCAACAAAGAAAAGAAGAATTAATTGAATATAAATGCACTAAAGAATTAAATATACTAAGTACCTGAGAACCAAACTTATGTGCAGTCTGTGAATCAGGAGCAGGAGGTACGAGAACAGCATGGCCAGGCCATTTCTCATTAACCTTATAAAGAGTAGCATAATCCTCAGCAATAACAAGAACCTTATCTTGATGCTTTTGTCTCGAAATACTAATCAACCAGTTACTTAAAAATGGCAAGTAAGGTTGGCTAACTGCACAAACAATCACTGTCTTGTTTCTTGCAACAAACGACACCGCCTGGGATAGTGTGTACTGTTGCCATTTTGTTTGCGAGGCAGGTTTTGTTGATGAGAAAATCGAGGGCGTGCCTGTCCAGGGTAAAATTACGCCAAGTATCAGGAGGAGGGACAGTAAGGCTATTAGGCCTGTGCGACTGAAGAGGGATATTGGTCTCTGGGAGGAAGAGGATTGGCGCGGTGATAGTGGGGAGGGATCTGAGAGTGTGCTGTAAAGAGGCCTTTGGTGCAAAAATGCTGACATTTTCGTAGCTTCTGTGTCATATAATTGCGATAAATCGATGGGATTGGGAGTTGATGGGGAAGACAAAGTGAGGAGATGAGCTTGGGATTTTGGATTTGCTGGGTTTTTTGAGATTGGATCTGTGATTTTGGCGGTGACAGATGAGAAGCAGAGGATGATGATGGTGTTTTTTTTCTTTTTTGTTAAAAGGGTCGGGTTATTTTCTAGCATACTGGTAAAATAACAAGTTCGGGTTTAACGGTATGGAATCGAAGCTGTTTGGGAGGACGGTACAACTGCTCTTTTTTTTTTTCATTTTAAATAAATTATTTTTGGTGTTTTTAAATTATTTTGATGTACTGATGTTAAAAATGATTTTTAAAAAATAAAAAAAATATCATTTTGATGTATTTCTAAATAAAAATTACTTTTAAAAGCAAACCGCAACCGCCCTTCCAAACAGGTCCGACCGCACGTGTTAAGGAAAAGGAGGAAAACTGTCCAGGACTATTGAGTTTCTAGCTACAAGACCCGGTTTGCCAAGCTGGTTATTGATTAATTAAAACAGTGTTTGACACTGTATTTTAAAAATATTTTTGAAAAAAAATAATTTTTATTTTATTTTTTTAAATTAATTTTTTAGTATTTTTAGATCATTTTAATATGCTGATGTCAAATTTTATTTTATTTTTTAAAAATATCATTTTGATACGTTCTAAACAAAAGAGCTGTTAAAAACAAACTCAATCACAATCTAAAATAGTCTCTAAGTACTTGTTTGAGACATTTGAAAAATATTTTAATTTTTTTTTTTAATTTTGGTTTTTTTTAGTTTTTTATATCTTTTTGATGTTCTAATATAAAAAAAAATTATTTAATGTATTTCTAAGTTAAAAATATTTTTTAAATCAATAAGAGTCACACTCTCAAACACCCTCTAAAATTGAACATTAGTTCAATAAAAAAATCTATTTTATTAAAATAAAAAAATAAATTGATTCAATTCAATCTATAATTCGGTTTTAAACCAAATCCATACCCAATTGTTTATTGTAATTTGTAACTATGACCACTCTTTTCTATTAATTAATATCTCTTGTCAAGTTTTTCTCAATACTCCAATCTCCAATGGCTGATATACAGCTTAGTCACCTGTCAAAATTGAGAAGTTTGATACAGTTTAATTATTTTTAAAGTTGTGATAATGGTTATTTTAAAAAAAAAACATTTATTTAAAAATATATTAAAAATAATTTTATTTTAAAATATACATCAAAATAATATAGAAATACTAGAAAATTTAAATAAGATATTTTTTTTAACAACGTTTTTAAAATACAAAAATAAACATCCCAGGAACTTTTCTCTTGAAAATTAAAACATATGAGGCCAGGCTATAGGCAGTAGACACTAGACAGTCGCAAAATTCACAAGGGCCTCGGATTATTGGGCCTCACTATTGGGCCTAACAAGTCTATGGACTGCGAGTAGCTAGTGCATGAGGTCCTTTGTGGCCTTGCAATCCGAATGAGGAATGAGGAATTCGGAAGGATAGGATTCTGATGCCCCGCCAAAAAGTCTTTTTGGGACGGCGGTACAATCGCTGTTTCATCAAAATTTAATTTTTTTTTATTTTAAGTTAATTTTTTTGGTATTTTTAAATTTTTTTGATATTCTGATGTAAGAAATGATTTTTAAAAAATAAAAAAATATTATTTTAATGTATTTTTAAATGAAAAGCATTTTCAAAAAGCAACTGCAACCGCCTCCCAAATAGACCATTTCTTTGAACAACAAACACACAATAAAAGTCCCATAGATTTGCTTTAGGAGTTCTCTCTCTAAGTAATCGTTTGATTTTGAGGTTTCACGTGCTGTGTAACATTAATTTTTCAGTTTAAAATATCAAAATAATGTTTTCATTAGAAAACGCAGGTGGGACTACAAATGCAATATCTTTTCGTAACGGGTGTAACTTTTATCCTTTTTATTATTAGCAAGTTTTGTTGGAAAAAAATTACAAAAGTAAAAAAATAGTAATGAAAAGAATTAGCATCAGATTTGATAAGAAAAAAACATAAGGGAAATGAAATTGTAAGGGAAAATCAATTTTAACAATTACCTCAAACAAAACAAATCTAAATAAAAAGAATGAGAATTAAATTTGAAAAATAATTGAAGGGGTGAAATTGAAAAAGAATCCAAATTTTATAAATTATTCCAAGATAAAAAAAATAGTAATTAAGAGAATAGAGATCAAATATGAAGGGATTAAAAATTAAAGGGTTGTTTTGAAATCCTAGAGGGGTAGTATGAAAATCAAGAAGAAGAGAATAGAAAAGAAGGGTCGTTGATGCTAAAAATGAACACAAACTTTAAAATTTGTTGGATATAAGGATATAATTTATTTTGCATTATAAAAGTAAAAAGAATTAATTGCCCATTTAAATAGACTGTTATGAAATTACTAAATTACTCCAATAGCATGTTTTTTTACAAAATTGCCACAATAGTGTGTTTTTTTGTCTTGTTTTTTTGAGCAAAATGAACATTTCACCCTAAAAGTCTGAAAAAAAATATTTATTCTCTTCACTTGTTTCACTTAGCTCCCATGTCTTTCAATCTTATTCTCCTTTTATTAGCCCATAATTTGATTATAAGAGCTATAGGAAAAAAGAAAAGAAAAGAAAAAAACCATGGACAGTCCATAAAGTTCCATGAGAGGTTCCGTATTTTATAGAGTAAATTCTCCACACCATTTAAATTTTCTAATAATTATAATCTGTTTTAGTTTATTGAAATCGGCTCCATTGTTAAAAACAATAAAAAAAAATCAACAAATGAAAAAAATCAAGAAAAATCTCCAAAGCTCATCTGGTTGATAAAGATTATTTATCGTTCGTCAAGCATAAAAAAGAGAACAGGTCATAGATATGCTTTATGACTTTCTCGCTGTCGCTGTGCGGAATTATCAACAGATTCACAATGGCTGGCATACACGCACATCGTGGCATATATTTATCTTGGCTAGCATCCGCCAATTGTGGCCAACAAATGCCTTCACAACCTCATTTTCTCACGTCACCAAGCTAATAGATGACCCATCCTCAGTACCTCTTTCTAAAATTCGAGGTTCTCAACAGTAGCTGCTACAACCACTAACTCTATAAACCAAAATGGTAAAACCATCTATTATGATGATATTTAAGATTTTATGGTTTGAGTCAGGTAATTATTAATATAATGATATAAAAACTTATATAATCGTTAACTTCAAAGTTTATGAAACTAGTCGAGGTATACACAAATCTGATAGGATACCGACATTAATAATAATAATAAAATAAAAAAGACAAATCCGCATAAATTGCTCAAGTGACATTATCGAAAAGACTGAACCTTTTCCTATGGACAAAATGCTTACAGAATAACTCGCAATTTCAAATGACATGATTTTCCAAATATCAGTGTCAGTACATCCTAAACGGAGCGCATTCACAAACAACACCAATCTGACATCAGGTCTTTATCCGTGTTAGCAATCCCAGCAACGTGGCACAATGCTCTGTGATATCGACCATTATCAGAACCCAACACAATTAACATAGGTCAAGGGCAAGGATTTCAGCCAGTAGACAATCTCGAATACATTCATCACTGGATTTTTGTGCACTATATTCCCATTATTAGAGTCAAGTCAGGGAAATTATTGGAGTGGAAGAAGATATAATTTTGACAAATTGACTAACTAGTGAGCTGAAAAGAACTCATTAATGAACAACAATTGGAGACATTTACTGGTAACTCCATAGGCATAACCGGGGCGCCAGCTGGGGAACATATTCAATTTGCTCCACTAAGATTCACGAAGCAGAGCCAGCCTTCAGCTTCGGTGTTTTCTGTTTTACAAAGAAAGCTGATAGCATGCTTTTGCTGCGAACAGGAGCACGCACAATCTCATGCCTTGGGTTGTCAAATGACCTGAATGCTGTCAATGGCTTAGAGCTATCCAACAATTCCTGCAAATTGAAATTCTTATGTTAGCAATGCCTCAACTATTAGGGATGGTCCCAAAACATTTATTTGTCTACTACATGTACATCTGTAATGGCATTTGACAACTTGTAAAATCCAATCTTTCCAAGAAAAATAATAATCAAACTAGTATATATGAAATATCAAATCACTAACTGAGTGACAATACTTTGGTTTGCTTGATATAAATGAATTATTAAAGTAAATCATAAGAATATGAAGTTCCCAGCTGCTGGGCCATTTAGGTGAGTATTGATCTGTACTTAAGAGTTCAAAAATCTGTACGGTTACATATTCCCACTTCTTTGAAAGGCAAAAAGAGAGTTCATATGGTGAGCAGCATCAACACCACACTCTACTGTGCAGAACTTTGCCCCTGCACCTTTTTTTCAAGGCATGTGGTGTTGACCAAAATTTCAGAAAGAGAAGCAACTGCTTTCTTTGTTTCTTCATT
Source organism: Salix brachista (assembly GCA_009078335.1). Taxonomy (NCBI): domain Eukaryota; kingdom Viridiplantae; phylum Streptophyta; class Magnoliopsida; order Malpighiales; family Salicaceae; genus Salix; species Salix brachista. Next base: position 14,156,486 of record CM018573.1, read on the forward strand.
AAAGCAAACATAACAAGGTTGCAATAAACACTACTTTCACTCAAAATCAGTTGTTTCTTTCTACAAAGGAAATTTGAGCATTGACAGCCCATCAAGGTACATAAGGTGAACACCATAAGGCATGTTCAGTCCCATAACCACAATCATGACAAATTCTAGATTGCACCTAAGAACTTTGAATACATGTCATTAAACTATTATGCAAACCCAAACAAAGCATAACCTTTTCCTGCACTATCCTTGAATATCAAAAGGACAGCACTAGAGCAAGGACAAGAAACCATCCACGATAATGCCTACGGATCCAAACAGCTTAAAAGCTTGAAGTATTTTGCAGCACTATTTAAATAATGCAGCAGCTTGTCACGATTTCCCAATGATAGCAATTGGAACCTCTAGACCTCAGAGTGTGGCACATCAATGTTCCTCAGGCAACTTACCTGACACTAGATTAAGACTCATACCAAATATGTTTATGATTAATTTGAAAGATTTTTCGGAGCAGGATATCACAAACCACTTTAAATTGCAGTACTCCCCCCCATCAGAGCCCAGAAGAGACAAACACTTTCAGAAACAGCAAAAAAAGGAGATGAGAAAAATGTAATACAGGAAAATTAAGGGGCTTAATAGCCGAGCACGAGCTCCTGAGGTATGTTTTTTTCAGCAGATATCATGTGAACATGAAATGAAAATATGATAGAGAAGCTTTCCAACTGAATTTGGCATGAATATTTAAGGGGAAAAAAAGAACCTCATGCAAACATGCCAGCATTATATGAATCTCATGCAAGCAGATGCTGACAAAATTTAATATACTCTGTTAGATAATCAAGTATGCACTTAGAAGAATATTGGGCATATCTGTGTTCTGGCTGATTTTGGCATTACCCTGTGTGGGACACCAAATGTTGGCATGATTGCACCAGCTGCGGTACCACTGCTTGATAGTTGAGCAAGAGCTCCTGAGGAACATGTTTTTCTACTCTCTTCTTTGTCTGCATGCATAGAATCCAAAGCATAACATGTTAAAAATTATAGACTGATTTGGAGTTGCAACACTATGTTATGCGTACCCAAAAATTGAAAAACTGCAGAAGATTTTCCAGAAGCTTTTGCATCTTCATTACTGCATGATAAGCACATGAAAACGCCTTAATGTCATACCCAGCAAGAGAGATGCAGATAGACAAGTTCTTGCCAGCATGATTGAAAACCCAAGACAGAGTATTTATAGGGTTAACCTTGTCATAGCATGCAGAGTCCCTTTCAATGTAGACTTGGTCTCGGAAGCTATGTGCCAGGAAAGAGTTTTTGATGCTGGGGAACCTGACGCAATGTTTTAACAAGTAATTTGATCCTTCCCATCAACATTGAAAGAAACAAAGGAAAAAACAGTATCAAATCCACCAAGAGTAAATGTCTCACTCAGAACACTTAATACCTGAAAGATGAAGACGAGATCTAGCTTGAAAATGATTTTGTCCTGCATCAGTCTGTATTTGTGGGCTAAAATGTACCTTCTTATTGAAAGAGTCTAGCACAAACAGGGGGAAACAGAAAGTAATGGAGTGAGAAATTGATAACATCGCCCTACAGAGAGTAACACATCTAAAGAAATTAAAGTAATTAGTACTACTTGGCAAAATGTAGTGCTTGTGATGTCTTGGGATGAATGCCACCATTTGCTGCTGTCGAAGACCTCCCTTATATGTATATGTTTGGCATGTAAGAAATTGCTGATATCAAAAAACTAAACGAGTTAAAGTCCATCCATTCATATGATTTCAAATGCTAAGACATCCAGTTAGAAGAAAGTTAAGAATTACCTGATTCAGACAAGAAACCTTAACCTCCATGGTTGATACATCCAATGTTTGTTGCTCAAGAAGGTCAGTTAACTTGTAAGCCACAGTACCAAGGTGATCGATGGCATTAACAAGAGCTCGCACAGCATAATCTTTCAGGTTGTCCAGTACCCTATTCCATGGCAATAAGAGTATACATGAGCATCAGCAGAGAATGGATGCATTTGATTTATTTTTTACTTTGACCTAATTCACACGGCATTAAATGTCAATGCCTTGACCATGCACTGTCAGACACAGTCAATGGTTAATTGCTCCAGAAATTCTTCCCCTCGCATTTAACAGCAAACGCAGTCTTCAAAATATTCTGCTCTAAACTAATTTACCCATCAAATTCAACAATTTCACAAATTCAGCAACATATACAACACAATCAAAACAAGCTTTCATTCTCAAAACTCCACGCAGAACTCAAAACAAATCTAGTAAAGAGTAGATATCGACTATCGTCTCTCCAAATAAATCTCAAGTCGGAAAAATTAGGTTTCATAATACCTTGCAGAAGGAGCTAAGTCAGGCAACGAGTAGCGAGAACATCAATTAAATCAACAAAGTACGAAATACATAAATCCTTACATCTGTTTCTGCTCGCTATGAAGATAAGACTTCTCACAGTATTCGGCAGCAGAATACATTTGAGGCCTTAAGTTTTTCAGCTCCTGTAAAAATCACCCATCATATAATTTTGCACAATTCAAAAACACTCAATCCACCAAAAGCATTAGCGGACTTAAAAAAGTTCTACAGAAGAGAAAGGAATCACCGGAGAACACAAATCAATGAAACAATATTAAAAAACTGGTAACAGATCTGGTAGCAAAGATTCCTCACTCGCGGCTCTGATTCTGATACAAGAAAGTAGTTAGTACCTGCAAGGCTTTGATGAAACTCTTGCTACGCTCCATGGACACCTCATCGAAAGTCATGGCCGGATTCTCCGGCCTCGTTTGGTCCAGTTCCATCATCTCTCTCTCTCTCTGCTCTTCCAAAAAAAAAACCAGCTATAAGTTTCCTTGAAGTATTTACTTAACGCGCAAACCCTAATAAGAAAATAAATATTGAATGACTACTTTATTATTATTATTATTATTATATGATTGTGTATTAGTATATGCTTATAAATTGTTAGATTTGGGGTTAGGTTATGGCGGGCAGAATGAAGAAGGTTAGTAGAAGGAATGGCAGAGAGAGAGAGAGAGAGACTGTTACGAGAGAGTGAGTGAAGTGGAAGCGATTCCGAGCAGTGGGAATTTGTAATATTTGGAGTTCATAGTAAGCGAAAACGACTTGAGATTTTTTAGAAGCGCTGTTTTATTTGCGGGATTGAATTGACAGGCTTTCACTTGACAGAGAGAGAGAGAGACTATTGCTCAGTTCCAGGAAAACAATTTAAAAAACTAACGGTAATGTTTGAAAAGACTGTATTGACCCTGCATTAATGGGCGTTGTCGTTCGATCTGGTGACCTGGTCTGGTCAGCTGGAGGGCTAGTGAATATGGTTGGCTCTCCCATGATCCGCCCGTTCCTAATTATTTTGTGTTTAAGAATGTATTAGAAGTTATTTTTTAAAATATTATTTTATTGTAAATATATTAAAATAATTTCTTTTTAATTTTTTAAACTCTATTTTTGATACCAATACATTAAAATAATTAAAAAATAATTAAAAAATAATTAAAAAAATAATAATTTAAAGCTAGAATAATTTTAAAAAATATTTTGACACATCAAAATGATAAAAAAATAAAAAATAATAATAATTAAAAGCTAAAAGAATTAAAAATACTTCCAAAGTGTGCTAAAGTACCTTTAGCTGTTTTATACAAGTATTGGTAGTAATTCAACAAGTTTTCCTTGCTATTCCGTGTCTCTCCTTTCCCGTCAAAGATTCCAATGGAGTGATCCATGAAATTTAAATTTAAATCAGATAGCAACAAAAATTAATCTAATCCCATGCATGGATTAATGCCCCTCCTCAATTATGCATGCAAGGGCATCATAAATTTATTTGATGCCCTTTTTCAACATGTGCAATGACTAATTTTTATTTATTTTTAAAAATAATATATGAATGTGCATTTGATAAAAAAAAATTATTTCTTCACTCAGAGATACAAAAAAAAGATAATTATTTATTAAATTATTATTATTATATTTCATTTAATGACGAAATTCAACCCCTTTTCTTTCTCTGCCGCCGATTACCACTATCCAACCATCAACAACCCGCCCGACCACCACTGTCCAGCTAGCAACAACCTGACCATTAGCTTTCTCCCTGCTATCGCCACCAATAAAACCTCATCTCCGTTTGAACCAGAGCCTAACTTCCTCTCTCTTCACCTTGAACCAACCAAAACTTCCAGCCATGTCTGTCAGTCACTAGAAAACCCATCGCTATCACAATCCAAAATCCACCAAGAAATTCCAGCTGCACCATAAACCACCACATACATCGGCCATGGACTGGAGCCAACCAAATCCCTTTCTCCTCATGGAATTCCACCCAGAAATCAGCTTGAAATCACAAAAAATTCTCCCCGAACATAGAAGAAATCACTCCTTTTCCAATCAAAATTGCATCCTGAATCAATCAAATTGCATTCGCACACTGACTCGAACAACTCAAATGAATCAATATTTTCAATAGACAAGTTATGGAAGATACTTAGAATATTGGGGAAGAAGTGACATGATGAGGATAGTAACGAGAGTTGGGATAAATCAAATCCTATTCCCAAACTGAATCTGGCTACCCAAACCCTCACTGACTTGTTATGGTTTGATTTTTCAAGGGCACATGAATTTGTAATAGTAGTTCGAAAATGATGACATGATGATCTAGTATACTATTTATATGGGTTTGATTATTTGAACTCATTGGTAGAGGATTTGATTGTCTTAGCTCCAAATAGAAACTAAAGGATAAATTGAGTTTGAAATCAGAATAAAACTTTGGATCCTCTAATTCATCAGATTCATTCAGAGTAAAAACAATTGAGTTTCAAGTGGATTTTAATTGATTCGATGTACTTGGAGAATTTGTGATTATTTCGAATCGAGTGAGACGACATGGTAGTGGGAGGGAGATGTGATTGAAGACGAGGTTTGGTGGAGGGTGGAGATGAGGAATCAGAGTTGTTGAGGATTTTTTCGAGAGTGCGATGAGGGATGGAGGTGGAATCTGTTGAGTTTAGTAGAAAAAGTCAGTGGCAGTTAGTTGATTAATCTGTAATTGTTGACAGTTAGTTGCAGAGTTGGTTAGAGATAAATGATATAACTTGCAGTATTCAGTATTCAGGATTGTTGAATGCTGTATAAATATAATACTTTGATAGTCTAATAAAGTTGAACAATAACAATTCTTCTAACATGGTATCAGAATCATTCTAAATAAAGAAACTCAAGAAACTGCAGTCTTTTAAAAGAAGTAAAAGAAAAGGGACAAACAACCAGATGGAAGAACTTCAAGAATCATGGCAACTGAAAACAACTTTGTACAGCCAACAATACCACGTTTTGATGGTCATTACGATCATTGGGCTATGCTCATGGAAAACTTTCTAAGATCAAAGCAATATTGGGATTTGATAGAGAAAGGAACTTCAACAACAACAGAAGGAGGTGAACCAACTGAAGAACAAAGAAAGATGAGTGAAGAAGGAAAATTGAAGGATTTGAGAGTTAAAAACTATCTATTCCAAGCCATAGATAGAACTATCATTGAAACCATACTCAATAAAGAAACAGCAAAGGCCATCTGGGATTCAATGAAAATGAAATATCAAGGCTCCACTAAGGTGAGATGTGCCCAGTTGCAGGCTCTAAGAAGAGAATTTGAACTTCTTGGCATGAAAGAAGAAGAAACTGTGGATGAATATTTTGCCAGGACCCTAATCATTGCCAACAAGATGAAGGTGCATGGAGAAAGAATGACGCATACCACAATTGTTGAGAAGATCTTGAGATCAATGATCTCCAAATTCAATTACGTTGTTTGTTCTATAGAAGAATCCAATGATCTCACAGTCATGACCATAGAAGAACTTCAAAGTAGCTTATTGGTCCATGAACAACGAATGCAAGGACAAAAGGAAGAGGAACATGCTATCAGCATCATCAATTCAGGAAGAAGTAGAGAGAGGTACGAGCATCAAGTTGAAGGTAGGGGAAGAGTCCGTGGAAACATTAGAGGAAGAGGTAAGGGAAGAAGTAGGCAATTCTACAGCAAAGCACAAATTCAGTGCTATAATTGCCAAAAGTTAGGACATTTCCAATATGAATGTCCTGACAGTGAAAAGAATGTGAATTATACAGAATTCAATGAGGAAGAAATGCTTCTATGGCTTATAAAGAAATGAAACAATCAAGAAACAAAGATGCATGGTTTCTTGATTCAGGTTGCAGTAACCACATGTGTGGTAACAAAGATTGGTTTTTTTTTATTTTGACAATAAATTCAGGCAATCTGTGAAGCTTGGAGACAACTCAAGCATGCTGGCCATAGGGAAAAGGCAATGTTAAACTTCTGATCGTTGGGATAAGACAAACAATCATAGAGGTTTACTTCATACCTGAATTAAGAAACAACCTTCTAAGTATTGGTCAGTTTCAAGAAAGAAACCTGGTTGTCCACATGCAACATGGCATCTGCAGGGTCTACCATCCAAGAAGGGGTTTGATAATGAAATCACAAATGTCAATCAATAGGATGTTTGCTATATCTGCTAAGGTTATTCTTCCAGTCTCAAATTGCTTCCAAGCAACATCCAAGGATAACACATCTCTGTGGCATCGTAGGTATGGACATCTAAGTATTAAGGGTTTAAGAACCTTGTTCTGCAAAAACATGGTTACAGGATTGCCAATGATCAGTGATGTATCTGAAATTTGTGAAGACTGCATGAATAGAAGACAACATCGAGAGATAATGTTAAAGAAAAATGAAGGGAGAGCAACAAGAAAGCTTCAATTAGTACATGCAGACATTTGTGGACCTATTATGCCAGTATCTAACAATGGTAAAAGATATGTAATTACCTTTATCGATGACTACAACAGGAAGACTTGGGTATATTTCTTGAACCAGAAATCTGAGGCACTGTCAAAATTCAAGATATATAAAGTGTTTGTTGAAAAAGAGAGTGGTCAGCAGATTGGCTGTTTAAGAACTGTTCGAGGGGGAGAGTTTACATCACTAGAATTTAATGATTTCTGCAATGAACAAGGGATCAATAGACAACTTACTGCACCCTATACACCACAGCAGAATGGGGTGGCCGAGAGAAAGAATCAAACCATAATGGAAATGATAAGAAGTATGTTATCTGAGAAGCAAATGCCAAAAGAGTTTTGGCCAGAAGCAGTCAAATGGGCAATTCATGTGCTCAACAGGTGTCCTACCCTAGCTGTCAAAGATGTTACTCCTAAAGAGGCTTGGAGTGACTTGAAACCCTCGGTAAATCACTCTCGTGTATTTGAGTGTATAGCTCACGTACATATACTAGATAGTCAAAGAAAGAAACTGGATAATAAGAGCTTTAAATGTGTGCTATTGGGAACTAGTGAAGAATCCAAAGCCTATAGACTATATGATCCAATCAGCAAAAGAATAATAACTAGCAGGGACATAGTGTGTGTTGAGGATGAAGGCTGGAATTGGAAAAGAAGTGCATATAAGGGAGAAGAAGAATTGCTTGAGTGTGAGGATACAAATGTAGATGCTTCCAAGAATAAGGAAGGAACAGACCCTGAAGACATACTAATTAAAGAAACAAGTGCTGAAACCATCATATCAGCTGGTGCAGAAGCAGATACAAGTGCTGGAATTGTTAACTCAGGAGCAGTTGCATTAATAGAGGATGCAACAAATGCAAAACAAGCAAGAAATCGTAGGCAACCAATATGGTTGCAAGATTATATCACTAGTAAGGAATTGGTTGATAAAGAAGAAGATCAAAGTACAATGCTTGTATTTGATGCAGAGGAAGGGGACAGTCTAGCAATGTTCACATCAATGGGAGATCCAGTTACATTTGAAGAAGCATATAAGACCACAAAGTGGAAAGAGGCAATGGATACTGAAATAAGAGCAATTGAGAAGAACAATACATGGGAGTTGACTACTCTACCTACTGGAGCTAAAACGATAGGAGTGAAATGAGTGTTTAAAACAAAATTGGATGAAAAGGGAAATGTGGACAAACATAAGGCTAGACTTGTGGCAAAAGGATACTCCCAAAGGCAAGGGATTGATTACAAGGAAGTATTTGCTCCCGTAGCTAGGTGGGATACAATTAGAACAATCCTAGCTCTTGCAGCTTATAAGAACTAGTATGTATTCCAGTTGGATGTAAAGAGTGCATTCTTGCATGGGGAACTGAATAAGACAATCTTTGTTGATCAACCTCAAGGATATGAAAGGCAGGGAGAAGAATACAAGGTGTACAGATTAAGGAGAGCATAGTATGGGCTTAAACAAGCTCTTAGAGTTTGGTACAACAGAATTGAAGGCTACTTCATTAAGGAAGGATTTGAAAAGTGTTTTTGCGAGCATACATTGTTTATAAAGACTGGTAACACAGGAAGTATATTGATTGTTAGTCTTTATGTAGATGATCTCATATTCACAGGAAATAATGAAGATATGTTCAACAATTTCAAAGGTTCAATGCAGGAGGAATTCAACATGACAAACCTTGGAAAAATGAAGTATTTTTTGGGAATAGAGGTGATGCAAACCACAAATGCCATCTTCATCTGTCAACAAAAATATGGTAATTAAGTTCTTGAAAGGTTTGGTATGGAACAAAGTAATTCTATGACAAATCCAATGGTTCCTGGATGCAAAATGTCAAAAGAAGGAAATGGAGAATTGACAGTGGATGCCACAGAATACAAGAAATTGGTGGACAGCCTGTTATATCTAATAGCTACAAGGCCAGACCTCATGTGTGCAGTAGGATTGATTAGCAGATTCATGGAGAAACATATTGCATTACATCTACAAAGTGCCAAGAGAATATTAAGATACCTGAAAGGAACTACAGACCTTGGTATCTATTATGAAAAGAGAAGTAAATGAAGTTTAGTTGCATTTGCTGACAGTGATTATGCAGGAGATATAGATGATAGACGTAGTACCTCTGGGTATGTGTTCATCTTAGGAACAGGGGTTGTCTCTTGGTCTTCGAAGAAACAACCTGTAGTAACATTGTCTACAACAGAAGCAGAGTTCATAGCAGCTGCCTCATGTGCGTGTCAAGGAGTATAGATGAGAAGAATTCTGGAGAAGCTCGGGCATGAACAAACCAACAACACCATTATATACTGTGATAACACCTCAACCATTAAACTTTCAAGAAATCCAGTATTACATGAGAGAAGTAAACACATTGATATCAGATTTCATTTCTTACGAGAACTTACAAAAGATGGAGTAGTTGAGTTGGTGCACTGCAGAACACAAGAACAAATATCTGATATCATGACCAAACCACTCAAACTAGAGACATTCCTGAAGATACGAAATAAACTTTGAATGTGTACTATGACTGATGTAAACTGATTGTGAAAATGCAATCTAGTTTAAGGAAGGATGTTGAGTTTAGTAGAAAAAGTCAGTGGCAGTTAGTTGATTAATCTGTAATTGTTGACAGTTAGTTGCAGAGTCAGTTAGAGATAATTGATATAACTTGCAGTATTCAGGATTGTTGAATGCTGTATAAATACAATACTTTGATAGTCTAATAAAGTTGAACAATAACAATTCTTTCAATAGAATCTGTGTCGGAATTGAAGGCGAGATGAGAATTAAGGAAAAAGTCGAGGTCCACAGCGAGTTCGGTACTCATTGGTTTCTTAATCATTTTTTTATCTACCCAGTACAATGTTTATTTACCTTTGTTTCACTTAAATATTATCGTGGCATTTCGTTAATTTGTGGGGTTGTTTTTAATTCAAGGTTTTTTTTTCCTTCTGAAAAACGTTAAATATCCATCAGTAATAAGATTTTATTCATTAGAGAAGAAAGTTTTGAAATTCATTCAAGTCAGTAGGAAAACAATACCGAGAAAATGACAAGAGAGGAGGAAACATAAGTCGAGGACTGCCATAATAGAACAGGGTAGTTGTCTAGTTAATAGCACCCCGTATAAGTTTAGATATATAACTAGTTAATTACCCAAACTACGTTACGGGTCGAGCAGACAATTTTTATAACTTTTGATATTAAAATATAATATTTATATATATATAAAGTTTAATATAATAAAACAGATCAACATATCCTATTATAACAACAGTAATATCGAAGTCTTAACATCTAAAATTATCACTACTATTACTGTTAAAATAATAAAAATTATTAAATTACCCCGAAAAAAACACAAAAAAATTAACAAAATAGTAAGTAAGAAAAAAAACAAAAATTATTATTACTGCATTAATAATGAAAAAAATAAAATTAAACCAAAGACTAAAAAAAACCTAAAAACTTTAACAAAAAAAGAAACAAATAATTGATAAAACAAAAACAAAAATTATCATATGAAAAAAAATTATTTGACTTGAAAATAAAAAAAAACTAATAAAAAAACTAAAAGAAATAACAAAGAGGGAAAAAAATATCAATTTTCAAATGATTATAAACATAAACTAAAATTTAAGAACTAATTTTTTCAAAAAAAATACAACCTCAACAAAAGAGACAATAATAAAAATTATTCGATTATCCCGTGAAAACAAAAACTCAACAACATTAACAAAAGAGTAGGCACGAAAAAAAAGCCTAAAATTATTATTATTGTTGTTGTTGTTGTTGTTGTTATTGTTATTGTTGTGTTAATAATGAAAAAAAAATTAAATGAAAGACTAAAAAAATCCTAAAAACTTTAACAAAAGAGCAAACGAAAAAATAAAATAAATGATAAAACAAAAATAAAAATTATTAGCTGGAAAAAATCATTTGACTTGAAAATTTAAAAAATTGTCTGCACTGCGTTGAGGGCTGAGAAAACAATTTTTATAATTGTTGGGATTAAAGAAATTAATAGGATTTGCTAGTTCAAAAATAAAATATAATATCTATATATACAAAGTTTAATATAACAAAACAGATTAACATACCTGATTATAACAACAACAACATCGAACTCTTAACATCTAAAATTATCATTATTATTACTTTCAAAGCAATAAAAATTATCAAAGTATCTTGAGAAAAAAAACTCAAAATAACAAAAGAGTAAGAAAGAAAAAAAACTAAAACTAAAACTATTATTATTATTATTATTATTATTATTATTATTATTATTATTATTATTATTATTGTTATTATTGTTGTTGTTGTTGTTATTATTATTATTATTATTATTATTATTATTATTATTATTATTATTATTATTATTATTATTATTATTATTATTATTATTATTGTGTTAATAATGAAAAATTAAGACTAAAAAACTCCTAAAAACTTTAGCAAAAGATCAAACAAAAAAATAAAATAAAAATAAAAATTATGAGGTGAAAAAAATTCATTTGACTTGAAAATTAAAAAAACAAACAAAAAAAAAACGAATAAAAAAGCTAAAAGAAAGAACAAAAAGAGAGGAAAAACAGAAATATCAATTTTCAAGTGATCATAGATACAAAATAAAATTTAAGAGCTAAATGTTTTTAAAAAATACCACCTCAACGAATAAGAAAATAATAAAAATTAAAAATCAAAGTTAAGAGCACACTTATATATACATAGACAAAAATAGGGATTATTCTAGAAATATTAAAAAAATATAGGGATTAAAATCAAAAATTAAAAATATAAGGGCCGAAATAAAAATCAAATATATTATCATTTTCAATCCAAGGACAAAATTGAAAAAATCAAAATTTTTGTACCGAATATATTAAGGTATTAAACCCAATCCAAAAAATTAAAAGGAGGACCGAAGTGAAATATAAATATATAATGAATTTCAATCGAATGATCCAATTGAAATAAATCAAAACTTATATAATATAAATCAGGAATATACAAAAAAATTAAAAGTACAGGGATGAAAGTGAACAAATCACAAAATTGGGGGTTCTCTTGTACTTTAGCGTGCAGAAGAGAGAGAAAGGAAAAAAAAGTTTAACCAACCACCGTCACGGCTACGGTCACCCATTACCAAAACACGCCACACCATGAGGAAGACCACATGGCGGCGTATCGGCTGAGATGCTAGAAGCCCATTTTTGTTGACCATAACAGGCCTCACGTGCCTCTCGAACAGGGCGTGAGGCCAAATACTGTCGATTTCCTGTTCCACACGCGCTGACAATATTCCGAGAAAAATAATTAACAATTATGGTCAATTACCGGTCTACCCCTGTGCCCAAGTCATCAATTTTGTCTTATTAGGAGCTATATCAGTTTTTAGCCATTTTCAAAAAATGTAAAATTTCTGTGGCGCTCTTCCCTCAAAGAGCTGATTTTTGTTATTTTTGAAGGACAAAATGGTTATATTAGTGTGCAAATAAATATAAAAAAAATAAAAAAGCAACGAAACGGACCGGAAACGTGCAATTACCAATTTAGAACCCCTCCATCAAGAACCTGTTTTTTTTGTCCTTTTCGAGGGACAAAACTGTTATTTTACTGTAAAAAATAGAAAAAAACCAGTAAACCGGAGAACCGAATGACCCAAACCGAGCCAACCCGAAAATTGAGCAATACTATTGTAATCCAGAATGATTTGTCTCACAATGTACAGTAACCCACCCGTGACGTCATGACCTTTTTAGTGTATTGTATAATAGTCATTTCCCATGGTGCAGCCGAAACACACTAAGAAATATATGAGCCGATAAATAAATGTAATTTATTAACATTGACTAGATATTGAAGCAGGAATTTAATTTAGATATTTCAAATAAAACATTTAATTGATTTTAGATTGATTTTTATGATATTTTTAATTTTTTTATAAAGTTTATCTCGATTACATGCATAGAGTTACAAGGTTAATGACTTAACCCGGATTAACTCAATTTTTTTTTTGTTCAATATTGAGTTATTTTATAGTTTTATTTAGTTTTCTTTTAAATAGCTTCATTTTTTTTTACGCTGTTATTTTTTTTTTGTTACTATATTATTTTACTCATATTAGTTAAATTATTTGAGTTTATTTAATTCATTTGAATCTACAATTTTGTTTTTTAAGAAAAAACCTGTGTTACCTTAAATTTTTATTTTTTACATTGAATAAAACTTAATCAGCGACTGTATAGTGAGAGCTACTATGATTGAGATTGTTTTTAAAAATATTTTCCGTTCATAAATATATTAAAATAATATTTTTTTATGTTTTAAAAATTATTTTTGACATCATCATATCAAAATGATCTAAAAGTATTAATTTTTTTATTTTTAATAAATAAATAAAAAATTCAATTTTTTTCAAAAATACTTTATGGAATCTCAAACACCAGTAACAATAACACATCATATAACATGTCGTGTGCGTGTGTTTGTTTGGCTTTTAACGGTCAAGGGTTCGTAATCGATGTTTTGATGCTGCGCCCCTCCCTTTGCCAATAGTCTGGTAACGAGGACGAGGCAACGAGCATGATTTCTAACATGAACACCACATGGTGGAAGATTTGTAAGCCATATCTTGTTTTCTCAGAAATATAGAAAAAACACGTGAAGCAAAATATATTGAAATTAGTTACATATTTATTTAATTGAAAGTTGATTAAAAAGGAGGAAAAAAAAGGGAATGGAAAGCAATGCTTATAAGGAAGGACTTTACGTCTACACTACTATGTTCACTACTATGTTCACTACTATGTTTCAAGAATACTTTTTAAAAAAAATTAATTTTTTCATATTTTAATTTAAATTAAGTTTTTTTAGTATTTTTTATTATTTTAATATCCTGATATTAAAAATAAAAAATATTATTCTGTTATTTTTCTGAATAAAATATATTTTTAAAATCAAATTTAACTACACTATTAAACATGTCATGCGTACAGTCAAAGCATAGCATTTTTATTATGATTATATTTGCTGACATTGCCAGCTAGCTTTCCACTTATTTATTTAAAAAATACTTGTGTTGCCTTTATATTTTTATTTCAAAACGAAACCATATAAATCTCTTAGAGCATCGGTAGCCAAAAGAAGAGCTAAAAAATAACAATTTATTATCAAAGAAAAACTATTCTTTAAAGATTCTTTATTCATAAAATAGAAAATTAGTCTGAAATCCAAAGACCTTCCAATATCAAATCTATTTTTTCAGAAAATCTCAAGAAAAAATAACACTTGGATTAAACTTTTATCTTCAAATAAAACCTATGAACACTATAATTAATTTTTTTTATGGTTAGAATCAATGTAATGAGAATTTTATCTCTACTATTTTGTATCAAAATTAAATTTTTAAAAATATAGTTTGAGGATGTAAATTGGAAAAGTAGAATGATGAAAATGAATATTTCTACAGAAACTTTAAACCCACTACTTATTTTTATTTTATATATAGATTTACCGGTGATATTCGGATGCCAACAACTTATCAATTGCTAGTGATGAAGGCAAGGTTGCCCCCACCGCCACGTAATAGGTTTGGGGGTAAGAGCAAGTCCAACGGAAAAAGTATCCTGTAGTTAAAGCTAGTTTTTTTTTTATCTTTTTAGTTATTTTTGTTATTTTTTAGGTCTTCAACTGGAGAGTCATCCTGGTAGCCAAAATAATATTTTTTAGTTGTGAAGCCATTCCTACATCTTTTGAGAGAGAAGCCAAAAATTAAAAAACATTAAAAAAATACACATATCCTTTGTAGATAAGGAAAAAAAACTCATACCTTGGTTTCGGGGTGTGTGTGTTGTCTATGTGTGTGGGGAGAAGGGAGTGTTCTCTATGGGCGGGCGGGGCATGCTGTTTAGGGGGGTGGGGTGTTGTGGACAACCCCCCACATAAAACCCTCGTCAACCCCCAACACACACAGAACAACACTCTCTTCCCTTCCCCCCTATACACCTCAACAAGAGAATAAAAAATTATATGCAAAATTAATAATTATATTGTTGGAGGGTTTTTTAAAAGCAATTATTTAATTATATAACTTACTTCTGTTAATTGTATAATTAATTGCATAATTAAATTATATACAAAATAATTGCACTATATTTAAATTAATATATATATAAAATGGCTCTTCTAAATGACTTTTACCATTGGAGTAGACATAGACAAAAAAAATTATATTTACACTATTTAAAAAACCATTTTAAAGATTTAGTTCTCCAAAATAGCTTGTACCGTTGGACTTGCTCTAATAAGTAATAACGTGGGAGCTCTTTATAAAGCCTACGATCATGTGCCAGATCGCCCTATATTCGAGAACTAAATTAGATGAAATAGTCAAATATACTTTGTTTTGGTGAATTTTTTTATTATTAATATGAATATTCAGACTAACTTGTGCACATCTCGAGTAATCTCATGATATCTAGAGTTAACAAACATGTAAATTTTTAGTGACCATCATATTAACAATTATAAAAAAACAAACTCCTTTATCACAAACTCTAATTACTGAATCACCTACTTTATAGTTTTGTTTTGGTGTACTTGCTTCTCTGTGCGAATAATTTTTTTTTTTTTAATTTTGAAATAAAAATAGTGCTTATAGGTTGAAATAAGGTTAAAAAATTATAAAAAAATCTATCATGATAAATATATAACAATACCGGTGAAAGCTAAAGCAACATTGCTTATTTTTCTAACAATACCAACCACAAGAAGGATCAATAAAGGGAAAAAAAAGAAAGAAACCAGAAAAATAAAAACAATTTTTCACCCGAAGGCAAAAAAGTCATTATAATATATTAATGTGGTAAATAGCTTGAACCGGAACAAGGGTGGTTTATACTTTCACTTTATTTGAAATGGCATGTAAAAGTATTTTTGAAAAAAAATAATTTTTTTTATTTTTTTAAATCATTTTAATATACTAATATTAAATTTTTTAAAAAAAAAATAAAAAAAAATATTATTATGATATATTTTTTGAATAAAAAACACTTCCAAAAATAACTACATATAATATGCTCAACCATTTTCGACTTTATATTATAAGTTTTCTTACATTAGGCATTAATCACGACCACACGAATATATCACCCTCTTTTACTTGATTTATATACCAAATCAAGATGAATAATACTATTTAATTTTATTATATTAAATTATTAAAGCGCATTTAATTTTTTTTCTGGGTATTAGGAAGAAAATCATCCCTATGACTGGCATTCAACTAACAGCGCTTGTATCACTGTCCACGATTGACGCAGTCACCGCTCCCCCAAAATATCGATGAGATAATAATTAAAAAGAAAATAATCAATAAGGTTTGTTTTTGTTTTTAAATGAAAAAGATATTATTTTAATAAATCTTTATTTAAATAAAAAACAGTTAAAAAATAATTGTCACCAAACAGGCTCAAATCTACCCTGTACGGGCGTCCCTCAACATTCTCTCAGCCGTTGATTGCGATTACCAAGCCCAATTCTTCAAAACGAACGGTTGCTAGATAATTAAGTATTCGTGTGTAGCAGGTGGCGAGCTAATTGAAGTCACCGTTTCACCGCTAGTTCCGTTGTAAGAAAAGAAAAGGAGAGAAAAAAAACCTAAGCCTCTCCTTTTTTTGCGCAGAAACTAAAAATAAAACCACCCCCGGAAGCCAGAAAGCTAAGAAGAGAGGCAGCCCCCAAAAGAGCAAAAACTGAGAGAGAGAGGGAGGGAGATCAAATACAAATCGGAATCCCTGTTAATGGGATTATAAACGAAACAGGCATTCATCGGTTTGTTTTGGTTTCTTTTCAGGCACCTTATCAAACTCTCTTTAAGCTTATTGTTTCTCGAGTTCAATGGAGGGAGACAAAAAGTACATTACAGGCGAAGATCTTAAGCAGCACAACAAGGAAGGAGATTTGTGGATCTCTATCCAGGGAAAGGTTTATAATGTCTCTGATTGGGCTCATGAGCATCCAGGCGGAGATGTTGCTCTCCTGAATCTGGCAGGCCAAGATGTTACTGATGCTTTTATTGCCTACCATCCTGGAACAGCATGGCAATATCTCGACAAGTTCTTTACAGGGTTTTATCTCAAAGACTTCAAGGTGTCAGAGACGTCCAAGGATTATAGGAGGCTTGCTTCAGAGTTTGCGAAACTGGGCTTGTTTGAAAAGAAGGGACATATCACCATGTATGCCCTCGCATCTATTGCATTGATGTTTTGCGTTGTTCTTTATGGTGTTTTGTGTTGCAAGAGTGTTTGGGCTCATTTAGGATCTGCTGTGGTTTTGGGTTTTCTTTGGATTCAAAGTGCCTATATTGGTCACGATTCGGGGCATTACCAAGTAATGAAGAGTCGTGGCTATAACAAACTTGCTCAATTTCTTGCTGGGAATTCCCTCACAGGCATTAGCATTGCTTGGTGGAAATGGACCCACAATGCGCACCATCTTGCCTGCAACAGTCTTGACTATGATCCTGATCTTCAACACATACCAGTCTTTGCGGTAAATTCGACTTTTTTTAATTCGATAAAGTCTTGCTTTTATGGAAGGCACTTGGATTTTGATCCTGTGGCAAGGTTTTTTGTGAGTTACCAACATTGGACTTTTTATCCAGTAATGTGTGTTGCCAGGGTCAATTTGTATGTACAAACTTTCTTGCTATTGTTTTCAAAGAGAAAATTCCCAGATAGAGCTTTGAACATCGTGGGAATTCTCATCTTCTGGACCTGGTTCCCTCTACTTGTGTCTTGCCTCCCAAATTGGCCTGAGAGGGTGATGTTTGTGCTTGCAAGCTTTACTGTTACGGCAATTCAACACGTTCAATTTTGTTTGAATCATTTTGCGGCCGATGTTTACACTGGACCTCCAAAAGGGAATGATTGGTTTGAGAAACAGACAGGTGGGACTTTGGATATTTCGTGCTCATCTTGGATGGATTGGTTTTACGGTGGCCTGCAGTTTCAGCTCGAGCACCACTTGTTTCCAAGGATGCCAAGATGCCAATTGAGAAGGGTTTCACCGTTGGTACAGGATCTTTGCAAGAAGCACAATTTGTCTTACAGGAGTTTGTCCTTCTGGGAAGCCAATGTGTGGACAATCAGGAGACTCAGGAACGTTGCCCAGCAGGCTAGGGATCTGTCCAACCCTGTTCCTAAAAATATGCTGTGGGAAGCTGTTAATACCCATGGATGAAAGTCTACATTTCTTGAAGGCTATCAAGCTTCAATAACGATGAAAGTCTGCCTTTCTTGAAGGCTTGTCATCGGTAATCATTTTTTTTCTTATTTAATTTTGATTTCTTTGGTCTACATATTTTGTTCCGTCGTTTAATTTGGAGTTTTCTTTTCAATTTCTCCTGAATTATGACCTCCATTAACAGAGGTTGTATTTGGTATCGACGTATTTGAACACGCTTATTATAAAATCATTGCAATGGGAATTATTTTTCTTGTTTAGCTGCTTTATAAATTTTACATATTCTTTAATCGGAAGGAAATTAGATTTTGTAGCTCGTTTTCTTTTCTCTTCGTTCTTTGTTTCCTTTTCCCTCTCCCTTTTGTTTTGGACGAGAATATTCCTCTTCTATAGATCTTGATCTTACCCCTACTTGGAATGCTGCGTATGACTTCTTTTATAGGGTCGACATGATTCCATGATGAAGTGAAAGAATATAACAAAATAAAAAGTCTCAATATGACGAATATCTTACAAGCTTAACTTGTTCAAACTGATGCAAACGATATATATATATATATATATATATATATAAATTCAATATTTTTCTTATCTCTAATTTGGCTTTACAGACAATGGTTTTTTTTAACTCGGGATGACTTCCTTCCAATGCTAGATTACTATTGTTCAGTAACCATGTTCCGATGATTTGCTCAAAATTCTGCAAATACAAAGGTTTTCTAAGATTTTAGACGTGGCTCTTGATATTATTTTTATTTTTTAAAATTTATTTTTGATATTATTATATCAAAATGATATGAAAAGACACATAAAAAATAATTTAATAAAAAAATTCATTTTTTTCCTTAAGTAATCCTGAAATCCAAAAAACAGAGAGTTTCATAGTCGTAGTTTCCTGTGACAAGGCTCCGCCAATGTGTCGTTGTTTCCTTTCTGACCCCAGTAGATTGCTATCCATCAGCTTCAGAGCCAAGCAGTATAGTCAGAATTAACGATAAGAGGAATGCTAGTGAGATTTGCCGTGTTGGTGCTTGAGCTGTTCTCAAAAGCATATCTCTTAGAGTGGGAATCGAAGCCAACATGACGGCCACAACTTGTTCGATTACGGAAGAGTACGTGGCGGCGTAGCCGTCACCTTGTTGCTTCCAGTACGCCGTTGAACGGAGCTGGATGGACGCGTATAGCTCATTTGAAGACAACAAATGTTGACTGCTGTTTTGTGGTTTTATATTTGTCTTCTTCACTTTTTGCACACAGGAGGACCATAAGAAAATAAATAGCCAGCCCCATTTGCACTGATTTTGGTAGCTGAATCATCTTTAATGAATTTCATTGGCCACCACTATTATGGTTTTTGACAGAATATGTGATAGATAAACCAGCAAACTTTAGAAACTTCGTTTTCAAATCTGCCGACAAAGCTCCTTGAAGGAATTGGAATTGAAGCTTGTTCGTGCCACATCGGCTGGACCCCACCTCAATGTTTACAATTTAGATCTTTCATACATGAAAATATTTAAAAACAGTAAAAAAATTAATATAAAATAAAAATCTTATTTTTCAAAATTTTCTTGGATGAAGTGTATCCTCAGGAAATTGTTCCACAGATATATAAACTGCGACTTGCCTCGCATCCTCCGAGGAGGCAAGGGAGTAGCTACCAGCGGCTCCTCCAATAGAAAGCATGACCTTGACACCTTTTGCTTGAATGATTTGATTTCAGAACTTAAGACGGTGCAACCATTGCTGTATGGATCACAGTGGCCAGCAAGATTAATCATGGGAGTCTGACCATTTCCGAAAGTTGACAGGAAAGCTAGATTTACAAATTCATAATTTCCGGTTGCACAAGTCTCTCTCTACCAGGGTGCCCTCATTTCCATTCTAACCCCAGTAAATTGCTATTCCTCCAACATCAAAATCTATTGCCAGCACTAGCAATACCGAGGCCGAAAATGATGCAGGAGTTCGAAGATAACTTCTTTAACAAAAGTTAATAGGAAGACCTAAAATGATGCAGGAGTTCGAAGATAACTTCTTTAACAATAGTCTGTCGGACAGAAATTGTCGAAACACAACTAGTTAAGATTAACTCCCCCCTCTCTCTCTGCAGAACTGCTGACTTGACATAGATTGTTAGAAATTTATTTTAAAATCACGATGTATTGGATGCTGGAAGGATTTTGGAAATTAGGTCAGATATAGGGACGAGCCCACTTCCAGCTGCTTGAGGAGCAGCAGACATGAATCCCAGAAAAATAATCTCAGCAGGGATGCTTGAAATCCATTGCTTCCTAGCATCTTCATGGGCACTGGGGAGATGCAGTCAAGGGATTTTAAACCTGGTCAACTTAGCAGTTTCTTTGTCCAGACATGATTTTGTTGTCAAAGTTATTTAAAAGACTTTTATCACATTTTGTTTTTAAGTTGAATTATTTAGATTTAAAAGGTTTTTAATTTTATATTGAGAAAACAAAACATTTTAATATCTATACAGGGAACTTATATGAACTAGTAATCAAATAGTGGTAGACTATCGCACATATGAGATTAGGCCAAAGAATTTTTTTTTTTAAAATTCCTCAAGCACAATAACTCTATTTAATAATTTATATTTTTAGCTTTTAAACTGAAACTATATTTTTTGTAATTAATTCTTGCTATATTTTTTTAACAACTATTTTTTTAGCAGCTATAGTTTTTCCTAGCAACTATATTTTATCTGCACTCTTGGCTTTAGAGATAAGAAAAGAATTATTACCTGATCTTTAAAAACCGAACTTGATGGAATCTCTTATTGCAATTTTACTTCTTGTTTCTGCATTCCTTCTTTCGAGTGAGAATCTATTGAATACTGAGGGATAACATGAGTAAATATCTTAAGAGCAGTGTAGTGCTTGTAACAGTGTTGTTAATTTTGTTTTGTTTTGGATGAAACGACCGAAATATTTCTTACCAGTTAAAAAAACGAGATAAAAAGATGTAGTTCTTACCTCGTTTAAAATTTCGGCTCGTTCCTGAAATTCTGCCCCAATTTCGGCTAGAATATTCTGGTTTCGTTCCGCCCGTTCCGTTTAGGCCAAATAGTGTTTTTTTAAATAATAAATAATTTTACAATATCAATCATATCTCTTAATCCGACTGCTAGATTACGATAAAATTTTACGAGAAGTCTCCTGACATATTTATGTATATATTATGTTAAAATTTAAGAGCAATCAAAGAATGTAATGAACTTGCAAGATTGATGATAACATTTTATTTTTGGATTTGAACTAAATTTTTTTGAATTAATATGCACATATATAAACAGTACAACTCCAAAACAACACACCAAAACACTTCGAAATCGATATATTTCGTTCTAATGAAAAAAACAAAACAACAACCGAAATGGAATTAACAACCTTGGT
This sequence comes from Salix brachista, assembly GCA_009078335.1. NCBI lineage: Eukaryota > Viridiplantae > Streptophyta > Magnoliopsida > Malpighiales > Salicaceae > Salix > Salix brachista. The sequence continues at coordinate 14,178,040 of CM018573.1, forward strand.
TTTTTACATTACTCATGTTTGTGTAGTGTTAGATTCTGATAATTAGATTTCCAACAGATTTTATGTCAGAGCTTCATTTCGTGCAGCCATTACTGTATGGATCACAATGGCCAGCTAGGTTAATCATCGGAGCCATACCATTTCCAAAAGTTCGCCAGGAATGCTACGATTAATTACTCGTAGTTTCTGGTGGCACAAGTATCCTGCAAGGTGCCCTCATTTCCATTCCGACCCCAGCAAATTGCTATTCCGCCAGCTTCAGAGCCCACGAGGACGGTCAGAAATATTGACAAAAGTCACTCGCTTTTCACAACTACACAATTCCAGGATTTGCTATTTTGACCATAGAACAAGTTCTTACATTTCAAGTGACAAAATGCACCATCTCTAGGCTGAGTACTGTTCTGTGCGTCTTGTTCTTGCATTCTTGCCATCCCATAAGATTCATTTGTAGAAAATGGCAAACATTCTATTCGAGAGGGTTTCTGAATTACATTTCATCTATTTGATTGGCTGCCATTATTCATAGTCTTTGACGGAATCTCAGCTGTAAGGTCAATCCGCAGGCTTCATTTTCACATATACCGACAAGCAAACTATAATGGGAATTAACAGCTCGTGAAATTTTCTTAAATCACGCAATCAAATGATAAGTGGTTCAGGCCCCCTAGATTTGACCACCTCTATAACGAGCTTCCCTATCGTTTACAGTTTCCGGGAATTAAAAATAATGCAAGAAACCTTGTTAATATCGAAACCTGGGCTGGCTATGGAGAAAATCATTGTCCCAGCAATGAAAGCGCAGCCCAACAAAAGTGTCTTGAAATATCAAAAATAATTGTCAGAAGTGGGGTTTGAACCCACGCCCTCTCACGAGGACCAGAACTTGAGTCTGGCGCCTTAGACCACTCGGCCATCCTGACCTTGTTGCTTCTATGTCTCATTTCATATTATAAATTATCTATTATCTTCGTATTTAACGAGTTATGTGGAATTTATTTCACAGTTCGGGACGTGGGAGTGACCTCAGATCTGTGAAATTTGAAACGTAAAGATTACCTGTTCTCTTTCAATTTTATTTGCCTGCCACAAATACATAATTCATATATTCTTATTTTTTGCTATAACATTAAAGATAACTGTTATGTTTGTACGTGACTCAGTGGCCAGACAATTGATTCCGAATCGCTTGCTTGATACAATGACTCTGTGGAACTCGTGATCACGGTGCTTGATTGAATCGAAGGAGTAAATCCTCTCTCTGTATCGAGTTGTGAAGCTGTAAGCAAGTAGCAATGGCAGTTGTACTGTTAAACAATTTTAGTCTGTAATCCAAGAACAACCTAAATGATTGATGGTAACATAGTTTGACTAAAAAAAACAAGATTTTCTTATAAATAATATTAGATCGATTTTAGTTAATCTGACAATTTACATATGAAGTCATGAAACCATGATAATCCTATTGAAAATAAATCAAAACAAACGAATAAATCTAATGTTGAAGGATGATATTGAAAATATTCGATTAACCCCCCCCCCCCCAAAAAAAAAAAAATGACTCAAGTTAATTTGTCAACCTCGTGACTCGAGTAATGATTAAAATAAATTTTGTACATCAATTTCTAATCAATCCAATATTGCAATATAAAATTAAAAAATAACATAAAAAAACTTGAGTCATCTAGGGTTAACTTGTCAAACCTGTAATATAAGTTATGAGATATAGATAACATGATAAAAAAACAAACCAAAACAAATCATAAAGTTTAATTCTCAATTAATTTAAAAATCCCAGTCAACTGAGTTAAAATTAAATTTTATTATGATATTTAATTTGAATTTAATTGATAAATAAATAAATTTACATATTTGAAAAGGATTATAATAACAAAAAAAATTAATAAAAAAACTCTAAAAAAACAATGGTGTGTTTCTCAAAAGAAGAAGAAAAGGCAACAATTTTTTTTGTCTTTGCAAATAAACAAATTTAAGTCTTAAATTACTGGAGAGGTACTCTTGAAGACCTTCACCCCGTCGACTTTCCACTGGGCAGTAAGAATTACAAGCGACAAGGGACCAATGCTGGCGCCTCAAAATCGCAATCACATAATAACTAATAAGAGATTCACTGCCTCGCTATCAAAATCTTGTTTTTTCTGCATGCACCTTTCCATTTAAGATCTAGCTGCAAAATCCCTTGTCCTTCTCTCTCGCTCTCTCTAAATTCTCCTTTCCTCCATTTGTATCATAACTACAGTAATTTTATTTTTTAAATTTTGTAATTCCTCGATGATGTGGAGCTCGATTGAGAATTTGAAGCAAAACCTAAATAAGATTGCGCTTGATGTGCATGACGACGACGACGACGACGACGACGACGAGGAGCTCGAGATGCATGCCTCCAGCAATGGCTACGATTCGTCGGTCTGTAATCGGAGGAATTCGCACCGTTTCGCGCATTCGAAGTCGGTTATACGATGTCTGGTTGCGAATGGGAATGGCTCACCGTACAATTTTGAGGTATTTGCTTTTAATGTGTTTCCGTGATTTGATTTTTGAAAGCGGTTTATGCTTGGCTCCAAAAGAACACGAACTTGATATTGTTTTTCATTGTTTTGGATTTGATTAAGAAACAAGGAAATCTAAGAATTTTGCGTGTTTCCGAATTAATTAGGGATTTTGCGATCCTCACTTCAGTTGGGGTATAAAAGGTGCACTGCAGTATTTTAATTGAATCACCATGAGATATTAATCTTGCCGTATTCTCTAAATCATTGGCTACTTTAATAACCCGCTAGAAAGTAGGCAAGCTTGGGTTTTGCTCGAGGCTTGTGGATGATTATCTTAGAAGTATTTGGATCATTGATAGCTGTAAATGGAAGTAATTTAGGTTGAAAATGTTTATTTGCGAAAGGTTAAATTTAGGGTGGGGTTTTATGTAATGAGGAATACGCGGTTAGTTGATTTTGTGCTTGCTATTGTTTTTTGCTTCTTGTAGGTTGAACAATACAAAGCACAAATCAAAAGGCTTCAGGAATCTGAGGTGGAGATTAAAGCACTATCTATTAATTATGCAGCTATATTAAAAGAGAAGGAGGTACATGGTCAATGGCTCTTTGTTTGATTTTCACTTTATTTACTGAGGAATGATGAGAAAATCTAAGTCTGTTCTGCATATTGAAATCTATGTCCTTTTTCTTTATACTGTACCTTCACATTCTATTGAAGGAAAATTATTTACTGGCAAGACATGACATGTCCAGAATTAATATCCAATACTTTTCTTTTTATAGCTATATAGTTCCATCTCGAAGGGCCTTTGAAAATTAGACCTGCTGCTCTTCAATCCCAATGTCACAGGACCAGATTTCTAGATTGAACCAAGAAAATGGTTCATTGAAGCAAAATTTGGATGCAACAAAGGAGGCTCTCAATGTGTCTAGAACTGCGCATCTAAGAATATCAACGAGTGGCATCACTGCTATTAAGGTGGTTATTCAAATCTCAGTTAAAACTCATTTTTTGAATTGAAAGTTTGATCTATTTGATCTGTTCTGATTATGTCTGATAATTTGCTTCCATCATATATAAGTAAACTTGACAGCTTGATACTGTTTGATGTTATTTTTGCTGCGGGTATTGTGCATAACTTATGACCTGGGTAAAATCCTGTTTGCATAGCTTATGTACCAAGTCTTGGCACATGATTATCTGACCAGCATAATACACCCCTCTATATTGAGTTGTTCCCCAGTTGGCTACCAAGTTCGCCCAATTAATATTTGTAGAAACTCGGCACCAACCAATTTTGTACTTCTGTGGGATTTAACACCATACAGTTTTGACCACCTTAAGACTTGGATAGAAACAATGTATGATGCTGATTTTCATTCTTCGTTGTTATGACCTAGTTGAGGTACTAGTAAGGAGAGAACATATAATCACATCACTTGTAACACGACTCTTGACAGCAAATATCTAAAATCATATTACTTGATTTATTTACTGTTTATCTAGATACAAGTAAATCATAGATCTGAACCATAGGTTAAGCTTGCAATTGATTTTTTACCTTGCTAAATACCTATTTTAGAATTATGCCAGCCTCGTGTATCTCCTTTGCCCATCATGCAATAAGCTGTCTTGGATTACATATTTTTAATCATGAACTTGACCTATCTCTCTCTCTCTCTCTCTCTCTTCATTTTTTGTCTTTATTGTTTTGTGCAAAATATCTGTTTCTGAGCATGATTCTCCTGCTATGGGATTGAAATACCATGGTATAAGTTCTGTATTGTTTTTCCTTCAAACAAGCTATGAAGCATAGGCTGATATTTTTTACAGGGCAGTGGTGACCAGTCACCTAAACGACCACAATCTGCAAATCAAGCAAAGAACCGTGGTGGAAATCAAATACAGAATGGGCTTTTTCCAAAATATGATGGAACAGGCAATGGAATACTACATGATATTCAACCTGATGTGATTCAGAGAAAGATGGAAGCCAAAAAGGACAAGGTAATGACACATTGCACCCTGCTCTGTTCTTTAAGAATACGCCTCTTTCGAGGTTTGTAAGAGGATTGCTATTGTCAGTTGTATAGCCTTTCCTGCTCTACATGTTGATTTGGTTCATAAAATTTATTCCCAATTTCAAATTTGTGGGCGTACCCCTCTCCCCCTTTCTTTGCCATTTTTTTTTCTATTCGCTACATATATTGCAATACAAATATGTTTTTTTCAACTGTTTTGCTGTGTTCTGATTGATGAATGAACTCAGCAGTAGATCACTCTTTTTGTACTTTTCTACGTGCAGATCGTGTTTTTCATTCTGTATTTGTGTTTTAAATGAATGAACTTGACAACAGATCTATGAATACCTTCTAGGAGCTTTTAGATTTAATGGAGGATAAAAACAGGTCCCTGGCAGCAATGCAAGCTACTCATGAGTTGCAAATAAAAGAGCTTAGAACTGAACTTGAAAAGGAACGCAACAAATTAGCAAATATAGAGCTAAAATTGCATGGTGTGACTTCACTTTAAATAACTAGTGTGATGTTCTCCTCCTGTCTTTATGAATCCTTTTATTTTGCATGAGTTACTAACCAAAATTTTACGCTCTTATCTGCTTCTTTTTTTTTTGCTGCCTCAAACATTATTCAGAGGAACAAAGTCTGAACAAATCTTTTCAGGAGGATCTCAGGGTTCTAAAAACGGACAGGCAAAATGTGAGTGCTATTTTATTTGATGATTCTGTGGCTCCAGCGAACATTTTCTCAACTGTTGCTTATGGACCATGTCTTAAGGTTCAAGTTTATTGCACCAGTCACTGTTAGTGAGATATTTTCAATACATAGTTCTTTTGTTGCCCATCTTGAGGGTAATGAAATTGAACTTGGTGTTTTTACTTTATATAGATAGCATAATTGCTCCAATTTTCCTGACTGGGTGGTACCAGAGAATTCTGATGGCTCTTGAGATGGCTGAGTGCATTAGTTTTCAGGAACAGCATATTCATTGCTATTTTTTATGGGAAAACAGACATGGATTGTTGGAGGGAGTGCCTTACCTAATTTCAACAGAATATGATGCCATGCCTACATTCACATTTGCTCCTATTCTGCTTTGGTTTCTTTCTTCTTTCTCTGTCCATTTTATTAAGCACTCATGGAATTTAGGAGTTTCTGGAAATATGTATGTTCTGGATTGCATATTTAAAATATCTGTACTTTTAAAGGAATATATTCATGTGTATGTTTATTGAATATCCCATTACTACCTGTCAGTTTAGGATGACCTTATGTTTCTTTTTCTTTATACTATTGAATGGTTCTGGAAGTGCTGCTTATGTTGCATCTTCTTTTTCTTACTATGCATTAATATTCAAGACTTTTTTTATATTTTCCTTCTGATTTGAGCTTTGACTTGTGTGTTTTTTATTTAGCATGCTTTCTCCATCTACAGGCCTCAATGGATGTGAACAATATTCATGATGAATTGAATGACAATACATCAGAGATAAGACGATTGCAGATTGAGTTGAGTAGGTGGGAAGATGCAGATCCCAATGACAGTGTTAAGAATTTGAAAAGAGTCATTGTGACCCTAGAGAAGGAGAATGCTAATCTCAAGGTTAGTTTCATTTCAAAATGTTGTCCATGCAAGCAGCATGCCATGTATGTCACAAAATTCATAATGCTTTTGCCCTGTTGGGTTCCTTACTTTCTCATCTATATTGTAGATGGAGAAGAACAAACTTGAGGCTGCTTTGCAAAGGAGCAGGAACTCTTCTACTGACAAAACTTCTCCAGATGAGGTAATTTTACCGATCCTCTCTCTCTCTCTGCACGCACATGATGCACCCCCTCAAGTGCCCACACACGGGCAATGTATCTATTTCACATGCACACATGTGTGGTTAGTTGAAAGAGAAAGCTATAATATCAGCAATTCTCACTGCCCATGCTACCACACTTTTGTTTATTTGATTACTCAAATCTTTGCTATTGGTATCATAATCATTCTTATCATGTCTGCGTCATTAATATTTTTTCCCAGAAAGTGGATTCAACCACAACTTCTCCTAGAAAGGAGGAAGTGGAGCTATTGTTGCAAAAATTGGAAAGAGATTTGAAGGAATCATGCCATGAAAAGGACAAAGCATTGCGAGAATTGGCCCGTCTCAAGCAGCATTTGTTGGAAAAGGTTGCTATCCTAGAATTGCAATTTCCTATTTTAATATCACATGGCTCCATTACTTTAGTTTATTGTTCCAATCAGTCATTGACCTTTGCTTATTTTTCAAGTTTCATTTTACAGTTCTGATATGCTGCATCATAAAGTGCTCTCTTCTATAAAATTGGCATGGCCTTAGAGATGTAAATGACCAACTGTGCTACAATATTTAAAAATGATGAGAAATGATGGCCAGCTGATATAATTGCAATCACTGCTATACTTTTATAATTGTGGTTAATATTACAGGAAAATTTATGGACAAAGAATTTAACTAGTGCATACATTTGTTATGATTTGATTGTTGCTTTTCAAGAATTCTAGAGCTATATTGATATGTTAGTTCAATAATAAACTCAACTTTATTTCCATAATCCGGGAACATTCAAACCCTTGTGTCAAAGTTTTGAACTATTATATGTGGCAAACATCATTTAATGGTTTCTCTTCTGGAATCTTTTGGAGATCCATTGATATAATAGTAAATTCAGCTTCCTATGTCAAAATTGACTCTCCAAATATTCATGCCAAAGCTTATACCATGTACTCATGTCTGCTGTGTCAATTCTATTAACTTGACATATCTGTGTTCTTGAACATGAGCTGAATTAGTTGCTTCATATAAAGATAAGGAAATTTATGATATTTGTCTTGTTTTGTTTTTTTTTTGTTTTTTTTTTGTTTTTTTTTGGGGGGGGGTGTATCTTGTGATCCCTGCATATTTAAAGTAAATGCAGGCTATCGAGTTTTCTGTCCTTAAAACTTATTCTGCTTTCTAGGAATCTGAAGAATCAGAAAAAAATGGATGAAGAAAGTAAGATCATTGAAGAACTTTGTCAGAGTAATGAATATCAAAAGGCTCAAATATTACATTTGGAGAAAGCTCTTAAGCAGGTAATTGCACGCCAGGAGGAAGTCAGAATAATGAACAACAGTGAAATCCAGAAGTCCGAAGAAATGATTGAAGATTTGAATAAAAAACATGCAAACTGTATGAGCACAATAGAATCAAAAAATGTTGAACTTCTAAATCTTCAAACTGCTCTTGGGCAGTATTTTGCTGAAGTTGAAGCAAAGGTAATCTTCGCTTCTGTTTCCTTCATGTTCTGTTGGTCTTGTAGTCTCCAGAGTGTTTTGTTTTTAACTATTTTTCTTATTGTTGTTATTATTACTTGCTCAGGAATATTTGGAGCAACAGTTGGCTTTGACAAGAGAAGAATCAGCTAAGCATTTTCAACTTTTGAAGGCAAGCTGGTGTCCCCTTACATTCTGTCTTCAGAGTATTATTTGGTTGTTTAAACCTTTTAGTTTTAAACTTGTCAAACTGCTCATATTACTTCAGATCGTTCATAAAAGTTACTGAAAATCCTTGATTTTTATTATGTATGATACCCATTGAATGTTCAAATCCTTATCAAGGTATGTTATGGTCCCAGGTTTGTGATCGAGTTACAGGGCGATTCACTCTAAAGTCTACTGGCAAGGAGTGGTGCTTCCCCGACCTTCTGCCCTTATGACCTATTTTGGATTTGTGAGAAAATATGTATAGGCTCGTTATGAGAGAACCCAGCGATCTCAATGAAAATAAAACATAAATTTCTTGTCTCCTTACTGTAAGGATCTTGCATACAATTTATACAAATTGTTTGATAACCAACTCCTTCAAAGTTGGCTGCACTACTGCACGATCTTACAAAATGGAAATACAAGTAATTGAAATAACTTACAATTAGAAATAACAATGAATTAAATGAACAAATGGAAATAACGATGCTTAATTAAAACGTGCTTGAATCTTCCCACGTAATCTGCCACCTGGAGCCTAATGCCATAACTGCAATCTTCAACTTCCAATTGCAGCATCCACAACTCCTATTTTTGAACAACCATCTCGTCAACGTCTCTGATATACTTTGATTATATTGTCCAACTTCTTATCCACGTGGACCTGGTTCCTAACATCACTTCCCCCATTAAATTGGCACTTGTCCGCAAGTGCAAATGAAGGAAACCGAGACTGGAAAGAGGACTCATCTTCCCAAGAAGAATCTGCAGGTGACAACCCGTCCCAATGGACTAAAATTTGACGCTTGTTATGAAGAAAACGGGAGTCCAAAATAGCGTTAGGTAAAGGTTGGATTTCCCCTTGAGTGAGGACAGGTAAGGAGGGTTCAATGGCAACAGAGGTGCCATGGAAGGGTTTAAGGCAAGAAACATGGAAAACAGGGTGTAATTTGGAATGGGCTGGAAGTGTTAATTTGTATGCCACAGTACCTATTTTGGCTTGAATTGGAAAAGGGCCATAGTAACGTGGTGCCAGCTTGGAATATTTGGAAGAAAAAAGGCTAAGTTGGCGATATGGTTGTAGTTTAAGTAAGAGTTGATCACCTACTTGATAGTGCACAGCTCTGTGTTTAGCATCATACTGGGTTTTCATGGAATTTTGAGCTTGCATTAAACGGTTGGAAGATCCTGCAGAACCAAGTCACGATTGAATAACTCTTGATCCACTGCTTCAAGTTTTGCTAAGCCTGGGCAATAAGATAACATTGTTGGGGGAGAACGCCCATAAACCACTTCAAAAGGAGTGGCCTTAAGAGAAGAGTGGTAGCTGGTGTTGTAGCAATATTCCACCCAAGGCAGCCATTGAAACCAGCGGCGAGGACGATCACTGGTAAAACAACGCAGATACATCTCAATGGTGCGATTGACAACTTCGGTTTGTCCATCACTTTGGGGGTGATAAGCTGAACTGAAAGCCAACTTAGTGCCACTCAACCGAAATAATTCAGTCCAAAACATACTAGTGAATGTGACATCCCTATCACTCACAATAGTTTCTGGTAACCCATGAAGCTTGAAGATATTGTCAAAGAATAAATGGGCTACACTTACTGCAGTATAAGGGTGAGCCAAAGGAAGAAGATGTGCATACTTGGAGAAACGATCCACCACCACCAATAGAACCGATTTCCCTTGTGAAGGGGGAAGACCTTCAATAAAATCCATAGAGATGTCTGACCAAATTTGAAGGGGTATCGACAAGGGCTGGAGAAGGCCAGCCGGATGCAAGTGTTCGGTTTTGTGTTTTTGACAAACAACACATTGACGCAAAAAGGTCCAAATGGAAGATTTCATCCCCTTCCAATAAAAATCCTTGGCAACACGATGAAGTGTCTTTTGATATCCTTCATGATTTCCTTCATGTAGAGCTGCAATAATGGACTGAACAAGTGGAGAAGTGTCCTGCAAATACACACGCCGTTTAAAGAAAATTAGCCCATCCTTGTATTCCCATGGGCCCACTGCCTCGCCTTGCTGAATTTTATGCAGCAGTAATTGCAATTGCTTTGAAGTTTGTATCTCCATTCGAATTGAATTGAAGAGAGGGATAAGTGGCATGGAAATTGCCGAGAGAGTGGACTGGTCCTCCAAGCAGCGAGACAAAGCATCAGCCACTATGTTGTGTTTCCCTGCACGGTACTCAACTAAAAAATCAAATCCGATGAGCTTACTTAACCAATGTTGCTGTGGCGATATGATAATTCGCTGGTCTAACAAGAATTTGAGACTATAATGATCCGTTCGGATGAGAAATTGGCGACCCCACAAATATGCACGCCAATGGCGAACTGCCTTGGCCAACCCAATTAGTTCCTTTTCATATGCCAGAAGACTCTTATAACGGCTCGCAAGGGGCCTGCTGAAGTATGCAATTGGTTTCCCATGTTGTTGTAGAACTGCTCCCATACTCGAATCAGAAGCATCACATTCCAAGATCAAAATTGGTGGTGAAATCTGGAAGTGCCAAAACAGGGGTGCAAGTCATAGCTTCCTTTAAATGTTCAAATACATGGGTAGCCTCTTCGGTCCAGTTAAAGGAGTCTTTGCGCAACATAGCTGTAAGGGGACCTGCAATGGTGCCATAATCTTGGACAAATTTGCGGTAATAACCCGTGAGTCCCAAGAACCCTCTCAAGCCGCGCACCGTGGTCGGTTTTGGCCAATCAATCACTGCTGCAATTTTTGAATTGTCTACAGCAACCCCATCCTCTGATATAATATGACCCAGATAATGTACTTGACGGTGAGCCATACAGCATTTAGACTTCTTGAGAAATAATTGGTGAGTAGCAAGTATTTCGAAGGTAAGCCGCAAATGAGCTAAATGATCTGCCCAAGACTGGCTGTAGACGAGAATATCGTCAAAAAACACAAGGATGAATTTACGCAAGTATAGCTGGAATACCTCATTCATCAAGGCTTGAAATGTACTCGGTGCGTTGGTGAGGCCGAAAGGCATGACTAAAAACTCAAAGTGTCCGTGATGAGTGCGGAATGTTGTTTTCTCAATGTCAGTGGGATACATTCGGATTTGATGATACCCAGAACGTAGGTCCAGTTTTGTGAAAAAATTTGCACCGTGCAACTCCTCCAAAAGCTCCTTAATCACTAGTATAGGAAATTTATCCTTGATTGTCTTGGAATTCAAGGCCTTATAATCAATGTAGAACCGCCATGTGTTGTCTGCTTTAGTGACCAGAAGGACCGGTGAAGAATAAGGAGATTGACTAGGCCTAATAATTCCCCTCCCTAACATTTCCATACACTGTCGCTCTATCTCATCCTTCTGAGCATGAGGATACCGGTATGGGCGCACCACGACAGGATGCGTTCCTAGTTCCAAATTGATGCGATGATCAAATGATCGCACTGGAGGGAGACCTTGTGGTTCTTGAAATAAAACCTCAAATTCAGATAAAAAAACATCAAGGTCTGTATTAGATGTCGATTCCAGCTCTGCAATGTGAAGCAACACGGGTGTACTGGAATGAGTTTTATCCGTCCCTTGCAATTCCATAACCCTCCCATTCTGTTTAAACACCATTGATTTTGCTGTGAAATCCCACAGGATAGGACCCAAAGTTTGCAGCCAATTCACTCCCAGAACCGCATCAATTCCAGTCAAGTGCAGCACATAAAAATCAATATGAATCAGCTGGTTCCCCATCGTCACTGGTACATGAAGACACTGGCCCGGGCTTCTGATTTTGTTCCCATTGGCAACCATCACCTGCAATCCCGCCTTTGGTTCACATGTAAGCCCCAGCGTAGTCACCCATTGAGACCCCAGGAAGCTATGAGTGCTCCCCGAGTCGATTAAGATCAACAAATGGTGATCTCCGATGATGTCGTGAATCTTCATTGTTTTGCCTCCAGAATTCTCTCCTGTTGAGAATTATAAGAAATAAAGGGTTATATTGGTAATTAGGAATATCTAGGGTTTATTATGTGTAAGGCTATATAAAGGCCAACTTATTAATCAATAGACAACTTTTTGCTCAATTAAAATCTTTTTGGTATCAGAGCCACCACAGATCTAGGGTTAGCCACACACATAAGAGAGAGAAAGAAAGAAAAAGAAAAAAAAAATTACTGTAGCGCCGCCAGCCAGCGAGCACTGCCTTCCTAGTCGCGCCGCCTCCCTCTTCCTAGGCCGAGTCTTCCCTTTTCTAGGCCACCACCTCTTCATTTTGATCTTCTATTGAAGGGAGCCCGTGTGGGGGGAGGGCGATACCCCACGGATCCCAAGGAAGGGTAGAGATGAAGGGATAGAGACCTAGACATTGATGTGAGGAGAATCAAGAAAAGGGTCAAGAAAAGGAAGAAGGGCAAGGTTGTGATCTAGACATCTGAATACGAGTCGGATTAATGGAGGCTAGCTAGAATCCGATGGAGGAGATCCTGAAGAAATTAGGTCCTGCAGACCTTGCGACCTTGATGCAGTTTATGAGGATGTCGATGGGTGAAAGTGCCACGAGGCCACCGTCTGTGAAGGTGGAGCTTCCACCTATTGATCTGAAACTCGATGGGCCAGCCACATACTTGAGCTGGTCACGTCGGGTAAGGTATACTCTGACAGGAAGAAATCTGGAGGGTTTTCTGACGGGTGACAGAGTAGAGCCGATTGATGGTGCTACAGGGAGAGATGAGTGGAAGTCTACACACATGTTGGTGTACATCTGGCTTCTGAACTCGATGGTCTCATCTATTGCTGCCACCGTGGATGGTATTGAGAAGGTAAAGGATGTCTGGGAGAAGTTGAGGAGGACTTATGATGGGGTGGGGAATAATCTGAGGGTGTTCCAGATCAAGAGGGAAATCTATGCTGCAATCCAGGGAGATAGGACGGTGCAGGAGTATTCCATAGAGCTGGAGCGCTTGTGGTTAGAGCATGATCATTTCTCACCTCGAGCAAGCTGCAAAGATCCTGAGTGCAAAGAGAGAGAGGCATTGGTTCAGGAGCGGACTATGTTATTTCTCCAGGGGTTGGCCCCAGCGTTTGAGCAGAGGACTGCGATGTTATTAGCCCAGACGAAGATTCCCTCACTAGAGGAGGCAATATCAGCTATGATACAGGAAGAGAGCCGCGTTAAGCTACAGGCGGGGACAGGTGGACCTCCGGGAGTGAAGTCTGCTTTGGTTGTCTCCAACTTGGGAAACACAGGAGCCAGGGTTGAAACTCGTGAGTGCTACAACTGCGGCGAGGTAGGCCACCTGAAGCAGACATGCACTAAGCCTCCGAAGGAGAGGAACTCGGGTGGTCGTGGCCAGACTGGAGGTCGTGGTCGTGGGCGTGGAGGTCGCAGAGGTGGTGGAAGAGGAGGCTACTGGGCAAATCTGATGGTAGCAGATGACGAGGGAGAGGCAGATATGGTCTTTACTGATGAAGATCACGAGTTGCTGGAGATGTTGAAGAGGAAGCAGAGAGTGGCAGTCGATGGAGACAGGAAGGGTGCGAGTGAAGGCGCATCCACATCCACATCATCCAGGGGTAACTTCGCTTCCTATGCTCACTCAGCTAATGGTACTCACGATACACATGCTCTAGCCTCTATATCCACCTCAAGATCACCAGAATGGATAGTAGATTCTGGTGCATCTCGACACGTGACAGGAACTGCTAGTGAGTTCTCGTCTTATAGTCATCTAGCGGTGCCAGAGAGCATCCAGACCGCTGATGGTACAGCACAACCTGTGGTTGGTAAGGGTACTGTGAGATGTATCGATTCTATGACTTTGTCCAATGTTTTGCATGCTCCTTCTTTTCTAGTGAATCTGTTATCCATTAGTGTCATTATTCTCCACCTAAAATGTGTTGTTATTTTTGATATTCCCAAGGTGATCTTCCTGGAGAAGGGGAGTGGCCGGAGACTTGGGACTGGCACGTGGCATAGCGGACTGTGGTACTTGGATAGAGAGGGGATGGACTCAACCTTGACATCCATGGTTGAGAGTGCTGGAGTAGGAGGAGTTGGGCAGAGTGTGGAGGATGTTCTGCTGCTACATCACAGGCGCATGAGACATTCGTCTTTGTATGAAAAAGCAAATAAACAGAAACTGGTGTGTGATGCTTGTGAGTTTGGCAAGCTTACTAGAAGCTCTTATGTTAGTTCTGGGAATAGGAGTTCTAGTGTTTTTGATTTAATACACTCTGATGTTTGGGGACCTTGTTCTGTTAGTTCTATGCATGGTTATCGTTATTTTGTGTCTTTTATTGATTGTTTCTCTCGTGTTACTTGGTTGTATTTGATGAGAAACAAGAGTGATGTATTGAATTGCTTTAAAGATTTTCACAAGGCCATTCAGACTCAATACGGGGCAGTAGTGAAGGTATTGAGGTCCGATAATGGGACGGAGTATGCCAACAAGGCGTTTGGGGAATACTTGTCGGCTCAAGGGATACAGCACCAAACCACATGTCCATACACACCAACACAGAACGGAGTAGCAGAGAGGAAGAATAGACACTTGCTAAAGGTAGCCCGCAGTATGATGATTTCAATGAATGTTCCAAAGCACTTGTGGGGACAGGCAGTTTTGACAGCCGCTCAATTGATCAACAGGATGCCCTCAAGAGTGTTGGAGTGGAAGTCCCCTTGTGAGATGCTGAAAGGAGATAATGGTGGGATCCTTCCGTTAAAAGTGTTTGGGTGTGTATGCTTTGTGAAGGATAACAGACCGTCGATAGGAAAGTTAGATCCTAGGGTGGTAAAGTGTGTTTTTGTGGGATATTCTGCTACCCAGAAAGGATACGTGTGCTGGAGCCCAGTTGAGAAGAGATTATTTGTGAGTATGGATGTGACATTTAGAGAATTCAAGCCATACTACACGTTGGAGGTGAACTCACCCTTTGGCGACTCACCCGATACTTCAGGTATGAGGCGAGAGGGGGAGAGCAGGAGTAGCGATGATGAGAGACAGGTACATGTACCCTGTACTGTTATGGTGGAGGAATCGGTTGAGGAACCGAAAGATGAGGAGGAGGAGATTGAACCCGAAGGGGGTGAGACTCAAGCTCAGGGAGAGTTAAGGGTGTATACGAGTAGGAGGAGGCAGAATGATGTAGAGGTGCCAGTAGTGCCAGTTGTGCCCGCAAGTCCCTTCCGGCCTACCTTGACTCCTGAGACACCTACACCATCCACCTCAGACTCAAATTACACAGGTGATATGATCCCTCTGCCTTCTCTTGACCCCACGATTTTAAGGAGGACCTCTCGCAGCAATGCGGGACATCCTCCTGACCGTTTTGGTTTCCCACATGATATTGCTCAGTTTGTCTCATACTCTAACATTACATCACCTGTACATGGAGCATTCATTACATCATTGGACATTGTCTCTATACCCAAGTCTTGGCAGGTTGCTAAGGAAGATCCAAAGTGGAAGGCAGCTATGCATGAAGAGCTTGGGGCCCTTGATAAGAACAAGACATGGGAGATAGTACCATTACCAGCAGGCAAGAAGGCGGTTGGGTGCAAATGGGTCTTCACAGTGAAGCAGACTCTAGAAGGGAAAATTGACCGCTACAAGGCACGATTGGTGGCAAAGGGGTACAGTCAGACATATGGCATCGACTATGATGAGATCTTTGCACCAGTGGCGAAGATGAGCACAGTCCGAACCCTCGTCTCCCTTGCTGTGAATGGGGGATGGAAGTTACACCAACTGGATGTGAAGAATGCATTTCTCCATGGGGACTTACTGGAGGAGGTGTACATGGAGATACCCCCAGGCTTCGGCACAAAACAAACAGTAGGCAAGGTATTTAGGTTGAGGAAGTCACTGTATGGATTGAAACAGTCTCCTCGAGCTTGGTTTGACAGGTTCAGGAGAGCTATGATAGGTGTGGGCTATTAGCAGACCAACGCAGATCATACAGTATTCTTCCGACAACATGGAGGTCACACCACGATGCTCGCTGTGTATGTTGATGACATGATTATTACTGGGGATAATGAGGGAGAGATTGCTCAGCTGAAGGCGAGACTGGGCAAGGAGTTTGAGGTGAAAGATCTAGGGCAGCTAAGATACTTCCTTGGGATTGAGGTAGCTCGTGGAGAAGAGGGGGTGGTTCTGTCCCAGAGAAAATATGTGTTAGACTTGCTCAAAGAGACGGGCATGCTGGGATGCAAATCGGCTACTTCTCCGATTGATCAGAAGTTCAAGCTGAGTGCAGAAGCGGGAGAGCCAGTTGATCGCGAACAGTACCAAAGGCTGGTAGGCCGGTTGATCTATCTGAGTCACACTCGTCCCGACATCTCATTTGCAGTAAGTGTGGTGAGTCGTTACATGCATGATCCGAGGAAAGGCCACATGGAAGTGGTGTACCGAATTCTGCGATATCTGAAGAGTGCACCAGGGAAGGGGCTAATCTTCAGGAAGAATGAACACTTAGGCATTGAGGGATATTGTGATGCTGACTGGGCAAGTTGTGCTGATGATAGGAGGTTAACATCGGGGTATTGCATGTTTGTAGGGGGCAACTTAGTCTCTTGGAAGAGCAAGAAGCAGTCGGTAGTTTCGAGATCAACTGCAGAGGCAAAGTACAGGGCCATGGCTTTAGGAGTTGTCGAGATGCTGTGGTTGAGAGCCCTATTGGTAGAGCTCAAGGTGGACCAAGGAGCCCAGATGAAGTTGTGGTGTGATAACGAGTCGGCAATCAACATTGCTAATAATCCGGTACAGCACGACAGGACTAAGCATGTGGAGATTGATAGATTCTTCATCAAGGAAAAATTGAATGACGGACTACTGAAGCTAAGTCATGTGACTACTGGAGATCAAGTGGCTGACTGCCTCACCAAGGGACTTAGTTCAGTAAATTTATCCAGGTTGTGTGACAAGATGGGCTTAGTGGATATCTTTTGCCCATCTTGAGGGGGAGTGTTGAGAATTATAAGAAATAAAGGGTTATATTGGTAATTAGGAATATCTAGGGTTTATTATGTGTAAGGCTATATAAAGGCCAACTTATTAATCAATAGACAACTTTTTGCTCAATTAAAATCTTTTTCTCCCATAATCGCATGCAGCGAAATTTCAGGTGGAAATTCCTCTTCAATTTCATGGTCCTCCTTCTCTCCTTGGACTGATTCTTCTACCCCATCCAGCCAAAATAAACGCTTACATTGGTGCCCCCGATTATAGACTTCTTCACAATTAAAGCATAGCCCCTTTGCCCGTCGGTCATCCATCTCGGTTCGACTCAACCTTTTAAAGGTTTTTGGGTTGGAAGAACAGGGAATTGCAGTGGATGGAGGTTTATAACTGGTCTGGGTGAACCGCTTGACTCCACCCCTTCTCTCATACAAACGTGCAAGGCTCATGGCACTAATTAAATCTTGGGGCCTGTGCAATTCCACTTCAATTGCAATGTATTCATGTAGCCCACTGATAAAAATCTCCAATTCTTGCTCTGTCATGAAAAGACCTGCTCTTGTTGCCAATTGCTCAAACTTACACTGGTATTCTTCTACGGTGCCTCCTTGTCGTAGCTTAGAAAGTTCCCCCAGTTTGTTGCTCTGAATGGAAGGACCAAAACGCAGATGACACTGGCGTTTTGAAGTCTTCCCAAGAGATCCCAGGACGATCTCTCTCCAGTTTGAGGAACCAAACTTGTGCATCCTCATCTAAGTGATAGGAAGCAATTTCCACTTTTTATTCCTCTGGAATGTGTTGATGATGAAAGAAATGATCGCAACGGCTCAGCCACACAAACGGGTCATTTTTTCCATCATATAGAGGAAACTCCAGTCTGCTATACCGTGGAAGTTACGCCCGACCTTCTGGAAGATAACCCGCCTGAGGATGCTCTCTTGGGGCCCGATTAGCACTGTTGTCATCTCCTTGGTGTGTCTCAACTCGGGTGGTAGTCATTTCCCGAGAGAGCTCTTCGATACGAGCTGATAGATGCTCCCGTTCGAGTCGATCATGGTGACGGTGCTCCTGATACATTTTCATAAATATCTCAAACTAAGCTTGAAGAGTGTTTGAAGAATCACCCAAAACTTCTGGCTCTGATACCAAGTTGTTATGGTCCCAGGTTTGTGATCGAGTTACAGGGCGATTCACTCTAAAGTCTACTGGCAAGGAGTGGTGCTTCCCCGACCTTCTGCCCTTATGACCTATTTTGGATTTGTGAGAAAATATGTATAGGCTCGTTATGAGAGAACCCAGCAATCTCAATGAAAATAAAACATAAATTTCTTGTCTCCTTACTGTAAGGATCTTGCGTACAATTTATACAAATTGTTTGATAACCAACTCCTTCAAAGTTGGCTGCACTACTGCACGATCTTACAAAATGGAAATACAAGTAATTGAAATAACTTACAATTAGAAATAACAATGAAGTAAATAAATAAATGGAAATAACGATGCTTAATTAAAACGTGCTTGAATCTTCCCACGTAATCTGCCACCTGGAGCCTAATGCCATAACTGCAATCTTCAACTTCCAATCGCAGCATCCACAACTCCTATCTTTGAACAACCATCTCGTCCACGTCTCTGATATACTTTGATTATATTGTCCAACTTCTTATCCACGTGGACCTGGTTCCTAACAAGGTATTTCTATTATCATATGCATCTCGAAGTATCATTACGAGTTGCTAATTTTTCTTCATGAATTAAGTTTCTGTTCTGATAAGGTTTTGAAGTCTTGGTTAATGAGATACTCTTATCTGCACAGCATTATCTACTGGCTGTGCATTCATATTTTGACATTGAATTTGTTCCATTGGAATT
The DNA here is from genome assembly GCA_009078335.1 of Salix brachista. Taxonomy (NCBI): domain Eukaryota; kingdom Viridiplantae; phylum Streptophyta; class Magnoliopsida; order Malpighiales; family Salicaceae; genus Salix; species Salix brachista. The sequence continues at coordinate 14,196,871 of CM018573.1, forward strand.
TACTTGACTATTTGTGGATTCAAATTGTCATTTAATTTATCTGATTAATTTTGAAAAGAGAATGTAATTTATAGTGTACTTTACCCTTTTTGTTTTCAAGTGCTTGTAGTATGTCTATAGACCGTGCATTCAAATTTTTTCATCAAATTCTGATTAATTTTGAAAAGAGAATCTAATTTACAGCGTGTACTTTACCCCCATTTGTTTTCAAGTGCTTGTAGTATATTTTTGTTTTAGTATGCATTTTACAGCAACATTACAGGTTCCTGAGTTTTGTTAAGAATGGAGTTGCTGTTGTATTTGGCCTTTGAATATTTTCCTTGAAGCCCATGTTCCACTTTGTTTAGTCAACCTGGAAACTAATGGTTTACTTTATTCTGTAAAAGTAATTGTTCACTCATTTTCTGGAGTGTAATATGCCTTGATCCGTTCAAGAAGCAGAGAGAGGGACATAGGAAGCAAAGAGGGAGAAAGAAGAAATTTTGGCTAAGCTTTCAGATACTGAAAAAAATTTGCAGAAGGGAAGAGCAGAGTGAATAAGCTTGAGGAAAACAATGCAAAACTCCGCCGTGCTGTTGAGCAGAGCATGACCAGACTTAATAGGATGTCCATGGATTCTGATTTTCTGGTGGACAGGTTAGCTTGTTTCTTTTGTGATTTGGAGTTTTGATTATTTTTTTGTATCCCAGTCTGCTACTTAGTTATGAAGGGGTTACATCACAGCTGCAAGTTATTGAGATCGCTTATACATACATCCTTCACTGGGATTTGTCAAGGAAGAAAAGTTACAGTTACAGCAGGCAATTGATAGGAGATTATAGGATTTGTCAAGGAAGGAAAGTTACAGTTACAGCAGGCAATTAATAGGGGATTATGAAAGATCTTAATTAGTACAGGATGTATATTAAAGCAGTAAATAGGCAGTAAATAGGAAGATTCTATTTCCATAAAATAGCTCCCTAGATCTAGCTTACTATGTATAGAATATGCTGTAATCAATGAGTTGTAGGTTATATATGAAAGAACAAACAAAGGAGAAGAGATTTTCAAACCATTTCTGTTAGGATTGGAAATATCAAACTATAATGTAGGGCTGGCTTTTGTTGCAGGCGCATTGTGATTAAATTACTAGTGACCTTCTTCCAGAGAAACCACAGCAAAGAGGTATGGATTTTTCGAGTACAGCTGAACAGGATAAAAGACTAAACAAAAAAGAAGGAAATTGTTACCCTTAGTAAATGTAGCATTGCTTTTGGTTAAAAGACATCTCAAGTTCAACAGATCATTATTTGGAAAGAATCCATATTTTATTGCTGATCTCATTTAGCATTGCTTTTGTAATTGCTTGAAGGATTATTGCTTTGGTTTCCTATCAATTTAGACAACCATATCCAATTTGACATGGCTTATGCTTGTGGGGGATTCCAGGTTTTGGATCTTATGGTTCGAATGCTTGGGTTTTCTGATGAAGACAAGCAGAGAATAGGTGTAGCTCAACTAGGTGGCAAAGGTGTTGTTCGTGGAGTTTTGGGGCTACCTGGTAGAGTAGTTGGTGGAACCTTGGGAGGAAATGCAGCTGATGGTCAGACAAATTTGGCATCTGATAACCAGGTTGGTTGTTGTACTTCATTCCTGATGTTTAATAATTGGACTGTGAATAAGTGTGTGATAACGTTATAAGATTTTTGATCTCTATGTACAAGTAGCTTTATTTTCACTCTTCTTTCTGGGGTCTCATACACATTGTTTCCTTCAAACCATAATAATTTGGGGTGCCATTGAGACAGGTGGCAGGTTGCTCAAGCTCAGTTATTGATTAATTTTGAGCTCTTCTTTGAGCTTATGGTAGTAGAACTTGAATAGAATAGAGTCTGTTAGCATTTGCTTGAGCTTGATCCATCAGATCCTCTTATTACAAATTTGCTGCAAGAACCTGGTATTACTCTCCTGGAGGATGGGTTCTGATCTGAATTTGAATTCACTATGAGTTGAAGATTTGATTTTTTTATTTTCCTTGCATTATGTTTTGTACTGTCCAATGAGTGAAGACAACCCCTTTCACTAGAATGATTGAGCAAAAGAAAATAGTCATTAGGTTTGGTCACTGTGACTCGGGAAGTCAAGACTCAACAGCCTTTTTGATTTTGTGCGCGGGCTGTTTTTCTCTAGCGGGTGCCTTTTTAGCACATAACATTGATCTGTACTTCTCATCCATCCTTAAAAGATGATCAGCTGTCTCACTATCATATATTTTGCTTGGTGGGAAGTGCAAATTTTCATCTCAAGTATAATTATGTCTTTACAGTCCTTTGCAGATATGTGGGTTGATTTTCTACTCAAGGAAACTGAAGAAAGGGAAAAGAGGGGATCTGGGCAAGAAGATACAGGTAAATCCCATGAAGGTTTGCAAGGAAGGAGTCCAAATGCTGCTGGGGTTGGCTCGCCAGTGCCCTACCATGGAACTAGCATATCTGGAATTGCTAGGCCAGATTTTGCAGTCTGATTCCGAGTTCTCAACAGTTCCTTTAACACCCTTCGACAACAGTTCTCGGATTTCAAGACTTCCGACAAAACACTGAGAAATACATGGAATAAATCAAATGTATAGATTGTTCATTGATGTCGTATCATGCCATCCTATTCAGCCAATTCCTTAACACTCATTAAAAGTTTTCATTTCGACTCCGATGCCTTAAAAGTGTTGTTGTATCTGTTTTTTAAAATATTTTTTTAGTTTTAAAAAATAATTTTTGATATCAGTATATTAAAATAATCTAAAAATTTATATAAAATTATTTTTTTTATTAAAAAACTCATGGAATGCAATCATAAACTCCCTGAGAATATTCAAAATCTATCTCTGATCTTGCGGGTGCGGCGGTGCTATTATTAGGCATTGCTTAATTAAGTGAACTTGAAAAGTTTTGGCTGAGCTACTGAAACTGGTAGGACTGGCCGAGATGATTCCAGTTTTCAACCCGCGGTTAATATGAGCCCTTAATAATTGTAGATGTTGAGACAGTAGAACAACAACAGGGTAAAGAAACAATTGTAGATGAATTCTGTGTGTGTTCTTCATTAGTACAGCAAGATATATATATATATACACAATATTCTTCAATTACGTCTAACTAATAGGCAAGAAAGCCGTGATCCACATTTACTGGGATTTGACCTAGACTAATTTAGGAAGTAGAATAAATTACATTGATGATTCTTAATACTCCCCCTCAAGTTGGAGAGTAAATGTTATGAACTCCTAACTTGTCGCGTAGGACTATAAATTGATCTTTCCCTAACGCCTTCGTAAATATATCTGCCAACTGTAGACGAGTAGATATATGTGAAGGTTTGATCATTCCAGCTTGTAGTTTTTCTCGAACTATATGACAGTCAATTTCAATGTGCTTTGTACGCTCATGAAAAACTGGATTTGCCGCAATATATAAAGCTGTCTGATTGTCACAAAACAATGGTATAGGAGCCACTTGTATAACTTTCAAATCTTGTAAAATATAGCGTAGCCAAGTCAGCTCCAAACATGTGTTAGCCATAGCTCGATATTCGGCTTCTGCTGAAGATCTAGAAACATTGGCTTGTTTCTTAGATTTCCATGAGATGAGAGAATTTCCTAAAAAAACACAGTAACCTGTGACTGATCTCCTAGTGGCTTGACAACCACCCCAATCTGAATCACAAAAGGCTGTTAGAGCAAGATTGTTGGTGGCAGGAAATAACAAGCCTTGACCAGGAGTTCCTTTGATGTATTTGAGGATTCGTATGGCAGCATCCCAATGAGGTCTGCGAGGTTGATGCATGAATTGACTTAATGTTCGAACAGAGTAAACTATGTCAGGCCTTGTGACAGTAAGATAAATAAGTTTGCCAACCATTCTTCGATACTTAGTTGCATCTTTCAACAATTCTCCATCTGTGGGGGTGAGTTTCAGATTCTGCTCCATTGGGAACTTGTCAGGACGGGCACCGAGGAGTCCAGAGTCTTGTAGAATATCTAGAGCATATTTTCTCTGAGACATGAAAATGCCTTTCTTGGACCGAGAGAATTCAATGCCCAAGAAATACTTTAGGTCTCCAAGATCTTTGATACGAAAGCGTTGGAGGAGAAACCTTTTGAGATGTTCCATTTCTTTGAGATTATTTCCTGTGAGAAGTATATCGTCAACATATATAAGAACTGCAGTAAATGAAGTACCTTGAGCTTTAGTGAAAAGAGAATAATCAGCCTTTGATTGTTGATATCCTGCTTTTTGAATGGTAGTTGAAAACATAGAGAACCAATTTCTGGATGCTTGTTTAAGGCCGTAGAGAGACTTATTGAGCCGACATACAATGTTCTCCCCTTGTCGGGGAAGCCCAGGAGGAGGGTCCATGTAAACAACTTCATGCAAATCGCCATGAAGAAAAGCATTTTGGACATCTAATTGGTGGATGAACCAATTACGAGCAGCAGCAACAGTAAGGAGGCATCGGAGGGTGGTGAGTTTTGCGGTAGGGGAAAAGGTGTCATGATAGTCAACTCCTTCAACCTGAGTGTATCCCTTAGCAACAAGACGAGCTTTGTAGCGCTCAATGGTGCCATCAGACTTGTGTTGATTTTGTAGACCCATTTGCAACCGATTGATTTATGACCAACGGGCAATGGAACCAAAGTCCAAGTGTGATTTTGTTGAAGTGCTTGTAATTCTAAGTCCATGGCATGTCGCCAATTAGGATCAAGGATAGCCTGAGCATAAGATGTGGGCTCATTGTGACCTGTAATGTTAGCTAAAAAAACACAATGGGCAGATGAAACACGAGAATACGAAAGAAAATGAGAAAGGGGATATCTAGTACCTGATTTAGGATGAGGCGTCAAAGAAGAGTGAGTGACATGGTTGGTCATATGGTAGTCACGATGCCATGCCGGAGGTTGTTTGGGACGAATGGAATGACGTGATGGAAGGGAGGGTTGGGTAGAGGAGGTTGGCAATGTTGAAGTAGTAGGAGGATCATTTACTGATTGTGGGGTTATATCTGAGGGTGCGGAAGGAGAGGGCTGGGAGGGCACGGGTTGAGCATTAGATGTATGGGTAGAGTGGTCATCTAAGAAGTTAGGGTTAACAATTTGCTGAGTTGGGATGGGTGGATCCTGTAGAGAGGTGCTAGGCTGGAAGTTTGGAGGCACAGTGTCAGTGGAGAAAGGAGACATCATAGTTTGGGAATTATGTATAGGTAGAATGGAAGAAAATGGGAAAGTGTCTTCATAAAATTTAACATCACGACTTACAAAAAATGTTTTTTTTTCTAAATCATAAAGTTTGTAACCTTTTTGACCAGTGGGGTATCCAACAAAGACACAACGTTTCGCACGGGGTTCAAATTTATGAATAGGGTGGACAATAGTTGCGTAACACAAACAACCAAAAACTTTTAAGTGAGTAAAAGATGGCGGGCGATGCTATAGCATTTCATAGGGTGATTTCTTGGACAATAATGGTGATGGGAGACGATTGATGAGATATACAGCGGTCAGAACGCATTCTCCCCAAAAAGATAATGGTAAATGGGATTGAAATAGTAATGCACGTGCTATGGTGAGGATATGACGATGTTTGCGTTCAACAACTCCATTTTGTTGTGGAGTGTAAACACAAGTGCGTTGGTACTCAATACCATGAGTTTGAAAGAAATATCTCATGGAAAAAAATTCAGACCCATTGTCGACTCTGATTGCTTTAATATTGGCATGGAATTGAGTATGAGCGAAGGTAATAAAAGATTTTAAAATCAATTGAGTGTCAGACTTATGTTGCATCAAAAAAATCCATGTGCATCTAGTAAAATCATCGACAATGGTAAGAAAAAAACGTGCTCCTGAATGTGTGGAAATTTTGTGTGGACCCCAAATATCACAATGGAGTAAATCAAATGGAGCATGAGTTGAGATTGTACTTAAAGAAAATGGTAGTCTAGTTTGTTTGGCCATAGGGCAAACACTACAATTATTATCAAGAGGAATGTCATATGGAGATAAAAATTGAGACATTAATTTAAGACGAGGAAGTGACGGATGACCAAGTCGCATATGCCATAAATTTGAGTTTTGAGAAACTTGATAAGAGGCAGGGTTCTTTTGTAACGGAGACATGTAATAGAGACCATCACGTTGTTTACCCATGCCAATCATCTTCCCCGTAGCCAAGTCCTGTAAAACACAGAAGGTAGGAAATAAAATAGCACAACAATTGAGAGATTTAGTTACTTTGCTTGCAGACATGAGATTCAATTTGAAAGATGGAACACATAAAACTTTATCAAAGGTAATATCAGAATTAAATGGTATAGTGCCAGTGGAAGTGATTTGAGCTGAAGTTCCGGTTGGTAAACTAACAATAGATATTGGTGAGGATTCTGTCTCAGTGAAAAGTGAGGAATCAAAAGTTATATGATCAGTAGCTCCACTATCTAAAATCCAAGGTTTAGTAAATATAGAATTGATTAAAGCAAGGGGTAATGAAGATAAACCTGTTGTATTTGTGTAAGCATCGCTATTACCGGGAGTAGGATTTGAAGCCAGTAAAGACATGGCATGGGCGAGTTGCTGTAGTTGTTCCGCCGAAAATCCATTTAATGGGTTTTGCTGAGATGACTGTGGTTGTTGGGCCCAAGTTGTAGTTTGGGCTTCTACATGTGGGTTTTGTTGCTGGGCTGCCGGCACATTTACAGTATTGGCAGAATAAAAGGGGGAATTTCCCCGTTGATTTCCATGTTGCTGTGGCTGGTGTCGGTGACCTTGGTGTCCTGCACTGTTACAGCCCCATTCTCCATTTTTGAACTTGCATTTGTCTTCAGTGTGTCCCTTTTTGTCACAGAATTTGCAATGAAATTTAAGGGTCCTACAAGTATCAATTGTGTGGCCGATTCTATCACAGTGTTCACAGCGTCTCTTGAGATTATTGGAAGAATTGGTTGATCGGCTCTGAATTGCAGCAGCGATGGAAAAATTCTCAATTGAATTTGATGTCATCTGTCGCTGTGTTTCATCTTGAACAACCAGAGAGTAAGCTTGACGAACATTGGGTAATGGAGTCATCATGAGAATATTGCTTCGCACTCCACTGTAAGTATCTGTGAGACCCATAAGAAATTGCATCATTCGATCTTCTTCGGTTTGTTCATTGTGGGCTTTTATCTGGTTGCAGGTGGGAAGAGTGCGATGTGTGTCTAATTCATCCCAAAGACCTTTGAGTTTTGTGAAGTAAGTTGAGACTGTCATGGTGCCCTGTGAGAGAGACGTAATTGATTTCTGAATTTGATAGATTGTTGGCGCATTCTTTTGGGAGAATTGGTCTCTGAAATCTTCCCATACTTGATGAGCTGTCTTGGCATGAACTACCCCTTTGGCTAGATCGGGTTCTACAGAGTGAGCCAGCCATGATAAAATCATGCTATTGCATTGATTCCAGAGGGCATATTCTGTTGGTTGTTCTGTTTCCAAGGGTGGTTGAATGCATCCATTGACAAAACCAATTTTGTTCTTGGCTGTGAGAGCATGAAGCATGGATTTACTCCAAGATGGGTAATTGGCACCGTTCAGTTTTGTTGGAACGAGCATATGACCAGGATGGTCTGAAGGGTGGACATAATATGGATTTGATGTATCCATACTTGAACTGCTGCTGCTGTTTTGAGATTCACTACTGCTATGCTTTGAATTCTTAGAACTGGAACTTTTGTTCGTTGGTGGTGTTTAAGAGATCAAGCACCAAAATCGTGCTCTGATACCATCTTAATAATTATAGATGTTGAGACAGTAGAACAACAACAGGATAAAGAAACAATTGTAGATGAATTCTGTGTGTGTTCTTCATTAGTACAGCAAGATATATATATATACACAATATTCTTCAATTACGTCTAACTAATAGGCAAGAAAGCCGTGATCCACATTTACTGGGATTTGACCTAGACTAATTTAGGAAGTAGAATAAATTACATTGATGATTCTTAATACAAAGTGTCCATGATTCTATTTTACTATTATTTTATCCTCTCATTTGTCGTTTTGCCTTGTTCTTTTCTATCATTTTCTTGTGTTTTCTTCTCTGTAGAATTTGAAATTATAAATTCTTCATTTTACATAACCAATCTGTAAACATTATTGCCGTCAAATCAGTATCAAAACCATAAAAAAAAAAAAATTGTCTGTTCTGTCATTTTTTTAACTTGAGCAGCACCCGTAAAACCACCTATGAAAGGAACCGGATGCACGATCAATGGCTCCCAAAAGCATACCTTATCCAACCTCAGAGTTGCGTAAGGTTTGATTCCAGAAGAGCTGTCAGGGCCCAAACATCTTAGGTTAGATTCAGATTATACTTGTTTTACGAATAGGCCTACGAGAGTGAGCGCGCCGACTCTGGCTGCTCACCTCTCTCCTGGCTCTTTACATGGCGTTCCCTATCTTGAGTTGGCACGCCCATACAGAGGTGTACACGTCACATCACAAGAAAAACTTGTTGGCTAGTAAACTTAAATATCGGATTATCCTAGCACATTAAAACAATCATAACACAATGTCAAGTTTGATTTCATGCCCTCACACACTTCTTCATCCCTTCCCTTTCACATTCACACTCCCATATTGAAATGTTGTTTCTTCTGTTTTGTTTCATCTTTGCCAGTCATGAGCCAAAAACATTATTTTATAATAGCCATAAACCTGCTGACCTTACCTCGTTAGCAATGCGGATGTGATTCTTTGTTTTGTTTCATGTTTGCCACAATTATGGGCCAAAAGCATCGACACGAACCAGGAAAACAAAGGTTCCAAAATTATATAATAAACCAACGTACATTTTAGTCATAAAAAAACACCATTATATGGAGCTATCTGCGAACTGACCAAAGTACATAGGAAAACAAATTAAACCTACAACTTCAAAAGTAACACCCCTGAAAGACAATTCATTCAAGATGCAACCCAAACACTTTAAAACAATTAGTGGGGGTGAATAATAAAAGAAGCCCTGGCAAATTACGGGTAAAGCAATCACAGCCTGCAAGCCCAGGTTTACCCAGTGTTTGCTGGAAACACAACAAGGAGCCAAATCTAAACTCTCTTGGCTTTCAAAGAAGCCACTTGGATCTTGCTCAGAACCTTAGCATCGAACACTGCATATTGCTTTTTTATCTCAAACATTGCCTTCTCTGCCAAGGGATCGACTTTGTCCTCGTACTTCTCATACAGGACAGGTACAGTGTGCAGCAAAACAAAGCCTGTTAAAATCATTGGAAATATTAAGTACATAAATATGCAGCTCACGATTGCAGGAACAGCATAAATCAGTTTCCAAGGTCATTACATATATAAAACAAGGTCAGGAAATGGCACCAAGTCCCCACAATTGACAGGACCCACAATCCGGCAATAACCTGGCATTAAACCAGACGAGAAATTTTAGTAAATCACAAAGAGAACAAAAAGCAATTATCCAACTCAATTTATAATTTGTCAAGGTCAGGAATATAAAAATGGAAAATGATCAGAGTAGAGTATAACATGAAAGCTAGCAAAAACACATTCATGACCAAATAATGTAGAACTTGACAGCAATAAGGTTGCAAACAAAATAAATCAGAAATATTAAATGATCAACTTCAACTACAAGTTGAGCCTCTAGAAACGTAACTAATGAAAATGTGAGAGATATTCAAGAAACATACCATGAGAAACTTCTTCAAGTCTTTTCCAGCCGCAACACAACGTAAGCCCGAAAATACACTATTGATCTCGACACACAGTGCTGAAGCAACCTGCAGGACCAGTTTTTCCGGAAGATGAACTTCTGGGATGCAAGGTGGACTCCTACAAAAAATCAGAAAGAAAATTACAGCCACCCAGCCAATTGCAGATGTCGATAAACCTCCCAATCCACCAAAATACATGAAAGAGTCATTACTTGTTGATGAAAGTATGAGCATTAGACCATAGGAACAAGAGGGCAACAGAGAGTATCAAAATGTGACACACTAGAGTAAGCAGGTGGTATTCGATCAACTCAAAAAGGACCCATATTGCGGTGACAAATCCAAGTACACCTGCTGAAACCTTCTTGTTCCTCCACAGAAACACATCAGCAGCTGAACAACAAATTTACCACAAAATCCACTGTCATTTTCTTCACACAGTAAAAGAAAAGAACAGCATTGACCAAATCTAAACACAGCAATGACCAAATCTAAACCGTATGGAAGTAACCATCTTTATATATAAATAGATCGCAGCATAATATTAAAATATATATATAACAAAAATGAAAGTTTACTGAATGAAGCAGGGTTTAAATGAACGTACGCTTTCCACCGCCGAGAACATGATGAACAGGCTTTTCTCTACCAAACAAGCGCCAAATTTTGGCCTTCATCGACTCCGAAGGATCCGGTTTCTTATCCGAATCCGACTCCGGATCCGACGAAGAAGATTCGTGATGGTGAATCTTCTCGCTAATCTTCTCCATGATTGACTCAACCGGACTCTCTGATTGCTCCGCCATTCTAATCTGGATCGAGTTTTTTTTTTAAATAATAATAATAAAGTGAATTTAGGTGCTAGAAAAAGAGAGACACTGAGCGGAGTGATGAAAAAGAGCGTGAGGGATATTTAAATTGTAGGTGTGGGTCAGAGCCACAAGTAGGGAGTTAACGATCCTGTGGTTTGGCTTACGTCCTGTTTGGTATTGCGGTTGCGGTAGCTTTTCAAAAAGTTTTTCGTGCCGAAATATATCAAAATGATGTTTTTTCATTTTTTAAAAATTATTTTTGATATCAGCACATCAAAATGATATAAACACTTCTAACCGCCGTTATTTAAAATGAAAAAAAAATAAAAAAAAATTGCCAACCGCAGCTAACCTGCGGTTTGGCCGCAGTTCCAAAATTGGTTGCTTTTTCTTGTATTTTAAAAATATTTTTGAAAATATTTGAAATGTTTTATTATTATTTTAAATTAAATCTTTTTAGTATTTTTTATTATTTCTATGTATTTTAAATTAAATGTTTTAGTATTTTTTAAAATTAATATTTTAAAAAAAAATTATTTTAATATATTTTTAAATAAAAAATACTTTAAAAACAACAACTAACTTCAATAAAAAAATATTTAGTTGACGAAGTTATAGCTTCTTAAATGTGAGATTGAGGAGATCGATGAGTTGACGGCGTTAACTGATCTTAAATGTGAGATTGAGGAGATCGATGAGTTGATGGCGTTAACTGATATATATATACATATATGGTCTGTTAGTATTGTAATGATTATTTTTAATAATATTTTTTAATTTTTTAAAAATTATTATTTATATAATCAAAATAATATAAAATCATAAAAAAAATTAATAATAATTTTATTTTTTTTCCAAAAAAAGAGCATACGGGAAGGCTTTGCTTTTAGACGTTGAGACTTGAGACAATGAAGGACGGTGGTGGATCGGAATGGATGGTTGTAAAGGCATCGACACGTGGCACTTAAAGAGAGGTGATGAGGGAATGGACAGCTGCTACTTTTTTCTGTCAGCAGACTGAAAATCAGAGTGGGCTCCACTTGCCTCATTTCAGAAAAAAATATTATTTTCCAAATTAGAGTTTTTCAATTTCAACGAGGAAAAAAAAAAAGGATTTTAGGATGCCACTTGCGCAGCATCTCTTTCGAAGGAAAATAAATGGCTTTTTTTATTCTTCTTGATTTTAGTAATTTTCTTGAGAAAAATGGTGAAGCTTTAGCTTTTAAGAACATGCCGACAGCTGCGAATCCTTTCTCTGTGAACATGAACTGGTGACATCGTTACTTGACATTGAATCGCTTCATGAAAATAACAATTTTGAAAAGAATTTTCAAGATAAAATTAAACTAAGGTTGTGTTTGGTATTGAGATTATTTTTGTAGTTGAAGTTTTAAAAAAACAGTTTCATGAAAAGCACTTTTAACTACGGTTCATAACTGAAATTGAAGTGTTTGGTTAAAAATATGGTTGAGTTTGAGGTTAATGAAAAACAGTTTCATGTGTTTGGTTACCAAGCTTTTTCATATTGCTGTCAACATGTAAAATTACTTTAAAGTGTGTGTGTGTGTATTTTTTAAAAAATATTATAGATTTAATAATCATAATAATAAAATATAATTAATAATTCAAGAAAATTAGACATTTGTTTTTATTCTCTCATCAAACTACTAGTAATTCCATCACGAACTAAATTCACACGTGAAGGCCTCTGCGATCCTTGACTATTTGATCAAGGAACAACATCTGATAAAATATTATCTGAAATAAAATTAGAATTGCGAGGCAAAACTTATATTGTGATCTTCTTCTAATATATTTATTTATATTTTAATTAAGTTTTTAAAATTGTAGGTTATTTTAATATTAAAAAATATAATAAGTAATAAATCATATATTATTTGTTTCTAGAGTGTTGTTTATTTGAAGATAGGGAAGAGGCTTGGATATTTTTTTAATGTTTTCAATGTTGGCTTGTCCACAAAAAACAATGTGTCGTCATTATGAAATATTTCCAACCCTCAAAATATATTTGATTCATGATCTCATCATAATAAAAAATTATACGTGATCTGCTGTTCTTTAATGGTAATGTATTTTTGTTCATAAAAGTAAAATATATTTGATCAACGATTTTATTACAATAAAATACCTCTAATATATAATATATAGTTCAGCGTTTAATTGTGTCTAAAGACGACAAATCTTAAGCTTCACATGGTTAATCTTTTGAAAAACAATTTTAAAATACAAAAACAATAAATACAAATCCCTCAACCATCCATCATAAATGATAAAATTATTAGAATTCATGAGCGGTGCTGTATATTCTATTTTATAAAGATTAAATATAAAATATCTCAAAAGAGAGATAAAATGGAATGTGTCAGCTTAACAATCCATCGTGATTTGATTTTTGGATTCACGATGAAAATTTTGTAACATTCGACCAGCTCTAACAATTCCACTCTGGAACGATATAAATAAGGTTGTTTTTCATTTTATTTCAAAAATATTTTTGAAATAAATTAAAAAAATTTATTTTTATTTTTATTTTAAATTAAAATTTTAAATGTTATTAGATATTTTTATTTAAATAATTTTTAAAAAATAATAAAATAATTTTTAAAAAATAATAAAATAATTTTTAAAAAATAATAAAATAATTTAATTATAATATTTCAACATAAAAAGACTTTTTAATAAAAAAATCATGCGTGAAATGTGCTCGTGAGCAGATTTTTCTTTCGGTGCAGTAGCCGAGGACCCCGAATAAAAAGGAGAATTAGGGGACCCAAAAATGGTTCCTCGGGGAGGGCACAGGGTGGAGTCGGAAAACTGCTAGCTGCTTTTTAGGAAAAGAGGAGGGAAGAAGGGTCGGTGTATTTGTAAAGGCGAGGATCTCGGGCCCAGCACTCGTACGGCCTGTAGCTGGGCAGCTTCTCAGGTCAAAATCAGATGGAAAGAGAGAATATGGAGGCTTATCAGTCACCCAACCTCACCTCATAGGAAATTCGGGGAGACAAGTGGGCATATCTTCTCAATAAACAAACCTTCCGAATTAGTTCGGAGTGAAAAAGTTTGAAGCAAATCTCGAATCACTTCAGAAAGGAAAACGAAAGTACACGCAACATATCATGAAAAATAATTTTTTTAAGGAAATAAATTAGTTCATGTAAATAGGTGATGTTAGAGAGAATAAGTTAGAAGACTATGCCATGAAAAATAATATATTTATATTTTATGGATTTAATTATCAAATTTGATATAATTAATAAATAATAAGGTATTTATGATTTTTTAATAACTTTTAAAAAAATATTTTGTCCAGAATAAAAGAAAAAAACACTTTAACCGGAAACCAAGGCAAATTTTCAATTGACAAATAAATTTCACTAATAGTATTTAAAAAAAAATCTAAAAAACCTGAAACAAACTTATAGCAACTGTAAAATGTGAAGATAACTAAATTAACAGGAAAAGCAGCATAAACGTCATATATCCTAACATATCATCAATTATTTTTTGAAGCCAATGAGGCACTGATCTTTGAGCAAGGACTCGGATTAAAGCCGGGGAGGGGAGCAACCGAGCCCGAAAAACAAAGAAATATCGGCGCCTGCGTGTGTTATTAACGAAATGGTCTCGGTGGCTTCTCTAGCACTGCCGAAAAGAAAACTTCTCGATCATCCTTGTCCAGCTTCGGAACAACAATCCATTTATGCTTCCTATACCTCAGCATCTTAAAGGCTTCCAAATAATCATCCAGGTCCTCTTTCAAACAGAAAAAGCTGTCGATCCAAAGCAAACCTCCTGGCCTCAGGACTCTATCCCAATCATACAATATAAAATCCAGGAGCACAAAATCTATCCATCCATCAAGAAACCTTGTGGTGTGTAACAGATCCAGGGTATTATCAAAGAATGGAAGCCGTTGATTTATGGTCAAGTATAGAGGTACAAGCCCCCGAAGTGCAATCATTTCGTTAAAAGGTGCACCGAGATTAATAGTTGCCGAGACTATTGTGACATTAAACTCTCTCATTCTTGCTGCAAAAGTCCCAGTTCCTACACTGAAATCCAATCCGATTCTGATCCCTCCTAGTTTGATGTTTAGCACTTCAGGTATCAGAAAATCTGCTGTAAGATTCATCTCGGGGCCAGAAACTGCTTGCTTGATCCATCTCGGCAGTTCATGGTCCGAGAGGTTGAAGCAATCTGCACACTTAAAGAATCCCTTGCGAGCTGTATTGCTGGCTAGGCAGGTGAAGTTCTTGCATCTGTACTGGCTCCATCGGACATTTCGATTGTCAGGAAGCTTCCACATGGACTCGTTAATGGGGAATGGCTTGCTGTATAGCTGTGGGGCCCTTGCAAAGCACCTCCTCCTCGGTAACGGATCACATCCATGAACCATCAGCTTTTGAGCTAGCTTCCAATCATCTCTGCAGATTTCACCCACATCATAATCCATATATTCCTCAATATCTTTCTTCATTTCAAAGCAGGCATGGCCAATGCTCGTGAACGTTCCATTAGCTCCCATGAAGTTCTGTTTGCCTAAACGGTTGGGTTTGACCCTTACATATTTGCGGATCTCTTCTATTAGAAAGAACTCTGCAGGTCCATCCGACGGTTGTTTTCGTCCTGCTATAGGATGGACAGCTCTGATTTCACTGTTTTCCTGGGGGTTTCCAGTTGTCTGTAATGACTCAATAAGTCCCAGAATATCAGCAAGAAAAGCACTGTATCTTGCCACTATTGTTTCTGCTGAAGAGTCTATTGGCATATCTCTCATCTCATTCATTTCTTTCTGGATCTTGTCAACAACAGTTTCAACAGCTATGCCTGTCTCACTCCGAAATCCGCTTTGACACTCAATATTAACATGATTGCAGAGCGTATCAGAAATAAAACGAGATCTAATAGAGAAGAATCTGGACAGAGTAGCAATAGAGACCAAAAGAGCTAGAATACCAAGAACAGAGATTTGCCTGCGAACCCCACCCCATCTTCTTAACTTCACTGAAATGTTAGGTTTGGTCATCTGTCTGAATGAGACTTCGAAATCGGAAACTAGTCACTGCTGAGAAAAACAGCAGAAGGTGCTCTGACAAAACATGTGTTTGATGAATTTACAGGATAAAACTCTCATAGAAATCAGAAGCGAAGATACCAAAATCGCTTTCAAGCAATGATATTAGGATCAAAAGTTCATCAAACAAGAACTTCCAGGCAGTTATGAAAGGGCAAGGAAAAAAAAGTAGGAGGGATTCATAAAGGATACCTGAAACTTTGAAGCCGAATGAAACCTATTGGCAAGGGGGAGGGTGGGAAGGATGAGTTTTACCAGACGCCATATAATTTAACTGGTTAAAGGTTTGCTAAGAGATTAAGATTGGAAGATTTTGAGATCTGAGTCAGAGGTTGTATTTTCTAGTATTATTGAGTTTTGGCTTCTTGGTAAGATTTCGTTTTATATGTGATGAGTGTATTTTAATATCCATTCTATTCAGAGATAGCTAGTCAACACTTGCATCCTAGGATTTGCTAATGCACAACGCACATTACTTGGTCAATCCCGTTCCCTTAAAGCTTCCAGTTTTCTTGCAATAAAGTCTTCACTGAGTACTTGCATGATAAAGCAATCTTCTGGGGAGAAAGGGGTCAACGCCCAACAGTAGAATTAGTTACAGTCAGTTTTGTTAATTTTATTTTGTGTTTCATACCAGTTAAAAAACAAGATACAACAACGCAGTTTTTATCTCGTTTAAAATTTTGGTACATTCTGAAAATTCTGTTCGAATTTCAGCTAGAACGTCCCAGTTTCGTTCACCCCTTCTATTTCAGCCAAATAATATTTTTTAAATAATAAATAATTTTACAATATCAATCATATTTCTTAATTCAACCGTTAGATTTAATTTCTCCCGCTTCTTACTTTTCATCTCCCGCTTTTTATTTATTCATTAATTGGTGACTAGACAAATTCTCTCTCTCTAATATAATACCAGCGTGTTTTGGATTGGCTGAAATATCCGATACAGTTTTTTTACTGGTACAAAACATTTCAGCAGAGTAAAGTATATTCACAACGATGGGCAGAAGTGTAGGGCAAGAAAAGGTTTGATTTGTACTTGGAAAACTAAATTGGTTGCGGGATAGTAGTGGTATTCATTTAAGTCTGTAGTTGCGTAGATGTACTTCACTCTCTTATCTGTCTATCTTGAAAATGACATTTTCTTCGTATGGCTACGATGATGCAAGAATTAATATTTCTCTCAACGCTACAAGTAGTACCTTCTTTTTATTTTGAGACTTGTCTGTGCTATATGGTATGGTTCCCAGATTCTTGCGCGTCCATGTTATATGAATGACTCATGAATCTCCAAAAAAAAGAAAATTGAAGTAAAAGCTCCATTGCTAAAAGCAGAGAAAATCTGTGATTACCACAAAGCAGAGAAAGTTGAAGCTGACGGTGTCTGAAACTGCCCAACCAATGGTTTGTTAATGAAATTATTTTGGAGGAAAATATTCAGAAACAATGCTTCATAGAATTAGGGTCGTCGTCCTCCTGGATATTGCTTCTCTGTGCGTGTGTTTATACATAAATGGATTGGGAGCAGAGCAACCAAACAGTAGTTGAATTTAACAGGAATATATAATATTGAAGAGAGAAAATAAACAATACTCACCACACCAATTCTTACACTACATAGAAACCAGCTGGGAGTCAGATGATTTTCCCTTCTTTTTTTTAACAATCCAAAATCATAAATCAGTGAATCCAACAAAATCCCTGACCTACTCAACACCAGACCAAGAATTTACAATTTCCATTTCTAAACACAACCCGCCACTCCACGCCCAAATCAGATCAAGCCAAAATCACCACCTCCTCCTCCGATCTGCTGCATACTGCGACAAAGGCACAACCTCTGACAATGGTGTAGAGAGCGGAGTAGGCAACGGTGAGTTCCGACAAACTGGACACGATCCATTAAGCTTAAGCCAAGCATCAAGACAAAGCAAGTGAAAGTAATGTCTGCACTCAGGCATCATTCTTAACATCTCCAAGTCTTTATACTCGCACAGACAGATCGAGCAAGTATTGTTGGAATCATTGGTTCTTTCACTGAACCCATCATCTCTACTAAACTGGAATTTCGGGTAGGAGTTTATAACAGCCTGGTCGAGCCCAACAGCAGCACTTTCTAAATCACGTTCTTGCTCTTCATCATCTTCAGCGACGAAAATAATGCGAGGAAGTATGATTCCATCAGCTGTCGAGTTTGAATAACCATTGTTGCTGCTGCTGCTGTTGTTGTTGGAGTTACGGGAGCGATTTCGGGTGGCGCGACAACATATGAAGGAAGCGAGGAGAATAGTGGAGAGAAGGACAAGAAAGCCAAGGGCTATTGCTATAGAATAGCCAAGGCCAAGGCTGGTGAGATAATTAGTGGAGGTGGCGGAGGACATTTGGGTTCAGAGAAGAATCGGGAGTCCATTTGGGAGATTTTTTTTTTAGGCGGGTTGGAGAAGGTGGGTGGATTTTCCAGCTGCCGCATTTAATACAGCGTTTGGAAACAGAGAGGGGCATTTACTTTGCTTGCGAGTGGGAAAATCATATCATGCGCATTTAATTATTTTCTTTTCCTTTATGGGTTGTTGCCATTTTTATTTTTTTCTGGCTTGAAGCTGAAACTTTAATGGTGTTTCAAGAATTATAATTTTTTTAATTGAATGATCTGTATTTTGAACATTGATTAAACTATCAGTTACGATTGATCTTAAAACGAGCAGCAGGGTATGTCTCTCTCTCTCTCTCACACACACAAAACTTTTCCTTTGTTTTATGTTCTTATTCCACCCATTACCAGACTTCGATGTGATGAAAGTCTCCCACTTCTGACCAACTGTGATATTGGAAGTTACCAAAGAACTTTCAAAACGTTCTGGGTTTGCTATCTATCTACATGAGAAAAGGGGGATTTAATTATACGGTCTTTGACCCAACCTAGATGCAACCTTGTTGGACAGTGGTCTAATTTATAGAGTTTCTGTACTGTGGTTAATATTATTTTTTAAAATATTTTTCATTTAAAAATATATTAAAATAATATATTTTTTATTTTTTAAATATTATTTTTGATATAAATAATCTAAAATACTATTTTTTTAATTTAAAATAAAAAACAATTTTTTTTTTAATTTTTTCCAAAAATATTTCCCAAACACATTCTCAATCACCCTAAATCTATAACCTAGACGCGTGCTGAAAAAACAAATCAAGAGATAAAAAGAGGCAAAAACCAAAAAGATTCAATACAATTGAGCATATTTCAAGCTTGGATTTTTTTTATTATTATTATAAAAAACGAATGACATGTTAGTTTAAAAAAAAATTAAATTGAATGGTTACACTGCAACAAATATTCATGCCACCAACAAAAAATGGACTCGTGACTTTTTTTACTTGGATGTCTGGTTAGCTTACGTGTATCTCGACTAATTCCATGAATTCTGAAGTTAATGACTATATAAATCTTCAATAGTCATCACTATAGAGCTTGAATCTAAAATCAAGGTAGTCAAAATCGAGATTTTGACACGGATCGGAAAGGGCTCCGAAAAATCGGATCGTAAGATCGGATCGTAAAATCGTAGAAAGATCGTACCCGAAATGTCCGTACAAAAATCATAAAATCACAGCTAAAATCGTGTGAGAAGAAAAATCGTAAAATCGTTTGTAAAATATTTCTGAATATAAAATAGCATAATTATGGACATAAAACTTAATTAGTTTAGGTTCATACATGATGTAAAATAACTTCAAAACACATTACAAAATAATTATGTCCCTAAAAGTTCATAAGTTAAAAACTAACAAATTTAAAACAAATTTTCAGTTGGCGTACAAGTAATTGTATATTTTTTTATGATTGTTGTATTTGAAATTAATTAATGTTATTTATTATCTTAAATTAATAGATTTTTTTTATGCTAACTATTTTTTATGCTAATTATTATTATTATTATTATTATTATTATTATTATTATTATTAATATTAATATTATAACCCCTCCCCCGTATATATTATTATTATTATTATTATTAATATTATAACCCCTCCCCCGTATCTTGATGTTGTTTATTAATGTTATTTATTATTATTAATGTTATTTATTATTATTAACAATCGCGCCACCCAGATTTTGATGTTGCTGAGCGCCGATCGCGAGAGCTCCTTGCAAAACTTCAACCGAAGTACGAGATCTGCACCCAGCAACCACTCTTCTATCATGGACATTATGGACTCGGCATTAGCCTCTTGCAACCTACCCGCACGACCAGAGGCCATCTCCTCACTAGAAGGATGGCTAAATCTCTTCTTCTTCACGCCGCCGCCCACCTCATCTCCGGTATCTTCATCTCTAGCCTGCTCCGCATCTGATCTCTTAAAGGACTACAGAACCACTACTCATTCCTCAAATATTTATGACTAAAAGCCCACTCCGTATCTGGGCATTTGGTGCGGTTTGGCTATGCTCGTTTTCTTCCTTCAAACACATCTCAACGCCAGATCGCCCAAGACAAAATAGAAGCAGCAAGTCAATCCTCTCCTTCTCTTGCCTAAGTTCTTTCTTCTGTTCTTGTTTCTTTGCTATGCTTGCTCTACAAATTCTTTGACGACTGCGAGGAAGAGGATTCCAGTTTAAGGTAGAATATCATGAACGCGTAAACTCGGTCTGTTTTTTACGATTTTACGATTTTGAACGATTTTGAACCGAGTTTGACCGAGTTTGACCGGTTTCGGTTTTTCTACCGGTTCAACCAGGTTTTCGGAGCCAACTCGCAAAATCGTACGATTTTGCGAGTTGGCTCGCAATTTTGACTACCTTGTCTAAAATTACAAGAGGAACAAACCTTTTAGTTTTAAACTCTTACCACTAAATCATCTTCTAGATAATTAGCTAATGACTTTAATTACTTCATGTGCATCAACCACTCAACCTACCAGTGAAGTGTAGAGAATGGTACAATAAATTTACAAATACTTAGCGTATGGAGTTGTCGGGGAGATAAAATATGTGGAAGAAATAAAATATATATATATATATATATATATATATATATATATATATATATATGCAAGATAAAAAGGTATAATAGAAGAGATACAATAAATGAGAATAAAAGAGGGATTGTCTTGGCCATTCGAGCCTAAAGCCAAACAATCAAGAATTTTTTGGTGTTTTTTTTTGTACTTTGTCATTTGCCTCTTGAGTCTTCTAAAAATAGAAGACTTTGACCAACAAGAATATAAAGAGAAAATACTTATTATTTTATAATGTGATGTTATCTCTTATTAGCTATTTTTAATATACTACAAAATAAATATATGTGTGTTCACTTGCAAAATGGACGAGTGTTTTTCTAAAAAGAAATGAGAGTTTGATAAATTTATTTATTTTAGGGTAGAGAGTAATATTATTTAGAAAGCCAAGAATGTGTTTCTAATCATGAAAAAAATGCTAAAGCATTCTATAAAAGAGATATTTAAATTTTAATAGAGATATTATTGGAGATAAGAAAATTCATTTATAGATATGGACATTGATTTAAAGACATGTAGATCTCGTTGTGGAGATTTTTATCGAAGATATTGAGAAACATTACTGTTTTTATTAAAAATCTCAAAATATTTTTTAAATGGATATACAATTTTTAAAGATTATTTTATCTTTATATAAATGGATATATATGAAAATGTTAGTCATTTGTGGTTCTCAAACCTTCATCTATGAGGCTATAGTGATATCACTACCTCAAATCGGCGAGGAAATAAAGGTTTTAGTTGTTTATAAGCATAAAAAACACTTTTTTTTCTCTCTTAAAAAACACTTTTAAAAAAGATAAAACTCATTGTATAGTTCCAATACCTACTTATAATATACGAGTGTGGTGGACTTGGATGATCATTCTTATGCTAGCCTACTTTTTTTTCATTTTTTTTTGATAACCGGGTTGTTCGGGCCAGTTTGCGCGCACCACAATTAAATCCCCGGGCCCATTGAACATCCTGTAAACCCAATGAGCATGTAAGACACCGCGAGGGTGACAGGCGTGCCTGACAAGGCTTGAACCTGGGGTGAGAGGAAGGGAGAAGCCCTTCTTGACCATCAGGCCAAGACCCTGACTTATGCTAGCCTACTTATTACGCTAGCCTCTAATAACCAAAATGATTTTCCCCCCCTCCATACCCCCTTTGAGTTGGTTCAATTTCCATTATGTATATAAACAAAAATAAAACGAGTAACGTGCTCACTTAGCAATTTTAGTGCCTTCTGCCCTCTTTAAAAAACAAATAGGTTATGGGTAAGAGATCTCACCAGAACTTCTGCAGCTCTCTGGTCCAAGATATACCAAACATGGTGTCATACTCATTGGAGTCAACAAACAACGAACTTAGTATAGTGATTGGGATTTTAATATAACAAAGTATTTTTAGTGCCTCTTCCACTCTCTCGGATTTCCTCTGCAGAAGTCGTCACACCTTCACAGGGCTGGCCTGTTCTTCCCACGCTCTCAGGTTACTAGAACAGATTTCCAATAAAGAGCTCACCCCGAAGCAGGCTGCAAACAAGCTATATAGCTAGCATACGGTGGGGAATAAAAACGAAAGAGTGAAAAACACTTTGCCATGTTTGCATAATGCAATTTAAATGTTAAATAAACAATAATAATAATAATAAATAGAAAGAGGAGCATGAAAGTTGCCGACAGAGATGGGAAAGATATATTCACAAGTCGAATTATGGATTAAATTCAGTGGCGTGCAACTCGTCGGAATAGAAAATTAGAGCAGGCTTATAGTATAGAAAAGAAAATGTCAGTGTCACGTTGCTAAACGCATCAAATTACTCTTTGGCTAGTACGTTGATTTTTTATATTTTATATGTAACAAATTACCTCATGGACTCATTCAATGCTTTTCGTATGGGAGAGAGAGATTGGCTGAGTAATAGCTAACAAAATTATTTGTGTGTGCGTGTAAACTGAGGCAATTTTCAGGGTTTCATTTATGAAGCTAGACGTGATGACAAATGATTTGAGAATTATATAGTAGTTTTTGAGTTCGAGTTAAAACATTTATTTTTTATAAGAGTCTGAAACAATCGGAGTTTTAATCACTTATCTGGATCCACATATTATGTTTTCTGGAAAATAGGTTTCCTCGGATTCCAATAAAAAAAAAAAAATTCTTCCCGTGAGCAGATGATGGTTTAAATATTAAAGAGAGCTCAAAAATCACTTCAAATCCAACTGACTGAATCATATTTCACATACGAAGATAAATACTCGGTCTCCTGCCATTAAACATCTGCTCTAGGAATTAAAATAAAAGAAAGCAACAATGGTACTGTGCCATGCTCTAAAAATAAACTTTCCGCTTGCACTTCTGTGTCTGAATCTGCTGGCTCGTGATATTTAGTGTCATGCTGCAGCGCATTTCTACGACAATATTCCTCTTGACAATCACTATCTCCATCCTCCCTGGAACTCTTGTGTAGGTGGTCATGGCCAGCATCCCGGAGCTCATATCAGCATTCAAATTAGGGTTTGACATGATCCTGTCCGGGATGATATCCACAGAAACATTCATCCTCATGGTCCGTCTGGCCCTAGCCTGGCCCGGCCCGTTTCTGGCCTCCCCCACCATCTCCCCGTCGTAGTAGAGGGTTGTGGTGGTGCTGCTGTACTTGAACGATGCGAAGTTGGGGTTCTTAACTGATACATCTGCGATTAGGGATATGTTCACCCCTGGCTTGGGAGTTGAGCCGTTGCTTAGCTCCAGCTTGGTGATCGTGACACCGTTCATTTTGATGACAGGGTCTTTGACTCGAAAGACAGTGAAACGTAAAACTATGACCGCTGTGACCAGAACGACAAATATGGCTGTGACCGATACCCAGAATTTGAGGCATTTTCTGCCTCGTTTCTTATGGTGTGGACAAGCCCCTTCTTCGTCGCTGCTTTGGCGCTTCGCCGCCGGGGCCAGTGGTCTGACCTGATCGCGTTTCGCCATAGGAGATCAAGGATGCTTGCAGAAGGATTAATTAGGTGGTCTGGACTCTGGAGGATTTTTGAAGTCTTGTGTTGTGGGTTTTATATTGTAATAGGAGTGAGTGGTGAAGTGATTGAACTTTGAATTTTGTTCACATTATTTGATTAGAAATTTGGTTGTTGTCCTGATCGAAGGTTCAAGATGTTGACTTCTGCCTCAAATGTATATGACCTAACACCAAAAACATTTATTTTAACATATTTTTTCTCTCTGTCAAATTCATCAAGCACATCCATCGCAATTGCAGGGAAGAAAATCTGATTTAATTAGTCCATATTGCTTTCGACCCTGACTTAAGTGCTCTGTTGATCCTAATGTAAGCAGAGTGTAAATGGAAACGGACGAATGTTTAGGTTTGTGAAAAGAGGTTTAGGTTTTAATAATAAATCGACATCTGATGCACCATGCGGCATCATAAATCTTCAACCGACGGAGGAAAAGAGAAGAAAAAATAAAAGAAAAATGATGTTGATGCAAACAAACACCTTTGATAAAATAAAGAAAAATACAACGAAAGAAACAAAAGAGAAACGTCGATGAGACGGAATCAGAAATCCACACGATCCCAACTCGCGTCACCAAGAATGGCTTTTGTTCCCGTTTGTTGTTTGTCGGTGAATTCATGTTAGGGTTCCTTGCTTTTCACCACCTCATTTAAATAATATTACAAAAAAATATAAAACACATAAATATTTTGCTGTATTTCTGGACACAAATCACTGTGAATTTTAACAGTTAAATTTTCATTTCACCCTTCAAATTATAAAATTTAACTCTCGATCCAGAGTATCTTGAGCTTTTTCAAGGCACGTGTGTATCATTATCAAATTTTTTTTAGGGGTATTGCGTCCTTTTCTTTTTATATGCATAGTAAAACTACTCATTTGCTCCTAGATGCTAACAAAAAAAGAAAGGCAAGACAAGGGTATTTTTTATTTTTATACCTTGTCTTAAACAATAAAATAACAGTTTTACCCTTAGGTGGGACAAAAACAGAGCGTTAACAGGGAGGGTATTTTTTGTTATTCATGTTGGGTGAACAATGTAAGTGTGTAACTACTTAAATGCCCTCAAAAATGGAAAAACAAAGAGTTGACACTAGGGTAGGATTATATTTGCATGCCCGGTGTTTTTGTTATTATCGCCTGCTCAAAGAATGTTTGGGTAATTCCATAGTTTTTTTTAATAACTGCAGGCGTGTTTGCCTCACGTGTCAACAATTTTCTTCCGTACTCGCCATGCAGGTGGCGCGTGAAGTATTGTTTAGTGGTTGAAAATATCTGACCGTCGTGTCGTCGAATGCGCCGCCATGTTCTCTTCCTAGTCGTGGTGCGCGTGTCAGCAGACGGCGAGCAACGGATCGACGACGGTCATTTTTTTCTTTTTTTATCCCTTTTCTCTCTCCTACAGTGACAAAATACATATTGGTCTTCTTGATTTATGGGTGTTTGATTTTAGTCTCTAGTCTTTTGATTTCATTTTTCTTCCTGATTTCTTATATAGAAGTTTTTTTTTTCAATTTTTGCTATCCATTTCATACTGATCATATATATTGTTTTTCATTTCAACCCTTATTCTTTTGAGTTTTGGTTTTTTTTGTTCCTTTAATTTTTTTTTCAATTTTGCTATCCATTTGAAATTGATCATATGTATTGTTTTTCATTTCAGCCCTTATTCTTTTGATTATTGATTTTTTTTTGTTCCTTTAATTTTTTCAGTTTAGAGGTTTTGATTTGATTCAATTTTGTCCTCCAATTGAAATTGATCATATATGTTATTTTTCATTTCAACGCTTATTCTTTTAATTTTTTGTTTTAATTCTTTTGATTTTTTCGGTCCTTATTGGACAGTCTTTATTTTTTTTGTCCCTATTTATGTATCTATGCTTTTAGTTTTGGTTTTTGATTTTTTTTTTCATTTTCTTTTTTGTTGGGGTTTTATTTTTATTCAGTTTAATCATGAAATTTTAATTTATGTTGATGATCATTTTAAAATTGATATTTTTTCTTTCCCCTATTTATTCTTTTTTTTAGTATTTTCTGTTATTTTTATTTATTATTCAAATCATATGATTTTTTTATGCTCATAATATTTATTTTGGTTTTTTTTTTTTGTTCTTTTGTTAAAGTTTTTTTTTATTCTACCAGATAATTTTATAGTTTTCATTGTTTACGCAATAATAATGATAATTTTTGTGATTTTTTAATTATTATTTTTTTTGCTTGCTTTTTTTGTAAAAGTGTTTTGCTTTTTTTCATTCTTTAGGCAATTTAATAATTTTTATTGTTTTGACAATAATGATAATGATAATTTTAACTGTTATAGTCATGATAATGATAGTAGTGTAACAATAGATTTTTAATGATGTTCTCTTCTTTTTATGGGTAGAAAATCAACAAATTATTCTTGTTGTTTAGTTTTTGAAGTTGTTTACACAATTTATATTTTATTATTGTTTAATTTAAATTAAACTATAAAATAATTCTAATACAGTAAATTCGATGATTCAGGTATCCGAATCTTCTTGTTTTTTTAATAGTGATGATAATTTTATGTTGATGATATCGTTGAAATTTGTTAAATAAATAAATTTATATCGATTTAAAATTCATATATATGATTAAAAATTCACGCCTTACAAAAATTCTTTACATATTTATTATTTTTTCTAAATTTATAGCATTATAAAAAAATATCATAAAAAAATATGGTTCCGACCATGTCGAAGTGCAGGTAAATGACAAGTATATATTGGGAAGAGAGAGAGAGAGAGAGAGAGAGATGGCTATCAATTATTCATTTTTTAAAAAAAAAAAATGGAAACAGAATGCAAAGATTATTAGTTCAGGGCAGGCATCGACAGTTGCTCAGGGTCTCTCGGCTAAAAATCAGCAATAGTAATTAGGGCAAGTGTGACTACGAAGGTGTTTGGTATTGTGGTTTCACCGCAGGTTGGAAAAAAAGCAGGTGGAAAAGATGGAAAAGTTGTTTGATAATGTATTAAACACAGATTAAGCAGGTGGAAAAGCTGGAAAAGTTGTTTGATAATGTATTAAACGCAGATTACTTCACGTGGGACCCACCAAGAAAATCACCGAAACCATGATTCATGAGAAGTAGGTTTTTTATGCTTTTACTGCGTTTCCACAAACAGCATTAAGAGTATGTTTGGCATTGCTTTTGCTTTTGTGATTGAAGTTGAAAAAAAGCAGTTTAAAAAAAAGCGTTTTTACTGCGGTTCAAAATAAGCAGTGAAGTGTTTGGTTAAAACTGTGGTTGAGTTGGAGGTTGAAAAAAAACAGTTTTAAGTGTTTGGTTACCAAGCTTTTCATATTGCTTTTAACTTGTGAAATTACTTTAAAGGGCATAAACATATATATATATATATATATATATATATTAAGTTTTTAGATTTTTATATTATTTTAATATTTTAATATTTAAATATTTTAAATATTTAAAAAATGAAAAAATTAAAAGCATTTCGACATCAACAAAGCAATAAAAAAAATGCTTATTAAAGCTTACCCCATATAATTCCCACGTTTGTGCTTAAAAACTGTTTTTTACTAGATAAGCTTTCTTTTCCATTAAAAAAAATGTTTTTTTAAAGCTTATCCCCTCTCTTCCTCTCTTATCCCCTTTCCAGCATCAATCTTAAGGCTGGGAATTCCAGGTACCCAAGAAAAAATTGCTTTTTACTGGACGAGCTTTCTTTTTCAGTAAAAAAATTGCTTATGAAAGCTCGTCCAGGTCTTCCTCCCTTATCCCCTCTCCAGCATCGATTCTCAAGGGAGGGAATTCCAGGCACTCAAGAGAATCGAGAAACCAAAAATAAAAAGGGTCTCTCACCCTCACGCTCCCTC
This sequence comes from Salix brachista, assembly GCA_009078335.1. Lineage (NCBI taxonomy): Eukaryota > Viridiplantae > Streptophyta > Magnoliopsida > Malpighiales > Salicaceae > Salix > Salix brachista. Next base: position 14,224,426 of record CM018573.1, read on the forward strand.
CCTGAAACTTCCCATTCCAATTACTAGAAAAGAAAGAAGACGAGCCTCTCTACCTATAATCTCCAAATTGTTTCTGCAGAGCAGTCGAAGAAACCCCCTCCAAAATAAACATCAACAAAGGACGGACACTCCATTGACGAAGAAAGAGCAACGGGAGCAGCATCTTAAGGGTTATTTTGGCATAAATATTTCAACGGTAATTTTTTGTATTTTAATGTTGAATCGCCATTTCTATATATTTGTCTCACTGGAATCGCAAACACATAAGCATGTTTTTTCAGCTTTTCAGAAAACGCCGTTTTTATCAAATTTTTGTGTGGTCCCATGTCAAAATTTTGCGTTTAAAACTTTACCAAACACTAAATGCATAAGCTGATTGGCAAACGTGGGTGCCACCACAATGCCAAACGGGCACTAAGCCACTATAGTGACTGATTCTTATCAAGAAAAAGATTCTTATCAAGAAAAAGGCAGAGATGATGTGCTGCCTTCATGCGTCCGTCCCTCATAATACAAACCCAATAATAACTCAAAACACAAATTCATCAAATAATATACAAACCCATGACCACAGGGGGCGAGAAAGGGGGGGAGAGGACAAACCCATCAAATAATATACAAACCCGTGCGAGAGAGAGAGGGCAAGAGAGAGGACAGACAAACCCAAAAAATATACTAACCAATCACCATAAGAGGGGCGAGAGAAGGCGGGCCAGAGAGGAGTGGAGTATATCAGGTGGGTGGCGCGCGCGAGAGGGAGAGCCAGGGGAGGGGGGTGGATTAGTTGGTCTGTGTAATGTGAGTGAGAGAGGAGTGGAGTATTAAGGGAGAGAGGAGTGGGGTGTGTATGGGGGTTACGAGGATTTTTTTTTAATATAAAAAATATATTAAAATAATATTTTAATATTAAAATAATTTAAAAATTAATTAAAATATAAATAATGTTTACGTAATATATGTATATTAATATAAAAAAATATATTTTTAATATTAAAATAATCTATAAGTTAATTAATTAATTAAATAAATATATTAGAAGGAGATCACAATATAATTTTTATCTCGCAATCCTAATTTTATTTCAGATGATATTTTACTATACATTTTTTCGAGATCGCAAAAGCCTTCACATATGGATTTATAGTTCGTGATGAAATTACAAATAGTTTGATGGGAGAATAAAAACAAGTGTCTAATTTACTTGAATTATTAATTACATTTTATTATTATAATTATTAAATATTTAAAAAAACAATATATATATATATATATATATACACTTTAAAATAATTTCACAAGTTAAAAGCAGTATGAAAAGTTTGGTAACCAAACACATGAAACTGATTTTCATTAATCTCACTCAAAAGCAGTTTTAACCAAACACTTCAAAACTTATTTTGAACCGCAACTAAAGTACTTTTTATGAAACTGTTTTTTTAAAACCTCAACCACAAAAGCAAAAACAATATCAAACTCACCCTACAACTGCTAACCAACTCCTTCCTGAAAGAGATTATCGATAAATCGAAGAGCCCATCTCATCAGAATTTATTTTTTATAATGATATGAAATTGAGTAGTCTGGCTTAATGAGGAAAGGAATTAAGTAAGGCGGGCGATCCCTAAAAATATAATAATCTTTATTCAAGTTAAAACTTTAATTATGGATGTGCGGGCTATTTTTTAAACCACCATATAACATCCACATTATGTAAATGTTATTAAGGGTATAACTAAGAACCAAAAAAATAATATTTATCTATGATAAAATAAAACAATAATCATATATGTTAAAAAAAAATGCTAACACAACACCATGTATAAAATTTTAAATTAATTTTTAATATAAAAGAAAAATAAGACAATATTACAAGCGAGTTTATATCATGATCAGCTATATCATGATTATCCTAATGAGATGTTAATTATATCATGATTAGTTATATCAATCATGTTGGTGCCAAAGGAATTAATTAATTTTTTTAAATAGTGTTTTCGAATATTTTGATGTGATAATATTAAAATATTATTATAATATATTAGTAAAATAAAATAAGTTACTTAATAAAAACATGTAACACCATCAAACAGGGTATAAAGCTAGAATCACTATGAACAAAAAAAGACAAATATATGAAAAGATATAGTTAGCACGGGAAGCAAAATCATGAACTTGCATGGAGCAAAAACACACTTCCATTTTATTTATCCCTGGAAAAACAGATCCAGATCCAGCTTAAGAGAGAATTAAAACATATCAGAGAGGCTTGGCAGCTTGAGCTCGCCCTTCCTGGTCAGAGGAATTTTGAAGTTGCCAAAGATGGGAAGGTCAATTGTGAGACACAGCTCCAACTCGTAGTCTATATCCCCGTCTGTAGCCACGTCCTTCACCAGGCTCACAAGCACACTGTGCGGCACCTTCATTAGCACGTCTAACATTGTCGTGTCGTTCCCTTTCAACGAGCCAGGGTCTGGCACTGTCCCTGATACAATCACCCTGATTCAAACGGGCAAACCATGTCAGGAAAAACCCACACCTTAAAGACTTTTTTGTGTTTGATTTTAAAAGGTATTCAATTGTTTTTTTTATATAATTTTTCTTTAAAAACACCGAATTCTTCATATTGTCAAAAAAAAAAACTGTCGGCTATACTTTTGGGGAATATGAGGTGTCATGCCTGTTGAAAATAAAAACTAAATTTCCATTTTTTATAACGGGACGGTGAATGTATTGAATTACCTGCCGCCGCTCTTGAAAACGTAGGAGATCTCGCCGATGGGGATCGTGGTTCCGTAAGGGTTACTGACAGACACCTTCGCGCCGTAGTCTATGCTGTCGGGGTGGACGCCTTCCAGATTCATGTCGGTGATGTCTGCCTCCGGCGTCTTGACATTGACCACCTTCTCCGCCACGAACTGCTTGGCCTTGTGGAGGAGCTCTGCCATTTTTGCAGTTGTAAGATAAAACTTAACTAGTCAGAGGATTTGCTGGTTCCTTTAATATTTCCCGAAGAAATGATAGTTCTCTCTTTCCCTGGCTTCCATCGTGTTTATATTGAAGGAGATGGTAGCGTGTTTTGTCGTCGGCTGGGTGGTGAGGATACGTGTGTAAGCCGTGGGTCTCCTCGTGTCCCAAGATATTTTCACTCTACGTGCGAGGGAAGTATCTAGTTAGCATATTATCTAATTAATTATCAGTTGAGTACTTGAACAAAATGATTTATCAATTACATCCGGTTATGTTTTTTAAGGTTTTAAATCTGATGCGCCTGTGCCTTTTTTTCTAATTTTATGTGAAAAATTATTTATAATGACAAAAAATGTCACTAAACCTCGACAAAATTACCTATTCATTAAATGCGTGTTTCGGGACTCAAATCAACAATAGATAGGTCCGGGCCCATTTTCTTACCGTAAAAACAATACGCTCAAGCGCTATTATTGGTGTATTTTAAGGAATAAAAAAATCCACAACTCAATATTATAGAAGAAAAATTGAAAAAATAATAATTTTTAATCCTTAAAAATAAAAATGCAGTAGGATCAAATAAAAAAATCAAAGTCTAAAAAATTAAAGCACCAACAAAACTAGGTTAATTTTAAAAAAGAATTGTTTTAACATATAAAATCATAAATTATATAAAAAATACAACCTAAGAAAAAACATGGCCCACCCAGCCAAGCCCCCTACTTAGATAATAAGATATGGATAATCTGATTAATTAAAAAAAAAACAAAGTTTATTTTTCAACCTTGAAGCATATAATTGATAATAGTAGTAGTAGTAGTAATATTAATTTGTGTTAGCTCTTCAAACCTATAACCATAGCTAGTGGCTAACTACATCTAGAAAGTCACTAATTTATAACTGGGTTTAACCCGAAAGGTTTATCTGTAACTTAGGTGAAAGAGCTTAGATTGGGCCAAGTTTAAAAGGAGATTGGAAGACCATTGATCTAGTTTAAAACAATAAAAAACATGGGTTGACCAATGTCTCGGTTAACTAAGGATAAATTCAGTCAAAATCAGGTCAAAACTCTTAACTATTATCCTTTAAAAAAATTCAAAATGATATCATTTTTTTTATAAAATAAAAAAATGATTGACTTGGTTAACTAGAGTTAACCTACTTAACTCATGCCCCCATACTTGTCCAAATTGGCTCTTGGGTCGGGCCTGAAAACAACAAGAAAAACCAAGGAGACCAAGTCCTTATAAATCAAATATTGAATGATAATTTAAAAAAAAAATAAAGGAAAAAAAATAAGAGAACAAGGACCTCATTTGAAGAAAAAAAATGAGAGGGCAACCTAAACTATTGAATTGAATAGTGATATTAAAACATGATATCAAATTAAAAAATAAAACCAAAATCAAAAGTTAAAATCAAAAGAGTAAAGGTCAGATTCAAAAAAAAATATATTAAAAGAAGTCAAGATTATGGATCTATGGATGAAATTGAAAACAGATTAAGAATTGATAAAAAATTAAGAATCAAAATTATAAATTAAAATATTGAGGGTCGACCTACAATATAATTAAATTATGATTTGAAGGAAAAAACTAGAAATAAAAACATTAAGAGTTAAATTTGAGATATCATAAAATATAAGGACAAATTTAATGTAAAAGTCAAGCGTATACAGTTGAAATTGGAAAACAAATAAATCTAATAGAGGGATTTAAACAAGGCTTACGAAACATTTAAGTTTTAAAAATAATCATTCTTCCTGTCATCTATACTATCACTATCGTGATTTAAGTTTCAGAATATTTTTCTAACCTGTGTTGTTGGGCTCACCGAGTTTTCTGAGTCCAGTTTTATTAATTCATAAAAGCGCATGTTACCTATAAGCTAAATTATATCGTAATTTCACTGCAGTGAAAATATTATAGCAATAGACATAAATTATTATATATTATAATAATGAAATTATTATTTTATCTTTTAATATGTCTTAATTTTAGCTTTTAATTCAATGGTATTTTTTTATTTTTTATATTTTTATATAAAGTAAAATAACTACAATATCCTCGAATAAGACAAAAAACAGGAGTTATCGTTGGGTGTTACTAGAATTTTATATTTTCAGTACACAGTAAAATAACCATAATATCCTCAAAATATTTTTTAAAATTGTCTAAACATGGATATGCTTTCCAAAAAAACAAAATCCAAGAGTTGGTTAGAAATATTTAGGTAATTCTAATATATTTTAAATAATCTTTATAAGGAGGATATTCTTAGCCTCATCACCTTTCCTTTAATATTTTTTTGACACTAAGAGAATATTTGTTTTTATTGGTAGAGAGCTTTTATTATGTATGGATGCATATTAAAAGCATGTATGCTTTTTTGTAAGAGAATATTTTTGGAAAAAAAATAATTTTATTTTAAATTAATTTTTCATAGTGTTTTTATATTGTTTTGATGTGTTGTATTAATTTTTTTTTCAAAAATTATTATTCTAATGTATTTTTAAATGAATAAATATTTTTTAAAAATAATTATTATTACAATACCAAATCAACTCTAATAATCGGTTGAACACTCGACTTAGACTTAGGTATGTGAACCAATTTTAAATATTTTTAATTGGAATATGAATGTCGGCAATATTCAAATTACTATTATAATTAAAATTTATTTTTTACATTAACCTATAAACATGAAAAAAATATATTTTCAAAAAATAACAAAACAACAAAACCCCTGACACTTGAACAAAAACCACTATTTACTATCCAGAACACACACCACATATTATTTTCTCCTCACTTGTGATAGCTAGATACTCATGGAGCCTAGATATTTTCGGCCTCGAGCTAGATATTCAATGACAACCTTCTAGATAATTCAAGAATGGCAGGCGAAGAGAAAAATTGCAAATTGATCCCTAACATTTCATGTATTGATCCCTAACATTTCATGTATTCGATGGTCAATGCAATACTCTATTTAATATACAGGCTTAAAGTTATTATAAAAATAAAAAGTAAAAAAAAAGAAAGTAAAAAGCTTCTAGATAAGTCCCTTGTATTCTCAGTACAAGGTTTAATACTTGCATGACTAGGGGTACATGGGAGTATGATTATAGTTGTTTTTGAAAATATTTTTTATTTAAAAATATATTAAAATAATTTTTTTATTATTTATGATATCAGCATATAAAAATATTTAAATTTTTTAATTTAAAATAAAAAAATAAAATTATTTTTAAAATGCCATGACAAACAGGAAATAAAACCTCGAACCTTTGCTTTAGTATTTCACCATGCTTCAATCAAACGAAAATTAAGAAAGCGGAAGCTCTCCGTTTTAATTTGCAAATTAATTAAATGATAATTAATTGATGATATGATTGTTTTTAAAAATAAAAACAGCAGAGATAAAAGAGATGTTTTTTTAAATAAAATAAAATAAAAATTATATTATATATATATTTTTATTTTCTTAACCATACCAGTTTATATTATTTTAGATTTATTGGTTTTCCGCCAACCTTTAAAATTGAATGCAAACTTGCTTTTTGCTCTTATTCTGGCGATTTCAACTGCCTCAAGTTCTAACATGTAAATGATACACTATGTTTTTAAAAAATAATTTTTGCTTTAAAATAATTAAAATATTTTTTTTTTCAATTGAGTAAAGGACTAATATATATATATATATAAACATGTCTAATACCAAATTATCAATACTTTTTATTTTGATCTAAAAATTTATTTTATTTAGTTTTCAATCTTTGACTTAAAGAGAGAAAATAAAAATCACTTAAAAATGACAAGAAAAGAGAAAATTATTGGTTTGACCATTTTCCAGCCACAAAATTCTTCATTTTTGCGAGTTTGACTGGTTTTTTTGGTCTAAATATTCCTAAAAAAAAGAGAAAACAAATTAGAATTCATAAATTTATTTATTCAATTTGATTTTTAGATTCATAGAATGTGTTTTAGAGTCGAAAATAAAGTTATTAAGGTTTCTAAGATGCTGAAGATTGAATTTATTTATTTTTCATCTAAATTGCCCAAAACCTATTTTAAGCCATATATAAATAGTTAAAATTTGTTGCAGTATATGACACGTTGTCTAGATAAATAAAGTATTATCCTACTGGCTTTTTCCAAAACCCGAAGCGTTTGACTTTTTAAAAAGCCCTAGCTACCATGCCCGGGGCTGCCATTGCAAGCCTGGGCGTGTCTTGGATTTATTCTGCAGGCGCGTCATATCTTTTTCTTTATTTATGTATTTTGTTTTATATTAGAATTCTCTTTAAGTAAAATTGTAAGAATAATATATACAAAATCATTCAATTATGATATATTTTTAAATAAAAATAATGTTTTTATAGCAATTATCTTATGAATAATTATATTTTAAAAATAAAATGTATATTTTCTTAAAACAAATCTCATGAATATTCAATAAAAATAAGATTCCTGTTTTTTTTATAAATATAATTTAATCAATTTATCTTTTCAAATATCAGGTGAAAATTATAAAGGCATGTTTTTTTATTAAAAATTTATTTTCAAACACTAAAGTTTGTTTTTAAGAGTCATTTTTCTAATAGAAAAGACCAGTTTTCATAAATCAATAAAAAACTCTTAGATTAAAAATATTTATTTTTAAAAACTTAAATAATTCATATGATTACAATTATTTATTATAATTCTCTTAAGTTTTATTGAGAAAAATATGATGATGATAAATATATATATATATATATATATAAAGATTTCCTACTGAATAATTTTTTTTCTAGAATTTAAGTTGATTGATTCCTTATAAATATTTATTTTATGTATTAAAACACTAAATAAAAAAATCGAAGAAAAATAATAATTCCTGCGGCATCCCTCGACCTTGGCGGTTAGTTCACACCTAAATTATCATTGTTAAATGAATTAGATCTCCTGGCCCAAATCAATTGCCTAAATGGCAGCTCGAGCCCAATATTGAGAGAATGGGCCGCACAATGCAACATCTGGGTCTATAACTAATCCTGACGCCTCTCTCTCCATAAAATGCAGACGATTTTCACAAGGCCACAACGAGTACTTGAAAAACCTTTTTCTTCTTCTTGTACAGCTTCTGTTTTATGCTCGTATTCTGATATTCGAAATTTAAATTCCTAATATATTGTTTTAACTATATAAATAAATTTAAATTCCTAATATAAAGAAAAGAAAAGAAAAGATGCGTAAGCTTATTAGTTTTAACTATATACAAAGACTGGTATACAGAGTTAATTTTGAAGGCATCAATACATACAAAATACAAGATGGCTGAGAGCAATAGGGCCTGTTTGGTTTGTTCTTGAGAGTGAGCTTAGAACCTAGCAAGGAATTGCATCTGTTTGAGAAGAGGAGTTAGGGTTTCCATCAGTTTCTCACATGGATGATTATGAACTCCTTCATAAGTCGTGACGACCATGCTTGTGTCCCTGGATAACCTTTGCACTTGTTTCTTCACGTTGCATGAATGATGCGTGCACCGGTAGTAACTCCTTTGTCAAGATTATAATAAAGTCAACGCAAAATCTTCAAATAACAATACTTGAATAAAAGCAAGTATATCATTAGTGTTTTGAGTAATTAGAAAAGGTGGGTGAAATTGTATAATTATGACTTGGAAAATAAACCCTTACTTAATGCATGGTTAATTTTAAAAATGTGGTGTGGCCCATGCAATTCAGACAACTCAACACGTAGAAAAATCTTTCGTATAATTGCTGCTGTCATGCATGGTTAATTGTTGCTCTTCCCGAACCCTAACCCTAACCCTAGACTTTAATGTGTTTGGCCTAGCTTGTTAGATTTCTATGGAAAAATATAAAAAAGAAAACCCTTAATTATTGTATAAATATAGATATAATTATTTATGCTTTTAGTACGTGATGATTATTTTAAAGTTGTTAGAGAATGTAACAATGATTGAATTTTTTAAATATATTTTACTAGAAAATACATCTAAATAATTTATTTATTTTTATCATCAACATATAAAATTTAAAATGCATACCATGCAACCTTATATGACGCAAGAATTCTTTTCTTTTTGTTTAGAATAGCTAATAACGAGGAAGGATCTTGAGTTAATTTCTAGCGAACCTGGGATATTTGCTGTTCTTCACGGCTTTTTGCCCATATTTCCTCCACCTATACCCATCATCAAGAATATCGTCTTCACTCCTCGTTTGGAAAGCAAATCTTGGGCGGGTCGCCTTTTTCATTCTTCCGCCTTTCTTCTCATCTCTATCGCCCTTTTCTTCCTCCGCTCCATTTTCAGCCACCATAGAAGCACGTTCCACTGCAGGCCTCTCCTCGCCGAGCTGGGATTGGCCAGAGAGAAGGCCAACCCAGTCAATATCTGAAAGGACTCGATCAGGTTCAGTCATAGAAGGGTGCAATGAGGAGGGCGGTGGTAGCAAGAGATAGGAATAAGGGTTTTGGGATGGCGGGGCTTCCATTAACGGTGGGGCTACAGAGAGAACGATTGGAGAGGAACTGAGAATATTGTTTATGATGAAGAGGTCAAGAAATAAGCAGCGGGAAAAGGGAAGGTGAGAAGAGGTTGGACAGATAGTTGGAGAGATGAAGATGGTTTGCTAGAATTTGAAAGGAATATTATTGCCTGTTTCAGTCTCAATTTTCCTCTCTTGCAAGCCAAGGGTAAAGCCAACCACACCTCACCTACTTCTGTTCAACTGCCCTAAGTATGAAGGGAGACGTGCCCATCTTATGAATATCGTTATCCCATCTTATTCATATCGTTATCTCCAATGCAGTTTATATAGCATGCATGGCATAGACTACCATGCATGCATCATTAGGCTACAGTATATTCCCCGCTAACAAGACCTCGAGACACGTGGACATTTCCCTCTAGGTTAACAAGCTTTTACTCGATGCGGAGGATCGTGCTCGTGCTGGTTTGCAATAGCAATTTCTTAGAATGCGAATACAGATATACTAAATTGAGGGCCGTGGTAAAATGCGTCTGTTTTGTTTTGTTTTCTTTTTTTTTCTTTTTAATACTAAAAAAAATGTTATTGTTAAAATTGCAAAGTAAAAATAACTAGAGATCCGTTTACTGAGTTTAATAAGATCGACTAGTTTAAATAATAAATTTAAAAAAAATGACAATAAATAAATTGGCAATGTAAAAAAGGTAAAAGAAAGAAGAAAGAAGAAGAAGAAAAAGGGCCCATCTAGACTAAACTATGGAGTTTAATTATAAAACAACTCAATATTTAAGAGTACAACTAAAAACAATTGAGAAGAAATCAACCAGTGTTAACATTTAAAACATATTTAAGCTTCACAGTGCATTTTTTTTCCATCCACGGTAGTTTAACTAGTTGTTGAAATTCAGTCACCTAGGAGTTTTCTCTCTCCACTTTTTATAACTTTCTCTCTCCTCTCTTGACCTTGAGGGACTACAACGAAAAAGATAAAATTTCATACCAAATTATAATAATATAAAAGAACAAGGACCTATAAAATATAAAAACTGAAACTTGAGGAATCAAACAAAAGTTAAGGGGATCTTTTTATGAAAAAGACTGTTTCTTCGTTTATATTAATTTTGATCCCTTATGTCTCAATTTGTTTTATAACAATAAGCTAAATCTGTATTTTATAAAATTGATTGTTAATTGAACACGAGAATATTTAACAACGCATCAAGTGAGATAAACCAATCCGAAATAGATGTCAACACATAAAATCATAGAAATATAATCTCAAAGGGCTAAATTGAAAAGCAGAAAAAGTTGAGGAATCAAAGTATAAAGCAATAAACAACTCAGAGACATGAAAAAGAAGGGACAATGGCTCAGCCCATTAAACAAAGAGATATATTTGATTCCGGAGCTTCTGAAGCCCCAATTTTACACGCGTAACACTCTCTAAGTCCAGTTCCAAGAAGAAGAAGAAAACACACCCACCCCTTCAAAGTGTCCCGCAATGAGTCCTGATTAGTTCAACCTGCAAGGACTCGAGCGCGCGCGCACCCCTTCAACACTGAGTCGTGATTGGTTCACCTGCAAGGACTCGCCAATTTTCTCACTGATACTTCGAGAATTAATCAGTTCAGCTGAAAAACCGCATAATTCCACTTAATGACTTATAAAAATAGTCATGCAAGAATAATGATAATTTATTTAGAATAGATGGCATTTAAAATCCCAGAAAAACACCAATATTTGAACACCGGACGGGAATTCACGGGAATTGAGCAGCCTATGCTAAAAATCAAGTCAATTGACCATTCCTGAGGGATATCAAAATTCCTTCTGCTAAGTGAATGGCAAGTGTTGAATGCGAAACAGAATCATAAGCAGTCCATCCGGTTCTGAAACAAAGTGCATTTGGACCTCATTGTCTTCCAAATCAGCTGATGATCATCTTGCTGAGATATTCAGCCTGCTCAGGAAAATAGCCCAGTAGCTCATCCTTTGTCACCCAAACAAAGTCTTCACACTTTCCAATTTTAAATTCGTTCGTTGCAGTCACTTGGGACTTGAAAAAGAATCGCTGCAAGAAAAAAAAATTACAAACAAATAATATGGGCATTAATCAGCAATTTAAATGAAGGCAAGTATCATACCACTATATAAATTATCTCCGCCTAGCATCAGCAAGTTAGATGCAGGCAGATTTACATGTTGGCTAAAAGTGGCAAAAGAACACACATACTGGTATGTGATATCCTCAGGTATGTATTTTGTTTCATTATTAAAAGGAAAAGCTACAGTTTGATGCACAGGATTCACACTGTTTGAGATATAGATATATACATGGTGAGAAATGTTGATTCTTTATTTTTAAAATTATATATTAAGCATGAAAAACATACTCTCAACTGTATTCACATTGCAAAAATCTTACCTCTTCTTTTTTCTTGAAATCTCTAATCCAGGGCAAGAATACATTCCATTGATGCACATATAGATAGTTGAAAAATTAACAGCAAGACATCTTGGAGTTTATCTTTAACACTAATATCGGGCATTTTATCTCCTACTTTGATATTTTAAAAACCAAAGTTCCTTCTATATTTGCAAATAACTGTGTATTTTGATGCAACTAAGATGATTGTATCTTAATTCAGCTACATTAAGAAAGTTGATCCTTTTTCAGGAATAAGTAGTGTCAATATTTATTTTTTTGTTCTCTATAGTCAATTAACTAATGATAGCACAGGATAAAAGTTCTGTGAAAACAATCTTCCATGACCTTTATTGTTTCCTTTCTGTTATCCAGATGAACTTCCACCATCATTATGAAAAGAAGAACAAAATAATGGCATACTACATATTGGGCACAGCATATCTTCCATCCATACTTACTGCGGGATAAATTCCAGAAACATACCTTGTAGCCAGAGTCTTGTGCATTATCTGTTGGCTGTATGACCATATGACCCATAGGAGCATTGCCAGCAAAATATGTGTGAGAAAGTTCACCTAGGACAGACTGCAACGCAGATTCTGCACACTGCAAAGATTTGGTATTCATTGAGAAAAAGACAAAACAGGGAGAGGAGGAAATATATAATCACATAGAAATATTCACCTTACGCAATGTCTCCTCAGATTCATAAACTTTTTCAGGAAAATGCCAGACAGGCACACTAGGAGACCCATATGCTTTTCCATAAAGAAGAAGATAAAGTTTACTGTCAAGTGCCCTCTGTAACGACCTACGTGAAACAAATTTACAGGTCATCATCATTAGAATCCTGATTGTTCCTTAGAAATGAGTATCAGTGTAGAGCCCAGAAAGACAATTCAAATGGATTAACCCTTTTAGCCAACAAAGAAAAGAAATCTACTTAAACAATTGAAACAAATGTGAAATATACAAGCAAATACACTAGAGCAAGGACATGCAACTATGGCACTCGGCAAACAATCAGCAATAAGAAGCTACTGCTGCTTCACTCATGCCCCATCTCTGAAACTTGTGAAATTTAAATAAAAAAAGAAGTATATGAACAAATGAGCAAGCCAATTAAATACTGAAATTTGATAGGTCCTGTTAAGAGTATAAGAACATAAAAAATACTTTCAGAAGAAACACTGGCACAACTCAATATAAGGATATATAATTGGGTAAGAAAAAACAATCATTGCCAAGACTTTGAGTCGGACATGCACGCTTTTGTACACCATCCACATATCAAGTATTTGTTGGAAGACTAGCATGCCCCATGAACAAGAAAACATCTTAGAAACAAAATTACCATCAGGTTATACCTTTTGTTAACATAAAAATAGCATACCGACGAAAATTTGGAGGAATAACTCTTGATTGAAAAACATGAAATCTATACTTCGGGAAAAAGTTCCTCCACCAATTCCAAAGCTTGTTCTGATCCAATTCCTAAATAATTTCCTTCATAACCTCAAAAAATGGTCTCACTTTTGACCCACGCCCACAAAAGATTGCCAATACTTCTAACAATTACACACGCACACGCACACGCACACATGACCTCCATAATTTTTATGCAATCTCTATAAAACACAATGTTTGAGAATTATAGCAAAAGAAGCCTATCTATCAAACACAATGTTTGAGAATTATAGCAAAAGAAGCCTATCTAACAATATAAACACTCGAGCAAGTTCATGTGAGACTTGGAAGAAACAACATCCACTTATCTATTTCATACTTTTTATCATTTGTCTTGTCAGCTTCAGTGATGCGGGGAGCTGGTTCATACTCAATTTGATAGTCACCTTTTCCACTAGTTACAACAGTGCAAAAAGGCAATTAGTTAGAAACAGCTAATAATTTATCTGGTATCTTGTCAAGGTGATTTTGTTGGCTTCCAAGGATTCATAAAATGTCAAAAGGTTGAATTTCACCAACCTAGAATTTGACTTGTCTAAAAACTCGTCTGGATATCTGCGTCGAAACTGCTGCCTCCAACGAAATCTACACCCAGCACCGAAAAAAATTTACTTAAACAACGCAAATTCACAAAAAAAAAAAATATTGATGAACTGGTGACACATTGAAAAATAAACGGAAGCTTTCAATCCTATCCTAAGCTGATAAAATCAAAGCAATGAATTTTTTATATATATATATATTTTTAAAAAAAAAAACTAGCTCAGAATCTTAACAGCAGCAATAAACAGAAGAAAAAAAATGAAAAGAGAGAAACTCACGAGAACTCTGTAAATGCATAGACCACAGGGTCGATTTTGGGAATAACAACTGGCAATCTCTCGAACAGTACAGATGCTACGATCTTCTCTGGTTTGGTACAAAGTCCTCGCTTTGTTACCAGAGATAGAGCCAATGATGTGAATAACGATCTTCGCATTTTGGATCTACAGAAAGAAACGCAATGATTTATGCTTGTAAGAGTTGAAGTTCAAGACGAAAAATGAGGAAAAGCCTTTCTTAAACCCTAAAAATAGTCACCGGAGAAAAATAGAGAGTGATGAAAATAAACCTCGATGGGAGTACTGCACTGGTGACGGGGAATGGAGGTTTAGTGAACCGGGAACTTTTATTTGTTTTTAGTTTACAGGAAAACCGGGCTTCTAGGTTATCATTGCATTGATTATCGATGATCGTTTAATCCAAACTAACTCTATGTCGTTCAACTCTAAGCAAAGCAGACGACCTGTCAAGCATATACACGACCTTCTTTTTTTAACAATAAAGTCTAGTCTAGTATTATTTCCCTCTCTTTATACCATTAAATCTCTCTCTCGTTCTTATAACCAAAAACTCCAAAAAACTTTCGATAAACTTTCATCGAAATAAATATTTTTTTTACTCTAGTTCAGACTTTGTAAATTTAGGAATGGTATGAATGATATATAAATTTCTTTGTATCTATAATGTATACTTGATGTCTTTGTTGGATTTTTTTTCTTTTATTGTTATTATTTAATGGAGAAAGGGGTTTGTATAAGTATTAAATTAAATTTGATTAAATCGTGTTATTTTAACCAGAGATTACAAGACTTTTTGTTCAAAAGAATCAATGTTGCCCCGATCAACATTGGATCCATCAAGTTCTTCTTTAGTTAATGTCGATGTCCCTTGCAATTGTTAAAGAATTTGCGATCTTAATAGAAGGTCTCGAGTTCGAGTTATGATCTACATTTCTTGTAAAAGTTTGAAATAACAGAGTTTTATTCACCTGAATCCACAAAATACATTTTTCAAGAAATGAAGTTTACTCGTATTAAAAAAAAATGTTTCTGGATAAATCTAGCAATTTGTGACTGAGTTTTTTTGTTGTTTAAAATTTAACTTGTAATTATATATCCTATTTTTTTGCAATAAATTCTTCTATTCTAGTCAATTAACTCAATTGATATATCAATTGTTACAATTTATAATAGATTTTGGTCTAATTATCAAGCTCAAGTTTTAGTTATCTATAATATTAAAAAATAAAATAAAATAGTCCAACCCAATATATCCAATCTGATTAGGTCAAACAGAAACTGAATTGGTTAGGTTACAATTTATATAAGAAAATATGAAATTGAGTTAAATATAATTATAAATCTAAACTCTGACTCGACTGGTGTTCTTGGATTATAAAATTAATCTGCTAAGCTAATAAAAAAAAGAAGAAGATTTGAATCATCTCTATTATAAATTGAAAGTGGCAAATTCCTCCTCCACTGTAAATAAAATTCACATGATAAAATGCAAACCTTGTTCAGGCTCTATAAATATTTTCCAGGAAAAGCTGCTTTGAAGCCATCAAACGAAAGCACATTATTAGTAATTCTAAACTGTAAGATCCAGAAAAACAGATGAGAAACAATTTGAGTTCAGATTGAAAAGCTTATCAGAACAACGGCTTTCTTCCATTTAACATCCCCAACAAATGATCAAGAACCTGCCCCCCTCCATCTCGCAGACCAGAATGCATGTATTCATTGGTTATCCATAGCCTAATTCCAGCGATCTGAGAAGCTGTCTCCATTGCCAACTTGAAATTAACATACATATCTTCATAATAAACAGCAGCTGCCACAGGTACCTGCCAGCATTTAAGAAATTAGTAGCTCCCCATGGAATAAAACTGAAGCTAGTTTCCATACAAAAAAAAAAAAAAAAAGAGAGGCTAAAAGAAGGAGATGGAGCGTCAAGATTGCATTCTCATTTTCAAGTCATTTTCAAGTCAGTAGAACTTGTAGGCATTCCAGGCCAATGTCATATATGGAAGATTAACCAGAACATAAAGGCAGGCACCTTGTTATTATTCAGCACAGCAATGTCATATAGAGGAGGCCAATCTTTCTTCTCAGCCAATAAATGTGCAGCCTCTTTAAATTTCCTCAAGGCATGAACTTCTTCGAGCATCCATGGGAACACCATCTGCAGAAGCAATCCTTATAACAATCCTTATAACAAAAGAGGCTGGATCTAATTAATATCAGTAAACAGAAATATCCCTGTATGTTTTATAAAAGGATCAACTTTTAGAATTTAATTCATAGGCCACAAACAAACATTTGATAGCAAATCACCAGGGAAATTAGGTGCTTTTTCAAAAGACAATGTCTCCAAAGTTTTTAATTGCTGAACATTCATGGGCCTGGCTGAAAACTCATTGAATTAGCAGATGAAGAGAAGTACAAAGAGAGCTCTCAGGGAAAAAAAATTATGTAACAGAGGTCAACCAATCCAGTTTTCAGCCTTGCAAGCACTGTCATGAGGATTCATTACCTTGATATCACCTTTTCCTTTTTTTAAAAAAAAAAATCATAAATCCTTTATCTCCATCATATTTTTTGCTTTATTTCTACATGAAACTAAAAAAGAACATGATTCAAAGCCACATCCATACTAGGTTTGAACTAACATCAATAGGCTTCCTTAAAGAACAACTGCAATCAAAGCTTTCAATTGGTGAAAGTGAAATCTGTAATCAAAACCTGCAATTCTGAGGACTTTGGGGGGCACAGCCTCAGCAATTGAAATGAGGCAATAACATGGAGCATGAAGGAAACAAACTAAAAATTCTCTCCCACAATGAAGAAGTAGTTTTGACTAATATGATGCATGCAAATGCAAATACATGTTTCTAAGGAAGAAGAGCAAAACAAGAGAAACAAGCATGGCCTCTTCCGAATATGTAAATGAGGTTATCATTAAAAAAAATCATGAATATGAAAAGGGCTATTCTATTTATTGTACCCCAAAAGATCATGCACTTGATATGCTAAACAGGCTCAATAAATCATTGTAAATACTGTGGAAGTTCGTTGTCTTCAAAGCTCAATGTTATAACTTCTTCCCACCTCTCCTGTGAAAAATACAGGGCGACCTTCTTTGACAGCCCTGATTGCATCAAATTTACCATCATCCTCAGTCCGTATCCTGTGAGCAGACCAAAGCGATGAATCACCCTTGAACCAAAAGAAAAGAGGATTTAGAAACTTGATAGAAAATTTTAAATATCAAACCATGCATGAGCGCATCTGTACACTTTTGAAAGAGTAAATCTACCCGGAAAAGAACCATTAACTATTTTTGCTTTTGACATTGCATGACTTGTTCCATCATTGCAACTCTTCCACTATCATCATGCAAAAGTACAGTAAAATTTGCCTAAGAGGATTGGGTAGATTTACCTGACAATATATGGCCTCGTGCAGGAGAATGTAGAGTGGGTTTGTATCAAAATCTAGCCAATTCTCAAACTGCAAATAGAAATAACTTGGGTCGATTTAAAAAAAAAGAAAAAAAAAGTCATGGAGTTGTGGTCAACAAAAGTTCAGCAATTTTCTCACAGCTTTCAAGAAGTAGTAGCTGATTTGCTTACGAGATCCTGGAACTATTACAGGATCCCATGCCCTTTCAAACCTGCAGGTTGCAGAGAAAATGAATGCAAGAGGAGATATAATAAACAAAGGAAGAATAAAAGGAGAAAGGAAACCTGAATAATATAAAGTTGTGGGATTAGATAGTGTTTGCCTGTCCTAAAAAAAGAAGGTATTTGCTATGCCTTACATGTAGTGCAAACGTTCAAAACCTGAACTGGATCCTAAACCAGAGAGACCAAGAGTTTGCAGTCCTCTTGGCGTTAAGAATCCTCCTGATGGAAGTGGCACCTGTACATATAGGAAAAGATAAACAAGGGGGTATCACTGCACAAATCAACATTTTTTTTTCTTTCCATCAAAAAAGTTAACAAAGCTGTGTCTGCTAGATCATCACCCCGCCTCCTTCAGATTCTGCCAAATGTTTCACAACTTCACGAATAATTTCAACATCCTGAGGAAACCTCTTGTAGTACTTTTCATTCTGGTGAATAACCTGAGGATAGCATGCTCTATAGACAGCATCTGCAGTGGATCCATTTCCTACTGGAGGGATTCCTCCAGTTAGAAGGACCTGTTTCAACCCTTGTGGTGCAAAGCTCAAATAGGTTACTGAACAAAAGCCACCGTAGCTCTACACCAATAAAATGAACAAGAAATCAACAATTCAAACCACTTGGTTTGTAAATGGAATATGAATGAAGTAAAAAGATTGAAATCAGTAGCATTCATGAAACAAAAAGGCACAACAAAAGATGAGCAGGTCCACGGAAAAAAAAGAGGAAAACAAGACAGACTAATAATCTTCATACCTGACCCAAAATTGTCCACGGCCCAGCTTCAGGAACAAGACGAACTCGGATAAACTCAGCATCGTTCACTATATTGTCAGCTCTAAAGTATGTCAAATATTCAGAAATCTCCTTCGCAGAATCCAATTGTGACATGGATGATGGTGTCAAAGGAGTTGATAAGCCTGTTCCTCGCTGCAAGAAAAATACACAGCAGCATCTAAGATAAGATGAATACAGAAAGTAAAACACCAGTAAAGTACAAGATGCCCAGGAAGTCATGCCTGGTCCATCAAAATAACACGGAATTCTTCGCATGTTTTATGTATCCATCCACTCGCTTCAGTTGGCCTTGGGCACTCAAAACCCGGGCCCCCTTGTAGATATAATAGGTATGGCAACGGTTGTTCTTCTTTACCAACTACAGCAAACATTTTGAATGCATAACTGAAAGTAATTTACGGTACATGGAGTAAAAAAGAAAACAAGATAGTAAATAATCTAATAAGAACGAAACAACTCGTAAATGATTCAAGAAAGCCACAGTTTCACAATCAGCTCGAAAGTTCATGTATCGAGATCAGCCTGAAAGTTCATGTATCGTGATCATCGGACACGGTTGAAGTACTGGCACAAACTGATCTCAGATTAAAAGACCAAATTTGCAATTGAAACTAACAACAACGGTGTCTAGATTTTCTAACAAGAAGATGCAAGTCAATTAAAATTAAGAAAGTAAACAGCAACAGCAACAATGCACTTTCATTTTTAAATTCTCTAATCCTATAAAAAGTACTATATGGTTCGGTTGACTTCAGTGCTTTACTACTTAACACTTTGTAAGATTATATAAATCATAAATACATCTATAATAAATCAAAATCTATGACCAACTATCAATCAATCGTTTTTCTAGTTGAGATAAGTCTCAAGTACCGGAAACGACTTCGCGAGCGTAAACCGAGATTTTAGGAGAAGCATTGCGATCGATGGTATAATCGAGAGGAACAGTGAATTGGTGGTCGCGAAGGCGGAGGTCCGGCACCGAGTACCACGTTCCGGCGACGTGATCAGGCGTAGAGTCGGCGAGAGAGATAGTTTCAGACATGGCGGAGAAAGTACGGGCTGGAAGTGGTGGAATAGCACGAGGAGATAAGGCAGGGGAGGTAAAATGGAGCATTGCTTTATCAAGGAGGTGGCGCGTGAGTTAGCATTTCGCAGGAGTGCGAGGGAGGCGGTTCGTCGTTTAAGTACACGTGTGATGAGATGAGAAAAAGGGAGTCAAAGTGATTGGGGGAAAAGGAGTCAAAAGAGATATTTTGGATGATCTGAGACGTTGGATAGGTAGACTTTAGTTGAGGTCAAAACCTCATCTGCTCCGGTGGAACTGACAAGGGATGAAAGTTGGGTTACTTTTGCTAATCGTATAGCGATAGCTCCCTGTTTTGATTATTTTATTTATTTATTAACAAAATTAGCTAACTGTTTTTGACTGATACTTACCACTTACCTTTGGATTGAGAATCTATGTGTCATAAGTACCTTTGTGCTAACAAACAGCATAATAATTTTAAAAGTCGTTTTCTATTTGGTGGATGTCTTGATTTACTGGTAGCGATGACGACTTGTAGATAGGATCCCAATCTAAATGTTTTATAATTTATTTGTTCACTTCGGAAGAAAAAGGCGTCAAGGGATATGAAATAAAAACGACATTTAATTTAAGGGTTCCCTTGCATTTCAGTGGTTACTACACGTGGGGATGCCGTGTTTTTCCAGTAAAATAATAAAAAATGGTAAAACAAATATTAAAAACACGGCATGATTGGATCAAAATTGAGATAAAAAATAAATAAACAACAACTACAATTTTTTTTATTAATGGTTGAGGTTGAAGAGAAAAACTACTTTAATAAAAAAAATCACAAATCAAGAAAGATGAAATAATTTAAAAAAAAGAGAATTAAGAACAAAAAATCAAAATCAAAAAAATCAAAATCAAAATTGAGGTGTCAATAACTAGAATAATAACTTTAAGATTTTGAATAGCCAATGTGATTTTTTAGGGGAGAAAATAGAAAAAAAAAAAAAAAAAAAAACAGCTTTGTCGATGATAATCCATCATATAAAACTTTAAAATGACCTAAAGATTTTGATTTTAAAGGTAATTTATTTATTTTACTATATTAAAAAAAATATCATCTCCATATTAATTCAATAATGACTAGCTAACTGTGAGAAAAATATCATAATACCCTTAAGTTTTAACACCAAGATCATTGTTTTTTAAAGACAACAGAGTAATTACAATGTCGTGATAAATAATAAATGTGTTTATAGCCACATTGTTTTTTCCTTGTTTATTTTAATATAACTAGCTTCTTTCTTTTTTGCATTTTAGGTAGGTTTCCAAGTTATCTTTTAGCATGACAGAAAAATGTATCAATATCATAAATGCATTTTATTGTATCATGTTTTCTAATAAAAATAAATAAATATGTTATTTAGTCATTGACTAGTGATTTAAAAAGGAATAAGGTTCTTTTTTTCCTTCAATTCTATGAGAGAAAAATGTAAATTCAAGTTAGATTAGTGAATCAGAATTTTTTTTTAATGAATTAAAAGAATATTTGCAAAGTTTTAAAAGGGTTTTAAGCTTGGAAAAGGGTGG
Source organism: Salix brachista (assembly GCA_009078335.1). NCBI lineage: Eukaryota > Viridiplantae > Streptophyta > Magnoliopsida > Malpighiales > Salicaceae > Salix > Salix brachista. The sequence continues at coordinate 14,245,706 of CM018573.1, forward strand.
AATTAGGAGTTAGAGAGAGAAATAAAAAGTAAAAAGAACTGCTATGTTTACTTGCAATTTCTTTTTTGAATTTTTTATTAGAGGTAGAGAATTGCTCCTATCATATCTCATTGTGTTTTGAAGCTTATTGTTTTTCTATTATTTTTCAATGAGTATCTTTTTTTCTTTCTTAAACTTAAAGATTGATAAATAAATAAATAAAATAAATTTTGAGATCAAAATAAAAGTTGTCATGAATTTGGGTTTGGCCATGCTTTTTCTTCATGTTTTGCATGTTAGTCCTCTATTTTTATTTGAGTTTATTTTACTATAATTTCAAACCTAATTTAATCTAATTTTCTATATTAAATTAAAAAAGAAAAATATTATTTAAAAAAAACAGATACTTTTCTATATATACGAGTGAAGCACTTGGTATATTAGATAATCTTTGCCAGCAAAAGTGCTAGGCTAAAAAGATAAATGGTAGCCACATTCGTTTGAATCCATAATATATTACTCATCCAGATTTATTAGCATGCTAGGTGGGAGAAATTGTTCGTTAAGGATTTTCTCAGATTTTGCATTTTAGATCCATGCCATTCAAAATTAACCGAGATGGTCGAAATGGTATGGTTTATGATGGAGAAGAAAAGATTAAGGAGATTTTAATTTAATTTGTTTAATTTTTTTTATTATGAATTTTAAAAAATTATATATATATATATATATATATATATATATATATATTCATTGGTCACATCACTAACACTGTGATATCACTAACACTGTGATGTGACCAATAACACATCTCCCGCCTGTCTAATTAACATTAACACGGAAATGAATTTTTTTATATTACTAATACGAAATGTTTTGGCCGAAATGAAACCTGAACCAAAGAGTAACTCTCACCTATTTAGAGCAAAAACACAAAAAAGTGAGCCCATTACTGTTGTTACCGCACCCTTCCGCGGCGTACTAGACACAGCATGTATCGAATGTTGTTTAGTTGGCGACTCGGCTTCTATGGTTGTTCACGACCATGTTACTGTTACAATCCTGAGTTTCTAGATATCAAGGTTGGGTAATTGACACGTGACTAACACATGAACAAGAGGTAGGAAGGAATAATAGTTGGATACGGAACGTGGGATTTATAGTCAGTTAGTAGTTAAGAGTCTTAAGACTGTAATGGTTTGTTGGAAACAGTTAAACTTAGTTGGATTAGTTAGAAAGATCAGTTATTCCATGTATGGAAGATGTAAACGCAGAAGTGGAAGGACATGTAATGAATGAAGTAGAATTTTCTGTATCAACTCTTCTTCTTCTTTTTCTCTTTTATTTCCTTATAAACTAAATCATCTCACCTGTAGTAACTAAAGTTTTAAGATATGATTTATATTCTTTTTTAATACACATACTAAGTAAAGTAAAAGGTCATTAAATTTGAAACCTGGATACAGATTTAAATTATCTTATACTTATTTTTTATTAAATAAAATGAGGTAAAGTTAATAAGATTCTAATAATGTCAAGAAACTATATCTTATCTAAAAATTTAAATTATTTTATAAAATTTAAAAATATAATTTATATTATTTTTAAAATATGATTATATTGGTTTGGATGTGGGTTTTAAGAGAGGAATTGGTTGGTGATTTTGATGTAGTCTGGAATATGACATGAATTACCAAAAACTTATTACAATTGCTTCCACGTGTGTGTTCGTGTTTATTTCCTATCATGCAGCAAAACTCGACCAGTAATGATGGATCCGGGTACTGTTTTCGATATTCATCTGCAGCAACCAAAAATGTCAAATTGCTAAAATCATCTTTGATGATTGCTGGTTGGTATAGCATTCTTGAGCTAGCTTTTGTATATCAAAACTAGGTAGTTTCGTTGTTGAATCTTGGACATGTATCAATTATAATTATAACAATAGCTAAAAGAGCTCGGCCTCGGTCCACTGTGCATTGTGACTCATGTGCACTGTGGACTGGACATTTGCCGTCCGTGCGTCGCGCGAGTTCGTCCACCCCTTTTTTTTTCTTTTTTTTTTTCGTCTGGGAACAATGGATTAACGAAACAGCCCCCCGAAAACGACAAAAAACGCCGCCAGACCGGGGGGCTGCGTTGTAATTGCACAGATCGAACCGGTCCAGCCCGGTCTGCCCAGCCGGTCTGCCGCTTATTTTATTAATTTTTGAAATTGGCTAAATACGGTTATAGCCTTCAATAAGACAAAAAACGGTGTTTTAGGTACAGGGGCATGTCAGTAATTGACCCTATTTTTTATTATTTATCTCGGCTGCTGTCAGGTCGTCAGCTCCACGCGCCAGCAGGTTTTTCGTCGCACGCCCTGTTGAGGCGGCGCGTGTGTCGTCATAAGGTGACCGGAGATGGGAAACCTCCGTCGTAATGGGTGCGACTCGGGGTCTTCTTCCTCCCGCGTCGACGCGTTTCCACATCCGATGTGCGTGGACGGCCCGTCGGCCGGTTGAAGACGGTGGCAACGTTTCTCTCTCTCTCCTGCACGTCAAAGTGCAGGAGAGGCCCCCATGTTTGTGCCTTTTGCACTTAGGTCCCTGAACTTGCAATTTGTTTTCTTGCACCTTTCACTTCTGTTACATTAGTTTTAATTTGATTCGATTTGGTCCTTCAGGTTGAAATTAATTAAATGCGTTTCTTTCACTTTGGTCCTGCAACTTTTTATTTCTGGATTGGGTTCAAATTGGTCAATAAATTCGGTACAGAGTTTGAATTTTTGCAATTTTGTCCTTGGATTGAAATTGATCATAAATGTGATTTTCATTTCAGCCCTTCAACTTTTGATTTATGATTTAAATCCCTGTTTAAATTTTTAATACTTATCAAATAATTGCTACGTTTTTCCTAATAATTTTATTATCCCTCGATTTTTTTTTCTTTGATTTATTTCTGCCACTTTCATTAATTATAATAATAATAATAATAATAATAATATAATAATAATAATAATATAATAATAATAATAATATTTTTTTTTCTTACTTACTCTTTTGTTAATGTTTTTGAGTGTTTTTTCTTCCGTGAAAATTTTATAATTTTAATTGTTTTTGCAATAATAGCAATAGTCATTTTATATCTAATATTACTGGGGATAAAAGACAACTCAAGAACAAAAAATAGACAAATTTACCTAGGTTATCTACAATTAAAAAACGATACATGTCACTTTTGTCTCGATTACACTGTTCCTTTTAAACGGCAAATAAGTCATTATTATATATTTTAATTTTTATTCCATATTATCGCCTAAAAATATATAAAGAGATAAAAAAAATGACCTCAAATTTTTTGCAGGAAAAAAATTAATATCAGCATTCTTAAATACATTTAATATAATAATATGAAGAATAAATCTTATAAAATAAAATAAAATTGGCTTCGAATTTTAATTTTGTGCTCTTTTGTTCAAGTGTATTTCTTAAAAAAAAATTGGATTTTTAATATTTAAGATCTAATATTACCCGGGGAAAAATACAACTCAAAAAAACAAAAAGTAAACAAATTTGCCTAGATTATATACAATTAAAAAATATATGAGGCACTTTCCGTTTCAACTACACTGTTCTTTTTAGACGGCAAATAAGTAATTATAGCACGCAAAAAATATATATTTATTTTTTGAAAAATATTGCAATGTTTTTATTTATAATGTGTCAGATCTAATATTACTGGGGAAAAAAGGCAACTCATATTGTTTTTTTTTTACAAGTTTACCTAGGTTATCTACAATTAAAAAATATAAAAATCACTTCCCATTTCGATCACACTATATAATATGTGAGACTAAGTATATGTGTTTAATATTTATTTAATATTATCGCCTAAAAATATATATATAGAGAGAGAAAATGACCTACAATTTCTTAAAAATAAAATTAATATCGGTATTCTTAAAGATATTTAATATAATAATATGATGAATAAATCTTATAAAAAAAAATTGGCTTTGAATTTAAATTTATATTTTAGACCCTTTGTTTTTTTCTTTTAAGAAACGGTGACCTTTTTTTCTCATGTATTTTTGATTTGTTACTGTCCAACTCAGTTGTTCTTTTTTAACCGGGTTTCTTTTGTTGTTTTGTTTTTTTAACCAGAGTATCCGTGACAACAAATTTCTTATAAGTCATTTCACCTTCTTAGCAAATTTTCTAACAAATTTTATCAAAAGTTTTTTAGCAATAGCAATATTCAATCACATTTTGGTTGAAAAAAACCAATTTTAACAGATTTTATCATTTACAATTATACTAATTAAATATTAAAATAACAAGATACAACATTTATAAAATCAATTAATTTTCTACATAGATAAAAATGCCCAGCGAAGCGGGCTAATCAGCTCGTCTAACCTAAAATGAGATAACCAAGAAATCAAATCCATTTACCAACACAGTTTCAACAAATCAAAATTAGCTCTTAATCTGGAAATAGATTATATACCTATTTTTTCTATATAAAAAAAATGGAGTCATGAAAAGGAAAGCCGAGATGCAATATTTAAGGTGTGTTTGATATTGTTTTTGCTTTTGTGTTTGAGGTTTTATAAAAACAGTTTCATGAAAAACACTTTAGCTGCGGTTCAAAATAATTTTTAAAGTGTTTGGTTAAAATTGTGGTTGAGTTTGAGATTAATGAAAAGCAGTTTCAAATATTTGATTATTAAACTTTTCATATTGCTTTCAACTTGTTAAATTATTTTAAATATATATTGTTTTTTAAATATTTAATAATTATAATAAAACTGTTTTCATAAAGTGTGAAATCTTCTAGAAGTTCAGAGGAAATTTTAAGAATAGACTCACGTATAAAACTGTTTTGTTTAGAGTCTTTAGACAGTTTTCATCAGTTTTGCTATGGTCTTTTTAATTTTCATATAACCAAGATAATTTTATCCTTATTTTCTAGTTTTCTATCTCCTTAATAGCACTGAAACCTTAATAATATTTTTTTATTACTAAAAAAAGTATTTTCCTTTAGAAAAGTGTCAGCTACTTTGAGAAAGTCCTTTTTTTTTCTTTCTAATTAAAGGGCTCAATTAATTACATTCTAGACACTACTATATGTTAGCGTGTACCAAAAATATTTTTTATTTTTATTTTTAATATTAATATATCAAAACAAAAAAAATACTAAGAAGATATCAATTTAATTTTTTCACTAAAATAAAATTTTAAGGTTGCAGTAAGGGTAAAGAGTTTATGTTCATCCTTAGTTCATTAATTAGCCTGCTCATTAATTTAAAATCTTAAGAAAGACAACATCAATTTAAAATAGAAAAGAATATTAATTTATCCTACATAAATTTAATATTAATGCCAATCTCACAAAACATAACTATTTTTAAAAATCATTTCATAAAAAGTTAATTTGAAGATTGTATTTATGGCAAATGAATTTGTTTATTCAATACATTGTCACGCCAAAAGGCGTCTTGGAGAAGGCGGTTAATAAGCAGGACGCATGAAAAGCAACTATTAGTTGATTTTTATGCAACCGAGTTTTGCTGATTTTTGGATGTAAAGTCCACATCCAAAAATCAGCTTTTCAACTATTATCAAACACTCAAACCTTCAAAAAAATTTAAACTTTAAGTCCAATTTCAATCCCAAACACCTTTTTATCTGAGTACATTGGTAGAGGAATTTCTCATTGTATTCGATGAACTTTACCCACGTGTTAAAAACACCAATGTTCATAATGCATACTACTCATTGAAGGTGTTTGATGAAATGTTTGTCAAATGATGAGTCTAGTTGCTGTCCCCAACGACTTTCTATTTTCGTATTTGTTGAAGGAGAAAGAAATGGAGGGGTTTAAGGTGAGATGAATAAACAGGGGTGCACCAAATTGTTTATTTTTTTTAGATTCAAGAAAATGTTATTTTTGGAAAGCACACTTTGTAAGTTCAAGTGAGCGAGTAAGACTATGGTTGTCCCATGTTATTACAAGAGATGCACACCTGACTCAAACTCGAGACCTGTTATGTAGATGCTAAGCTTTTTGCCATCATGTCATGCCCTTTATTTATAACAGGGTTGCACCAAACGCTGTCATTATTAATACTTTGGTTGGTGGAATGTGTAGATCTGGGAGAGTCGGTAGGGTGGTCGAGTTCTCTGTTGAGGCCCAAAGGAGAGGTTTGAGAAGCAATGTTGTTACTCTGTTTTGATCAGTGCTTTCTGTAACGTGAACAATTTTGAAAAGTCAATGGAATTCCTCAATGAAATGTGAAAAGTGGATATCCTCCGGATGAAATTGTCTACTATAAATTGATCTCTGGTTTTAGCCACGATGGAAGGATGGTGGATGGTGCCAGTTTTGTCTTGTCAAAGTGGGAAGACGCTGGTTTCCGCCCTTACACAATGATTTTGATAGGAGGGATTTGCAGGAAGAACAAAGTTTAATAGAGTTCTTGCGTTGCTCAAGGAAATGGACGAAGCTGGATAGAAACCTATCGCTCATAACATTTTGATTGCTTTATATCAGCAAAACTGGGGGTTTAAAGTTTGCGCAGAGAGTCCTTAAAAAGATGAACAGGGACGAAGTGGTGCTCACTGTTGCTACATACGGCTTTCTGATAAATGCGTAGTGCTCAAATGGAAATGTGAATGGAGCTAGAGATTTTCGAAGACATGAAAGCTGCATCCAAGGTTCCACTAAAAACTGATATACAACATACTCGTAGACTACGTTCAAGAACAATGAAGTGAATCTGCTGTTTCATTGATGGAAGATATGAAAATTAGGAGGGTCACACCGAATACCACCACATACAAAACTATATTTAAAGGCCTTGGAGAAGAGAAAGATTTGGAAAAAGGGTTTGAATTCATGTATAGAATGATCGAGCATTCTTGTAATCCTGATTATATAACCATTGAGACCTCACAGGGTGGCTCTCTGCAGTTGGTGAAATAGAGAAGTTGGGAATTCTTTTGTGGGGTAAGATTTTTCTCATTCCGCTGCACAGAAAGCTTCTGTGAGGACGTGAAACTTTCATACCTGTAAGCTCGCAGTTTTTGTGAGAGACCAGGAAGCTATGATATAACCATGGAGATGGTCACGAGTGTTCTAATCCCACGACTGTACCTGATCAATGATGGATTCCTTCCTTTAATTTTTCTTTTTATAACCGGGGTGTCCGGGTCAGCTTACATATACTATGACTAATCTCCAGATCTATTAAACACCCTGCAAGCCCAGCAGACAAGTAAGGCATCGCAGGAGTGATAGACATATACGGAGAGGAACAAACTCAGACGCAAAGGAAAGGAACAAATCCCTGCCCCTCTAGTCCAGGACCTCAAGTGTCCTTCCTCTCATTTTGATACATGGGAAAAGGGAGATTGATATAATTGCATCTTTGATATTTGCTTCATAAAGCCATCCACTGTTGAATCTTCTTCAGACACAAGTTGAATCTTGTATCAAAATCAATTTTAAATTGTGGTAAACTTGGTGGTGCATAGCATTCTGTCGCCCCCTCTTCTGCCACTCAGCCATGCAGTAAAACAAAGCTATCCAAATAACCTTATTGTAAGTTTTAGTATTACTCTATTTTTCATGTACACAATTTGGATCGCTTTACTCGTTGTGGATGATTTCATTATCGAGTTGAAATATGCCACGGGGCTATGTGAGCCTCCCAAGACCACAAATTTCTTAATCTCTTGCTGTTATCCATGAAATTTAACAGTAATTACCACACAATACCTGAAGGGGGGGTAGTGAACAAACTAATTCTAATTTCACTAACAATCTACAGATCCACAAAAGGAACAAACTATTTCCTTTTTGCCTTCACCATTCACTTCACAGGCACAAGGCAGATTCTACTTCTAGTAAAATAATACAAGTGTATACATAACAGGAAAAGAAAAGAAAAGAAAAGCTCAGGGCCAATGTCAGATACTTCCGGCTGCCGTGGCAGCATTGTTAGCATGCCAGGGCAGACCAAAACTTGCAGGAAAATGATCAGAGAAGTAAACTCCGGTAGCCGGAACAACAAATTCCTCCAAACCCGCAAAGAAATCATCACTAGCAGCTATCTCTGAGAATCCAGCAAGCTCGTCGTCGTCGTCGTCTTCCGTTACATCTTTCCCTTCTCTGCTTAATTCTGTGTCCGTAGTGCTTTGAACCAATAGCTCATCTTCCAGGGAAGTTGCCGGAGATGAGCAAGTGGGTTGGGCTGGTGATGATGGTTTGTTAGAATCGTTAGATGTACCAGTCTGTGGTGTTGAGGTTTTCTGACGCGTGCTGCCTGCTAGAGAGTTTCTGTGCGTCGGAGCAGGGTGGTTGTGCTCTGCTGTGTACGTCACTATGAACATTCCTGGGTCGGATCTGTTTCTCTCCACTTGTTTCCGGGCCAAACACCCTTTTGAGCTGCTGCATTTGTAATAGCCCCTGTAAATCACAGATCAAACCAAAGTTTTAAGCAAATAGATATTGAAAATTTACAAGCCTTGACTCGACATTAGACCGAGAAACAAACAAGAAAAACAGGCATAATTAATAAATACCAAAATAAAAGGCAGGCTTTGATTAAATTCAACATGGATACATGATATATTACCTTGGATATGGAGAGCCTTTGATTGGTTTTTGCCCATATTTACGCCATGCCCACACATCTGAAGATAGAGCCTCTGCTGGTACTTGGCATACTTTCTTTAACTGGTTCTTTCTGTGACAAGACATAAATATTCAAATGAACCATATTTTAGCAAAAGAGTCGTCTTTCTTTCATGACTATCTACCCAATCAAATTATTTTGCTTGCTAGAAGTGAAAAGTAAGCAGATTTACCTTCTTTTGGATCTAGGCGTGTGGGAATTTACACTGCTGGTCACAGAACCCGCATGAATCTGCTTAGGCTGTGACTTTTTTTGCTGTTGTTTTGGCTGGGTTTGTAAATCCTTGTTAAAACTGGCAAACGAAGAAAAAGAAGAGATAGGTGTGGAGGCTTGCGGAGAAAAAAGGGGGGGCTGAGTTTTGGGGGGAAATGGCTTGTAAAGCTCATCCAGTTCTCCATCAGCATTTCTTGTTTCAAAGGGATCTGGATGGGAGAAAAGATGGCCAGCCTGGTCACTGCCAAAACCAGAAAAGCAAGAATATTGAGGATAATAATCTGATCTATAACCACTAGTGGTGCTGCTGCTGTTACTGTTGATGGTGGCTGTGGCCGTGAGGGTGGTGGAGGTAGAGGCGGAGCAGCCTCTGACCACAGCATGAAGATCCCAATCAATATCCTCCATGGCTTCAGAGACAAGGTCTGTGAATCTGTACCTTCCTCTTCTGCGACTGATGTTACAGAGAGAAGACAAAAGAAGGGGCTGACTTTTTGAGGGTGTTAGGGGTTGTAGTGAGGAGAGAAGCAGTAATATATAGAAAAAAGAGCGTGGCAATTTGGCATCTCAATGTTTATCTTGCCCTTTGCTTTCTTTTTTCTATTGTAAACCAGTGATGGTTTCGGGGTTGACTTTTGATAATGTCAAAGGGCTGTGACTTGTGTGGCTCTGCCTTTGAGGAGCATTGGAAAATCGACGCGGTGTCTATCTGTATGCATGTATGTATTTAAGTGGTGGCTTGTGAATTACCGACATCGGACAGAAGATAACATAAAGTGGAAGCCAGTCTACCCATGGGCGTGTCTGGAAGAATGGATGGGTGCTCCGATTCAAGAAGATAAAAAATAAAAATAAAATAATTTACTAGTTGCCTGTTTGGAAGTATAGTTTAGTTTGCTTTTGAAATTATTTTTTATTCAGAAATATATCAAAATAATATATTTTTTTAAATTATTTTTGACATCACCATATAAAAATAATCTAAAACATTAGAAAATTTTAATTTAAAATAAAATAAAATCAATTTTTTTCAAAAATATCTTTGAGACGTGGTTCCAAAAATTACCTAGATAAATGAAATCAAACCCAAAAATCAAAAATATAAGTTTAATTTTTGGAGTTTTATTTCTCGTTGAGTTCAAATTCTTATTTTTTCCGCTCATAAAAATCCTATCTTTTATGATTTAAATATTATTTTAAAATTTTCTTAGCTCTATCAACCTGTGGTAGTGTTAAAAAAAAAGATATCAAGACAAGAAATAGTATGAATTGAAATATTAGTTTTATGTTTTTACCCTTCCCATAAAAAACAATGTCCTTATTGATCACGTGAATGAACCTTTGTATCTTGCTATTAAATATTATTTTTAATTTTTCTTTTTCAAAAAAATATATAATTGAATGAATGGACTGTGATAACAGTTATTATCCTAAAATAATAAAACAAAGGTTAGTTTAGAAAAGTTTTATATTGTTTGGGAAATAAGTAGCAACGTCTAATTAATGACTTCTTACACTAACTTTAAAGAAAAAATATTGAAGTGAAAAAAAAAAACTTATGACGCATAAAAAAATAAAAAAATATTTACAGATATAATTTGTCTCCTAATTATCTGTATTTTGTTTTTAAATAATTATTAAAATATTACTAATTACTACAGAACAGCAGATGTCATGTAACTTTAGTGCCTGCCCATCTTCAGTGCCTGTGACTCTTTCTATCTGTAAATCTTAAGCACGCGTCTCCAGATTCTGCCACTCACCTCCTTCACACGTGCAAAACCACTGGCCTTGGAAAACACTTATGGTTTTTTCTATTCTCGCTCCAAATTTCATTATGTCCACTACGTTATTTACTTTACCAGATCAATATATAACTGGAAGTAGCCAACAACTGAAAAAGAAATATAAACGGTGTTAACTTTAGCGTGGGTTGCCAGCTAGCAGATTTGGTTTGGCCCACAGCTTTGTGGATAAAAGTCATTGCCGTTACCGGCGCTCGTGATTCAAGGCGTCCCGAACTTTCCCTTTCTTACGAATCCTATGATACTGGATCGGGCGTCGCTCAGAAAAAAAAATTATGAGAATACCAGCATAAATATTTTCAAATCATTTTCATTTTTTTAAAAAAAATTGCATGTTAAGGAATTATCTCATCTAAAAATTTAAGTTTATAAGTGAGGCATCAAAATATAATTTATATTATTCTCTAAAACATCTCCTCAAGTGAAAGCTCTTTGGGCTTGAAACTTGCACAAACTCACATCACCTTGTGCTTGATTTTTATCAAATAGAATGGGGGTGATGAGATTTGAACTCGTGACCGCTGGGTCAACAAGGCTCTGATACCATTTTAAGGAACCATCTCACCTAAAAGCTTAAGCTTTTTAGCTCTGATACTACAATATAATTTATATTATTTTCTAAAATTACACTCCATCCAGAGTTACACCATACTAATAATGTGTTTTCATTTTAATATATTTGACTTGGAGGAAAATTTATTTGTAATAATAATAAAAAACAAAAAAATGTTCTTTTTTTACATTTGATTAATTGGGTTTCTCGAGTTGTAAGTTGAGGATCAATGCAGCCTTTCTTTTATTTTCCTGTAAATAATTGTCATAAGATAATTTATTTACTATAAATTATTTTCCTGCAGTCTGAGCAATTAACAAATACCTAAAAGAAAACGGAAATCACTGTTGAAACACTGTTCACGCACTCTAAAATCACTGTGGACGCGAGCTTTCTCCTTCGTGCGTCGCGCGAGTTCGTCCACCCTTTTTTTTTTGTTTTTTCCGCCTATGAACAAGGCAGTGACTATTTTAGCCCCGGTAATAAGACAAAATAACGTTTTCGGCTGAGGGGTAAGGGAGTAATTGCGCGCGTACGGACCGGTCCGGTCCGCCGCAACCTCTTTTTTTTTTAATTTTTTAAATGGCTAAAGACGGTTCTAGCCCTCAATAAGACAAAAGCTATTAATTAAGGTCAGGGACATAACGGTAACTGACCATTATTATTTATATATATTTTAAAATCTGTCAAGCGCGTGCTGTTCACGCGCACGTCGATGTCCGCCCCGACGCCCCGTTCAAGAGGCGCGTGCGGTGTGATACGGTGGCCTGAAATGGGCTACCGGCGTCCAATCTGGTTCGCCGCCTCTTGATCTTCCTCCCGGTGCGGCGCATTGCTTCACACGGTGGCCGGTTAAAGCCGGTTGATCCGTTTCTCTCTCTCTTGCACGTAAAAGTGTAGAAGAGCCCCCCGAGTTTTGTATAAATTCATTTCGGTCCCTTGACTTTTAATTGTGTATATGGCCCTGATTTCAGTTATATAAGTTTTGATTTTGTTCAATTGGGTCCTTCGATTGCAATTAATGAAATGTTAACGTTTCACTTCGGTCCTTCATCTTTTAATTTTCGGATTAGGTTGAAAAGATTGAATATATTCGGTACATAATTTTCAATTTTTGTAGATTTGTCCTTGAATTGAAAATTTTAATAAATCTAACTTTCATTTCAGCCCTTAAACTTTTAATTTGTTATTTTCATCCCTTTATATTTTATTTTCATTTCAGCCCTTATACTTTTATTTTTTAGAATTTCTAATATAACACTATAATAATAATAATAATAATAATAATAATAATAATAATAATAATAATAATAATAATAATAATAATACTAATACTAATACTAATAATAATAATAATAATAATAATAATAATAATATAATTCTTTTTCTTACTTGCTTCTTTGATAAAAAAATTTTCCTTTGGATAATTTGTTAATTTTTATTTTTTTGGCAGTAATAGCAATGATAATTTTTATTTTTATTTTTATATTATGTCTTTGTTTTATCTTTTGTTCAAGTTTCTAGCATTTTTTTAGTCTTTCTTTTATTTTTGTTTCTTTCATAATAATAATAATAATAATAATAATTTAATTGTTTCTCTTCCTTACTCTTTTGTTAATGTTTTTTTTTTCTCCATGTAATTTAATAATTATTATTGTTTTGACAGTAATGGCAATGATATTTTATTTTTTTCCTTTTGTTAAAGTTTCTAGGATATTTTTAGTCTTTCAGTAATTATATGTTCTAATATTTATTGAATATTATCTCATAGGAATATATATATATATATATATATATAGGGAGAAGAAAACATGACCTAGGATTTTTTAAATAAAAAAAATTAATATAAGTATTCTTAAATACATTTAATATAATGATATAATCAATAAATCGGATAACATAAAAAAAAATTGTCTTCGGATTTTAATTTTGTACTTAACACAATAATAATAATAATAATAATAATAATAATAATAATAATAATAATAATAATAATAATAATTTAATTGTTTTTCTTGCTTGCTCTTTTGTTAATGTTTTTTTTTTCTCCGTATAATTTAATAATTTTTATTGTTTTCGCAGTAATGACAATGATATTTATTTTATTTTATTTTGTTAAAGTTTTTAGGATATTAAAAAAAATTTAATATTAGTATTCTTAAACACATTTAATATAATCATATAATGAATAAATCGGATAACATAAAAAAAAATTGTCTTCGAATTTTCATTTTGTACTTAACACAATAATAACAACAACAACAACAACAACAACAATAATAATAATAATAATAATAATAATAATAATAATAATAATAATTTAATTGTTTTTCTTGCTTACTCTTTTATTAATGTTTTTTTTTCTCCGTATAATTTAATAATTTTTATTGTTTTGACAGTAATGGCAATGATAATTTTTTTTTCTTTTCTTAAAGTTTCTAGGATATTTTTAGTCTTTCATTAATTATATGTTCTAATATTTATTGAATATTATCTCATAAGAATGTATATAGGGAGAAGAAAACATGACCTACGATTTTTTTAACAAAAAAAATTAATATCAGTATTCTTAAATACATTTAATATAATGATATAATGAATAAATCGGATAACATAGAAAAAATTTGTCTTCAAATTTTAATTTTGTACTTAACACAATAATAATAATAATAACAATAATAATAATAATAATAATAATAATAATAATAATAATAATAATAATAATTTAATTGTTTGTCTTGATTACTCTTCTGTTAATATTTTTTTCCCTCTGGATAATTTAATTTTTTTTATTGTTTTGACAGTAATAGCAATGCTAATTTTTATTTTTATTTTATTTTTTTGTTTTATCTTTTGTTAAAGTTTCTTGAATATTTTTAGTCTATCATTAATTATATGTTCTAATATTTATTGAATATTATCACATAGGAATATATATAGAAAGAAGAAAATATGACCTAGCATTTTTTGAATAAAAAAAATTAATATCAGTATTCTTAAATACATTTTATATGATAATATAATGAATTAATCGAATAGCATAAAAATTTTTTTTATTGAATATTATCACCTATAAATATATAAAGAGAGGAAAAAAATGACCTAGGATTTTTTCCTTAAAAAAAATTAATATCAATATTCTTATATACATTTAATGTAATAAATATAATTAATAAATCTTATAAAAAATATTTGTATATTTGTATATTTATGTCAAATTCAAATATGTAAAACTAATTATATGTTTTAATATTTATTGAATATTATCGCCTAAAAATATATTAAGAGAGAGGAAAAATGACCTAAGATTTTTTGAAGGACAGAAATTCATATCATGTTTTCTTAATTATATTATATATATAATGATATGATTAATAAATCTTATATAAAAAAAAGATTGGCTTCAAAATTTAATTTTGTGCTCTTTTATTTAAGTAGGTTTATGAATTTATCCCTCAATTCATTAGCATGTGCTTAGTAGCAGTTTGCAACTCCGCTTCTGTCGTTCCCGCCCGCCTGTCCTATTTGATTCAGTCAGTCGTCTGAAAGTGCTTGCAGGGAATTTCCAATATTTTTCATTTTTAATATGTTAGATCTAATATTACTGGGAAAAAAAAACATCTCCAAAAAAAAAATGTTGACAAATTTACCTGTATTAACTACAAGTCAAATTAAAAAATATACAAGTCACTTCCCGTTTCCATTAGACTGTTCTTTTTAGACGGCAATAAATAATTATAGCACACAAAAAAATTAAGTTTATGTTTTTAAAAACAAAATACAATATTTTTTATTTCTAATATGTCTGATATTTATTGAATATTATCGCCTAAAAATATATTGAGAGAGAGGAAAAATGACTTTAGATTTTTTGAAGGACAAAAATTCATATTAGTATTCTTAAATATAATTTTACTAATTAAATATTAAAATAACAAATACAATACATATAAAAGCAATCAATTTTTTACATAGATAAAAAAGCCCCGGCACAACGCGCGGGCATATCACTAGTTATTTACTATAAGTTGAGGATAATGCCGGAGCTGACAAATTCTGACTTCTGAGTGATACTTTTATTGAGTAAGTAATTTAAAATCTCATTTGTAAGGTGTGTTTTTTTAAAATATTCTGTTAAAAAAAATTATATATATTTGCCATCGGAACATTAAAATTATTAAAAAAATATTGAGATAGAAATATTTTTAAAAAACATTTAAAAATAAAAAACAACGTAACGTGACACAGGGGTATACTTTTAAAAGTGACGGGGGAGATGATGCGAGGAGGGGGGGATAATGACGTGGATGGATGAGAAATTTTGGAGCCCAAAAGACGTGGGTGGCACGAGGGGCATTGAATTGCAAACGTGTGGGGACAAGGACTTATTGGGCTCAAAATGTCTCATTGGCCCGATTTTACATATCAATAATAATTCATTTGTTTTGACTTTTGACCAAATCATTTTATTCTTTTTTTCTAATTAAGTGGATTGGCATTTGTTTGTGATTGGTCAAAACATTGACAGGTCAATTGAAAAAAAATGTCACGTGCTGTGTCATGTACGTATCTTTGCATCCCCCGTGTCCTCCAAAGAGCCCAAACTACATCTTCTCGTGCCGTCCACCAAAATTGCCGTATATTCATGAACCAATAATGGAGAAAGAGCGTTAATTGCATGTGCTGAGTGTAATAAAGTTTTTTTTATAAAAAAAAATATTTCTTATTTGGAAAAAAAAATATTTCTTATTTGGAAAAAAATAAATAAAAACAATATATTGATTAATTTTAAAAAGAAAAATTAATTTACAAAAATTAAATTTAAAGATGTAGTTATCTAATTTTAAAACAATATGTTTCTATTTTAAAAGTGTTTTGTGAGAGGGAAAGTTTTTTTAAAAACAAAAGTTGTCTAAATCTCTAAAATCTCAAAATATTGTTGGAATTATCTTTATATAGAGAGAATTTTAACATTAGGTTTTGTTTAAAACCAATGGGACATGAATCATTTATTTAAATAGAATTTTAGATAGCACCCCAAATTAGCGCAGCGTGATAGCAAAGAGTTTAAGATCTGTTTTGCAGGTTTTAGGTTCAAGTCATAGTGTGCTCACCTTGTAAAAATTTAAGATAACCGATTAATTACTCGTTTAACCTAGACTCGTAAAGAATATTTTAAAAAAAAAGATTTACTGGAATAAAAAAAAAAAGATAACTCGAATCTCTAAAAAAAAAACACAAAATCACTCCAGAAAATAAGAGGTGAAGTAGTGACATAAATTCTCTTGGAGGAGTTTGTGGCAGTGATTTTTCTCCTTGTTGCTGCATTGAGAAAATGTCGGTAGCCAATAATAATTTTAGATGTACAAATCATTAGCTTAAGTTTATGATTTCAAGATGACGATGTCATCATTATATATAAAGCACTTATCAATGCAAGTCTATCTACAAACAAAATCTGTCTTCGTCAAGAAGGGGTAGTCGCCAAATACTTCCACGGGGCATTGCTATATACTAGGCTATTTTCGGGTGCTCCACTGCGGGTGAAATTATGTTTTTAAATTTTTTTAAGAATATAAAGATTTATTATTATTATTATTATTATTATTAAATCCAATTAAGTGGTTTAATTTAAGTATAAAATGTATTTTTCAAATAAATTTTTATTGTAAATTACTATTGTAATCCACAATGCAAATATTAACGGAAAAATAATGTTTCTCCATGTCTTTTAACTTTAAGTATAAAATGTATTTTTCAAATAAATTCTAAAAAATTATAAATGATACCCGAGTTTTTCACTTCAATTATCTATCTTTAAAATTAATCATCCCTTAAAAAATCACGAAATTGGATGTTTAAAAAGGCTTGGTAGTGCAAAAAAAAAGATTCAAGGACCAAAATAAAAATTTGTAAGAAAACACTATTATAATCCATGGTTAATTGTTAAAGTGAACAATACAAGAATTTATAGTAAAAGAGTCACGTCATTTATATTATAGGCAATTTGCCACGCTTTGTTTACTATTTTTTTCTACTCAATCAAATGATAATAATAAAACAAAAAAACACATTCATTTAACTGGATAAAATAAAAATAAAATGCATGACTATAGATATTAGAAACATTATATGAAAGTAAAAAAATATTTATTGCAAGAAACATAGTTTATCTACTTAAGACATAAAAGAAGGGGTATTAATCTACATATAAATCCATATAAAAAAAATCTTAAGAAAATAGGTGAGGCGCTGATAAGCCTGACCTGTTTATGTTGGGCTTCCAAGCGGGTTGTCATGCAACCCACACGATTTGACCTTTTTTTCATTGTTTTTACGGTAGATGACATGTCACCCATCTCATTTTGTTAACAAAAGATTTTTGAGCTTTTTAATCTGAAAACTTGTTTTCAACTTATTTTTTTTTACCTAGAACACAAAAAAAAAAATGCTTTATAAATCGTGATAAACCTATCAATGACGTCAAAAGTCCATAATATATTTTCTTATGAACCCTAAATGTAAAAAACACATAATATGGACTTCTTTCATCAAATGGAATAATTTGACAATTTTATTTGTTTTGGTGCCCTAAATTGGTACTAATGATTTGTTTCTCTCTCTACCACTAGAATCCAGCGACCTCTCATTTTCTTCTCTCTACCAAGGACTAAAAAGTAAAAAATAAATAAGCTCATGTATCAAAATTGAATTTGACAAATACCAAGGCACCAAAATTGTATAATATGCGTCAATCCTAATGTTTGAGGAACAAAATATATTTTGTTTTAAACTCATGACACCTTACCATGTTTGGCGTGCTTTTCATTTCGTTTTTTATTATTTCAATCTCACCTTTTCTTGAGAAATTAAAATCAAAATCAATTGATTTTTAATTAGAATGAGATTTCTGAAAATGGAAGATCGAGAACCAAATTAAAAAAATAATTTTTTGGGCACAAAGATTAAAAAAAAAAACATTTTAGTTTTTTAGGTGGGGGAGTTGAAGGGGGTCTAAAACACATTAAACGAAAACAATTCATTATGCATTGTTCCTCTCGTACTAACTATTCATTGCATTGTTCAAATGTTCTCGGGAGGTTGCCTTTGTTGCCTCCTTGGTTTGTTCATTCGGGAGCTTGTTCCCTTCAAGAGTTTTTCCTTTGCTTCATGCATTCTCGAACTCGATAGTTTTTCTACCATGATTTATCTTTGATTTTCAATATACTTATATTTGATAAAACAAAATGCATTTATTTCTAGTTTGATAATTACTTTTTATTTTTATAATTTTATCGTCCTAAGTTACATCTATTTGAGATTTTATTTTTATTTACATTCTTTCATGTATATAAAATATCAAGGAATATTTTGATGATAAAAATTGATTTTGCAAAATAGAGAACTCTAGTTCTGTTTTAAAAAAGGATCAATGTTTTTAAAAAATAAGCAAAACTTATTTGAAAATTGGCATGAAAAAGTCCAATTTGCTCCTTATCTCAAGGCTATCAATTCTATTTCATTTGACGTTTTGTTTTTTCAATTGAAATTGTAAGTTTTGGTTGTGGAGTGTTTTGTCGTGCTATTATATATATAAATTAGGTGACTCCTTACAAAAAATAAGTCAATCGTGTAGGCTTAGGTCATTGGATCCCTAGTTATGCACACAAGCCTAACTTTGTTTAACAAAAATATTATTTGAATTTTAGTTAATATTATCTCTCTCTTTTATTTTATTTTTTATTGTTTTTTTTAAGATTTTAATTAATACACTCAATCTTATTTTTTATTATTTTACTTCACTTTTGTTTTTAATAGTAATTAATCTTTTTAATTGTTTTTAATTTCATAACGCTTTAAAAATATCATTTTTTTTTTTTTACATATTTTCCTTTGATATTTACATATATAAATTATATTTACATTAAATATTTATAAAAATAATATTTTTTTCTTACTAACCATATTTAACCTTTAATATAAAATATCTAAATATGTATAAAATAAATCACATACGAGGTTAAATATTTGCATGTCTCTTTATATTTTGTAGTTACTAAAAAGACTAGCTTTTCACTTTAGTATTTAATAAGTGCTAACAATTATTTTTTAATTTATCAATTTACATATTTTTTTATTTATTAAGTGTAAATAACATCTTTATGTTTCTTAATTAGAAAAAATCATGATACTAAAACAATATGTTCATAGCTTTCACACCTTCTTGTCTTATCTAAAAAATTAACTTGAATACCTATTCTCACATAGCACATGACTTATAAAACTACTACTAGATAGGTGATTTGTGTTATGCCACATGCTAGATCAAAAACTTTCAAATAAAAAAAAATATGTATGGGTGACTCCAATGTTTTTAAAAAACACAAAAAATATGAGACTCGTATTATTAAAGCAAATGATATCAATAAACTCAATTAATTTAATAATATAATTAAAAAATTATGATTGGTAAATAAAGTGGACAAAAAAACAATGGTAATTAATTGTAAAAAAATAAGCTATCAATATCATACTTGGGGCGAAAAAAGATAAATTGTTGGATACTCGTCATTGATTCTCCATATACTACATCACCAAAAAAAGCTCACTGAAATGATTTTAATATCATTGTGAAAGGTCGTATAACAACACTAAAAGAGATCATACAAGATATCAAATCAATGATCTAGAAAACAAATCAAACAAAAAAAATCATGAAATGAAAATCTCATGCTTATATTTAATTTAATTAAAAAAATATTTTTTTGAAAAAAAACTAATTTTAACAAAGAACGATAGGTAAAAAAACACAAGATAACTTTAGTCATTTTCAAAATTAGTAAAAAAACTATATAAAAGAAATAAAAAATATTACAAAGCTCAATCTCAAATTAAATAAATACTGAAGGTTGAAACTAAAATAATAAGTTTTTCTAAAAAAGAAAAAAAAAACTTGAGTGAACTTGAGCGAATTTTATAAACTGAGTTAATCTGTTAAACTCATAACCTATTGAATCCTGAACTTGAGCTCAATGAAAAAACTCAGTTTCTAAACAATTTAAATATTGTGATGAAAAAAAAAATCAAATTAAAAAATCTACCTAAGTAAAAAAAAAATGAAAATCAAAAGATTAAAGATCAAATCTAATAGGAAAATAAAACTAAAGGAGAAAGAAAACATAAAAAAATATGAATTATCTCAAATAAAAATAAATATCAATAAAAAAATTGAGACTTAAATATGATAGATAGAAAAACTTGGAGGTTGAAATTGTGTAAAACAAAATCTCAATTTTATAAATAATATAAAATAAAAATTGTAATAAAAACACGAATCAAATATGAAAAAAAATTGAAGGGATGTTTTGAGAATTTAAAAGGTCAAGGAGAAGAGGAAAAAAGATCATCAACGACAAATTTTATATTGGTAAGCCATATGCACCATCTAGGGATGGAGAAACCGCTAAAGATGATTCAAGCACAATTCTGAAAGATATTGTTTGGTCATTGCACATCCCCTCACGTACTGTCTGAATAATGTGATTGCAACCTAACATTAACATATGCAGTAATATTTATATTAATTAAATTTACAAATTACTTCTTGGTCAACTTGATTATGACAAAAAAACTTGAAAAAATAAAAAAATCCTCGAGTTATTTTTTTTAGGAGCAATTTAATCATTAAATTGTATTTTAAAAAAGTAAAAATACACAGAAAAAAACCCTAAACACCATTTAAAAAGATTTGCTATTAAAGATGATTTAGTTATTTTACTCTTTTTTAAAGATATTAATAGATTAATTTATTTTCGATTAATAGGATAATTATTAATAACGCTTATAGAAAGATCATACTAATTATAATAGCTAGCTTATTGTTTTTTCTAAAATAAAAAAATGATAAATAAACTATTTTAATCCGCTGTTTTTGGTTATTTTATTTTAATTTATTATCTCCATAACAAAATAACAAAATATTGTTTTTGACTTCATGGTTTAGATCAAGGGATCGACTTTATTGCCACTTCATCAAGAACCCATTTCCATAACCAGTTCCCACGTGGGAGGGAAACTAGGAAGTCCAGATCCATCAAGTGATGGATGATCCTTAAAATTTGCGAACTTTCAATGGAAAAAAGGGAAGAAGAATAAATAGACTATGGAAAAAAAGGCACGAATTACACAAGTGGCCATGGTGGTGCTACTGTAAGAAGAGGAAGAATTTTCAGAATTGGTCCGCCACCACTAATGCAATTAAAACCTACATTGCAGGCTAAGGCAAATGACACTTGTGCAAAAAAATAAAATAAAATAATAAGATGTTTATTGAAAACTGATATAATTATTAGTTTTTAAATTCATAAAATTAATCAAATTACAAACACCTATTTAAATACAAAAAATGACACTTGTGCAAAAAAATAAAATAAAATACATTGGCACTCCATTTTTTCCTTTACACTTTTTCCAACGTTATTATGTGCTTTCGACAGAGTTGTGAAGCATTTGCTTCGAGACTTGGTGGGGGATGGCTAGATATTTATTTTTTATATGGTATCATATCCGGTATAGGCATGAGGCTTTAGCTGAGTCCCCAATTGGTTGTGTTGGTCAAACATTTACACTCAGCTACGCATCTTGAACCCTACGTATGGGTAGATATCTATACATGAAAGGAGTTTCTGGTGGTTTACAATCGATTGACCACGTCGACACACTAGTGATTTGTGGGGTCTAAGCACATCTTTGATTTTGTTTTTTTCCCGAGAGGAGGAAGGGATTTGCCACCTTACTCGTAGATGTCTTTGCTATAAAAAAGAAACCTAACCATCCCCACTGAACGTGTTCTTCAGTAATCAATCTCCTATATCTTTCTATCCGTTGCCAAGAGATTGACTAGGAGAGGGAGCACTTACAGCGGGAGGGGCGTGCCGTTGTGGTAAAAATAGAGGCAACCCACCAAATAATAGATGCGGTACCGGGTGTCACAATCGCTGCCACCACTTTTCTTGCCATTTGTGTGCGATTCATGAGCTTGGTGCAAACAATTAGAGCCTTCATTTGTGCCGGCTCCATCATTATATACGATCGTGTCCTTTCTTTTGTTAGACTTCCATACGCACAAAAGAAGTGCTGAAATTAGCAATTGCTGTAAGCATTTATGTCGTCTTTTTGAATGGAAGCCACTTGGAAATTGCAAATGGAACAAGCCCTCTAAACTCGAAAAACTTTTGAAGCCGGAAACCTGAGATTCTACCACTTTTTTTATCAGTGGTTGGGTCCTTTGTCTTGATGAAAATCATTAATCAAAGCCAAAGGTTAAAGCAGTGAGTGATACACCCTCAGGCTTGAATGGGAGCAGAATTCAACCTTTTATTTTCATCACTTATTTAGTAATGGCAAAACCTGCAGCATAGTCCTATCCTCCATCGCCTTCAAAGACCACCAGCTTTCCAAAAACACCATGGTTGAGAGCAAACATTACCTGGTTAATAATAATTGAATACCTCCAGTTGCCAGGAAAGAATAAAATACTCTCGACCGCGCTTCGTCCTCTCTTTTTTCGCATTCCCAATCCAACGACCAGTTACACGACACTGTCCGCCCTTCAATCCTCAATCGCGATGACATGAAGCCACAATCCTCTCCTTCTCGTTCTTTCTGACCGCTGTATTTAAAACTAATTTAAGACTTGGAAAGCATACATGCACTATATTTGCCCAACAATAAGAGCAGAATACAAGACCAAATGGGAAAAAAGAGAGCACAAATCAGCCCTAAAGTGTCATTTTCATCTCAAAGATTGTCATTTACAAGGATACAACGGACTGCAGATTCTTTTTCTGAACCATCACAGAAAAACAGTGAACCTACCATGTAAAAATATAGTTGATAATAAAAATCTACCGCATCTTGGCAGCATCATTTTAATAAATAAAAGACCACCAAAATGTTAAAAGGAAAAAAAATCAAAGAAAACTTTACTGTACCGGATTCCTGGCCAAGGTGAGATGAATAAATACGAATAAAGTTAATTTCCAACTAGCTCAACAACTTGGTTTCAGAGCCAAAACAGATCCCATTTGAGGTGACTGTTGCCCACCACAGAAAGTACTCCCTGTGAAGTGTCCAACATTTCATGCAAGACATCCATGAAATATGGAAAATAAAAGATGCTTTATCAGCTAGAGCTTGTCCACAAGGAACTAAGTCTTGAGGCAAGTTTAGCACTCTTGTAGTCCTCTCTAAGCTGAATAAACCTGAAATGGCAGCCAATCGAAGTTGTCATCAGAGAAATCAACAAAAGAGAAGAAACCACAAAGAGGGGGTGGATCCACCATAAGAAAATCCTCAAGTGACAAGGTAAAGAACATTAGCCCTAGGGTTTCAGCTGAAGCAAAAAAAATTCGAGATACCTCTAAACCACATCTATTGTATGGGAAATGGATTCATAATTCTTAAAAAACATTTGACATTCCATGCAATCCTACATAGTGCATATATTAGAGAAAATTTTTTGTTTACAAAGAACAGAATAGTAAAGGATTATGTTATGTAGGTAAGCTTACTAGTTTAAGATTAACACCCAGTTCTAGGTGTGTTAAATAATGCAACCACTATATCAGACTATTTGAGTGAGTTCTATAAAATAAATAAAAAACATTGATGATACCTTTGTGCATCTTTGCGTATACTGGGGGTACCCTCGAACAAAGTGGAAAGACTTTCAGGAGCAACAATAAAGACATTGGCCATTCTGAGACAAAAATTTCCCTCGGTAAAATGAGATAAAAAAAATTCTATATCAGCACTCAAATCTGGTCAAAGGCTTGCAACTTACATGCCCAACAACTCAAACTTCTCATCAACAGAAGGAGCATTAAAACTTCGCACAAATTCTCCATACTCAGTTATATCTCGTTTCAACCGCAATCCTCCACTGCATAGGGGAAACAAAATATAAAACAATTATGTAAAACAACTTATTGGTGCCATCCCCAACAAATATTATAACTCAATAAAATAGAAACCAAATGATCTGTGCACAGTTTATCCTTAAATAAGTTAGAACTTTGGAAGAGATACTACTGCATGATTAAGTAATTAAAATGGGGATTTCCAACAAGAAAAAATATGCAAGTGGAGAGCATCTAGAGAAATCATTTCCGACTTTCCAGGATCCCACTAGAATACGAGCCAGTACAAACTCTAAACCACCAAAATATGCTCCCCAAATGCAGGGGAAACCCAATCATGATTTGTGGGCAAATTATATGCTAACAAGGAAGCTCCAAAACCATGCAAAGCAGCATAAATTTCAGATTCAGCCTTTCCCCTTTTCTGGATGTTCATGCGTTATGAAAGTTAAAATGCCTTATTCAATTCTCAAAATCTCAACTTTTCTTTCCTATCACGAAACTCATAAATTCAGAGTGGACTGAAAGAATTCCAGCCAATGCTGTCACATACAGTCACCAATTGAAACATGCTTCTCTATACAAATAACAGCAACCCTAACTATAAATGCCAACAAAGGATCACCAAACTACTGAGCACAAATGTTAGGCAATTAAATGCATGGAGCATCTGAGCAAGGCAAATTACCTGGGATTAAAAGTGAACTTCTGCCAATGATTAAGCAGCCCCTTGTGTAAGCGATTTCCCTGAAAAGATAACCATATCCATGTTAAAAGTTAATGTTTCCTTCGGATAAGTATAACTTTAGGAAAAAAAAATACGTATGCATGTAATTGCTATCCCACACTACCTCCCTTCCCCAAGAATGAGCACAGATTAAGTAGGTTTGTCACCACGCTGAGTGAAATTACAGGTGTCTCAATCATATTTCTGGAAACCATAATGATCTGCCTGATCAGATTACATTCTAGGAAAGCTTCTACTATGGGAGGGAAGAATTTCAAATCTGACCTGACTGTTGAGAATGATCGTGTATGAGATAAGATTTTCCATTTTGATTCATGTTTTAGAAATCTTGGAAATACTGATCAGTCTGATGAAATTATGATTTAGAAAAAAAGGTCATTGCCAGTTATAGCTTGCCAAAGCAGTGTCCTGAGAGAGCTGAAAGAGGTCACCTAATAGGTTTGAATATAAGCGCACACCAATTTTCACTTAAAGCTCAGATGCAATGACTGTTACTTATACCAGAAAGGGAAGAGCAGAGAGAACAAAATCAATGAAGCAGTAATACAAAACAGAATGCTCAAAAGACTTGTTGAAGCTGTACCTCCTCCAATGTGCCAAGACACTCTTGTGTTCAGAAATAATAAAAAGATAACATAAAGTACACATACCATCCTTCCTTTGACAGAGAACATAAAAACTCTTTATTTGCGTATGCATGAGCAATCATGACTGAAGGGCAAACTTGGACAACCCATTACACACAGAAGGGTCAAAAGAATCTCAGAGACAGACCACTTACCAATTCCGTGAGGAACGCTTGTTTGTTAAGACCTTCCAATGCAGTGAATGCAGCCTCAAGCACACGTGAAAGATATGCCACACCTCTAGCCAAGAGAAATAAAGCAGTTATTATCAATAATGACTGAAATATAAAGTTCTTTTATTAAGAGAGTTCTATTTGACAAAGATACATGGCAGAAAAGAAATGAAATGATCCACTGTAACATATTTATAATCTTAGGTGTATGACTGAACTTGGTTAGAGACTTAGGACCTTGGATAATTAAAATAGCAGAACCTTTGTGTTGTCAAAGAGAAACTCCCACTTGCCAAGAGTGACCAGCAAACACATGAATTGATACATTTTTAAGAATAGTAGAAATAAAATATTTTGAGAAATGAAAACCCAACAAAGCAATGGAATGACTTTGTATCACTTGTTTTCTAGACAAACCAGCAAATATGCTTTTAGTTCAAAACAAAATTTGAGTGTATCGAGGTGAATATACCTTGTGCAAGCATTTGTTGGACGATGATCAGGAGCCATTCCATCATCAGGTGACCGATAATCTGTTGCCTTTTGTTCAGCTGATAGCAATCGCTCTACCTGTGTGGGAGTTTCCCAAAGAAAACTATAAGAACAAGAACTTAAAAAATAGGCAGAGATCTGATCAGCCAGACATGGAGAATGGTAGCATAATTTTCAATGGATTAAATATAAAGCTAGAAAAAATATAAATGAAGCATTGAACTAAATATGATGCCACATAAATACAAATGGCAAAGAATTAAGGACCAGCAAGAGTCCAACTGAATCTATGCATTGTTAAAATAAAACACTAGGAGGAAAGAACAAACCTCAGCCATAACAGTTTCAATGCATTGTTGAAGCCCTTTATAAGCTGCAGCCTCTGCAGTAGACATAGCTGTAGCCATTTCTTCACATGAAGCAGCATGTGCACCGTCCACAGGTAGTAAGAGGCGAGATATAGAATTTGAAAAATACTGAAGATGAAAGTTGAAGCCATTTTAAGTTCTCTATATATCCAATTTCACAAAAATTTAAACAGTGTCAGTGCAAACCAACATACTTGCTGTACTATAGCCACACTACTTCCACAACGCTGCACAGCAACCATGAAAGATCTGAAACTGCTCTCACCAGCAGCAGCAGCAGCCTCTGCCTGCATCTCAACATCAATCTCACTTAAGCACTATGTTCTGAGTAAATGCACATCACCTTTATATGAAACTCCATTATAGGTATAACCCATAAAAGAGCAAGGAAAGGCATATGATCAAGTGATTACAGCAGAAGCAGCTGCAGCAGCCACCCTTCTACTAACACTGGTTCCCAGCACAAACCGTTCTCTTAAAGCTGCAGCTTCAGTGAGACCTTCTCTAGCTCGTTCAAGACCTTCTGTTACATATTGCCCTACCTTCATTTATTTTTTTGAAAAATAAAAATGTGAGCTAATCATGACATTTATTAACAAAGTAGTATATACAGTAAGCAACTTACTTCATCTAACAAGCAAGTGAACACTGCTTTCACATTGACTGCAAGGGTAGCTGGCTGCAGAAAAGCGTATTTGGATTAAATAAAAAACTACTGGTAAAATATTTGAACCTTTTATAAATAAAGAAAAATAACATATTCATATCTAAGCCCTCTTTCAATGCACATTATTGCAGTTTAACTTCGTTTTTTGATAAACAAATAGAGATAAAAGACCGACCAGACTCATACTGGCTAATGTTTAAAACATATCTAAGCCCTCTTTCAATGCACATTATTGCAGTTTAACTTCGTTTTTTGATAAACAAATAGAAATAAAAGACCGACCAGACTCATACTGTCTAATGTTCATTTTGTTTCTTAACTCGACACAATGTTTAAAACATGTATAGTTGTATATTCTAACAATTCTTCCTTTGAATGCCCGTGTTTGTTATTTTATGCCATTTGATTCATTGTCTCAGACACCGGGCTGGAGAACATAAACCACAACTAACTAAAGGCCTTAACCACCCAAAAAAAGCCAAGACAATCCACGATGGAGGTAATTAAGACAATTCCAGTACACCCAAATGAGACATTATTTCAGATGTCACCTCCAAATGTACATTTCAACCCGTCATCATCACATACCCATTTCAAGATAAATTTGACAAAAGTACGAGTTTCACTCGCAATGCTTAGCGGACAAGTTAACATTGTTATTCTATATACCAGGCAAAATAATCAAGGTAACCTTAAATGAATATAAACATTTGCTAATATAGCTGCCAAATTTATGAGTGCTCGTTAACCTTACTTTACCTAAGAAAAAGAAAGAAGGAAAATGTTATTTATACGAAAGAGTATTTCAGACAAGGGCACAGGATTCTTAGACAACTTGACAAATGAGGAACATTCAAAACAAAAGATAGCAACTGTTCAATTACCTTTATGAGAACTGGAAAAGAGTACTCAAGCATTTTGCAGTAAATCCAATGGTATATGGGTGCAATTATACAAGAACTCTCAGTAACAGACAAGGTATATTTGATTGCAGAATTAAAAATTACCAGAGATGAAAACAAAGTGCATCTTGATATTGCTTCCTCATTCCACCGCACAAATTCTGTCACAACGGTAACAGATATCTGCTGATGGGAAGATGCTACAGAAGCCCCTTTTGAGCGCCCAATAGATCCAGTTGATTCAGAAGGCAGCTGGCTCTCAGCACGCAATTCTTCCATCTGCATATCATGGTAGTCTATTGTCACCAGAGAAAAAAGTGCTCTGTAGAATTGACAGGGGGAAAATAAAACATAAACATGCAAACCTTAGCCTCGTATAGTTGTCTAAGAGAAGCCTGCTCATGTTCAGGATATTCATCCTTGTGAGAAGAGAACAGAGACTCTGTGAGGCCTGTATCAACAGAGTCAATAAGACACCGAAATAAAAGAGGGAAATTGTGCAAGAAGCTGGACAAATGCGACTAACATTGGTTGATATACACATTCATCAAGTCATGCTAACACTGTTATTCAGGAAATCAGTCTCATTGTCAACTATTAGTTGCAGTAAAATATTTAAATATATCAAATGTCAGTGGCAATCTCTGCTACCAAGTAAATAGAAATTTTCTGAATTGAAGAAATCCACAGGTCATTTATTAAACTACACCCAAACTTTTTGTAGAAGCTCACCAATTCAGTACAATTCATTTTTGCACCATTTGAACTCATATTCTACAACAAGAGGCAAAAGAGGCCAAAATTTAAAATTTCCATGATTTGACTTACTTTGCTTAAAAAAGCTAATACTATAGACATTGACTAACTATAATCATAAAAGGTAGTACTATTCAAATATATTATAGAATGTCCGTATCTTTATAGTATTCAGGACCAGAATCAACAATTTAGCTACCAGACAACTGGACATAAGTCACCAGTCATCAGCCAAATGACTATCTCTGTTTTTACTTTTTTCTTTTTGGTTAAATAGGAAAGGGTGGAGGATGGGGTGGTGGGAATGATCCCTCAACCCTGCAGCATTGGTATTTGTTAGAGAATAATATAAATCATATTATGGGGCCTCACTTAAAAGCTTAAGCTTTTAGGTGAGATGGTTCTTTAACAGTATTAGCTGGAACCACATAGAGCAAAGGCTACCCGTTGCAACATGAAGTCATTAGCAAAATTGGTTCCACAATATTTAACAGGGAAAACATATGTTTACATGAAAGACAAGCCCGGCTCATATTTCTTCATTGTTTATTAATGCTGTACACTTTCACTGAATATTAGCAGATGATTACACATCTAAAATTCACAGAATAAAGTTAGTTAAATACCCTCAACATCCAAGTCACCACATCCTACAGCTCGCAGGTCTCTAGCAAGTTCCTGAGTCTTCTCATATGACACTGCTAGCATTCTGAGATACTGAAGCCTCAAATCAAACACAAAAAATGTCAATATCTAAATGTCACTTCAAACTGAAACACTGGAACTAGAAACAGTTTGAGGCAAGCAATTCTACATACTAATAAAAGTCCTCCTTCTTCCATGGGAGGTAAATTCACAAGAGACGGTTTCACTAACAATTTATCTAAAAGAGCTGTAACTCGCTGCTCTAAAACTCTCTGCACATATATTGAAAACATCATAAATACGAATTCACAAAAAAGGTATGCAGTTTGCAATTCAAATAAGATGATGTAATAATAATAAGCAAATAATAATAATAATAATAATTTAAAAAAAACCCTGCTTAGCTACCTGAACCAAAATAGACATAACATCATTAGGAGAAGGGAATACTGCCATAATTGTAGCTGCTTCTTTACGGACAGTGTCTGCAGGAGAACAGTGTAGATTTTTAACAATCCTCGAAGAATGCAACCCTTGCTTGAGATAAATGACTATTTTCAAACCTGTGATTTCTTTGAACAAGGAAGAGAGTCCAGAAGCAACATTGTTAGGACTAGCTTGAGAACCCTGATCACCAAGAACCAATCTAGTGTCCGCATTCATGACTTCCACATCAATAAACATTGGACGTGTTGCCACATAATGTTGCATGGCACTCGTGCCCCTGTTGAACTGCATTGCAAAAGGAAACCCATTAGCTAAAAAAAAAGAAGGAAAAAACAGAGGAGGAAACCTTTCAATGAATTTGCAAGATCACTTTATAAATGTAAGATCCATCTTACTTCAGAGAACGATGAAAAGGAAACAAAAAATAACTAAATTTTATGGCTTAAACAATCTCCCTCCCATTTTTTCATCAAAAAGTGCAGAAAGGAATAGCAAATCTGTGGGCATTTTGGACCAAGTCATGCAAGTCTGGAGGACTTTTCTTATTATTTTCCATTAATTGTTATTCTATTTTAAGTTGGACATGAAGATTTTAGTTCAAAGATGAAACTAGGAAAGCTATATCAAATCAATCAGTTCAACCCTGGACAGTAAACAATATGACTCCCCCAGGCCAGTATAAAAATAATGTTCAGGTGCCCCAAGTTGAGGTTTTAATCAAAAAAGTATCCTGTCCAATCACACGACAAAAGAATCACCTGAGATAAAAATTTTGCACATTCTGCCATGGTAGATAATTCTCGTTTCTGTGATGCTGCATCAAACCGAGCCAACAATCTATTCTCCAGTTCTGTGACAAGTAATAAGAGGAAAAATGTCACCTCTACAATGTTACAGTATGCAAAAGAGACAAATCCATCATCATAAACATCATTATCACTTCTTTTTCTTTTTCTTTTTCTTTTTGTTGGGGAGGGGGGTCGGCTGCCATGGCTGCAAGGCACCGCAGGATTGCAAAAATTCTCAAATAACCTTGAATCGGTCAGTAGAGATTCTGGACAAGGGACTCTCAAAAAAAATGAATGTATGGTGATAAATATACAATGTTACAGTATGCAAAAGAGACAAATCCATCATCATAAACATCATTATCACTTCTTTTTCTTTTTCTTTTTGTTGGGGAGGGGGGTCGGCTGCCATGGCTGCAAGGCACCGCAGGATTGCAAAAATTCTCAAATAACCTTGAATCGGTCAGTAGAGATTCTGGACAAGGGACTCTCAAGAAAATGAATGTATGGTGATAAATATTTTATCAAAATATAAGGAGCATTGAAAATAACAAAGGTAATTTCTGATTCCAAGGAGATGCATAAAAGCCAGTAATGATATTTCTTTTAAGCATCACAATCTGCATAGCTTTCTTCCTACTTTGCCAATATGGAACTGACTTTTTTGTTGTTTAGGATAAAAGGAGAAAGGGTAATAAGAAGTAAGGAATTGCACAATACAAAATTGTGGAACGAGACATTCTCTGTAAAGGAGGATAGAACAACCATCTAAATCAAAATAACAAAGCACCACAATCCTTTTCTTGAGAACTGTCGCTAAAGACATCTGCTGACATGACAATGCTCTAAGGCAATAAGACTATCCTATTCCACAACAACTGACTTAGTGTGAAGTATTAAGTGAAAATCCCTGCACCTCCTCTCCATCAAAATGCACATACAGCACATCTCCATAAAAAAACTAAAACCTTTCTCCCATTAAAAACCAACACTAGTTCTACTAAGGATCACCTACTCACTGCTGAATTGCAAACAATGTTTGCCACATAGCCCAAGCTACAGGGCTATGTGAAAATAAATCACTCCAAGATTCATTATGATGACACATAACACAAAAATTTGGAGAATGGGCTGTAAGGAAATTGGTATCTGCATACTCCTCCTTGTCAATTTAGTCCTTTTCTTCTAACCAGATGATGTTTGTCCATATATGGTATAGCTATTAATAGTTATTAAACTACACAGTTTGTTATTTAGACATAATTTTTCACTATTTTCACTTAACGCTAAATCATTGTTTTGTTTTCACGCACCATGTATGGACTTCCTGTGGCAGTACTATCCAATCCAAAAATAACAATATGTGGGACCCATACCGTTGCAGTAGTCTTGAAGATTAGTTACTGCAACTTCTAATCCTCGGCTTGCAATTGCATTTCCCATAACTGATGGTACAGTTAAGTCTTGTCTTCCAATATCTTCTTCAGCAAATGACCCTAAAAACCACAAATTATTAAAAAAACTTCACATGGCTGTGCACAGAAACTAGTGCGTAAATTACCCAATCTTTAAAGCAGATTCTTTGTTATTGTAGATTTTCACGGTTCACAAACAATCCAGTTTATTCGTTCTATTTATATTAATTTAGATAGATCACATAGTTTAAAACAAATTTTTAGTACAAGTTCAGCACTCTAATGCCTTACAATTATCCAAAAAATAGGAGAAATCAATATTTTTCTTAATGAATAGAAAAGCTACAGCATCCCAATTCCACTCCAAATTTAATATTTCATCAGAATAGAACAACCAAAATATTAGTAATACTTTAGGAGCAAATTTCAAAGAAAATCCAAATGACATCATATATGAATAAACTTCTAGTCATCATGTGGGGTAGAAAGGATATCATTTAATCTGCCATGACAATAGTATTGGATGGGTTTGGAAGCATGTGTAAAACAAGAAGATATGATCATAGAAAGGGGGGAGGGAGTGGCAGTAGATTTACATGGCTCAATATATATAGATTGGATTAGAACTGCCGTAAGGAAAAGTAAATAAAGGAGACAGAAAGCTACAGCAAAACTGCAAAGGTTCTTGATCATGACCCGCGAAAAAAGAAACAATAAGAAGAATGCTAGACTGATATAGAAAAGTGATTAGGTTAGTGCTAAGGGATCATGCAGCATGACAAGAATTATGAAATCCCAGAGCTTTGTGAGAACATAATGTCATCTTACGTAATTTCTGCGCAATTGAAGCTGCCTCAGCAACACGGCTGTCATCTGAAAAGAGGGGTGAAAGTTCCATTAAGTCACCTGGGCTGCCATTGAATTCCATCATGTACTGCAAAAATCAAGTAAACAAGGTGTTAATGCATTTCTAGACTAGGCTAAGGAAAGCATAGAAAATAAGCTGATGGACAGTACCTTTATGAGCTCTATTGTTTGACTTGCTGTGTCCCTCTGAGCATCTGCACTCTGACAAGATCATAATAAAAAAGGTAAAATAACTATACAACTGAATCATAGAAAATTTTTAACCGAGTATAAGAAAAGTTTTTACCTGCAAATGGTCACCTATTTTGGCAGCGGTCTGTCCAACACTTGAAATACGTGTGTCGAGCCTTGCAAAGCTATCAAACAAGCCATCTACACCCTTTTCCAGCTGAAAGATAAAATCCATAGCAAATGAAATCAAGATTTCTACTCAATTAGATGGATCTTAGAAAGCGAGCAAAGAGAACCAAAATGGCCTTCTCTTTGAGGAGCCAAACCAACTGAATGCCCCTTAAGACCTAAAAACCACTTGCCAAAACTGAAGAATGAGACCCTATCAACTTTATTTTCTTTTTATTTAAAAAGGAATATATCTTTTTCATTGCCTAAATTCAGTTATTCTTTACTTTTAAGCTTGACAATTATATAAAACTAGATTTGTAGCCCCCATCAGTTTTCAACATAAAAAAATCCAAGGAAAAAAAATCAAGACCTTAGCAATTGGTTCAATTAGTAGTTTAAATAATATGGTTAAAAAAAATACAACAGTAAATAAACAGATAAAAAAATGACAACAAAAAGTTTAAAAGAACCTGATTTGAGCCAGCCTAGATCATTAAATAACTCAATGATTAAGGGCAAACTTTATTATTCTTTTTTCTTAAAAAAACAGTTAAATTCGGTTAACTCTTAAACTTTGTGACACGGGCATAAGATTAAAATAATTTCATAGAGAATAACATAGAAAAAAAGTTTCAATATCAATACCTAATAAATCAAATGACAGCTTCATAGCTCCAAAAAAACAAATGAATAAGAAAAAGGTGAGGCTCAATCTCTAACAAATAAAATGTTAAAGGATAAAAATCAAGAAAAGACGTAAAAAAAAACTCGATTTTAGCCCAATAGGGTCAAGATGCAAAATATCTAATCCAGTTGTGATACCAAGGAAAACATGTTTGAAAGCAAATTGTACAATATCATGAAGTTTAATTATTGAATAATGTAATGTTGAAGGGAAAAAAAAAAAAAAATGCAATGAAAAAAATAATGAGTCAACTTGAGTTAAACAACAAACTTCAATGCAATGAAAATCATGAAATCCTTGAATCAAATTCTATCAAGAAGCTTAATTTCCAACCATTTAATTTTGAATGGTGAAATCGTGAAGAAAAAAATCAAATTAGAAAACCTACCAAAAGAAAAAATATAGCAAAAAAAATATGGATCAAATTTGATAATAAAAAAAAGGATGAGATTGTAATAAAAAATCAAGATAATCCAACAGAAAAAAAGGTACAAGGACCATTTTTCAATAAATCAAATATTAAAGGATGCAATTGAAATAATTTAATTTTAAAAAGGTCAAGAAAAGAAATCAATCCACTTAAACCTTTAAAATCAGTGACCCTAGTAATGAACCCGGCATTAACCCCATAACAATGGTAAATAATGAGTCAACCCGAGTTAGTTTGCAAACTTTGCAGCAATGAAAACCATGAAATCCTTGAATCTAGTTCAATCAAGAAGCTTAATTCTCATTCAGTTTAATTTTGAATGATGAAATTGTGAAAAAAAAATCAATTTAGAAAACCTGCAAGAGAAAAGGATAGCAAAAAAAATGATCAAATTTGATAGGAAAAAACCCATAGCAGATGAAATTGTAAGAAAAATAAATCAAGATAACCCAATAGAAAGAAAATAAAAAAAGATACAAGGACCAATTTTCAATAAATCAAATATTAAAGGATGCAATTGAAATAATTTTATTTTAAAAAAGGTCCAAAAAGAAATCAATCCATTTTAACCTTTGAAATTGGTGACCCTGATCTTAGTTAATTTGGGTTGACCCACAAACCACTTGATCACTTGATCAAGAGCATAAGATCGATATAGCACAAGAAAAAAGAAAGGAAAAAAAGAAGATTAAAAGGCTAGTTTCAAATAAATTAAATGGATGAAATTGAAATAAATAAATTAAAAAAGAAAAAAATAGTCAACCTCCGTTAACATTTGAAATCGGTAACTGGTCATGAACCTAAGAATAGTTCCATAAAAAACAAACTATAAAAAATAATAAACATCTCTAACACAAGGATAAAAAAAACATTAGCTTTTAAAAAAAACAAAAAAAAAGGCAAACTTTATAAACTTGATCTAATCTCTAAAACTCACAATGCGCAAAATCCTTAAACCAGGTTTAATGAAGAATTTTAATTCCCAACTAATATAATTTTGAAGGATGGGATCATGAAAAAATATCAATTTAAAAAAATTGTCAAAAAAAGTAATAAAAGAAACAATACAAATCAAATTCCCAACAAATTTAATTTTGAAGGATGAGATCGTAAATTTTTTTTTAAAAAAAAAACTTGTAAAAAAAAAAGGTAGCAATAAAATGAATAGAGATCAAATTTGAAAGGAAAAAAAATACATGGAGACAAAATTTGTGTAAGAAAAACGTAAAAAAATAATCTCAACAAAATAAATAGCAATAAAAAAATAAATATCAATTTATAAGATAAAAAAATGAAAAGAGGTCAAATTGAAAAACAATTGTAATTTTATAGCCTATTAAAAATAAAAAATAGTAATAATGAAAAAAGACCAAATCTAAATTATTTAAAATTAAAAGTTGGTGAAATTAAAAATCTTTTGTAATTTCATGGCTTATCAAAGTAGTAGTAATAATCAAAAGGACTGACCAAATGTGAAGGAGAAATAAATTACAAGGGGGCTAGTTTAATTTTTTGAAGGGGAGGGTGGGGAGAGAAAGAGAAAAGAGAGGAAAAAAGAAATGGTCGTCTGCACCTAATCAGATGCTCGTTAAGGGCACCCCACACCTATTATGTCATGAGCGTCAGGACTTTTCAAACACCACCCTACGAGGTGGTGTTTGGTGGCCAAACAACCCCACACACGCCGTCTAAAGGGCATTAGGGTTGTCCACACGTTGGCACATTCTACCAACAAGTTTTTTTTCTCTAAATTATAATTACTAAATATAATTTACAGCAATGCCCCTGATTATCCTTGAAATTTTCAATAAAACCAATGTAAAATGACAAAAAAGCTATGAGATGAGAGTTGTCTTTATAGACATAAAAGTAATTACAATTTTCTAAAAAATTGAAAATACAAAAAAGTTCTAGCAGGCATTATATTGTTTTATTTTAGGGTTAAATTAATAATTTCACAATACAAAAAATACCAATTTAAGCCGATAGAGTTTGTAAAAGACAATTGTGTTATGGTGAAACGACCACCTTGATCTTGATGCCTTATTCAAAGGTTTTTTTTATTCAAGGGTAATTTCATAATCACACTATTACAAAGAATAGTTATCAGAGTCTTCATGAACAATCACTTTCCTAGGAGAGTTAATCTTTTTAATAATTTAATAATTAACCATTAAAAATTAATATGCAAGAAACTACTTTATAATATCACCGAACTAGAGGAAATGGAACTAGTTTGCGCATACATTTATGTGTGTGAGTCTGTGTTTGGGTCTGGTCACTACTAGTTGATGCACTGTGACATAATGAAGTCATCATCATTGTGCCTGTTATAGAGGTCCAATCAGGAAGTAATAGATAAAGAAGCTTTTGCAGTTTACTTCAGAAAAAAAATATCATAACGGTTTTTAAAATGATTCAAAAACATGCACACAAACACCCATAAACTCACCTCAGCAAGTGTTTTACGGTGCTTAGAATCTTGGACAGAAACCTCCTTCTTGAGATTGTAGAGCCTTCCATCAATCTTCAATCCAAAAAAAAATGTCAGAAGAGAAATTTTTTACAACCTCGTATATTTCAT
Organism: Salix brachista; assembly: GCA_009078335.1. Lineage (NCBI taxonomy): Eukaryota > Viridiplantae > Streptophyta > Magnoliopsida > Malpighiales > Salicaceae > Salix > Salix brachista. Next base: position 14,282,797 of record CM018573.1, read on the forward strand.
CAAATACTCGACAACCTACCTGTTTTCGGAGGTCTATCAACTCCTTACAAGAATCCCTAAACAAAGACAAAAGACTATCCACTTCAGGAAATAAAGGAGAAGACAAGCCTTGAGCCAATTTTGCTGCATCGGATGGGGCTCTTGCATGTCCATTTGCTAACACATCACTACCACCTACCTTACCATCAGCTGAATTTGCTTCTTCATCTTGAAAAGATGGTAGTAGATCATTTACCAAGTTCCCAAATAATGCATCAAACGAAAAATCACCCTGCAAATTGAATTCAGACTGTATGTTTTAACATAAAACAAAGCAAAATAATAGATACTAAAGGAGGTACGATAGCAGGTTTTCCTCATGAAGATTAAGCTTTCCACTATCTACTCCTTACCTTGAAATCATCTACATCCAGAATGAGTGGGAGAGAGGCAACTGACGAAGATTTTGAATCTCTATTGCTCCTGATTCCATCTATACTCTCTTTCATCTGCTTCACATTATGCACATTACGTTTAATCATCACCATAAATTAAAACTTCAAGCACTGATAACAACGCTGATGATATTTCAGAAATCCTAGCCAAAAAAGTTGATCATCATCGCATGGGCACCAAAATAATAATTGGACCAGAGAGATTTATCTTGTGTAAGCTTATTTTTTCTCAGTAAATTCCAAGCTGGAAATTTCATTACAATGAACCGAAAAAAAACTCAAAACACAAAATTTAATCCAACTTCATCTCCTGCTTTCTCCAATTTTCTCATCAACCAAACAAAAAGAAAAAGACAATGCAGCTTCTCATCTAATAGTAAATGCTAGAACAGTACATAATACTCAGTCGATCACAAAATGACCATTAACCCCTCCATTAAATCTGAGAAATTTCACAATAAACCAAAGGGCGTGTAGTTTATAGATCATCAAGCAGAATTGATAAGAATGTTACCTCGACAGTGATTGAATGAGATGAAGCACAGGGCAGAGACGATGGCCAGAGCGAGGCTCTGGCTCTTAATTTCTAGGATTTGGGTGGGTAGATCGAGCTTTTGCTGGGAAAGAGAGAGAGAGACAAGAAAACACTCATCATCAACGAAAACTACAATGATTTTTGTATTTTACAACGTTACGGTTTTGGCCCTAGTTTGGTCGCTGGACGAGCCATGTTGAGTAGGGTTAAACTGGGGAATTAAAATATAAGATAAGTGTGTTCTGTATTATGGTGCAAAATATTATTTTGTTTAAAAATTACTTAAAAATATATAAAGTAATTTTTAAAATTAATATATCAAAATCATAGAAAAATATTAATTTAATTTTTATTAAGTTAAACAGAAACAAAAGTTACCATGTTGTACTACATTCTATCACCGACTAAAAACACTCGGTGTCTGTTCCAAAGTGTAATTGTGGTTGAAAGTATTTTTCATTCAGAAATGTATTAAAATAATATTTTTTTTAAATTTTAATAAAAAATTAATTTTGACATCAGTAAATCAAAATGAACTCAAAACACTAAAAAATTAATTTAAAATTAAAAAAATTAAATTTTTTTTAAAATACTTTTGAAACGCAGTACCAAACACTCATATACTGAACACGCACGAACAAACTACAAAAGTGGAGATAGGAGATCAATTAAGACAATATTTGTTTTTTGTGGTAAAATTGTATTTTTGATTTTTAAAAAATTGTGTTTCAATGGTAATGTTAAAAAAAACTAAAAAATATATTTTAATATATTTTTATTTAAAATAAAATTATTATCATGATATCAAATACTAAGTGAAATGATTTTTACTTTTGAGAGTGTGATTTCCAAAAAAAACAAAAAATTGCTTCAAATGATTTTTAAGTATTTTTATTATTTTGATAGGTTGATATTAAAAAACATTATTTTTTAAAAAAATTATATAAATATATTTATAAGTGAAAACACTTTAAAAATCAATCATGGCAAACTCTTTAAACACTATTTTAAGTGTATGTTTAGAAGTGTGGTTGAGGTTGTTTTTAAAAGTGTTTTTCATTTAAAAATGCATCAAATTGATATTTTTTTTTATTTTTTAAAAATTATTTTTGATATTAGCATATTAAAATGATTTAAAAACACTAAAAAAAATTAATTATTTTTTTAAAAATCAAAAATATTTTTGAAACACGGTGTCAAATACTTTAGGAATATGTTCCAAAACGAAGTAATGGAAATGTCCAAAATCCTTTCTCAGGAGATTTTAATATATATATATATATATATTACTATATATCTAAAAGAGCTCGGCCGGTTTACTGTAGATTCAGACTCAGTGGCACTGTGGACTGGACATTTTTTGTCCGTGCGTCGCGCGAATTCGTCCACCCTTTTTTTTTTTTTTTCCTCTGATGAACAGTGTAGTAACGATTTTAGCCCCGGTAATAAGACAAAAACACGTTTTCGGCTGAGGGCTATGGTTGTAATTGCGCGTGTACGGACCGGTCCGGTCCTGTCCGGTCCGGTCGATTTACTTTTTTAATATTTTTTGAAATGTGTTTTTACGTCTGTAGCCCCCGATACGACAAAAATCATGAATTAGACTCAGGGGTGGTTTAGTAATTGACTCCTACGTTACTGTTACCTGTCGTCAGCGCTGTCAGGAAGCCGTACGGGCGCGTCGGCGCGTTTCTGTCCCACGATCGCTTCTGGAGGCGTGTGCGGCGTCATAAGGCGGTGAAAATATTTTCGTCGCCAGTGAAAACGATTCGCAACCTTTCCCTGAATCGCATGGACTGGCGCGTGCTCTTAAACGATCGACGTAGAGGCTCAAATAGTCGGTTGAACGTTTATGTCCTCTTTTCTCTCTCCTCAGCGCCGGATTCAACTTCAGTCCCCTGGTTTATTGTGGATGCATTTCAGTCCCTTGGCTTTTGTTTGATTTCTGTAATAGAAGTTTCGAATTCTTTCAATTGCGTCCTTTCAGTCAAATTAATATATATGCAGTTTGCATGTCAGTCCTTCTTCTTTGAATTTTTCGGTTTTCTATCAGATCCCTTAATTTGTTTAGTGCAGCAGGTTGTATTGTTTTCAATTTTGTCCTTCATGTCAAATTCATTATAAATTGCACTTTAATTTCAGTCCCTCTTCTTTTTAATGTTTTTTTCTTTGAAATCTTTTAATATTTTTGGTACAAAAGTATGAATTGTTGTCAAATTAATCCTTCACTTTAAATCAATCATATCTTTTATTTTTATTTTGGGCCTTATGTTTTTAATTGTTCTTTTGAAATTGATTTCCTTTATTATTATTTATATATTTATGCATTATTCCCTATTACTGTACAAGTTCATGTATATATTTTTCTTTAATTTGGTTTTGAATATTTCTTTTATCTTTTCTTTTGTTAGGGTTTCTTTTTAATTAGTCTTCAAATTTTATTCCTGGTAGTAATCATTTGAAAATTAATTTTTTTTTAAATCACAAATATTTTTTAAATGCTAATAATGATAATAATAATAATAATAATAATAATAATAATAATAATAATAATTAAAAAAATTTAATAATAATAATTTAATTGTTTGAATATTTGTTGAATATTATCGCCTAATAATAATAAAAAACATATTGAAAGTGTGTAAAATTAATTATATATTTGTATATTTATGTCAAATTAAAGTATATTAAACTGCTTATATGTTTGAATATTTATTTAATATTATCGTCTAAAAATATATACAGAGAGAAAAAAAAAGACCGCGGATTTTTTGAAGGAAAACAATTTATATCAGTATTCTTAAATACATTTAGTATAATAATATGATGAATAAATCTTATAAAAGAAAAATAAATTTGCTCCAAATTTTAATTTTTTGCTCTTTTGTTCAAGTTTATTTTTGGAAAAATTTTTACAATATTTTTATTGTTAATATTGCAAATCTAATATTACTGAGAACAATATACAACTCAAAAAAACAAAAGGCAGACAAATTTACCTCCATTATCTGCAATTCAAAAATATACGAACCACTTCCCGTCTCGATTACACTGTTCTTTTTAGACGACAAATAAGTCATTATAGCATGCAAAAAAACTCAGTTTATTTTTAAAAACAAATTACAATATTTTGATTTATAATGTGTGAGATCTAATATTACTGGGAATAAAATTCAACTCAAACAAAGAATAAAATTACAAATTTACCTACGTTATCTAAAATTTAAACATTTACGAACCGCTTCCCATTTTTATTACTCTATAAAGTATGTAAGACTAATTATATGTTTTAATATTTATTGAATATTATCGTCTAAAAATATATATAGAGAGAGAGAGAAAAAAATTGACCTTGGATTTTAAAACAAATTTTTTTTTATCAATATGCTTAAATACATTTAATATAATAATATGATTAATAAATCTTATAAAAAAATATTTTGCTTTGAATTTAAATTTTATACTCTTTTCTTTAAGTTTATTTTTTAATATATATTTTTTTTTCAATTTTCCCATTTTTAATATTTCAAATCTGATATTACTAGAGAAAAAATACAACTCAAAAAAACAAAAGGTACACACATTTACCTACATTATCAACTCAAATTTTTTTCTTTTGACAAATTTACCTCGATTATCTACAATACTCTCCGTTTTATTTATAATGTGTAAAATCTAATATTACAGGGAAAAAAAGACAACTAAAATATTTTTTTTAATAAATTGACCTAAGTTATCTCCAATTAAAAAATATACAAACCACTTCCCATTTCGATTATACTATTCCTTTTAGGCTGGGAAAAAAATTATTTGTTACTTATTTTATCTCTTATAATGTTACTAATTAAATATTTAAACAACTAATTACAACATGTAAAAAATCAATTAGTTTTCTACATGAAAAAAACCCTAGCGCAATGCGCGGGCAAGCATACTAATTATATCACGCAAAAAACTCATTTCTAACATATTTTTATCTGTTGCAATTTTAGTAATTAAACATTGAAATAACTAATTATAGCACGCAAAAAAAAAAGTTTATTGCTGGAAAAAAAATTACAATATTTTTATTTATAATGTGTCAGATCTAATATTACTGGGAAAAAAATGCAACTCATTAAAAAAAAATTTACCTACATTATCTACGATTTTTAGCAATAGCAATATTCAATTACTTTTTGGTTGAAAAAAACTATTTTTAACAGATTTTTTCAATTACAATGTTACTAATTAAATATTAAAATAACAAAATACAACATTTATAAAATCAATCAATTTTCTACATAGATAAAAAAGCTCAGCGGAGCGGGCAAATCGGCTAGTAATAACTAAGCCCAAAATGCTTTCAGGCTTATGGAGTGTTTGCAACTGTAATGTAAATTAGTTTTTAAGATAGTTTTCCTTTTCTTGTAACTATATTGAAATTATTTTATTAGATTCTTTTTACATCAACACACTAAAACTATAAAAATACCAATATAATATTTTTTTAAACAAAAATATTTTAAAAAACACTGATAAAAATTATATAGATGATGACAAATACCCTAAGAGGGTGTTTGGGAATGTGGCCACACTGGAGGTTGAGAAAAAGCTATGTGGATCCCATGGAAAGCATTGCTCAGGGATGGGCTAGGGGTTGTTTTATAGTTTAGTATTTATTACATTTTCTTATAAAATATATTTTTAATATTAAAATAATCTAAAAAAATTAATTAAAATATAAATAAATATATTAGAAGGAGATCACAATATAATTTTTACCTCGCAATTCTAATTTTGTTTCAGATGATATTTTTCTAAATATTGTTTCGGAATCGCAGAGGCCTTCATGAATGGATTTATAGTTCATGATGAAATTACAAGTAGTTTGATGGGAGAATAAAAATAAGTGTCTAATTTACTTGAATTATTAATTATATTTTATTATTATAATTATTAAATATTTAAAAAAACAACACACACACACACACACACACTTTAAAGTAATTTCACAAGTTGAAAGCGATATGAAAAGCTTGGTAACCAAACATTTGAAACTAGTTTTCATTAATCTTGTCATAACCTAATTTTGGGTTATTCCCCAAATCTACCAAAAAATAACAGAAATAAAATAAAAAGGGGTTGGTGTTGGTAGGAAAATCAAGGTAAAAATTTTAGACGTTTTCGGGAGCTCGATCGTACCTCTTTTGTGCTCAGAAATGAAGGTCAATGCAGATTCAAGGCTAAAGTAATTTATTATTGGACAAATCTGCGTAAAATTTAAGTTGAAAGATATAATTATATTTTTATGGGCTAGTTCAATTTAATCGTTGGCCAATATAAAAGTGTAAGTGTGTTGAAGAATCAATTTAGGGTCCAATTGAAGGGTTTAATTAAGTACAAGGACTTAATTATATTTTAAATTGGTCAAATTAATTTTATTACGGGCTTAATTGATGAAAAATCAAGTTCTTGAGCTTAATTCGGGTTCAATTGAAAAGATTGGAATTTTCGGAGAACGATTGAATTTTTTCAAGCCAATTATACAAAATCAGGGGCCAAATTGAACGAATTGAGAGTCCAATGATTAATTGAGGGTTAAATTGCGCAAATTGGAAATCAAGGACCAAAATAAAAAAAAAGACGCGCAAAGCTAAGGATGCTCTCGAAATTCTGATGGGGATACAATTGCATAAAATTAAAAGTTTAAAGCTAATTGGGGATGCAATTAGAACAATTGCAAATTTAAGGACAAAATCATATTTTCACCTTCCCAAAATCAAAATTGCAGGTGCCTGCACTGTTCCGACACTTGAACAGTGTAGGGCATGCCTCTGCAGCCACTGCAAAAATGCAGAGGCAGAGGCAATAGCTCCACACAATATGCATGTTCTCTTCCCCTATAAATTGCACGTTCCAGCATGCAAGAGGGGGATAAAAAAAAGAGACAGAGGGAGAACGAATGAGAAAAGAGAGAAAAAAGAGCAGAGTATTGAAGCAAAGAGGAGAAGAAAAAGAGTAGAGGAGGTTGAAAAAATTGTGGAAGACGAAGACACAACAAAAATTTGCAGACCAAAAATCATCCACGCACGACCACCAGCCACGACCACTCTCCCTTCCCTCTCTGGCAGCCTGCACAACAGCAGCAACATCTGCATCTACTGTCTCTCTCCCTTGGTTAGCTCTCTCTTTAACAGCAGCCACTGTCAGCCATCTCTCTCTTCTAGAGCAACTCCAGCTAGCCTAGCCCCTCTATCTCTTCGCTAGCAACTCCACCTCCATGCTAGCAGCTCAACCACCTCCTCCGGCGAAGCAACGAGACAACAACGTAAGGTAAGCACCTTCCGACGCTTCCTCCAGCCACCATTTTCGACGCCGCCACGACAGGAAGAACCACCTCGACCTCCTCTACCCAATGGTATTAACAGGTACACAGTTTATCACACTCGAAAATCCTCCATGTTTTCTACTATAACAACTTCGTCTTCCTTTGCATGTGGGGAGTGAATTAATTCACTCCCCGCAGGGCTGGTTGGGTCGGGCTTTGTGCTCGGCCTAACCATTTAGAGAAGGCGGGCTTCCATCCCAAGGTGAGTGGGCTGGCAGCCAGCCCACCAAAAAAGAAATAAAAATAAAATACAAATTTGCAAATAAAAAAAAACATTTTTTTAGAAAAAATATATCTAGAACAAAAATGTGTTGTTTTTATGCATACGGCCAATACGCTAACATATTTTGAACATCTCTTTTCTAAAAAAATATATTTCGGAGTTTAGAGAAAAAAATATGTTTTAGCATAGATTTCGTAAATACAAAAAAAAAAATTGTTTTTTCGTATTTTTGGATTTTACAACATGTTATTAAAATCCGAAGGGTATTGGCCAATATTCCAAAAATATCAAAAATCTTATTTTTGGGGATTCACATTATTCACTGTTAATATTTAGATAAAGAAATCCTAAAGGAACGAATATCCAAAATATTGGCGGGGATAATTCGTTATTATTCACTATTGATATTTGGGTAAAGAAATCCTAAAAAGGGTTAATATCCAAAATATTGGTGGAATTCGTTATTATTCACTATTGATATTTGGGTAAAGAAATCCTAAATGGGTTAATATCTAAAATATTAGTAGGGATAATTCATTGTTATTCACTGTAAATATTTGGATAAAGAAACCTTAAAGTGGTAAATATCCAAAATATTTTTACGGGAATAATACGCCATCATCATTTAACCAACATATTTTTTTAAAGATCAACACCATAGCAAATCATAAGGCAAACCAAAACACCAAGTAGCTTACCTTAGGTAAAGCGTACTAAGGGTGCTAAAACCTTCCCTTTACGCAACCAGTCCCTTGCCTTAGAATCTCTGAAAGACCAGTTTAGGTTTCCTAATAACCATAATACTAGATGACGACTCCCTTTTTTCACGAAAATAAAGATAAAACCCTGACATGAAGTCCCCGGCTCGCGGGGAGAGTCGCCGCAATGCTGCGCTCTCGCGGAGGGTGAGACAAGATGACGAGTCCACTGGGAACTTTGGACTAGGGTTGATAATTTGTTTGTTTATTGCTATGTTGATCCCTTTTTTTGTTGCTATGAATGATTTATATTTTCCTTAAAAGCTTCAGCATGCATCTTTACATCTTGTCATGCATGGTATATTGAATATGGGTAAAAAAAAATGTCATGTGAGGCATCACCCTTATTATTATTTTTTGGCACACACATTAAACTTTAAGTTAAAATGGGGGACTAGCAACTTACCTTATGACTTGAGTTAAGGTTTAAGTTTGTGTAAAGCTCAACTCTTTGCTGAGTGTTTAGACTGGTAGCGATTGGTATACGTACCATCCCGCTATCTGCTAAACCCCTATATTGCCTTTACGAAGGTAATCACTGGACAGCAAGAGACCCTCTTTAAAGACCAAGTAGTAAACCTACCCTATGTCTCACATAAAGAAACTAGAACCTATCGTTAGGGTGTATGCTCCATAATATCTTTTTGCATAAAAAGAAAAGGCATAAAAAGCATCTTGACTTGCAGGTCTTGTGAACGAAATGGCCACCACTGCTAAATTTTCTATCATGGAATATGGGAAAAATTCTGAATTGTCACAATTGACTGAAGGAGACTGTATTAAGAGCGATGCTAAGAGGCTATCACCAATCAAGAATTTGAATTGCATTATGAATGAGGTGAACAAGTTAACGACTCATTTTCAGGATATGGATAAGGAAGCATTTTCTAGAAAATACGGACACCTGGTGGAGATTGCGAAGGTAGAAGTTTTAAGCCCAGCGGTGCGAGCTCTAGTTCACTTTTGGGATCCAGACTACCGTTTTTTTTTTGGGAGCATAGACCTATGTCCTACTATGGAGGAATATGGGATGTTTACTAAGTTTCCAAATGATCTGTACATGATTTATTTTCCTTTAAGATCTAACAAAATGATCTGTACAAGATTTATTTTCCTTTGAGATCTAACAAAATCATCCCCGCACTGTCGAAGCTGCTCAGAATCCCCGACTTGGAAAGGTTTTAGAGAAGAATGTTGCTGGTCTGAAATGAAAGGTGCTAGAATTTGAACTAGAAAAGAAGTCTGGATCAGAAAAAGAGAGATTGATTGCCTTAGGCATATTTGGCCTTGTGTTGTTCCCAAGTTAAATAGGAATAATAAGCTTGGAAGTTATTGCTGCTTATGTAGAATATGAGAATACATAAATCAATCTAGTAACCTCTATTTTGGCTGAAACCATCATAACACTTAACCATTGTCGAAGAGCCGAGAAAGGAGCAATGAAATATTGCACGCAGTTGCTGTATATCTAGATGGTTAGCCATATTAAAACAAAAAAGCATGTTTTTAATAATTTTTGATGGTTCAACCAAAAACCATTAAGGATAGTGGAAGAAGAAGAATGAGGAGATCTAAACAACCAAGTTTGGGTAGAGAAGCTAAAAGTTTTACCCAGTAGTGGTTTCAAATGAAGAGCCCCTTGAGTCAAGACAGTTAATGTCCTAATGAGTTGCGGGCAAAGACATTGGGTTCCATTGGTAAGGATTACCAGCTACGTAAGTTATGCTCCTGCCCTAGTGATAAGGCAATATGGGGGCATGCAATTTGTTCCAAGAACCATGGGAATTGCTCAGTTCTTTGGTTTGTTTAAAGATCTCGTTGCACGAGAAGTTTTGGAGATCATCAGACAAGATTAGAAGCATCTAGTTTTGGTGGAAATAAAAGGTTAGAGGGATCCAAGTACAAGTGAAGGGTATGCAAGATGAAAAGATTTAGCTGCTTCAACTGCAATTAATAAAGAAGTCGAGTGTCCCCAAACTGAAGAAAAACCTATTAAGAGGAAAAGGTTTGACAATGAAGAGGAATTGAGAAGACAAATAGAAAAGCTCCAGATAGAATTGAGCAAAAGCAGAAAAGACAAGGCAATAATGGAAAAAATGGTGTTAGAAAGCGATAAGAGGATAGCATTTTTAGATGAGCAAATACAGTCTAAAGATGCGAGAATAACCAAGCTTGAGTTACAGTTGGGCGAGGAGAAGAATGTTAGGTTCGGGAATTGAGAAAGAATTAGCAGAGATTAGTCTGAATTGGATGCAAAGTTGCTCTGAATTGGGTACATTGAAAACCGAATATAACGAATGCCAAAGGAATATATAATATTACCTAAAGAAATTTGCAGAATTTCAGTGTGAGTTGATGGATAGAATTGGGAAGTATGAAGACTTGTATAATAAGTATGTAATGTTAGATAGCCATTCGACGGGGTCTGTAAAAAAAGAAGCTGTTGAAATAGAGTTGGTTGTTAAGAAAAATGAGATAAAAATTATGAGGATAAAGCTAAGCAAATAAAGTGAAAAGGTGAACTACCTGGACAAGAAACTAGGAGTAATGGAAAAACACAAGGATCAAATCAATGCCAATAATACTTCATTGAACAAAACCAATATATTGCTCATAGAAAAGATGACCAAGATGGATGAAGCTGTTGCGCATGCTCGAGGCATTAGAATCAATGCACAAAATGTAGAAAGGGATATCATTTGCTATCGCCGAAGTCTAGCTAAGACCGACGCCTTCTTGGAGAAAATCGAGAACCATGATTTTGCTTTCATACCCTTGGTAAAGAGGTGGTAGAAAAAGTAGATTAATTTTTTTTCTCTCTCTATGTTTCCAAAAATATAGTAAACTTATCAAGCATTAATGAAAAGGGTGTTAACCCATCTTTTATGCAAAATCTGTCTCTTGGTGAATATGACTTAAGCAAACGACTCGAAAAGCAGTACTCCTAGCAAAGCAATGTGACAAGAAAACCTATATTTATGAGATATTGGCCATTAATCATTCACAAGAGAGATGCTCCATACCCATTATACAATGCATATTTATCACAAACATGCATTATACCATACATTTTCTTATACATTTATGCATACAGCTCAACTACGAAACATAGATCCCTCTGCCAGAATCCACAACACTCGACTGAGAAAAAGGATGGAAAACAAAGAAAGGGAAGAACCAGAAACTCAATACCAAAAAGAGTTAGAAGTTGTTCGAAGTGATGTGACATGTTTAGCCAGGTTGCTCGAGAAAACATTGAGAACAAAGGATGGAGAAGGAACGTCTACTCAAATTGACGAAGCACCACCGACACTTCAAAGCTCTATGGCACCTCATAATATAGTGACAAATACACCAAAGAAGCATCCTGATCTCACTCGACCCATCCAAATTCCTATAACAATGGATTTAACAGTTGAGGATCCACAAGACGTCAGATTCTCTGATCATGCAACATATGATAAATGGACTACGCTAGAAGAGAGGATAAGGGCAGTTGAAGGAAATGATTTATCTGATCCAGTTAGGGAAGCTGAAGTATGTTTGGTGCCTAACATCGTGATTCCATGGAAGTTCAGGTGCCAGAATTTGTCAAGTATACCGGGATGAAATGCCTAAAGACTCATCTTTGTTCCTACTATAACAAGATTACAGAGGTTATCCACGATGATAAAATGTTAATTTATTTCTTCCAGGATAGCCTAACAGGATCGACCCTCAACTGGTACATGAGATTAGACAACATAAGGATGAGGAAGTGGACGGACTTGGCAGATGCTTTCTTAAAGCAATACAAGTTTAATCTTGAGATTGCTCCTGATAGGATTAGTTTGATTACCATGAAGGAGCTCAAGAGTCAGTAAGGACTTATGCTAAAAGGTGGCGGGACCAAGCTATCAATGTACAACCTCCACTAATAGAGACAAAAATTGTGACCCTATTTGCTAACACCTTCAGGGCCCCGTACTATGAGCACCTTATGGGTAGCTCAGCCCAACATTTCTATGATGTAGTGCAAATTGCTGAGAGGATTGAACAAGGAGTTTGAAATGGGAGGATTATGGAACCCATGGAGAAGAGGGGTTTTGTGGGGAAGAAGGAAATTGAGGTAAATAACCTAGAAGACAGGTACAGAGGGAAAGACAGAAATTACCAAAGCTACCAAACACCTACCCCCCAAATCACCAGTATCAACTTTTCAAGAACCTTCATCCCAAACCAGCCCTATCAAAAAAAGTTCCCTGTAAACACCCAGAATAGTTATTGAAGGAGAGACTACCGATAACCGGAAGAACAATTACCACCTTTACTAACAACCCTAAAAGAGTTATATGTCAAATTACTAAGTATTGGACAGATTGCTCCCCTACCAGTACCACCTGCACAACCATCTTTCCCTACCTAACACAACCCCAAGTTGACTTGTGAATACCATGCTGGTAATGCGGGTCATAGCATTGGGACCTGTATAGCTTTTAAGAGGAGGGTATTGTAGCTAATCAAGATCGGATGGGTCACTTTTGAAGATTCACCCAATGTGAATTCGAATCCCTTGCCTAAACATGCTGCGGGAAGTAGTGGGGTGAATGCTGTGGAAGTTGATAACAAAGAAAAAGCTCTAAAAGTGACCATGGCTAGGCTATACAATATGGTAATGCAGTCTGGACACTTAGAGGAATCAACCAAACACGACATGGAAAAAAATGACTTTTGCCCATTCCATAACAAGAAAGGGCACCACATTGATGAATGTATCGAGTTTCATCAAAAGGTTGCAATAATGCTGACTTTAGGAGAGCTAAAGATTGAGGTTATGAAGGACAATAGAGGGATAATAGTGATAGAGAAGTGTAGGATCCAATCAACAGCCAATGGACTCTCGAAGTTGGTATTGACTAAGCCCTTATATACAAAGAAAACAGACTATAGGGCGATGCATGGTAATTATGTTTCTACCTCAAATTTTGAAACTCCTTTTTTCCAAACGAGATAAACGGGCTGACCCAGAGTGGTCGTTGTTTCACACCCGAGGAGTTGGAAAAACAAAGAAAAGCTAAGGGCAAAGAAGCAATGGACTTTGATAATGAGCTGAAGGTAAATAAACCTTCAATAGAGGAAGAAACAATTGAGTTCCTAAAATTGATGAAACATAGTGAGTACTGTGTGGTAGACTAATTGAAAAAAACCATTGTCAAGATCTCCATCATATCATTAGTACTCAGTTCTAAGGCACATCGTAATGCTTTGAAAAATGTGCTAAACGAGGTCTACGTACCTCAGGACATTGAATAGAAGACTATGGAGCATCTAGAAGGGAGGATTCATGCTTCAAATTACTTGTATTTCACCGAAGATGAACTTGAAGCTGAAGGAACTGGACATATCAAGCCTTTGTACATTATTGTATTTCACTGTTAATATTTGGGTAAAGAAATCCTAAAGGGGTTAATATCCAAAACATTATCAAGGATAATTCACTATTATTAACTGTTGATATTTGGGTAAAAAAATCCTAAAGGGGTTAATATCCAAAATAGTAGCGGGCATAATTCGCTGTTATTCACCTTTAATATTTGGATAAAGAAACCTTATAGTGGTAAATATACAAAATATTTTTACAAGAATAACACATCATCATCATTTAACCAACATATCTTTGAAAAACCAATATCATAGCAATCATAAGGCAAACCAAAACACCAAGTAGCTTACCTTAGGTAAGACGTACTAGGAGTGCTAAGACCTTACCTTTACGCAACCAGTTCCTTGTCTTAGAATCTCAAAAAGATCAATTTAGGTTTTCTAGTAACCATAATACTAAGTGGCAACTCCCTTTTTTCACAAAATAAAGATAAAACCCTAACATGAATTCCCCGCTCACAGGGAGAGTCGCCGCGATGTCTCGCTCTCGCGGAGGGTGCGACAACCATATTGTTCCCATAAATGTTCAATCAAATATTCTTGGAGGTGGGACTTCGTTGCTCTATCCCTGATTCAATTATGAGTTTGAAGAAAATCATGTTGTTTTGGTGTTTCATCATGTGACACTGATATAGAAGAACTAATTTCATGTTCATGGTCAAATCCAAGGTTCATTACTCCTTCATCTTCAATAATCATTTTATGCATTATTATGCAAGCTTTGCAATCTTACATAATATTTGCAAGAGTTTCTGCATCCTAGTATCGCACAGGTTCACACATTATTGCAAAACGAGATTGTAACATCCCAAATGCCCTCTCCTCATCCTTTCTTGCGGAGTCTTGTTTACTTGCAAAATATTTTCTCTTTGCTCCTAATGGCCTTGGGATTGTCTTAATAAAGGTTGACCAATTTGGATAAATCTCATCTCTTAATTAGTATCTCGTTGTATATTAATGTCCATTGATTGTGTAATTGACATGTTATGCGACCATATTATTTGATAGTTTCATCCATATTTACCTAGTGTTTTGCATATGTTTTGTGTATAAAATGCCTTGATATTCTTTGTTTTATGTTTTGAAGGTATTTTTGGATGAAAGATGCAAAAAGGAGGTAATTGGAGCTGATTGACAGATTTGACATTCAGTCAGTGTTTTGTGCAGAGTGGAAGCTTTAGAGATCGAAATAAAGTGATTCTAGTGACATTCAAAAGATAACATCCATAAATTTATTTAAATATAATGAAAAAGAAATAAAATAAGGAAGAACATGGAAATCACAGCCTTCAAAGTCAAGTCTTGCAATTTGCTGATATCAACCTTTGTCCATTCCAACTTCAATATCTCGAGATAAAGAAGTCTGATTGATGCAAACCCAATTTTCGTGGATTCAGGACTCAAAGAAATATACACGCTCCCAATTTCATCTCAAAACGATGTGTTATGAAGGAGATATGAATTTTACAAGGGACAACTAAATTCTGTCAACTTAAGGAAGGACTATTTTGTAAAATAGATATTAGAGTTTCTAAGCATATATAAAAGAAGAGAGGAGCAAGGAAGTTTCGGCTAGCAACAAAGAAAACACAAATCTTCCTCCTCCAAACCCTAAATCATGTTTTCTTCCATCTTTTTATTTAGTTGTTTAATAAACATGCAAAACTAGACTCTTTTCCTTCGTTGCAAGGACGCAGAAACCTTCAGATTTCAAGAATTGTGAGATCTATTTTTACCTCAATTTTTCATTTTATATGATGAATATGTTTGATCTCCTATGCTTATTTTCCTATGATTGTTTATTTAATTGCTAAGAGCAGACTCGAAATTATTATTGTAGACAATCGATTGCTAAGTTT
Organism: Salix brachista; assembly: GCA_009078335.1. Taxonomy (NCBI): domain Eukaryota; kingdom Viridiplantae; phylum Streptophyta; class Magnoliopsida; order Malpighiales; family Salicaceae; genus Salix; species Salix brachista. Next base: position 14,298,397 of record CM018573.1, read on the forward strand.
GATATCAAAACCGGAGTTGTGGTATATGAACTTGTGAAGCAACTAAGTTAATAATTGTAGCAGATCTATGTTATTAATCTTAGAGAGAACATTCAATCAAACTAAACATATATTACGAACAATTATGTTTCTTAATTGATCAATTTATCTAGATTTTAATGCTGCCATTGAATCAAATTACTAGTGCGGACACTGTGGTTGTTTGATGGTTAGGGTAAGTTATACAGTTGATCCGTTAATGAACCAATTTTAAGAAGAGATAAATATTCAGAATATAAATTGATGTGTCGTTTCCATGATCAGTTGATTTCTATAGGTGGATGTTGATTTGCGACCAAGGTTTGCTTTATTGATAAATTTCAGTTTTATATAATTTTTGCTTAGTTTGCTTTAGCCTAGCCTAGACAACTTCCAACCCCCCCAATTGCATAACATATAGCATGGAAATCTGAACTAAATCGTCCTCGTGATATCGACACCTTGCTTGCTCTATATTATCTTATTTGATTTGTTTTAAGCTAGGGTAATTAATTTGTGCGATCGTGACATCGCAAAAACATGAGGAGCACGACCTTTAGCAAGTGCAATAAAAACATGTGATCGATCAAGAACATTAATATCATTTAGTGATCCAAATAGTCCAAAAAAGGCCTGCCATATCAATCTTCTTGTGGCACGACAACCACCCCAATCTGAATCACAAAATGCTTTTAAGACAAGAATATTAGTAGCAGAAAATAACAGACCTTGTCCAGGAGTACCTTTGACATATTTAAGGATCTGTATGGCAGCATCCCAATGTGGTCTTCGAGGATCATGCATGACTTGACTTAGTGTCCGAATAGAATAAATTATGTCAAGTCTCGTTACAGTATGATAAATCAGTCTTTCAACCAATCTTTTGTACTTAGACTTAGTTGGGTTATTCAACAATGCTCCATCGGTGGGGGTAAGCTTCAAGTTTTGTTCTATGGGAAACTTCTCTAGGCGTGCTCCTGAAAATCTTGAATCTTGTAGAATATCCAGGGTGTATTTTCTTAGAGACATGAAAATGCCTTTCTTGGAACATGAGAATTCAATACCCAAAAAATATTTTAAATCACCCAAATCTTTAATGCGGAAGCATTTAAGAAGAAATATTTTAAGACGTTCCATCTTTTGGATCAAGGATAACTTGAGCATAGGAGGTGGGCTTAGTGTGACCTGAAATATTAGCTAGAAAAGCATAATGGGAAGAAGAAATGTAAGTATAGGAAAGAAATTAAGAAAGAGGATATAGAGTACCTTTTACAGGACTAGGTGTCGGGATAAAATGATTGACTTGGGTGGACATATGGAAGTCCTTATGCCATGTCAGAGGTTGCGTTGGACAAGTGGAATGACGTATTGGAATGGGTGGTGGTGAAAGAAGTGGTTGTGGGAGTTGTAAGAGAGGATTTCGTGATGGGGGGTCAATAGGAGAAAAGGAGAGATTAGAGTTTTGGGGGACACGAGTGGTGTTTGAGGTGTAGTGGTGTCGGTTAAGGCGGGGGTAGGGCGAGCGGGTTAGGGCATGTGGGCGGTAGGGAGAGAACTTGGCGATGTGGTTGGTGGTAAATATACAATACGTGAAGATGTAGGGTCGACATGTTCAACTGTGTGGATGGATGAATGGGTTGGTTTCCAGTCATGTCAGGTAAGATTTGGGGTAAAACAAAACTTAAAGGTGGGGTACCAATGGGAGATGAGAATGGAAAATGGTTCTTATAAAATTTGACATCACGACTTATGAAAAAATTATTTGTCTCCATATCATAAAGTTAGTAACCTTTTTAACCAGTAGGGTAGCTAACAAAGACATAAGATTTTGCACGGGGATCAAATTTAGTTGTAGGATGAACAACAATTACATAACATAGACACCAAAAACTTTTAAGTGGTCAAAAGATGGTGGACATTTATATAATAATTCATAGGGTGATTTGGTGGATAAGAAAGGTGATGGTAGTCGATTAATAAGGTAGACATCAATCAAGACACATTCACCCCAAAAGATAAGGGGTAATTGGGATTGGAAAGGAAGTGCACGTGCAACAGTGAGAATATAACGATGTTTACGTTCCACAACACCATTTTGTTTGGGAGTGTAAACACAAGTTCGTTGATACTTGATGCCAGTGGTTTGAAAAAATCTTTCATGGACAAAAATCCGGACCCATTGTCTACTCTAATGGCTTTAATGTGGGCATGAAATTGATTATGAAAAAAAAACAAAAATCCATGTGCATATGGTGAAATCATCCACAATGGTAGGAAAAAAAGTGGCCCTAAATGTGTGGGAACTTTTTGTGGACCTCAAACATCGCAATGTAATAAATCAAATTGTGCATGAGTTGATATTGAACTTAAAAGAAATGGAAGTATGGTTTGCTTGGCCAAAGGACAAACATTACAAATATTATCAAAGGAAAGAATATCAAACAATAATAGAGAAAGTAATTTAATACAAGTTGCATATGAGATAAGTTTGAGGAATGGGATACTTGACAAGATACACATGCCCTTTGCAACGGAGACATGCAATAAAGACCACAACATTGTTTACCGGAGCCAATCATCTTTCTAGTAACCAAGTCCTGGAAGACATAAAAAGTGGGAAACAAAATAACACAATAATTTAAAAAATCAGTGACTTTACTGACAAACATAAGATTTAAGCGAAAAGATGGAAAACATAAAACTTTGTCTAAAGTGATTTCATAATTGAATGGTACAGTGCCAATAGAAGTGATAAGGGTAGAAGACCTAGTGGGTAAGTTAACATTAGGTATGGTTGAGGATTTTGTTTTAGTGAAAAAGGTAGAATCATAAGTGATATGGTTAGTAGCTCCGCTATCCAAAATCCAAGGTTGAGTGAATAAAAAATTAAATAAGGGAATGGTAAGAGGAGACAAACCTGTAGCATTTGCATAAGCATCACTATTACCAAAAGCATTGTTTGAGTGCATCATGTACACGACATGGGCTAGTTGTTGAAGTTCTGTGGTAGAAAATCCATTGAAAAGATTCTATTGTGGGACATGTTGGTTGGAAGATTGACTTGGGCATGAAGAGTAGTTGGCTGGATGATTGGGGCGGCTTAGAAGCTGCATTGGCCAATAGGTGTGTATTTGAAGAAGGGAAACCACCATGTGAGTTTTGAGAAAAATGGCCTTGAGAACCACGTTGCTGTTCTGAGGATTGTCCTTACTGGAAGAATTTTCCTTGCTTGGGGCCCTATATTCCATTCTTATAATTGTATCTTTCCTCTGTGTGACCTTTTGTTTCACAAAACTTACAATAATATTTTAGTTTTTGACAGGTTGCAATTAAATGCCCATCTCGATCGCAATGCTCACACTTTTTTTACTTGTGATCATTGGGGAAATTGTTTGGGTGACTTTAGATTGCAGCAGCGAGGGGGAAATTTTCAGTTGCACCTAAGGTCATTTGTTGTTGAGTCTCGTATTGAATGACGAGTGAATAGGCTTGACGAATGTTGGGCAGTGGTGTCATCATAAGAATGTTGGTGCGGACATTATTAAAGGTGTCGTTCAGGCCTATGATAAATTGCATCATCTGATCTTCTTCTTTTTATTCTCGGTGTGTCTTCTCTAAGTTACAGGTGAGGGGAGGTAGATGTGTCTCCAATTCATCCCAAATCCTTGTGAAAGAAAGGAGATGGATTTTTTAATCGGGTATATTGTTTGTGCATTCTTTTGTAAGAATTGATCTTTAAAATCCTTCCATACCTGGTGTGCAGTCTGTACATGAATGAATCCTTTGGTGAGACCAAACTCCACAAAGTGTGAAAGCCATGCCAAAATCATATTGTTGCACTGATTCCAAAGGGCACTCTTTTGGTTGTTCTATTTCTAAAGGACGTTGAGTGGATCCATCAATGAATCCTAACTTGTTCTTGGCATAAGGGCGTGAATCATTGATTGACTCCATGATGAATAATTTACATCGTTTAAATTTTTTGGGATAAGCATATGTCCAAGATGATTGAATGATGAAAAATATGTGATTTGATGAATCCATATTGGAGTCGGAGTTGTTTATATTTTGTGTTTTTGGTTGTTTGATTGGTGGTTCTTGGCTTGTCATGAAGACGATGTTTTTAGGGATAAAAAAGGTTGAGTCCCAAGAAAACATATAAGAGTGATTGTATATTTAATGTTTATGGCTTGCTATGTTGATAGGTAGATAGATGGACAAAGGAAGATCAGGTTGTTGTGTTCAGTGACTTGGGTTTGAAAGTAATGGAGATAGTGTTTGAAAGTTTGTAGGGTTTGGAGAGGACTAGCGAATCAAGCACCAAGATATTCTAATACCATCTAAAGAGAATAAACAAGAGAATATTTTGTTGAATACTTTTTTCTATGATGATAAGAAATTCGTACAAGATATATATACAGGAAGTGAAGCTCCATCACGTCACCCTTCTAAGGCTAAGTAACCATGATCCATTATTTGTGGGATTCTACTAATCTATTCTAGGAAACTAAATATATTACAATATAATTTTTAATAAGAATCACATGTTTCCAATACATAATGATGTCTTGAAATTGATTTCTTGACTTGTAACTACGATCCTTTTATGCAGGATGCTATGAAAAATTGTTTATCTGCCAAGAAGCACAAGAGAGGTGCTCAAACAAACCGCTTGCAATCTCAAGGCTCTTTGCAGATAAAACACTTCTTTGTAGGACCAAACAATAATAAAAGGGTATACCATTTACTATGTGTAATATTCTTATTTCTTTCCACTCAATTATACTTCAATTGTTTTCTTCCTCTTATCTCCATCATTCAAAATTTACATCGAAGGCTTTGGGCTATTCTTCTCAGTTCAAAGTTCACCTAGGAGATAAAAAGCTTTAAAACCCAAACCATTTGTTTTATAAGTTTTCCCTTTGTTAAATTGAAATGATAGCAAATATAGTTACATGTTTTTCCTTTTCAGCCCCCCTTCCAAAAAGTGAAGGAAAAGTAAATCTCTTTTTGCATTATGATTTGATTAAAAAAAAGTCACGTTCTTGAACTAGGAAAGTCATGCATGAAGCTATACCAACTCCCCTAGATTATACGAATGGAAGCATGAATCTTGACCTTGGAACAGTAATGAATCTCTTTTTGGTACAACAAGATTAAATTTTCAGTTGCACTTGAGGTCATTTGTAATTGAGTGTTGTCTTGAATGATAAGTGAATAGGCTTGTGAAGTTGGGAAGTGGTGTCATCATAAGAATGTTGGTGCAAACATTATTAAAGGTGTCGTTCAGGCCCATGAGAAATTGCATCATCTGATCATCTTCTTTTTGTTCTCGGTGTGTCTTCTCTTCATTACAGGTGAGGGGAGGTCGATATGTCTCCAATTCATCCCAAAGGTCTTTGAGTTTTGAGAAATAAACTTGGACTGTCATGCTGCCTTGTGAAAGAGAGGAGATGGATTTTTGAAGCGGGTATGCTGTTGGTGCATTCTTTTGTGAAAATTGATCTTTAAAATCCTTCCAAACCTGGTGTACAATCTTCACATGAATGAATCCTGTCATGACGATGATTTTTTCGCTCTTCGCGCCTCGCCATCCCTGTATTTAGGGACACAACGGCGCGCGGTAAAAATAGAGGTGTGTTTTATAGTCATAAAAATTACAACTATAAATATCAGCAGTCACCACCTAGTATTTCAAAATATGAGAAATATGCAATATATTTTTTATGAAAAATATGATGAAAAGCCTTGGAATTCGTCCATATGAACGAAAACAACACATTTTATGTTTTTTTTAAATGCATTTTTTTTGTTTTTATTGAAAAAATTAAAATTTCAGGTTGGCCCTATCCCAACTAAATAGGTCGGCCCAGCTGCTTGACTTGGGTTGGGCCAAGACTAAGTCCAGCCCAACAATCAAAGGAAAAAAAGAAGTTGTCACGACAATGCAATTCACATGAACAGTAACAAGGTGATTGGTTGACCACGACGAGAGGATTACCTGCTATTGCTATCGGGTAGAGAAGGCCAAGGTGGTTCTCCCTTTGGTGATGACATCGAAAATGGAGGCTTGTAGTGGTCGGAAGAGGTTGTTTTTTTGTGTTGTTACTGCTGCATCGCTGGAGGAGGTGGTTGGGTTAGTGGCATGGAGGTGGATATGCTGGTGATGACGGGGTGGTGCTAGGTGGTCGGAGTTGTGAACTACCGAGGGGAGAGAGAGAGAGGGTCGACTGAGTGAGACAGAGAGATGATGGCCAATGCTGGTTCAGCTGGAGGAAAGGGAGAGAGGGGGTTGCTGCTGTCGTTGCTTTTGGTTGCCGCTGAAGAGGTGTCATCGAAGCTGGGGAAGACAATAGGGTTGTTGGTTTGTTCAGGGGTGGTTATGTGTATATGTGTTTTATTCTGCAAATTTTCTCTCTATTCTGGTTTTGCTCCCTTTATCCCCTGTAAATACCTTGCTCTCTTTCTTGTCTGTGTAAATTTTTTCCACCTTTTCTCCCATTTTCCTTATGTAAATTCTCCCATTCTTCCCCCTGTTACGTAAATTCAATTTCTCTCCCTCATTGCATGGCTTCTCCATGCGGTCTTTATAGGTGCAAGAGGTGGGATGCCTCCGCTGCAACGTTCCTGAAAGTATGGCTATCGGCGCCGACATGTGCAAGTGGCTGTTGGTGGTGGCACAGGTGGCTGTCAGCAGGCAGTGCAGATAAAGTCATGCGGCTGCACTTTTGGGATAAGGTGGAAGTGCAATTTGGTCCTTCAATTTGTATTTGTTCTAATTGCACCCCCAATTGGCTTTGAATTTTTAATTTTTCCCCGAGGAAGCAACCTTAGCTTTGCGCGCCTTTTTTATTTTGGTTCTTGGTTTCCAATTTGTGCGATTTGATCCTTAATTGACCGTTAAACTCTTAATTATTTTCAATTTGACCCCTTGATTTGCACAATTGGCTTGGAAAAATTCAATTGGGTCTCCGAAAATTCTAATCTTCTCAATTGAGCCCGAATTAAACTCAAAAACTTGATTTTTCATGAATTAAGCCCTTAATAAAATTACTTTGACCAATTTAAAGTATAATTAAGTCCTTGAACTTAATTAAATCCTTCAATTGGACCTTAAATTAATTCTCAATCATAATTATACTTTAAATTGATCGACAATTAAATCAAATCAACCCATAAAATATAATTATGTCGTTCGACTTAATTTTTACACAAATTTATCCAATGATAAATTATTTTTTCCTTAAATCTGTACTTTCCTCAAAAACAACCAAAATTTCCAAATTGATTTTTCTACCAACGTCGGCCCTTTTTATTTTATTTTTGTTATTTTTGGGTAGATTTTAGGGAGTAACCCAGAAATTGAGTTATGACAAATCCTTTGGTGAGACCATACTCCACAGAGTGTGAAAGCCATGTTAGAACCATCTTGTTGCACTGATTCCATAGGGCGCACTCTTTTGGTTGTTCTGTTTCCTAAGGAGGTTGAATGTATCCATCAACGAATCCTAACTTGTTGTTGGCTATAAGGGTATGAATCGTTGATTGACTCCATGATGAATAATTTGCACCGTTTAATTTTCTTGGACGAGCATATGTCTAGATGATCTAAATGATGAAAAATATATGATTTGATGAATCTATACTAGAGTTGGAGTTGCTTGTATTTTGTGTTTTTGGTTGTTCGAATGGTCGTTCTTGGCTTGTCATGAAGGCAGTGTTTTTAGGGATAAAAGTGGTTGATTCCCAAGAAAACAAATAAGAGTGATTGTTGATTTAATGTTTATGGTTGGCTATGTTGATCGGTTGATATATGGGTTGTTGTGTTCAGTGAGTTGGGTTTGAAAGTGATGGGGGCGGTGTTTGAAAGTTTGCTAGGGTTTGGAGAGGATTAGAGAATCAGGCACTAAGATGTTCTTATACAATCTAAGAAAATAAACAAGAGAATATTTTGCTGAATATTTTTTTATGTGATGATAAGAAATTCATACAGGATATTTATACAGGAAGTGAAGCTCCATCACGTCACCCTTCTAAGGCTAAATAAGTGTGATCCATTATCTGTGGATTCTACTAATCTAATCTAGGAAACTAAATATACTACAGTAATATATTACAATATAATTCTTAATAAGAATCACATGTTTCCAATAAGCAATGATGTCGTGAAATTGATTTCTTGACTTGTAACTACGATCCTTTTATGAAGGATGCTATGGAAAACTGTTTATCTGCCAAGAAGCACAAGAATGGAGCTAAAACAAGCCGCTTGCAATCTCAAGTCTCTTTGCAGATAGAACACTTCTTTGTAGGACCAAACAGTAATCAAAGGGTGTGCCCTTTACTATGTGTAATGTCTCAGTTACCGTTAATGTGTCTAAAAATAGTAAAATGCTTTTGGTATGTTTGGAAGGAAATGGAATGGAACATTCTTATTTCTTTCCGCTCAATTATACTTAAATGATTTTCTTCCTCTCATCTCCATCATTCATAATTTACGTTGAAGGCTTCGGGCTATTCTTCTCGGTTCACAGTTCAACTAGGAGATAAAAGGCTTCAAAACCCAAACCATCTGTTTTATAAGTTTTCCCTTCGATAAATTGAAATGATAGCAAATTTATTACATGTTTTTTCCTTTCAGCCCCTTCCAAAAAGTGAAGGAAAAGTAAATCTCTTTTTGCGCTATGATTTGATTAAAAAAATAAATCACGTTCTTGAACTTGGAAAGTCGTGCATGAAGCTATACCAACTCCCCAGATTATGCGAATGGAAGCATGAATCTTGAACTTTATTGCGTAGACATCTCCTGACCAGCAGAGCAGAAAAGACTCGCACTTTTCGTATACATCTGTCTAACAGGGGGCATATAATTCTTACAAACACATGCATGGTTCTGCTGGCCTGTCAATTTCCAGAGTTCATGGTTTGCTGAAGCTTCCTTAGTTTCAGCCAGATGGTTTCCTGTATTAATTAAAACCTTGAGGCGTTGCTGAATCCCACCTAATGTCTGGGAAACAAGAACATGGAAAGCTTCATTCTCGGGGGAAAAAAACAACGAGCATGGGAAGCTTAGACTAAGATTGTTAGATGAAAAGAATTTAGAGGTTGAATGACCAATTATCTATGTAGAAAGAGAAACAAAACGTGCATTGATTTGCTATTGAATTAATCACTGTCTTAGCTGTGGTTGGAGTATCAACATGAAAATTTTCATGTGTTGAAGTCTGAAAGACACGTGCTGTATAATATTGAAATTTGACCTGGAACAGCCTGTTGTGCACCTAGTTTTGCTAGAATAATCTGGTCGCGGTCCAAATCCTGATGCTGATATTGCTGAAATTTTTTTTTTTTTCAGTTTATGAGAATCAGTGGAGTATAATATTGAGTGACTGTTTGAGAGCATGGTTGCGATTGTTTTTTAAAGTGTTTTTTGGTTCAAAAATACATTAAAATTATGTTTTTTTTTAAAAAAAAAAAATTTGACATCAACACATTAAAATGATCTAAAACCACCAAATTTTAGTAATTTAAACTTAATTTTTTTTAAGTGTACAGATTCCGGGGAAAAGTGTTTTCTTACCTACTCAATTGGACAATTCAATTTTTTTTGTTGCAAGAAGTGTCCCTTTTTTTAATCGAAGTCTTCAACAGCCCTTCTGCCACTATTGAAAGTTCCTCAGAATTGAAATATAAAACTTGTTTTTTTATGTATGTTTCATAACAACCAATGCCTTTCTTGTACCTTTCACATGTAGTCTAGGGTTTTTTTTTTGTCATTAATGCCGTGGAAAGAATTTTAGAGCATCATCGTGTGAAGAAAGCGGGACTTTTCCTATGACATTTTTATGCGCGATTAACCTGCTTTGTGGGTTGTTGGATTTCTAGATTATCCTGATTTCAATTACTCAAAAAAAAAAAAAAAAAACCTTGGACTACAGGAAAAGATTTGAAAGTGGTTCATTGAACATCTAATTTTCCTTTAATTTGATTTAATCCAGCTTTCTTCGTTCATGTTAAGAGTTTAAATTTCTGATTTATTGGCTTTGCATGTTAGTTCGGGATGTTTGACACTGCGTTTAAAAATATTTTTTTAAAAAAATTGATTTTTTTGTTTTAAATAAAAAAATGATGTTTTTAAATCATTTTGATGCACTGATGTCAAAAATAATTTTAAAAAATAAAAAATATATTGTTTTGATACATTTCTAACCAAAAAATATTTTAAAATCCAATTTTAATCACACCTGTAAACATTGTTAGCTGAAACTCATATATGAATTGAACTGGCATCGTCTGCAATGCTTTTATAGTTAAAATCAAAGTACTTGCCATTAGATAGAAAACGTTGTAAATCCATTTGAAAATGGGCAACCCAAATTTAGTTGAGAATCACAAGCGGCTCGATCAGATGGTTGCAAATCAGGTCAATAATCAACTTCACCGAGCAGCCCATGACACAGCCATCGTCATGTCTTTGGTAGTGCTGTTAGACCAAGATATGGTGGAAGCCATCATCTACTAATTTATTGGGAAGGGAGGTGATGAGAATATGACTTTGATTTGTAAAAGATATTTTCCATAATTAAAAAACATGGTAATAAAAAAGAAAGTAAAAAAAAAAGCACGCCAAAATAAGGTCACTCCCTTTATTTTTGTAGTTTGACTTCTGCTGGTTCCAGTTTTGAATAGTTCATGAGGAAATGGAAGAGATTAGGGTGGCAGTTAATAAATTTGCATAGAGATTAGGGTTCCATTTTTGAATAGTTCATGAGGAATTGGGCAAGTTCGCTCGTAATCTTCTATAATGAGATGGATTTCAATAATTGTCAATTGCATAGAGAAATGTGCTCTCTCTCTCTCTCTCTGCCTTATATAAAGAGAATTGAAATGATTTTAAATACAAAGGTGAAAACCAGAATGCCTCTCTTTGTTTCTTGGTGTTGTTTTAGATGAATGGCCTAATCTTGAACTTGGAAGGGATGATCCAGTTTTAAACACGTGTTCAAATAAGAACGCGAGTGCTTGAAAGGTTGACAATAATCTATAATAATGGAAGACAGCCAAACAAGCGGGTCTAAAATGGATTTTAATGAGTCAACCACCGACTCAAAATAACCACCACTCAGATTGACACATGTCTTAAAATGGGATTTTAATCCTTAAGATTCACAAACTGTCAAGTCATAATTACACACGACATGAAAATGGATAATTTGTTGGCTAATAATGCAGTGTCGTGCTTGCGGTCGAGGACCGGAATATCTTATTTAGTGCCTGTTTTATTGTAAATTTGAATTGTCTTTTGAAAATATTTTGTATTTAGAAATGTATTAAAATAATATTTTTTAATTTTTTTAAAATATTTTTACCATCATCATATGAAACTAATTTAAAAACAATAAAAAATTTAATTTAAAATAAAATAAAATAAAATAATATTTTAAAAAATAATTTTAAAACATAGTATCAAACATCCTTTTAGTTGCCATCAAGTACAGTAAATAGTAAAAAGTAATTTTAAAATACTAAAACATTATTTAATTTAAAATTAAAAATTAAAAAAAAATCAAATTTTTTGAATAGTATTTTTGAAATGTAATACCAATTTAGTTGCCAGCTGGTAAAGTAAATAGTAATCACTTGCAGGAAAGCAATATTGTTCATGCATTTGCTTTATTTTTTGGTTTGTTAAAACTTGAAATACAAGGCATCAAAGAACATGGAAGAATTTATTGCGTTTTTTTTTTCCTGTAGGAGATTGGTGTTTTGGCACCATCATCTTCTAAGGAATTTCCGGTCAGAAAATCTTTGTTTATAAAGTCTTGTTTTTCCATTCATTAGTGCTAGCCATGGCAGTCAAAATCGAGATTTTGACACGGATCGGAAAGGGCTCCGAAAAATCGGATCGTAAGATCGGATCGTAAAATCGTAGAAAGATCGTAAAATGTCCGTACAAAAATTATTATTTTTAATTATATTTAAATTTAAAAAATGAATTTAAATATAATTAAATATTATTATTTTTTATTATTATTATTATTCTACGATTTTTCTACGATTTTTTACGATTTTTCTACGATTTTTCTACGATTTTGAACGATTTTTCTACGAGTTTGACCGAGTTTGACCGGTTTCGATTTTTCTTTCCGGTCCAACCAGGTTTTCGGAGCCAACTCGCAAAATCGTACGATTTTACGAGTTGGCTCGCGATTTTGACTGCCATGGTGCTAGCTGTAACAAACACTAATATAAATAGTCATAACATACAAACAAATAGGAATAAATAACATCAAAATAATTTAAAAATACTAATTTTTTTAATTTAAAATAAAAAATAAAAAAATAAATTATTTTTTTCAAAAATACTTTTAAAATTCAATGACAAACACCTTCTAGAACAACTGCAGCCTCAACGGTGGTCATAACCCTGTTGCATTACTATACTTTAGTGTAAAGGCAGATGGTGGAGCACGAGGGAATATTGTGGAAGAATAGCATATATATGCTTGGAATCTAGGACCATAAGGTTTCTCATTATCTGTATTTATAAAATAAAGAAAATACGTTAATGTGATGTAATTTGCAATCAAGCATGATGAGAGATCTCAATAGGAAGTGACGTGATCTTAATTTGTAAAAAAAAGGTTTATGATTTCATAGTTCGAGCTATTTTAGAAACCCTGAAAGAAAAATTGACACGATTAGGTTAGAGATTAAGGGTATATTTGTTTACACAATGTGACTTTGTGTTTTTTAAAAGATGGGTTTTTTGCTTCAAATTACTTTTTGGGTGTTTTCCAATCGTTTTAATATGTTGATGTAAAATATATATATATATATATATATGTATTATTTGATGTATTTTTAAATGAAAAATACTTTAAAAATAATCGCTACTGCAATGTCAATCACTACCTTAAAAATTAGAGACAAACTAAACCAGTTTCAAGACTTAAACTGATCTCATGAAGAAAATGTTGAGCGGAGCGGGGGGGAAATTACCAAATAACATATAAATAAAAGAAATTGATAATGATAGATTAAAGGAAAAAATAATGATTATAGTTTAAAGAAGGATAATCGAGGAATACAATGGAAAAAGTAGATGAAGTTCTAAGGTGAGTGAATCATCATTCTTTGATGAAATTCTTAATGTAAATCCCTTTACATAAACTCTTACATTTAAAATCGTATGATGGTTTGTCTAGCCTCACAAATCATTCAAATGGTTATAAGTTAGTTGATAAGCTTACATCAAATGTTTGATACAATCTGATATAAGACTTTTCCTCCCATATTAAGATTAAAAGCGCAAATATGGTTCATAAACTTATCAAATTGGTTATTAAAGCATTTTGTTATAATTAGGCAATCTTATAAAAGTTTGGTGTTGTTGTTTATAAAACATAAAAGGACTACAATCTTAAGAGAATTCATAAGAAGATTTAATAGTGAAATAGTAAATTTGATAGTTTTAACAACAATACCAAATTTGACAGTTCCAATAATCAATATTCCTCTATATAGGTCTACGAGTGATTTGGTGATGCTAATTATGAAGTATATATTCTATTAAAGCCTTTGAATTGAGTTACAATAATTATGGACTTTTTATGGTAATGAGATTGTTGATACATAATGTTATTCTTATATGACTTGACACTTTAAATTGATAGTTTTTACCTATCACTAAATGATTAAGTTCATTACTAGTTTGGGAACTGGTTTCATAAGAATAGATCAAAAGATGACTTGTAAATGTTATATGATTGAATTGGTGAAGAAATTGTAGCATTATTTAATATCCAGAATGTAAAGAGTGAGAAAAGAAAGGGTAAAAAGCTCATTCCTATCAAGTATTTATAAAAAGCAACATTGATCAAAGACTATAGAGATTATTTAACCTAAATTTAATTAAGATGTAACCTAATATACAAGAAAAAAATGAGGAAGTACTTAAAATCAGATTTATCATATTTCACATGGTATCCAACATATATGTCAAGAATTGACAAAGAGATAATCTTGTATCAATCAAGTATTGTATTAAGGATTTTTCATGAGATCTAGAAGAAATGATGGTTGTTGAGGAAAAGGTAAACGATGTAAGAAAAAAAGTTTGTAGGTTATTAAAGGCTAGTTTTTTTAAGAAGGTTTAATATATAAAGTGATTAGAAAATATAATGTTTGTGAAGAAAGTAATTGAAAGATAAGGGATGTCATGGTGAATTTTTTTCATTACAATACAAATTCGAATCAAATTATTCATCTCATTCATCCCCAACATTCACTTTTTTTCTTTCTTGCACAAACATTTATGTAAAAGTTTATATTTTTGCTTAGGTTCTGGATAATAAACCTAATTTTTTTGTGATTATTTCTATTTTAGTTTTATTTTAATTTTTTCTTTTTACTATTTTGGAAGTATATTAAAAGTTTGTGTTTTCACGAATAAACTATTTTTTTGTTAATGGATGTTGTGTGGTCTTTTGTATGGTTAAATGTTGTTGCCTTATTTTTTGATGCTTGGTTGGTTCAAGCTTTTGATTTTATTTCTCTTCAATGTCCAAGTTAACAAAAGAGGGGTTATCTCATTATGGTTAGTGAGGTGTGTTTTTGAAAATTAAGTTTTAAGCCTCTAATTTTCCAAACAAGAAATTGATATTATTAGATACCTCAAATGAATAAATAAATCACCTTACTAAACTAATCTAGAAATTCCTGTTATGATATGTCTAAATGACAAGAAGATACACATACTCCAAATCAAAAATCATATTGAAATTGTGGAATATGACTAACATCTAACTTGAATATAAAAAAAAAGTAACAAACTTTTCAACGGGAGACTATAAGCTTCAAGCTTAGTTGATTTAGAGATATATGTTGGTTGTGTAAGATACACATCTTTTTAGTTGTATGTCTGGTTTATAGCCCCAATTAAAATTCCATATAGTGTCTTGTGGTTTATGACTTATAATTTGTTTTTTTCATTATCAAACATATATTTGAGGGAGAAGCTTTTATAAAGGTATGGTTGTTTTTCTAACTTATACTTGATTCATTTATTATTTCTTGTTTTTCTTTGGAGTTGTGCTGCATATAGGTATTTGGAATGTATACATATTGTTTTTTTCATGCCACCATTAGTTTTTCCTCATCAAGATGATCATGATCTAATGTGTCTTTAATTGATAAGAAACCCTAAGTAGAATGGGTTATTAATCAAACTATATCTAAAATAGATCACTAATGCAATTTATAATGGAGTTAATTTGGTTTATAAGGTTTATATCTTGAGGAGACAATTTGGATTTTGGTTATTCCAGACTATTATCATTTGAACTCATGTTAACATGTGTAAATTATGCATTGTTCATTTATTTTAAATGTTTTATTGGTCATGGTTCATTTGATGTTGTTTTCCATGTATATTGTTATAGATATTAATGTTTTGCTGAATTGTTCTTAATAGCACATTGTTGTATCTTTTTAGATTGTCACCAAAATACTCATGTTTATGTTTTTTTTCCTTTCATATTTTTTATTGTAGGAAAAATATTTAGAGATCTGTAAAATTGTTGCTACAAAGAAAGTTCTTCAAGATAAGAGGTAAAAGAACCGTGAGCTATAAACCATACGTTTTATTGACCATCCAAATGTTGTCTCTTTTAAGCATTACTTCTTTCCACAACTTAGAAGGATGAGCTTTATCTTAATTTGATTATTAAGTATGTTCCTAAATCTATTCATCATATGATTAAACGCTAGCACAAGTTGAATTAGAAGATGACACTATTAATATATGTCAAACTTTATTTATATTTACATTAATATTTACAATGGTATTTGCTTTACTTTATAAAATTAAAATAACTTAGTTTTGGTCTATTAAAAAAATGTCTTTGTTAACATTTTTAGGTTTTTTCTATTGTTTGCAAACTCTAAGCCTTTCCTATACTAAGTCTTCTTATTAGCTATGAATATGGATTTAAATATTAATATTTTTTGCAATCTTCAATCTTTTCTTTGAACTTGACAATTTGTTTTATTCTTATAGCTTTTGAATATATTTTAGATGAATACATCTCTAATTCTATTTTCATTTGAAATATACATGGTTTAACTATCCATTTTATATTTTTCCAAATGATATTTTCTAGCTCGTGGCGCAACGCATAACAATGTGTACCATAAAATTGAAAACACATTTAAATAGTCGCAATTTTTATTTTTATATGCATTATTTTAAAGCAACTCAATTGCCCTAAGTTGTTATTAAGCATTCCCTTGCTTCATTAAAACTTGATTAGATGGGAATTGTTAGCCATGCGACACCCATTTTTCATTTATTAGGTCCTCAGTTCCAATTTAATAAAACAAGTAAATAAACTTAACGTAAGACCTACATGGGCTACACGATGACAAACTTAAAATAGCATATTGGAAAAAAAAGAAAGTGAAATTCTTAAATGTTCAAAATTATTATAAATCTTTTTGTTTCATGGTGCATGCATATGGCAAACTCACGAGCAAGTGGTAGAGATAAGAATAATTAACCTTGTTAGTAGTTTTATTGATTTAGTCTTAGTCATTGTTTAATTGGTCAAATAATATCCTGATTATTAGGACTTCAGTTTAGATTTGTTTTCCTTTAGTTGCTGATCACGTGATGAGTGATCCCTTTAATTTCTGCATGTTTGTTTTGTTTTGGCTACTATAAAGCCTCAGTCTTATGACTTCAATAATACACAGTGTTTTTATCAATTTCTCTTGGCTTTATCGTGTGCTATTTCTGGGCAAAGTTCTTCTTGACATTGAAGAACAACATTTGGTATCAGAGCCAGGTTCATCAGGCACCTGATTGCATCCCGAAATTGCAAACCCACACTCAAAATACAAGAGTGAACACTGGTGAGTGAAACACGAGAGAAGTGAGTACAAAATTGGGAAACACTGGTGAGTGAAACACGAGTGACAGAGTGAAAATTGTGAAGAAAATCAAGTGAGGAAAAGAGAGTGAGATGGGTTCGGAGATGGCAACAGACAAATATGTCCAAGCAGCAATTCCTCAATTCGACGGCTTCTATGATCACTGGGCAATGCGTATGGAGAATCTCCTTCGATCTAAGGAGTATTGGGAGATGGTGGAAACTGGAATTCCATCCGTGGATGATGGGTCTGTGACGACAGATGTGCTGAAACAATTTCACCTCAAGGATTTGCGAGTGAAGAACTACTTGTTTCAAGCTATTGATCGCACGATTATGGAAACAATCCTTGATAAAAGCAGTGCTAAGAGTATCTGGGACTCTATGAAACAGAAATATCAGGGGTCTATGCGAGTGAAAAGAGCACAATTGCAAGCCTTAAGACGGGAATTTGAGATTTTGCAGATGAAGGAAGGAGAAAAAGTGGACGAGTACTTTGCTCGAACCCTATCCATTGTGAATAAAATGAAGATTCATGGTGAGAAGATCGATCAGGTTATGGTAATTGAAAAGATTCTAAGGTCTTTAACATCTCGGTTCGATTATGTGGTTTGCTCGGTGGAAGAGTCAAACGATCTAAGTGCACTTACCATCGATGAACTGCAGAGCAGTCTTCTTGTTCATGAACAAAGACTGAATCGTCACTCTTATGGTGATGAACAAGCTCTGAATATCACTTATGCAGGAGGAAGAGGCAGAGGTGGTAGGGCTGTTTCTCGTGGTCGTGGCAGAGGTAGGGGAAGACAAGGATTTAATAAATCCCTTGTTGAATGTTTTAAATGCCACAAGCTAGGACATTATCAGTATGAATGTCCTAGCTGGGAAAAAGGAGCTCACTTTGTTGAGCTTGATACCGAGGAAGAACTCCTGTTGATGGCTCAAACAGAATTGGTTAATCCTAAGGAAACAATGTGGTTTTTGGACTCTGGGTGCAGCAACCATATGACTGGAGATAAAAACTGGTTTACTCAGCTTGATGAGTCTTTTAGACAGGTTGTGAAGCTTGGCAATGACACGAAAATGGCAGTGATGGGGAGAGGAAACATCAAGTTTCGTGTCAATGGCACAAGTCAGGTGATTAGTGATGTGTTTTACTTACCTGACCTTAAGAATAACCTTCTCAGTATTGGTCAGCTACAAGAACACAATTTGGGTATTCTGATTCAGAATGAGGAATGCAGAATTTATCACCATCAACGAGGGCTCATTATGCAGACCAGGATGTCAGCAAACCGCATGTTCATCCTTGTGGCCGAGAGAATACCATCTCAACAACATGTCTCTGCATGTTTCCAAGTCACAGTCAAGAATGAGACTGAATTATGGCACCGCAGATATGGCCACCTACACTTCAAGGGACTGAGCATCTTAACACGAAAGAGCATGGTGACAGGTATGCCTCCTCTCGGTGATTCATCAAATGTATGTCCAACATGCATGATAGGCAAGCAACATAGGGAAACCATCCCTAAGAGGAGTATGTGGAGAGCCACGCATAAATTGCAGCTTGTTCATGCTGATTTATGCGGACCTATTACACCAGAATCTCACAGTCACAAGAGGTACATACTCACGTTTACGGATGATTATAGCAGGAAATTGTGGACTTATTTGTTGAATCTTAAATCAGAAACCCTTGCCATGTTCATCAAATTCAGAAATCTTGTTGAAAAAGAGTCTAAGCATGCCATTATTTGTTTGCGAACTGATCGAGGTGGGGAGTTCACCTCTAGTGCTTTTAGTGAATATTGTAGTAGTAATGGGATTCACAGACAACTTACAGCAGGATATACACCCCAACAAAATGGGGTGGCCGAGAGGAAGAATCGCACACTTATGAATATGGTGCGTTGCATGTTAACCGAGAAGCAAGTACCCAAAGAATTCTGGCCCGAAGCCGTAAATTGGGCAGTCCATTTGCTCAATCGATGTCCAACCATTGCTGTGAAGGATAAGACACCAGAAGAGGCTTGGTCTGGACTAACCCCCTCTGTAAAACACTTTAGAGTGTTCGGCTGCTTAGGTCATGTGCATGTTCCTGATCAACATAGACAAAAGCTTGATGATAAAAGCCGTCTATGTGTATTTTTGGGGGTAAGTCACGAATCCAAAGCCTACAGGATGTATGATCCTATGTCAAGGAAAATTATTGTGAGCAAAGATGTGGTATTTGAAGAAAATAAACAATGGGAATGGAGTGAAATTGCAGGCTGCTCAACACTTGACTGGGGAGATGAATTGGCAGATTATGAGTTTGAAGATGAAACATACTGTGAAGATGAACTGAACTGTGAGCCTAGTGAAAACAGGGGGGTTGAAATGAATGTGGAGAACACTGAAGAAGGACAACAACAAGGTGAATCACAAGTGGAAAACACAATCACTGGTCTGCCACCTACTGCCGAACTTGACAGCCCAGTTCAAGGGAGAAATCTGCAACTTAATGACGAGCAAATCAGTCCAGTTCAAGGGAGGATTAGAAGGGCACCAAGTTATTTTAAGGACTATGTCAGTGGTGATGATTTATCTGACAGTGATGAGTTAATTAATTTTGTGTTGTTTACAGCCTCCAATGAGCAAATTTCATTCGAAGATGCTGTCAGGAGCTCAAAGTGGAAAGAAGCTATGGATTTAGAAATTAAATCCATTGAAAAGAATGGAACATGGGAGCTGACCACACTTCCAGCTGGAGCCAAAAAGATTGGTGTCAAATGGATCTTCAAGACCAAGCTTGATGAAAATGGGAAAATTGCTAAACTAAAAGCAAGGCTTGTGGCGAAAGGGTTCTCACAGAAATTTGGTGTTGATTACACTGAAGTCTTCGCACCTGTAGCACGATGGGACACTATCCGTATGATCCTTGCACTTGCTGCTTGCAGAGGATGGGATGTATATCAGCTTGACGTGAAGAGCGCTTTCCTACATGGGGAGCTGACCGAAACAGTGTTCATCGAGCAACCAAGAGGTTATGAAGTTAATGGAGAAGAAGACAAAGTATACAGACTTAAGAAGGCACTATATGGACTCAAGCAAGCTCCCCGAGCTTGGTACAACAAACTTGAGTCCTATTTCATCAAAGAAGGTTTTGAAAGATGTCCAAGTGAATATACCTTATTCACGAAGACATTAGAAGGAAAATGTATCATTGTAAGTGTGTATGTTGACGATCTTATCTTCACAGGTAACGATGCAGCAATGTTTGACAGATTCAAGAACTCTATGAAGCTAGAGTTTGACATGTCCGATCTTGGAAAAATGAAGTACTTTCTCGGTGTAGAAGTCATGCAAACCAGTGAAGGGATTTTCATAAATCAAAGAAAATATGCTAATGAGGTGCTTGAAAGATTTGGCATGATCAATTGCAATGCAGTCAAAAACCCCATGGTACCAGGCTTCAAGGCTGTCAAGGATGAAGATGGAACATGTATAGATGCAACACTATACAAACAAATGGTGGGGAGCCTCATGTACTTGACTGCCACCCGACCAGACTTAGCATTTGTGGTGAGTGTAATCAGTAGGTTTATGGAGAGGCCAACTGAGCTACATCAACAGATGATAAAAAGAATCCTTCGCTACATAAAAGGAACCATTGAGCACGGCATTTTCTATAAAAGAGGTGGAGAAGAAAAGCTGATAGCCTACACCGATAGTGACTATGCTGGTGATGTTGAAGATCGGAAAAGCACATCAGGGTATGCTTTCTTGATCAGCTCAGGTGCCGTTGCATGGTCTTCCAAAAAGCAACCAGTTGTTACTCTCTCCACCACTGAGGCAGAATTTATAGCTGCAGCTGCTTGTGCTTGTCAAAGCATATGGATGAGAAAAATTCTTGATGCACTCGGGTTTGAAGGGGATAAATGCACTGAGATACTTTGTGATAATAGTTCCACTATTAAATTATCAAAGAATCCTGTTATTCATGGGAGGAGCAAGCACATCGATGTCAGATTTCATTTTCTCCGAGATCTAACGATGGAGGGAACTGTCAAGTTAGAATTCTGTGGTTCTAAGCATCAATTGGCAGATATTATGACAAAGCCCTTAACATTTGAGACATTTGCAAGACTTAGAGAGCTACTTGGAGTTCGTTCAAGACCAAATGTAAACTGACTGCTTGATTGCAGTACAGTTTAAGGGAGGATTTGTTAGTAGTTTTATTGATTTAGTCTTAGTCATTGTTTAATTGGTCAAATAATATCCTGATTATTAGGACTTCAGTTTAGATTTGTTTTCCTTTAGTTGCTGATCACGTGATGAGTGATCCCTTTAATTTCTGCATGTTTGTTTTGTTTTGGCTACTATAAAGCCTCAGTCTTATGACTTCAATAATACACAGTGTTTTTATCAATTTCTCTTGGCTTTATCGTGTGCTAGTTCTGGGCAAAGTTCTTCTTGACATTGAAGAACAACAAACCTAACGCATGAAAGCCAGCAAGAGAGTAGTGTTCTTTTGCTGTAACATCAATAATAATAATAATAATAATAATGAACTAATATAGTGCAACAAGTTAAATAAGAAAAATTTCTGGAATTGCCAAATGTACATAATGGCCAAAAGACATGTTTTTTTTTTTTTTTTTGTCCTCATCGTGTCGACTTTTTTTCCACTTATCAAACTTTTATGGTCGTGCTATTAATTTAGAGAGAATAAGTTTCAGGCGTATCTACTGAGTATATATGCTATTATCTTATCTTCGAATTAAGTAGTCTTGTTTGAACATAAACGTATGTTTGACCATAACATATTGGTAAAGCATCTGGAGAAGTCATGCAGATTTTCTCCATTATCTCCATGGTCAAGCCCATTGATCTTCAATTATTTAACACGATGGATGCTCAGGTTTTGCAACTCTTTAAATGGGTTTCTCAGGTTTTGCAAGTTACGGTCCAAGTCTTCTTCCACGACCATTAGCCCTTAAACATGGTGGTTTGCTGGTTGCATGGAATCAAAATTATAGAAAATTGCTCCGAAGCAGTTATTATGGACGTCAAATATATTCTAGCCGGGCACTAGGAGGTTTCTTTCATCATACTTTTTTTAAAACCCTAACTCCTAGGCTGATTTCGTAGCCAGGATGAGAGCTGAATAAATGATCGAGTTTTTTATTTGGGTTTTTCTCCTTCAGAAATCTATCATCTCTCTGTTTGCTGATTATGTACCAGTTATCATAGAAGAAGCTGTCAAGGAAACATCTTATCTAAAAATTTAAGTTTGTAGGTGAGGTTCCGGAATATAATTTATATTATTCTCTAACACCCCCCTCAAGTGAAAGCCCTTTGAGTTTGAAACTTGCACAGACCCACATTATTTTGTGTTTGATTTTATCAAATAGAATGAGGGTGATGGGATTCGAACTCATGACGATAAGTCAACAAGACTTTGATACCATGTCAAGGAACTATCTCACATAAAAACTTAAACTTGTAGGTGAGACCTTAGAATATGATTTATATTATTCTCTGTCAGAAGCTAGTTTTTTTTTTTCATTCTACTATAAAAAATATTAAAAAAATCCAGGATGGTTAGAAAATTTTAGAAGAATATCCTTAAATTGACCGGTATATCATTAAATTAATTAATATCTTGGTCATGGTTGTATAAAATGCACTGTGGCTCAACGTACCAAAATGTAAAAAATAAAAAAGTTTTTAATGTATTTAATTTGAGCATAGTACATTACATCATGCAGTAATGCTCACCACCAACCCATATTAGATCCAGGCACAGGAGTGCTTGCATACCACGTAAACAAGGCAAAAACAGCCTCTTCTTTTTCTGATTACGAGTCAACCAATTTTATTTTTTTCAATTAGATAAATATTACTTTTTGTATTAAAGGACAACTTTCACTTGTAAAGTTGGACACTCCACTCGTTAGACAACAGACAAAACATTGTTTCAGAATTCTGCTTTTACTTCCACCACGACCATACTTTTTTTCTCTGAAAATGATTGTTTGGCTATGTGGAATAAACCTTTGAACCATTCAGCTTAGAAGCGTGTATTACAGTTTGTTTAAACAGAATCAGTCCAGGTTTTCGTGTCTGTTGGGTACTGTTTTTTTAAGAAAAATAAAAAAATTTATTTTTATTTTATATTTTATATTTTTTTAGTGTTTTCAAGTCATTTTGATGGGATATATCAAAAATTATTTTTCAAAATTTATTTTAATGTATTTCTATACAAAAAACAACTTTAACCACACTCTTGAATATATATTTCTTACTTAAAATCCAAGAAAAGGAGAATTTTAAAAAACATTTGGATAACAAACTCAAATGCATTGGATTTAAAATCTAGCAAAATTTAACACATCTTTGAATTTGAACCATTGCAAAAAAATTCAGAACAGATCATGTGAACATTGTCCGAAATAAAAAAGAAACATGTTTGCTCGATTGCATATCAAATATTAATATCACCTGGCCCTGCAATTTATCTGGCCATGCATGTTATGAAGCGTCACACTCGTTACGATGACTCTCCTCAACATTGGGATTAATTTGGGGTGAGTTTTATTTAAAATAAATTGAGTCCGAACCATGCAATCCAAGTAATGAATCTTTAGAAATTCCACCTAAGTATATTTTTTATTTTAAACCTAACGGGCTTATGATTTTCTTGAACCTAATCTTCGCTTATCAGAACTTTTCCTGAGGTCTCATTTCTTTAATTCGGAATGAAAGGGTTCGCTTTGACCGTTAAGAGTAGCCTTTCCCTGTGCTCTTTTTTCTATTGCATTCTATCTCATCATATCACATTCTGTTTGTGATATTTGAGAATCACCGTCAATACCTCGGTGTAGGTAAGTCCGGTATAATCCTTTGTTCCATAGTCCGGGGCTATTTACAACTAGCCAATTAAGAATTTTCAGATGTACTAGTACTAGCAAGTGCATCAAAGATGCAGTCATCGATTCTCCCACGAGGCCACAATTACCGCGAGCAAACATATGAATTTAATGACGAAGAACACATTTTTGCTATGCTACTAATACTTGTACTTGCTCTGCTATTCTGCCCAAGCCTAGCTGAGGAAGAGTTACGGGGCGTAAAAATTGTGCTCTTTTAGTATTTTAGTTTTTAAAAAATCATGAGATAATGGATAGAAAATACGGGTTAATTACTTGGCCAGGCAAAACAAGTTTGGATGAAAGAGAAACAATTCTGGGTTAGGTATACGAAGAACATTCAAGCAACATTGAAAATTATCCAAAATGATAATTTTGGGCTATATAGATTAATAGGAATATTTTTCGGCCTGCTCTTTAAGAGGAATCACATGCATCAATTTTGGAATATAAACTATAAAACATGTTAAAAAATAATATAAATTATATTTAATTATTTAAGATTTTAAGCTAATAAGTTTTTCATAGGCACGGGTGTTTTAATAACCAAAAGAATTAAGATTTTTAATTAAAATCTAATAGCATGAAATAGTGTGACTATACACAAATTTTAAAATAATATAAATTATATCCTTCCATAATTAGATTTTCTAGCTGACGCGTTTCTTTGAAAAATTACACGTTTTCCACATACTTGTTGTTTTTTCTTTTCAAAAACCAACACTAAAATCCACATGGAGATGAGACAGTTCTCTGAGCATTTGATATTCTCTGAGCCAATTAGTGCTCCAGAAGACCGTGCGTAAATGTTATCAAAACAAAGATGATGAAGTTTTTTTCCATAATTAATTGCGTGGCAAGGCACTGTGGAATTAATGTGTAGCCCCCAGGAAAGTAGGAGTGTGGGGACCGCAGAGCAGATGAATAAAATCCTCAAACCTGAAGGGCCAATGCCGAAGTCGTCGTGGAGCACATTTCTCCGAATTTTTTTTTTTATTACTATTATTATTATTATTAAAAAAGGCTATTAGATCAGATCATAAAATCCACAGCCCGTCCAAAATTTATTAAGCTCTTTCGATGAAAGTTGAAAACATGGATAATGAACCCTGCATGGGATGCCCGATTCAACAGCTGGCTTCCGGATCACAAATGTTAACCTGAGTTAACATGAAAGGTTAATAAAAATAATTAAACATAATAATGTGAATATAAGTTGTATTTGTTATAAATAATAAAATTTAAAAGATTATTTTAAAATGTGTTCTTATTGTTAGAGAATATATAAATCATAATATGAAGTATCACCTAATAACATAGGCCTTTAGCTGAGATGATTTCTTGACATGGTATCAGAATCTTGTTGACTTAGCGATCACGAGTTCGAATCTCACCACCCACATTTTATTTGATGAAAAAAAAAATCGAACACAAGATTGTGTGGTCTATGCAAGTTTCAAGCCCAAAGAACTTTTATTTGAGAGGATGTGTTAAAGAATAATATAAGTCATATTTTAGAATCTCACCTAACAGTTTAAATTTTTAGGTGAGATGATTCCATGACACTTATCACGCCTTTTAAGTTGAAATATTTAAACCAACAAATCTTTTTTTATCCTGAATTGAAAACATTTAAGCTTCTAAGGGTTTGTTTGGTATTACGGTTGATGTTGTGGTTGAGGTTTGAAAAAAACAGTTTCATAAAAAGCACTTTTAGTTGCGGTTCATAATTGAAAATTAAGTGTTTGTTTAAAATTGTGGTTGAGTTTGAGGTTTAATGAAAAGCAATTTAGTGTGTTTGGTTACCATATTTTTCATATTACCGTCAACTTGTGAAATTACTTTAAAGGACACACACACACATATGTGTGTGTGTGTGTATTGTTTTTTAAATATTGTAGATTTAATAATCATAATATAATTAATAATTCAAGTAAACTACACTCTTGTTTTTATTTTCTCATCAAACTACTTTTAATTCCATCACGAACTAAATTCATATGTGAAGGCCTCTACGAAGTAGATCTCTCTTCTTGAGGGAGTACCTGCGGGTGTATATTATGATTTAATTTTACATCACCTTTTAAAAAAAACTTTTTTTTATTATCAGTAGGTATACTTTACAATGTAATTTTACACCCCGATAGCTAAAACAAAATGTTTTTTATTTTTTATGATATTTTGGCCAAATTCCAAGGTGGTTATCCGTAAACTAGTTACAATATCTAATTTTCATTTAAAAACATGAGAGATATGTTATATTTTGTATACGGAAAATATGCTTCGAAAAGATTTGGAATTTGACTGTATGCATGAAAACAACATTTTTTTTTAGAAATTTGATTTTTTATATTATTTTTAAAAAATATATAAAATAAATAAAATTCAGATCGGGCTTGGGCTTGACCCAACTAAATGGGTCGGCCCAACTATTGAACTTGGACTGGGTTGAGAACAAGTTCATCCCAACAACACAAGAAAAGAAAAGAAAAAATAAAAAGAGAGAAAGGTTGTTGCACTGTTCACGTATTGCATGAACAGTGCAAAATGAATTAATTCACACTTGGAATGTTCTCGTGTTACATGAAAAGTAGCAGAGTGGTCGATCAATGGTGATGAGAGACTCACCTGCCAATGTCACCGAGTAAAGGAGGCTAAGATAGTATTTTCTGTGGTGGTGGTGGTGGTAACGTCAAAAATGGTGGTCAGGAGGAGCGTCGAAAGGTTGTTGTGATGTGTTGTTGCTTGATGTCAAAGCCGTGGGAGAAGACTTGACCGATGCAGGTGCTGTCGGTGAAGAAGAGAGGTTGTCGGTGCTGAAAGAGAAACTGATGGTGGTCGTCGATGACTGCTGCTGCTTGAGGAGAGAGAGGGTTGTCGGCATGGCTGTTTTTTAGAGAGAGCTGTTGGTATTGGCTGTTGCGTTTTTGTGATTGATACTGTAAAAATAATGTTCCCCATGTATTATTCTCATGCTCTTGTATGTGTCTCTTCCCCCTCAGTTTTTTCTGTTTTTCTCCCCGATGATCATCATGCATGAAGCAACTTCGTCCGTGTTCAGCGTGTCATTTGTGTTTTGAGCGAAAAGCATCTAAACAATGTTTTTCGTAAATTGTGGTTCAACCTCTTTTTTAGGTGGGATCCACAGTACAAAATTGTGGTCCATCCTTTTACCAAAATTATTATTTGATTTTAATATGCACCTAAGTCCTGTGTAAAGAAATTTCCAAAATGTTGTACTGCATTCTATGGCATTTATTAAAATTTATATTATATGAGCTATTAAGCTGATGTCAAGTTTTTTAAATTTGAAACATGAAAGTACGAAAACATAAATACTTATTTGAAAAATATTTAATTTCTCATGAAAACATTAAGGTAAAATTCATTTTTAATTTTTTTTTCAAAATAAATTATAAAAGTTAATTAATAAAATATTTCTAATTACTAACCTGAGTATTGTAAAATTTCTTAATACTAGCACGCTTGAATTCAATGCGAATTTTGTGTGACGTGTATCATTATCTATCTACTCTACAGTCAGTAAAGGAACTCTCGCGTATGGTTCCTACGAAGGTTCTTCATCGCCTTAGTTGAATTCAAATTAAATTCTTATTTTTGACTTGTTTTCTAAAGTATATATATATATATATATATATATATATATATATATATTAAAATTTATTTTTAATATTAATACGTCAAAATAATTTCAAAAAAAAAAAATTTCAAAAACATGATTTAACTACAAAAACAAACATTGCATTAAATATCTTAACTTGAATATTTGTCTAGCATGAGTTTTCAATTAAAATCATATAAAATCTAACTCAATCTAAGTTGATTTATTTAATAGATTCAAAGAAAATCTGAATAATCGTATTTTATCTTAAAAAATTAATGTTAAACAATAAAAGTAACAAAAATAAAGATAAAAAAATAAAAGAGAACGTTGAGCCAAGTAAAATTTTTAAAATTGTAATTTGAATTAGTAGATTGAAAGCACCATACATAAAAAAGAGGTGAAACTACATTCTTAACAAATCTAACATCAAAATATGAATTATCGCTATTGCTATTATTTTTATTATTACTATCATTGCTCTAATTATTAGCAACATTATTATTATTATTATTATTATTATTATTATTATTATTATTATTATTATTGTCACAACTATTATTTTACTTGTAAATATATAATTTTTTTTTAACATCAGCATATTAAAATGATTCAAAATAATAATAAAATATTAATTTAAAAACAAATCCTAAAATGTTATATGGATGAAAAAAATAAACACACTGATCTGTTTCTCTCTTACCCGGGCTCCTGTTCTTGATATAATACGCCACGCCACGCAAGCAATTACGATTCACTGATCATGAAAGGTTATATATTTGACTATGAAGAAGATTTTTCCTTTCCTTTGTTTTTTGGATATTGGCCATTCGTTTTCTCTATAATTGCTTTTTTTCACCTATAAATACGTACCTCCCCCGCTCACACCACCATAATATTCTCACTTCACACCAACATAATATTCTCTAGCAACTAGTATTTGGCTGGCTGGCTAGCTCCTTGAGAAAAGTTCTCATACAAGTTGCACCACCATTAATACTTGCTATAGATCTTTCTAAGGACAGAGAAATGGAGAGGAAGCACCAACTTTTGTCTCAGATTGCAACCAGTGATAGACATGGAGAGAACTCCCCATATTTTGATGGATGGAAAGCTTACGATAATAACCCTTTTCACCCTACGAACAACCCCGACGGAGTAATACAAATGGGTCTAGCAGAAAATCAGGTGATTGTTTTGCTGGAGAATTCTCAGCTTAATTCGTTTTTGTTATATTTATAAAGTAAAAGCTTTATTTAAGAGCATGAACTTAATCAGTTTGGAGCTGCACTTGCCCTTTGATTTTCTGATACGAATTCTATGTTTATCTGCATGCAGCTTTCCGCTGATTTGATTGTAGACTGGATCAAGAAACATCCCGAAGCCTCCATTTGCACTCCTGAAGGAGTTCACATGTTCAAGGATATTGCTAGCTTTCAGGATTATCATGGCCTGCCAGAGTTTCGACAGGTATTACTAAATTGAAATGCTGAAACCATATATGCATGGTCTCTGTAGCACGTGAAACGTATCTGTGAATCCACATTATTGACGACAGCACGCCTGGCATTTGTTTTTTCCAGGCTATTGCGAAGTTTATGGGGAGAGTTAGAGGAGGAAGGGTGACATTTGACCCAGACCGCATAGTCATGGGTGGCGGAGCAACTGGAGCAAACGAGCTGATCATGTTTTGCTTGGCCGATCCCGGCGATGCTTTCCTTGTTCCTTCTCCGTACTATCCTGCGTATGTTCTATCTCTTCCGGTTGAATAATTTAATCATGTTCTTTCATTTTCCATATCCAATGGACACAAATACTTCCCTGTTTTAACCATGCAAGCCTCGTATATATGGGCTCTAAACTTTGAAACATCTAGCTAAATGAGATGGGATTGTGCTTCCACACAGGTGCTAGCCATTAACTTCTCACCAACTTATTGCAAGCATAGACAGATGTCAAATTGACTAATATTAAGCTGTCATTTCTGACCCAAGAGGGTACGGGGTGAGTGGTTCGGCGCTCTCCTCCCTTAAGCAAGTCCGGGGTTCGACCCCTGCTTGTGTATGGAGACACTCTCTTGGGGAGCACTTTACCCCTACATGGGCCGACCCGGTGCGAGCGTGGATTAGTCTGGACCAGCGTCCAGGACACCGCGTGGTTTATACCAAAAAAAAAAAAAAAAGAAGCTGTCATTTCTGGAATTTGTTGAGTTGCTGTAGGGTCAGGAACAAAATTCAAAGTGGGGTTTGATCCTTAATTAGTTCGGTCAGCCAATAAACTTGTTTAATGTTTTTAAGTGCCGCTAATTAATGCTTAGTGCAAACAGAAATCTTCATGAATACAATCTATTTACTCAAGCTGACCTTGAAAACAAATAAACTAACAGCCATCCGAGCACTAGTCAAGGAGTAAACTAACAGCCATCCGAGCACTAGTCAAGGAGTAAACTAACAGCCATACGTTCTTCAGTTTACAGCTGGATGTTGGAATGTTTTTCCAAATTAGTCCAAGTTTCTTAAAATAAAATAAAATTGGTACAAAAATAATCCTATCCTCTATTAGCCGTGACCCATTAAAACTTGATCATGAACTTTCATATTTCCTTCGTCAAATTAAGGACACGCAAAATAAATATGGTACAGGTGAGAGCAATATGCGGTCAAAACATTGAAGTTTGCTTTATCTTTCTTGCTTTCTTCACGCCCAAGCAAACATTAAAGATTTATTGACAATTTAATAAGTCGTGCTAAATATTTCTAACATATCTGGAATATTGCAGATTCTATCGAGACCTGGGGTGGCGCACTGGGGTCCAGATTGTTCCTGTTGACTGCGATAGCTCGAACAATTTCCAGATCACAAAAGGAGCGCTGGAAGCAGCATATGACAAGGCACGGCAGGATGGCATCAATGTCAAAGGCTTGATCGTAACAAACCCATCAAATCCACTCGGCACCACCTTGGACAGGGAGACACTAAAGTGCCTTCTGAGCTTCATCACCGAGAAAAACATCCACATAGTCTGCGATGAAATTTATGCAGCGACCATCTTCAGCTCCTCGAATTTCATAAGCTTTTCCGAGGTTGTCGAAGAGACCATGGATTGCAACCGTGACCTCGTTCACATTGTTAGCAGTTTGTCCAAGGACATGGGACTCCCTGGCTTCAGAGTTGGCATTGTTTACTCCTACAACGATGCAGTTGTTAATTGCGGCCGGAAGATGTCAAGTTTTGGGCTAGTCTCCGCACAAACTCAGTATTTACTCGCTTCAATGCTTTCCGATGAAGAGTTTGTTGAGAATTTCCTCGCCGTGAGCTCGAAAAGGATAGAGAAAAGGCACAGTATTTTCACGAAGGGATTGGAACAAATTGGGATCAGCTGTTTGGAAAGCAACGCCGGTGTTTTTGTTTGGATGAATTTGCGCCATCTCCTTCGGGAACAAACAAATGATGGTGAAATGGCATTGTGGCGTGTGATTATTAATGACGTGAAGCTAAATGTTTCGCCAAGCTCTTCCTTCCATTGCGTTGAGCCTGGTTGGTTTAGGGTCTGCTTCGCCAATATGGACGATGAAACTCTGGAAGTTGCACTGAAAAGAATTCACGCCTTCGTCGGAGAACAAAAGGAAAGGGAGACATTATCAGCAAAAACCAAGTGCTGGAAGAAGAATCTCCGGCTCAGCTTCTCGTCTCGAATATTTGAAGAGGGTATTGGATCTCCGATTGCGATGTCTCCTCACTCGCCGCTTGTTCGAGCAAGGAATTAAGTCGTCGAGTACCGATCAGCTCTACTGCTAGCTACTTGGAAAATCGAAAGAAGATATATACCTTTACATTTTATTTTATTTTATAACTGGGTGTACTGGTCAACTTACACATATCTCAACTAATTCTTGAACATCACAGAGGTAACAGACATGTATTGGCAAGCTCGAACTGGGGTGAGAGGAAGCCAGACCAAGACTCTGCCTGCACCTTTACATTCTTTCGTCACTGGGAAGGGGCAGTCAACCATTTTTTTCTCCCATTAATTCAATTTATGTTATTGTTCGGTGGGAAATATAAATGTTTGCAAGTGTGAATGTGTGTGAAGATTGGATAAATAGGAAATTAATATTCCAAATTCAATGTAATCATGTCAATTTGAAACTCGAGTGATGATTTATAATTGTTCTCTTTTTAGTTTGAATTAGCCCCACATCTATCCTCAAGAGAATTCCATTGAGTTTCTGGCTTTCAAATTTACTGTAACCGACCTCGTAAATTATTATTCACTAAAATAATTTATTTATTTTTTTCAATCAAAATTGTAAGATCAATTTGTGGAGTTCAAAATAAAAAGCCAAGAGAAGAATTTATGAACAGCAATTAAACATTAAGAAGAAGTGGAAGGTGTGATAATCATCCCTTATAACCACCTTATCATTTAGCAATAATTATTTCTCTCATACCAGCAAGGGTTTGTCCCAGCGGTAAATGAGGGCGCCTCCTTTCTCGATACCAGGTACGCCTATCATCCCCGCGGTGTCTTACATGCTCACTGGGCTTACAGGATATTCAGTGAGTCTGGGGAATAATCGAGGTACACGCAAGCTGGCCCGGACACCCCAGTTATCAAAAAAAAAAATTATTATTATTTCTCTCATGTTTTTGCATCAATTCATAACTATAACTTTTAATTTAAACTTCCCAACGATCAATTTTTCATTTTGCATTCTCCTTTCTATTTTCAGCAGAATTAAATGGGGACGATTTTCCTCCCATCAAAATTCTTTTGGCCTCAAAGGAGAATGTTGGGTACCTTAACTTTGTATTGAGACAATTTAAGACGGCAAGGAATGTTGTCTCGATCGGTCTATTATTATAATTGGGGTACGTGGCTAGCATATGTGTATAAATTCCACCATAAGCGTGTTAAAATTTTCAATGAGTTTGTCTTGCATTTTTATTTTAGTGACTATTTAATTATTTATCTTACTTTTCCTTTTTAAGGTATTTATAATTAGATCCTTCTTTTCATGTATTAAATTTCTAGAATTTCTTATCATCCCTTAATTATCAACGAGGATTGAATTGTATTATCAAATCCTATTAAGAGAAGAATTGAGATTAAAATCAGAAATCAAAATTTCAATATCACTTACCAATGATCTTTTCGTGTTAATCTTGTTAAGTACATAATATTATTATACACTTTATATAATTTTAATGTTAAATTCACATAGCATAGAAAATTTAGATTATAAATACCTCTAATTATTTTTGCTTAAGCTCCGAAAAATTCTCAATGCAGCAGCAATACAACTTTAAAATAATAGAAAATTTTTATGAGAGAAACCTTCTGATCTATTTCTACGAGTAGTCTTAGATGGAGTACACGAACTATTATTTATAAGTAGATCAGTGATCCCTCTCATTAATTTATTAGTTGATTTTCTCCTCTCATTAAAGAGAAAATTAGACAATTGATCCTCATGATCAATCAATCGATCCCCATGATTAATCCCTATAGTCCATCTCCATTATCATGAGTTTGAATAAACAAAAACATGGGTGTGTCATAAGGTGTATAATGAAAATTTCTAACAAATACTTATTAATTTCGGAAACTAGTTGGGATCATGATCCTTAACATATATAATCACGATTTCGTTTTTGGGCCGGACAATAAATTTCATAACTTAATTAGGCGTGGCGGATGGGGATTGGCAAAGGTATTTGCTAAATTGAATTTTCTATGTATCTATCTATATATTATTCATCCACTGAACTGATAATCGATATGACGTTTTAAAGCCTGTTTATGATAATGAAAGATGATCAGTTTAACTATTTTAGTTCTACTCCACACTCCTATGATATCATCCGTACTGAGCTTCTCTTGTCTATTTATCCATGTGACATGGCGTAATTTCTCGAGCTAGTGTGATGCAACAAAAGATCAGCTTTGCGTATCACAGTCGGGAACTTAAAATAGCAAACATGGAGCTTGCGGCCCGGCAATGCAAAGCAAATCTTGACTACTAGGCTTTTACAGACACACACACACAAACATATATAGATAGATAGATAGATAGAGAGAGAGAGAGGGAGAGGGGGAGAGAGAGAGAGAGTCAATGTACGCAATCTGCAGCTGCTTCTCCTTTCAAATCCACTCCCATATGGATGATTATACAAGACCAGGAGGGACCATAGTTATGCTTGCATGAGAGAAGGAATAAGGGGAGGCAGCAGGTTTTATTTTACTACCGTGAATACGATGGGCTAATGTTTTGCGTACGTCAAAAGTAAAACCTTTCTCACTACCTCCATAACGAAGCTATTTCATTGGTTGTGAGATGGTATGATAACTCTTGAGATTATGATTAAGATCCCATCTTTGATTATTATATATATATATATATATATATTTTAAAATAACATTAATATATAAAAATCATATGAAAATACAAATAAAATTGAAGTAAAGAAAAAAAAATTGTAAACTCAAAAACAAATTCCTTTTAAGTTTGATAGAATATACAGCCATAGAACCTAAATTAATTCTTCTTGTTTTATTCTAGAAACATCCTGGAAACCTCTATAAAAGCATTTCAAAAATTAAAACATGTTACCAGTCTCTACAAACCTCAAATCAATACAAAATACGAGGTTTTAGGAAATTAAATATTCCTCTCTCTTTTTTTGCGTGTGCATGAAAATATGTATGTGGACATTGATAAGAGGTGTTCTAAATCCGTGTCAGCTTGCGTGATGCATCCATCCCATCTGCCACGACAAAGAGTCGGCATATGATGCCAAAATGATAAGCTCTTCATTAAATTGAAATTTTAATTTGGGAGTGTTTTTCAAAAATATTTTGAAAAAATTTGAATTTTTTTTATTTTTAAGTTTAAATTAATAAAATTTGATGTTTTTAGATCATTTTAATGTGCTAATGTCAAAAATGACTTTAAAAGAACATAATCTTAATATATTTTTGAACAAAAAAATACTTTTAAGAGCAACCACAACTAAACTCTCAAACCGGCACTAAAAAGCTTAAGGCTTTTAATTCATATCTATAATTCATATGGGATTCCCTAGTGATGAGATTCACAGTGTTCGCTCTGTCAAAATCATGGCAAGAAGGAAATTTCTGGCTTTGACATTTTTGGGAAAATTGAAGGAAGGAAAGGATCGCATTATAATCGCTTACGTACGACTTCTACTTTGTCGGTGTTTCTTTCCTGGGCTGGCATGATCATTGCCGTGCGTGTTTGGCTAGTTGTATATCGTGAAAATTATCTACGATCTAGCACCATATCCATCTTTTTTTCACCCTTTTTCCTTTTTTATATGCGTGACAAGTTTAAAGTTGGGAATTAGTAGTAATCTTTTTTTGTCCTTAAACATAAAAACAAATTGTGTTAAGGGGGCGAGGTGTAATGACAGAAGATTTACGATCTCCATAATAAGTTTTGAGTTCAAATCAATGTATGTATTCTTTGTAAAATCTTTGGACAGTCGGAATTTAACTCGGTTATCTTGGTCCAAAAAATACGCTTTTCAAGAGATGAGATTTACTCGCATAAAAAAATATAAAAAGAAATTATATATGATAAGAAAAAAAAATTAAGAATATCAGGAGTCATTGGATCCTGATTTTATAGTTAACCCCATTTATAAGTTCCATTAATCTGAAGGTACATGTTTATTCTTAAATGTATATAGATATGATTTTTAATTATTTATTGAAATGATAAATATGAGATCATTTGTCGTTCATCCCTATCTAAAATAGTGATGTTTTTAATGACTACATGCCGTCACGTCATTTCTCCTCTGTTTTTTTTTTTTCTTGAAATTATTGTCTAAGGTATTTAAGTGATTTTATATTACAAATTCCCTGCTAAAAAAATCAATGCAATAAAATAAAAATATATAAAATATAATTATTTCATTTACCATTAATTTTTTAAAAACAAAATCCACCACCTAACTGGCTTATTGGACCAGATAAAAAAGGCCAGCACATAACTGGCTTCAATGGGAATGCAACGGACGAGTATCGATTTCTCCAAGTGATCTATAAGTATGGCCCATTTATTGGGCAATTTCCTTGAGGGCATGAAACTATTAGCTGCTTTTATTTATGGTATCATAGCAATTTATTTGTAGCTCATCAACTTAATTAATAATTCCATAATTATA
The DNA here is from genome assembly GCA_009078335.1 of Salix brachista. Lineage (NCBI taxonomy): Eukaryota > Viridiplantae > Streptophyta > Magnoliopsida > Malpighiales > Salicaceae > Salix > Salix brachista. The sequence continues at coordinate 14,334,075 of CM018573.1, forward strand.
TTAATAGCTAAATCTATAGTATAATTACAAATCAAACCGTAAATTGTTATCTTATAAAATAAATATTATTTATTTAAAAACAAGCAAGTGATTAAAAAAACTATAAACTATAAAAAAGTTATATTATCTTTATAAAACTTAATTAATTCTTAATCATAAATAACTAAATATAATTTCAATAAAAAAACACTTTGCGACATTAGAGAAGAAAACATGTTCTTTGCTTTATTAAATAAACCTTTAATTATATTGAACAAATAAATATTTATGATCATTGCGTGTAAACCTAATCCTCTGCATTTTATATTTTAAATGTTTGATGATAGGGAAAATACTCTAGCTTGCTAATTTATTTCCCCCCCAGCAGTAACTCTTCCATTTCTCTGTTTGTTTTTATTTATTAATTTTGTTTGGTGCTAGCAACTTTAAATCTAGACTTGATATTGCTTCTTTTTCAACGCTACTCTACAAAAAATATATTTGTTAAATCATAAAATCAAACAAATTTATATATGTCTTTGCGTCATTGCAACTCATACATCATGCTTTACAGGTCATGTATATATATTGACAATGGCTGAGTCACGAACGACATGGATGCAATAACTATAATTATTTTCTTAATTGATATATATATGTTACTTATAAAATAAAAAGTGTGGGTTTTTTCACTGTTCATTGCATTGTAACATGTGAGGAAAAACACTGCGGATTATAATAGTATGTAGACTACTTTGTCCCTAGTGATTCCGATTATGTTTTATTTTTTTCTAGGGGTGGTTTTGGGTTTTCCATAAAATTTAAAGTTGTCTGCATGCATGTGATGTGTTCTCTATTTAATTTTAACACTGTGCAGACAACTTTAAACTTAATTACTCATGTTGCCTGTGTTTTTTTTCACTAGGCATTTATCTTTTTTCCATTTCATTTGAGGTTGTTGATGTGGCTGAGTTGGCATTTTTAGGCAATGAGGGATTGAGAGTTAACTTTTGTTGAGAGACCACTTCAGCCATTGAAGAACCATGGGGCAAGAGGTTCTGTCATGTTTTCGGTTCGATTTGGTGCTGACATGCAATGGTTTCCTCCCCTGGCTTCGCTGGTTTTGCTGCTCCATCGGGGGTATGGTTCTAGCCTTTTTTGTGTGGGTTGCAGCTTTTATTGGTGTGCTTTGGGTCGATTGATCGTGTGGTTGGATTATGTCTTTTTTTAGGTTTGCTAGGTTAATGAGTTCGGTTTTTGGGTGTTTTATATTCGATTTGGTTGCTATTGTTTTGCTTCTTTCTCAGTTTTGTGGTTTGTGTTTGCTATGTAAAGGGTAATTGGTTTGATTGGGTTAGTGTTGGTTGAGTTTTATCATTTGTGTGATGGGTGTTAGGCAATTGGTTTGATTGGGTTGGGATTGTTTGGATTTTGTAATTTTGGTGTGCTGTGTGTTAGGTAATTGGGTTGATTGGGTTGGAATTGGATGGTGATGTGTTCGGTTGTGTGCTGATTTGATTTGTTGGTTTGATTTATTTGTGTTTGGTTCGAATTTGGGTTGTTTTTCTTTAATTTCCAGCATTTGTGTGTGTTTTTTGGTTGCTGTTTTTTTTCTATTTTTGGTTGATATGTTTTCTTCACTGTTCTTTTTGGGTTATCCATTCCGATTCAAGCTTTGGTCTCGGGTCATCCATTCTAGTTCAGGTTTGGTTCCTCTTGGTTTAAAGAGAAATTTACTATTCTAATTTGGTTATGTTAATTGGTTTTTCTAATAGTGTCATATTCTGGTTTGGTTTTTTTGGTTGGTAAGATTATATGGGTGTTTGGCGTCGCGGTTCAACCTGTGGTTGCGTTGAACCGCGACTCCAAACGCACAAGTAACCAAACAGGACCACATTTTTTAACTGTAGGTCCCACTAAAAAACAGCAGTTGCGCCGCGTTTTGAAAAGCATCTGTGAGATGCTTTTCACCAAAAAAGCTAAATACACAACACACACATAACAGTCACTGGAAGAAGACGATGATTTTGCAGAAAACAACATGACAGAGAGAGAGAGGAAAAAGATGACGGCATAACCACCGACCACCCTGCCTCCCTTGGCTCCGGCAACGCCCTCTCTCTCGGTTGCAAGCTTGCAACTTTCTCTCTCAAGATGTAGCCCTCTCTCTCCTCAACAGTCACTGGCAAGCACCACCAATTGCTCTTTTGGCATCGGTGAACTCTCTTTTTCACCGTCATCACCTTTACCGTCCGGTCTTCTCCCACAGCTCTTACGTCGGCAGCACCAGCATCGGCAACACCAACTGCAACCTTCCGACGATTTTACCGGCCACAATAGGGCACCATTTGCGACGCCACCACCACAGGAAGAATCACCTCAGTCTCCTTTACAAGTCGGTATCGGCCGATGACGCTCTCGTCACAGTCGACCAAGTTATTGGTCACGTGTTACGTGAACAGTAACAGAGTGACATAATCACGATGAACACAGTGCACCGTTTTGTGCGCTGTGTTTTTTTAACACTCTTTGGGCTGGGATGGGATGGGCTGCTCTCGGCTCAGCCCAAGTCCAGGATAGTTGGGCTTTTGTCTAATTTGGCTGGGTAGGCCCATTTAGTTGGGTGGGGTCCAGTCTGAATTTTTTAAAAATAAAAAAAAATATGTAGATAAAGATCAGTCCTGATGAAAGGAAAAGGCGCGTGACTTTGTTTCACTCCACAATCATGTTGGTTTTCGATTGATTATGAATCAGAAACTTGCAACAATATTTTTGTTATGATTACTAATCAGCAATAAAAAAAATTATTTTGTTATGATTATTAATCAACAATAAAAAAATATATATTGTTATGATTATTAATCAACAATATTTTTTTAAAAAAATATATTGATATATGTGTGTGTTCTTTAAAGTAATTTTACAAGTTGATAGCAATATGAAAAGCATGATAACCAAACAAACAAAATTGATTTTCATTAAACCTCAAACTCAACCACAGTTTTAACCAAACACTTCAATTTTAGTTACGAACCGCAACTAAAAATGCTTTTCATGAAACTGTTTTTTTTCAACCTCAACGACAACAGCAATAGTTGTGCCTAACAAGCTCTATGTGGTGTCACTTCACATGCTTTTTTTTTGTATTTTTTACAGGGGACATATTGTCGTTTGACTTCTTTTCTCTTTGTAGTTAGTGGGTGGTTTACGTTAGCAGCTTGTTATATATTGGTTGGTCTCAATTTTTTTGGTTTTGGCTTGCTGCATGATTTTATACTCTTTGTGGTTGTCTACTGCCTTCTTCTTTTTATTTCTTTTCTTTGCATTTCTTTTGTGTTCTGTTCTCATTTTTTATGTTGGTTTTTAGTGTTTGGGTCTGATCTGCAAAGATTTCAACTGGTTTTTGGTGTTGATACTACTATTTTTAAAGTTACTGCCACTATTTTAGGTATATTATTTTTGTTTCTATGCACTGTGGCTGCTGCTTTTTTATTTTTATTTTGGTTTAGCACTTTCTTTAATGTTTTCGTGTTGTTAATTATCTTTTTGTTGTGTTTTTTCTGTCAATGCCTTTGCCTTTTTATGCTTTTTTGCTGTTGTTGTCTTGCATTTTTCTTTTCATTTCTTAGTTGTTTGGTCATGTTGTCTTGCTGTATTTTGTTGTTTAGAGATAAATCATCTAAGATGATTTAAAACATTGTGTTTTTGTTATTGTTTTTTGTGTTGTGGACATTGTATTTTAGTGGTGTTTAAAACATTGTGTTTTTATGTTTTTGCCTTGCTATGATTTTGTGAAATGGTTTTTAAAGGCTATTGTTTTGGTTGCATTTTTTTGGGATTTGGCGTGATCTTTGATGTTTATTTGGTTTGTATTTTTTTTGTATACATTGGGTTGGTTCGTTGCTACAGTTGTGCTGCTACTGTTTTAGAGGTTGTTACTGCTATTTTCGATATGTTAACTCTGTTTTTTTGTCCGTTGTGGCTGCTGCATTTTGTTTGTATTTTGTTTTAGCACTTTCTTTACTGTTTTCATTATTTTAAATTGTCTATATTGGTTTTTGTTGTTTTTCATGTTTTGTATTTGTCTTGCATTTTTACATGTTTGCTGTTTTGGAGGTTCCTTTCAATGTTTTTACTGTTTTTCATGTTTTGACTGTCTTATATTTTTTCTTTCAATTCTTGGTTGTTTTGTCATTTTGTCTTGCTATGTTTTGTTGTTTGGAGATAGATCATCAAATATGAATCTCCAATGTTGTTATTTTGGTTGGAATGATGTTTATTTTTTGTTGATGTGGTGAGGTATTTGATGTTTTTTGTTTACTTCTTGTTTTTAAGATATTTTGTTGGTGTTTTTTGGTGTTTTTGCTGTTATTTTTGTTGTTGGGTTGATGTTGGTATTTAAAACATTGTGTTTTAGTTAGTGTTTAAAACATTGTATTTTTATGTGTTTGTCTTGCTATGGATGTTGTTTAAAGCTGTTGTTTTTTGTTTGAATGGTGGCTGTTGTTCTTAGATTTGTCATGAACCTTGATTTTTTTTTAAATTAGCTTTTTTTTCATACATTGTGTTAGTCCTTTGCTATTTTTTATACTGTTTTATTGCCTTTGTTTTGCATTTTCTCAGTTAATAATTGATTGTTTGGGTTGGACGCGCTTGTGTTTTTTTGTCGTTTGAGCTATTGATTTTTCCGAACAATGTCTTTTAAAATATGACACGATATTTTATCTTTTTTATATGCATTTGTGTTTAAAACATTATTTAGTTTTTTTCGTTGTTTTCCATGCAATTTTATAGCCTTGATTTTGCGTTTATGTTTTAATAGCTTGTTGTGTTTTTGCTTAATATGTTTGTGTTTTTTTGTTGGTTGGACTATTGATTTTTGGACTATCAATATATGTGTGCGAAATGCGCTTACTCTTTTTTTTAAGTCACTTGAGCCATTTATTTTTTCTGTTATATTTTTTTTAATATAGCACAATATTAGGTCTTTTTGTTTTGCATTTGTGTTTATAACATTTTGTTGTTTTTCATTGTTTTTCATGCAGTTTTATATTCTAAGTTTTGCATTTTCTCTTTTATTAGCTTACTATTCAGGGTGGTTATGCTTGCATTTTTTTTGTCATTGGAACTATTGATTTTTTGTTTGCGGATATATTTGTACATGTTGTCTTGCTATATTGTTGCTAGATGCATTTGATTTTTTTATTGTCATTTGAGGTGTTGAATTTTTCAGCAGTTTTTTTTAAAATATGACACATTATTTGGTCTTTTTTTTTTGTGTGCTACCTTGCTATGTTGTTGCTAGTTGTGTCTTGCTTCTTCTTTTTTATCATTTGAGCTTTTGATTGTTTTTTACCACAAGTATATATACGCATGCTATATTTGGTCTTTTTGGTTTTGTGTTTTTATTTAAACTATTATGTTGTTTTTTCCACTAGTTTTTGTTGTTATCAATTAACATTTTTTTGCAATTTCTCCTATTTGTGTCTAAGTGTTTAGGCTAGATATTCTTGGATTGTTTTGTTGTGGGGATCGTTCTTTTTTTCTATTTTAAATATATATGCCTGCTTTGTCTTGCTATAATTTTGTTATATGGAAATAAACCCTCAGTTATAGTTTTTTAAGGAAAATGTTGCGGATGTAATGTTCATGTTTATTTTTTGTTTTGGGAGGCTGATTGTTTTGCGTGCATTAGGGAGATATTTGGAAGTATCGAAGACTTTTGATGGTGCCTTTCTTACTATAGATATTGTAATTTTTTCTAGTGAAATTGTTATTAGTAGACTGGTTGTTTTTTTAGTTGCTTTCCTCATCTTTTCTGCTCCTTTCTTGGCTACACTGTTTAACCAGATTTGTTCATTTCGTTGTTCTTTTGTCCTTCATTGTATTTCTATGCTTAGTTGTTTTTGTTCTCTTAATTAGTTGGTTGGATTAGATGTTGCGTCAGTTTTTATATTGGATGTTTCTTTTTCTTTGGGTGAAGATCTTTCATGTGCTTAGTTGGTTTTTGCTTCATTCTTCACCTCGGCATCCTTTTTTTTGCAATGATCCGCAAGTAGTATCGTTTGCGCTCTTTTGTGATGTTTTGTAACACAGGGGCTACATTCCCAAATAAGTGATTTGTGCTTGCGCAAGAAATTCTAACTTAAAATTTACTCTTGTTTGTTTTCTTATCTATAACTTTATTTGATTATATAATATAAGTTTATCATTGTAGATTTAGTGATGTGAAATTATATACACAAGTATGCTCGCGGCAGAACGCGGGCAATATGACTAGTGTATATCTATGTTGTAAATAATGAAGGTAAGGAACGGAAATAGAAAGCTTGAGGTGTGTTTAAGCATTATCCTTAAGACTATTTCCCAACAGCAGTGTACCCTCCAGATTCAACAAGTTCTTTCTCAACAGAAGAGGATAGCATATAAACAATTTGAAAAGAAAGAAGATCAACAATGAACACAAGAGAAAAGTACTTCAGGTTGTACCTTATTTGAAAAAAATACATGGTTTTTATAGGCACTCATGATGTGACAATCATAAATAAATTTATTATGAAATTAAAATGACTGTTACAATAGTTTAAAATATAGTAGTTAAGATAATAAATAATTGTAACAGTTATAGTTGCTGGAAAAATACACAGAAAAGCTTTTAAATTTGTGACTATTAAGAATAGATTTTCAATTGTTATAAAATTTCAGTATAAAAATAAGAAACAAACATATTTTAATAAAATAACAAAAAAAATTAGAAAATATAGGCATTGTCTCACGCGCAGGGGGATAAATCAAATATTTTCATCTTACTTGACTCATCCTTATGTACATAAACTCACTCTACTTTCTTTATTGGTTACTATCTCATGTCAAATTTTATTATATAAACACTTGATGGACGTTTTTCTTTTTCAGTGTGTAATAGCAAGTCTTATATGTACTCTTTGTATTCAAAAAGTTAGTTGTGTTTTACCAATGTGGGATATATATATATATATATATAATCACACTATGAATTTATCCTTGTTACTTTTAAATTTTCTTACCATTTTATTTCATTATGGGATTAGTAGTTTTCTAAAATCTATAAAAATTGTACATTCTTTCCCGGTCTCTGTGTTCTGTCATCATGGTATAGACTATAGAGTAGTTTGTGGTTATTATTTTCTAAGCCAAGCCAATCATTTGATCCAGACAGTACATCTAGATTTATTTCTCATTTCCAATATGCTTGGGTATCTTGTGTATGTATAAAACTCCTTTGATCATTTTTATAAGGATTTATGCATGCGGATTCTTTATTATTTTACATACTATAAATGATAAAATTATACTTTAATCTATTACTTTTACAAAAATATATAAGATTTATGGGCCATAAATACATAATGAATAATTCAAACTCAAAATTCATAGTTTTTTTTATTATTAACATTTTCAGTATATATTTTTTTTTAAATATGATTTTTAAAATAAGATATACATTGAGAAAGAGAGTAATCAGTAGATAATTAAGAAGAAATATATGATAAAGGCAGGCTAAATTAAATAAAAAGTTAATTGGGAGTGTATAATTGGATTGCTGATGAATAAATATAATTGAACATATGCACCGTTCAGAAATGTCTATTTATTTATTTATTTTTATCTGCTGGTTGTGCCAGGATGAAACATTTCGTTCTCATTGATTATTCTTTTTATAATCAATTATTTTCCCATAATTATTTTTCTTAATAAAGGTCATTAACTCAGCGATCTGCCACGTAATTTAATATTCCATGTATCCACTTGGAATAAAGAGGCTGAAGATTAGTTGTCTTTTACCCCCTTCTTTCACCATATAATTATAATCCCACCGTCTAATGAACCCACCAGTCTCTTTGGAAGCTTGTGTGGTCACATCGAATCTCTAATTAGTAATTACAGAGGCACGCTGCCTTGCCAAAGGATATGATGGGAAAGTCTATAGCGTCAGAACAGGCAGGTGCTTGTTGAACTTGAGAGAAATGGAAGCTCCAAACGGTGCTATGGCGTCGACAGGAGGTGGTGTTTTCAAAAGAGAGAAGCATTTTAAGGTGGAAAGAAAGAGTTAAGACAGAAATGCATGCTTCAAGCTTGGCACTATTAAATTCCTGAAACAGAAAAAAAAACAGCAGCTAACTTCTGGTTTCTAACCGAACAGTGGCTTGCTGATGGCCAAGAAGAGAGTTGGATCCTTTGAGGTTATATCATTGCAAAACGACACCGACCACTTCAGCTGGACCACGGCACCTTAAAGATGGAAGGGGGAGAAACAAGTTAAGATCAATGAGACCCACAGATTCACTTCTCCCTCTGCAGAATGCACATGAACAGGGAATGACGGTGCGAGAGATCTTCAAAAGAAAACAAGATCTAGCCTGTTAGCAATGGCCCACCATGCTTTCTCCTCAACCTTTTTCACAGACGCCCTGCTCCTGCCAAAAAGTTGAGGCTGTTGTTAGCCATGAATGTGCGTGCAGTAATCTTCCCACTGGCCTGGCGTCACATACACAAGATTTTGCCATCCAATGAGCTGTCATCAGCGAGCTGTCCCTTAAACTCCACTGCTGAATATGGATTCGTTTGAAAAATGAGAAATTGAGAAGAAACAAACAAGAACAAGTTGCAAAAATTTCATTTATTCTCTCTACAAATTACTAAATGTCTGAATAGATGAGAGAGGCACGCATGTCACCATCTATATACAGGGTTTCTCACTTCTCAAATGCCGCATGCCTCACCACACATTGATGAGATCGAAAGCAATCATCAGCTGGCAGGAGAAGTCGCTGTCTTTAATTTATAATTGCCACCACTTAGCAGATAACACAAGCATTTGGATTCTCTTCGATGCTTTGGGGATAGTAATACGTGTTCATCGGAGGATTGTAAGCTCTGTAGGCCTTGAGAAGCTCCAGAACCGGGTCCGGTGGTGCTGCTGCTGCTGCTGCTGGATCTTTCTTCTTCTCTTCCTTCTTCTCCTCTTCTTTTTTGGGTTCTTCTTTCTTGGCTTCCTCTGCCTTGACTTCTTCCTTCTTGGGCTCTTCTTTCTTTGCCGCCTCCTCTTTCTTGGGTTCCTCTTTCACGGCCGCCTCCTTCTTCTCAGGCTCAGGCTCTTTCGCTGGCCCTACTGTGATGATATCTGTCGGCCAATATTTTCTCAATTTGGTGGCTACACTTACAGGATCAACTGTTCCTATCACGGTCAATTTCTTTCCCTTCATGTCCATGGTAATGGAATCAATTCCTATCAAATTGCAAAACGAGATTACAGGATCGCTATACGATTATCTCATCAGACAAAAACACAGAAAAGAAAAAAGGACGTGTTACTTTCCCCCAACAGCAAGAACAACGTCCCTCACGCTAAAAATTAGTAAACACAAACGTATGCAAATTGATAAGTCCTTCATTTTTTATTTCTATTTCTATTTTCTTTATTGGGAGCCCGACAACACTTTGACTATACAATTTTTTTTTGTTTTTTTTAAGAATTTGGTTCTACAATACAAAATATAGCCACCCCATTGATCTCACAGTAGTAAATGATGATTCTTTTTTAAAATATTTAAAAGTTAATGAATTTTTTATTTTTTTAATAATTAATTTTAATATCAATGCATCAGAATAATTTGAAAATTAACCGCAATGTTAAAAGCCAACAGAAACTCCCTGTGGGATTTATTCACGAGATCTGATCGAACAGTAAGGATAGTGCAGTAGTTCACTGATAATTGTGTGTGAAGTACTAATCAAACACCAGCACCCTGTTGCATCTCATTTATCGTCACAACATTAAGAATATCGTTAAAAATTCTTCGGATAATCATTTTCAAAATAAAATAAACATCAATTATTGGATTCATGGGATCTACACGACAATTTTCATGATATCAGGAAAATATTCGATAAATCAGAATTAATGCATAAATCATTGCTAGTTTGTGCAGGCGCGCGATGGCTAATTTGAGGTCATATATACTTGAATCTCGATAGAAATAGGTGAAGTAGAGAAAGGACAAGCCTGAAGGGAAATCTCAACTAGAAACTTAGACTTGCATAAGAAAGCAGAGGGAGCAATCATTACGAAAACGAAACATTGAACAAAATGATTTTACAAAAAAAAAAAAAAAAAAAGAGTGATCAAGCAAACATGGGAGGGGCTTAAATGCAATATTAAGCAATTTGCTTCCCTTCACCAACCCTTGCATGGCCCAAACATTAGAGAGTGATTTTTCAATTAACTACCTGCCTGTGTAAAATCTAAGGAATCCAAATTACACATATGAGGACAGGGGGGGAAACTAAAATTAAAATTCTATATATAGAGAGAGAGATTAAATCGGCACCTGAAAGAGTAGAAACTGTCTTCATAGCCTTCTGCTTGGATTTGTCATCATCAGACAAGTCCAGCTTCAACACAAACTTCTGCAACCATAAAATTAAATACAGAATTTCAATTTAACTGCCTTACTCCTAGTCCTATCAGTGTAATGCAGTTGATGAAGCTTTTGAAGATTGTTTTTTACTTAAAAAATATTATAATTATTAAAAAAAAACTAAAAAACCGCACTCCCATAAACTCAATACTTGATGAAATGTTCGAAATCCATTTGTTTCTCTCTCTCTCTCTCTTTTCCAATGAAAAACATCCGGTGGTTTTAACTCTTACAAGTACCAAAAGTTAAAACAAAGTTATAAATGTAAGAAAGCACCAACCCATAATCAACAAACTTTTTAATGATCAATTGTCTATAAAAAGACCAGAACTTGACTAATGTACGAAATCTGAACCTCAACTTGACATTCAAAAGACTGTCTTCTTAAAAAAGAAAGAAAAAAACACTCAAAATACTGGTACTTTCTTTAACCAGTCCCAGAAAGAGGTCACGGACCCCTTTAAATACCATGAATCAAATGAACCCATAAACCAGAATGTCTTAAATTCCTTTTAGAAACCAAAAAAAAAACTCTTACAGAATCAAAACCCGATAAAGAATTACAGAGGAAATACATAAATAAATAAAGATTCCAAAAGAGGGAATCAAACCTTCATTCTGGTTTGCCTTTTGAGGGATGTGAAGACCAGAGACGAGACGAGAGAATGCGCACCAAAAAATAAAGAGAGGGGGAGGAGGGAAAGAGAGATAAGGGCTGCTGAAAAAAAGAGAGGAGGAAACGAAATCAAATTATGATTTTGTTGAAAAAGAGACGGAGGTGGTTATAGAATATAGACAGCAGAAAAGAGCCCGAAAGAATACAAGAAATGCAGAGTAGGAGAGAGAGAAAAAGTGTAGTGGATGGAGAGAGAGAGAGAGAGTAAATTGAGTACACGGATGTTGAAGAACTGTTAGGAGCGGAACTATGTAGACCATCAGTTTTAAGCTCTCTAATCCATAGTTGTGAATCCCGTTCTGTTCCGGCCGGAACGGATAGAACGGCCCGTTCCACTTTAAAATCCGGGACAAAATGGCGATATTTTTGTCGTGGTAAAAATCCTGGCCAGATCCGGCAAATCCGGCCGGATTCCGGCCGGAACGCCCCGGTTCCGTACCGGACGTTCCGTTCCGGGTTCAAAATAAAAAAAAATTCAAAAACAAAAAAGAAAAACTCAATCCATAAATTATATATTAGTAAAAATAAAAAATTAAAATCAAGAGATAAAGTCTGGCATCAGTGTAGGAAGAGGTAGTGAGAATATGTTACTTAATTAGTTTCCTTAAAGCCATTGTCATGCGTGGAGATTTCTCTAAGGTAAAGGAAACTTTTGATGCTCTCTTTTACTGTCCGAGAGATGTTTCTTGCGTTTTTGCTCAGCCCGTATGCTTTAAGCAGCCATTAACAATGACCAGAACGAATCTTGTAAACTTCATGGAGGCATTGACATTTATCATAGGAGTATTTTTTGGTTTATGAAGAAAAAGAACTTTGAAAAAGAGAGAGAATGATGGCAGAGTTTTGATGGGGTTATGGGAGTGAAAGGAAAGAGTAGTTGTAGAGTGATGGTGGCCATTCTTTTCTGAGAAAGAGAGGCTAGCTGGATGTGTTTGGTGGGGAGGGAGAGGGGGAAGGGGGGGGGGGCGGCGGCTAGAGAAGAAGAAGGGATGGGTAGGGTTTTGTTTATTCAAATGAAGGGGACAAACGGGTGGGGTAGTTTTTATAGTAATTTATTGGTTTTTATACTAATTATTATATAATAATAATAATTAATTATTATATTAATTAATTATTAATTACTATAATAATAGTTAACATAAAAAATAGGGGTATTAATTTGTAATTAATTTGATTGAATTATTTGTAATGGAATGTATTTTAATTAATTATGTTTGAACTTATTGATTATTTCTTAATGTGTTCATTTTGTTTTTTTAAGTTTTTCTAACATTAAAAAACAATAAGTAACATTAATTAATTTCAAATACAACAACCATAAAAAAACATAGAATTACTTGAAAAACATACAATAAGTAGCTTAAATTTCAAATATTCTGGATCTTTTAATTATAATTAAATTCATTTTTTATTTTTTATTTTAAAAAAAATAATTTTATTGTTGGAATTTTAGAGATGTTTCTAATTTTGAGATTATGTTTGTATTGTATAATTTAAATTTCATTTATCTTGAATTTAAATTATACTTGTTAAATTAATATTTTATTTTTTCATATATATAATTAAATAAATATGAACAGTACAAAACCGGAACGGAACGCCGGAATGCACCGAAACCGGAACGTCCTGTTCCAAACAAAAAATCGGAACGGTACCCGGAACGGATTTTACAACTATGCTCTAACCTCAAACAGATACAGGTGGTAAAGATTTCTATGTATGTCTACATATACATATACATATACATATACATATACATATACATATACATATACATATATATATATATATAAATCACTCTTTTTGTGCGAAGAAACCCTACTTCTAAAAAACATATTTTGTAAAACCATGTGATCGAATAAAACTCTGACTATCTCAAATACTTATAAAAAATACATATCTTGTTCGAGCTCGAGAGCTGTTATTAAATCACCCGTTAGTTTATATCATTCATTTACTAAAACAATATTATTTGATCTAATAAAACTATTTTAGTTAATGAAACTAGATTATATCAGGCTAATATTCTTTTTTATTTAACTTACAGTTTAATTCACATAAAACTATAAGTTATTGGGTTTCTTAATTAACCTATCATATCACATCGATAATCTTGTTGGTCAATCATTTCATTAACATAAAATATTTTTTAATTAATCAATAAATTCAATTCATTTATTAAAAATATTTTAACTTCGCACGCAACATGATAGCAATCAGCTCGTCTCACTGTCATATCATCATTATCAAATGATCACCATTTTATTTACCACACATCTCTGCGAGCAAAATATTTCATGTGAGACTAGCATAGCACGAAGGAGAAGAAGAACGCGAGAAACAAATAAAACCACCCTTCATTTTGTTACGGAAGATTCAAAGACCACTTTTTATTTTCAATTTGGAGCGCGGTCGGTAATAAACATGTGCGCGTCAGTAACTTGTTTGAATGATCAGTAGTTTACTTGTTACGTGGTTGGGTGGCGCGTGCAAAACAGCCAGTGTAATTGAGGTTATTTTAGTCAAACAAAATCCGTCGTTATAGGCTTCGGAAGGAAATGCGGACACCACTAGTCAATAGTAGAGTTCTTAGAGCATCTCCAATGGAGAGTGCCATTTTGGAGAGGCAAATCTCTAAATTGGCACTTTAAATAGTGTAAAAATAGTATTTTTATTGATATGTGCTCCAGTGGCAAATGTCATTTTGAAGAGCCATTTTTTTAATATTATTTTAAATATAATACAATTATTTTGTATATAATTTAACTATACAATTAATAAGAGTAAGTTATATAATTAAATAATTACTTTTAAAAAACTCTCCAACAATATAATTATTAATTTTATAGTTATATTTAAATTAAAAAAGAATTTAAAATTAAAAACCTAAAAATATTGAAAATTCCGCCAAAATGTCATTAGAATTTAAAATTAATTAAACATATATTCCATTACAAATAATTAAATCAAATCAATTACAAATTAAAACCTCTCTTTGTCATAATTTCTAGTTTTCTATTTTGAAAATACACTGCAGAAATTGGATCCATACAAGAAGTATCTGTCTTCATGGTTTCATCCTCTTGTTTGTCTTCATTTTGTTTAATTATTATAGCTTGTTGCTCTAACATTGTTAGTCTGTGTTGATTTTTTTTATCCTCAATTTGCTCTATGCTATCCTTGAATTCCTTGAATTCGTCTAAGAGTTTTGATATAGATGTCTCGTCAACTTTCTTTTTTCCTTGTCTGCGTCTAAGTCGTTCCTTTGCAGTCTTCTGACCGATTGGTCTATTTTGATAAAGAAATGCATCACTATCGTCTCCTAAACTAGCAGAATCAGGGGTTGATGGATTTGAAGAAGCTGGACTTGCCATTCCATGACTTTTTTGTTTATTGTTTGACTTTTGATGTTGACTTGCACGCTCAAATTGCCATTTAGGTTCTTTTCTTAAGATAACCCAGCAATATTCTAGTTGAAATCGTTTGCCAAGCAATGAAGCATACATTTGACGAGCATCATTAATCTGGTAAAACAAATGCAACAAATTAAACTATGTTATAAAAATATAAGAAACAAATACGCTGCTATGAAAATAATCAAATTAAAAAATTACCCTTGATTCTTCAGTCATTCCACTTTGTTGACGGTTTTCAATTTGGGTAAGAAAACCAACAAATTTTCCAACTTCTCTATTTATTTCTTGCCATCTACTTGAGATGCTTACTTGAGAACGATTATTCAAGTTTCCTCCGTTCTCGACAAAGTAAGCATAATGTAGGGTTTTGAAACTTTAAATAGGAAAAGAATTTTAGGGTTTTGAAACTTTGAATAAAAAAGGCATTAATGCCCTTAATGACTTAAGATTAGGTATAAATGAATTAAGGATACAATAGTAACTTGTAAAATATAAATAGAACAAGAAGAGAAGAAAAGCAATCTGAAAATTTAGAGTGAGCCGAAAGAGAGAAGAAAGGAGAAGAAGAGAAAAGAGGAAAGGAGAAGGAAGGAGGAGAAATAAATATTAAGGTAATGTCTATGTGTTATTATGTAAAAGTATTGTTTAATAGTTAAGCTAATTGCTTGCATTGGTGATTAGGGTTTGTAGATTTTATTTAAATTTGATGGATGAATGGATTAAGATGTTAAGGGTTTAATGGTTTGAGTAATGGTTAATAGGTTTGATTGTAAGTGATTTTGATGTGTTTGGTTTAAGAAAATATTGAGAAAAATGGTGAAATAATGTTGAGAAATTTCGAAAATCCCTTGCTGGAATTCTGGGTTTAGGTTGAAGATGATGAAAATTCATTTTAGTCCTTTTGGTGGAAAATTACAGTTTGGTCCCCCGAACTTTGGAAAATTACAGTTTAGTCCCTGAACCTTGGAAAATTACAGATTGGTCCCTGGAGTGAAATATTAGTATTTTAGATGGGTTTGATGGATAATTGAAGCTTATTTGATGAGTTATTATTAATTTTATGAATTGTGTATCTTGAACTAGATTTAGAAAGAAACCATTGTTTTAGGTTTTGCGAGAAATAAATAGTTTAATTCAAAACACATAGGATTATGAGTTGAACTCTTAGATATGTTTACTAAAGGTATTCTACTTCTTTTGAGTCATTTTTGAGTATGTATTTCTTTTATATATTCAGATAATCCTGATATTCTGCCCGCGGTACGTCAGTAGGATTCCGTCAATATTCTGCTTTTGAATTTCGATCGCTTTTGAGTCAGGTGAGTGGATAATATTTAATATGCATGAGAAATATTATAAATATTTGATTTGCTAGTATTTGGATTATGCTTCTTGATAATATATACGTTAAGTACTATTGTTGTTACGATAAAGCATAATCGAATGTTGAATATACGTTCTTGAGATGAGCCAATATCGGTTTGTGAATTGATAGCTCCTCATTTGATTGATGTCATGAGTTGAGCCTTGAGATATGAATATGTCTGTTTGATTATGATATATATATACATACTTACGGTATGCCAGTCAGAATACCCACGCTAACAGGGGAATGTTAGTCTTTGTGCACATTGTATCTGAAATCCTAGTTGGTCGGGGAAGTCACCAACCTGTGCGGACTGATCATCCCACAGTCTGGAGCCTCATATTCATTGCATTTTGATTTTCTGATGAGCTTTACCTATTATTTTCTTGATATAACCTATTTGAGAAATCTTCTTGTAAGAACCCCGAACCGATTCAATAATATATTTCTTATTGTTATATTATCTCACATGTGTATATTAGATGTTATCTACTCACTGAGTTGTTGAACTCACCCCCTCATTATTTATTATTTTCAGGCTCGTAGCTCGTTAGCAGATCATTATCGTTGAAATTTTAGAACTTATTATTTTAGTTGTAATTGATATTTTTATTTTTATTTCTAGTTAGCGCTCCACTATTATAACAAGATTACTCAGCTTTTGTATTAAGACATTCAAATTATGTTATAAAGTTTACTTTGTTATTTCCACTGTGTTGAACTCTGAATATGAATGTTAAGTTGTGTGTAAGTTTGGGTTCGCATAGTTGTGGAATCTTGGAGGGGAACCATATCTATGTGCCGGTCACGGATCCGGGAATCGGGTCGTGACACATAAACTCGAGCCCAAAATTGTTTTGTTTGTTGATCAACTCCTGTAATTGGATCTTTACTTGTATTTAACCATGCAGAAATAAGTAAACAATCTTTTGCTTGTGAGAAGTTCTTAGTTCTTTGTGATTTTTTAGGAAGTTGAGTGGGATCACTGGGTTGAGACACAATATCTTCAGACTCATTTATAAGAAAGTTGGTGAATGAGTTTGGCAAATTTGTGTCCATTTAACAAAAAAAAAAATTGTATTAGTTCATAAATATATAATTGTTCTGTTGCATTCTAAAAAAGGTTGAAATCCATCCTTCTAGATAAGCACCGCTTTCTTAATCTTTGTTGGACAATCAAATATATAAATCTCGAATACAAAACATAACCAGAATAAAGAAATCCTCACACCCAGAAAAAATAATTATATATATATATATATATATATATATATATATATATATATATGATCATATTTCTCACATTGCCAACATACACAGAACGAGAATCTGCTTCCTCTTTGTTTGCTTGATTACCAGCTGCACTAGCTGGATCTGTGGGAAACATATAAATCACATGATACGTTTTGGCCATACATAACTGAGACAGCAAACATATATCTACCTGTAAGATATCATGCTGCAAAGGAATGTATAAGGAATTCCTAGTGCATCTGATAGAATTTTAGGACATTTCACAGAACATGGACCTGGACAAATTTATTATTACTCTCTAAACAGACCTTTCCTCGTCCCTAAAAGAAAGTTTGAAAGTATTTCTTGAAACAATGTGTACCAATCATCAAAAATAATTAAATTATGATCATCCTTGAAGATCCATCAAGCACACCTAATTATCAGGCTACAAGTACCAAGTCCATTACGAACTGCCATAATTTTCCACCATCACTGCTCTCATCAACAACCAATCATCAAAACCATCACCACGACACTAATCAAAGCTCAGCCAATGAAAAATTGTTATGTGATTAGAAAATGGGAAACAAGAAAACTGTCAGGCAAACAAAGATGATTGAAATTTGGCATTTTCCCCTCATTCACCTTGCCTTCCCCCCTCCCTTTCCCAGAAACCAAACCCAAATTAAAAAAAAACAGCCATATTAACGAGATCCAAGACCCAGGCCACAAACACAACTCAAAAATCCAAACAAACAGAGACATGAAGCACCTGACGTGTTGTTGCTTCTAATTATCTAAACAAATTAACTTATGTATTCGATTTGCAATTGATTAATAAAATTCACTTATGACTGTGGTACTCAAAAATTGACCCTCTTTTGCCAAATAAAAAAACAAGTAATATCCATGTAAGCCTAACTTGCATTAGATGATTACCAGCTGTTGAAGTATCAGATGTTAAAAAGGCTTAGCATCCTGGCACATTTACAAGAACTTCATCAATATCCATTAAACTAAACGCAGTTCTTATATATATATATATTGTGAAGATTCTTAAATCAATGAGAAGCGATTAGCATGAGAAGAGTATAGTCGGCATCAACTATAAGCCAGAAAGACAATGCAGCTTTTGATGCAAATGTCTGTTAAAATACGAACCCGTCTCACCAGATCACAAACAAACACCATTCTAGCAAATCCAAAAATTATTACCCTCATACAGATCAATGTTTCCTTAAATACACAACAAACAAGAAAAACCCATTTGTCAAAACCATAAGAAAAACCTCAAATCACCGCATCACATTCCAAATCAAAACCCCAAAAATAGACACAGTGTCGTTCCAATCCAACAAATAAAAAACAAGAACCCAGGTTAATAGATAGAAAGGAAAAAAATCTAACCTTTTTGTTCGGCTTCTGTTCTTCTTGTTCTTCTGTTTCTCTTGATCAACAAATGCTTCGAAAAAAAATGGTCGTTGTTCTCCCTGGGTTCTCTTCAGTTTCGAATGAGAGAACTTCATCGTCGGGCACCATATATCACATCTGGCTGAGCAGTGATTTCCAACGGTGATATTGCTGAATAGTGATTCCAACGGTAAAAAAATGTACTATACCTCTTCTTTCGTCTCCTGCCATCTTCAGCCAAATATGGCAGCTCAAGCAACCACATCTATTTTTAGCTGCAGATATAGCTCTCCCGCTGGAGCGTCTACAGTAACAAAAACATGCTAAAAATATATTATTTAATTTATGCCTCCTCATATAGCACTCCCGCTGGAGATGCTCTTAGAGCAAGCCCAATAGCAAGAATTATTTTTAAGAGCCAAATTATAGAAATGGCTCTCTGAATAGTGTATAAATAACTCTTGAGCTGATGTGGTCTCCAATGGTAAGAGGCATTTTTAAGAGCTATTTTTTTAATCTTATTTTAAATAAAATTCAATTATTTTGTATATAGTGTAATTATACAATTAATATGAGTAAGTTATATAATTAAATAATTGTTTTTGAGAAACCCGCCAACAATAAAATTATTATTTTTAAAATAAAAAAATGAATTTAATTAGAATTAAAAGATCCAGAATATTTGAAATTTTAAATTTCACATACTTATTTTTTTACTAAATATTATTCTTAATTACCCTTTTTTTCCTAAATATTATTATTAATTACCTCCACAACAATTCTAAAAACTAAATTTACACAGTTCTTAAATCTAACTGTAAATTTAAAACATGTAATTAAGCTAATTGCTCTAAAAATTCATAATTTATCAATTTCACATAATTATTATTTTTACTAAATATTATTAATATTCACCATTTTTCAATATTACTAATTATTATTTTTACTAAATATTATTATTAACTACTTATTTTTTTCCTAAACATTTAATACCCCCCACCCCGAAACCCTACTTCATTTTGCGCCGCACCCCCATTTTCATCTCATCAGCTCTCGCCTCCTCCTCCTTCAACCACTGCCAACTCTCTCTTCTTCATCTCCTATCCTTCTGTTTCTTTAAAATCCACACCATGTCCCTTCTGTAACCTCTCTTAAAAAACCCAAGAAGATTCTCCTTTCAAAACCTCTCAAAATCCCACATTTTGCCCCCCTCCCTCGGGCTTCATATTATTTTCGATTTTTTGCAAAAAAATCCATCGCTGAAGAAGAAATCAAAGCTTCTGCTTTGATATTATTGTTCAAGTTTCTATATCATGGGTTCTTGTTCAAATAGCAATTCAGCTTCTGTGAAATTTCTATTATGGGTTCTTGGTTGTGATAAACAAACCTACCTACTCGTTGGATCTGTGGTATTTTCTGTGATTTTTCTTGTTTGAGTTTGGTATAAAATATATGTGTTCTTGCAATTTTTCAATTCATTGTATTGCTGTGTTCATGTTGGTTTTAATTGGTACAATGACAACGGTCAAAAAAATTACAACGGTCGGATTTTCTGTTTTGGCTCCCCGACTGAAACTTGTGGGAATGCCTCTCGAAAATGGAAAAGGCATTTTGCCTCTTCATTTGGCTCTCCCCGTTGGAGTGACAAATTTAATAAAAAGAACCATTTTTTTTAAAATATAGCTTTGCCTCCTCTGATGGCTAGTCCCGTTGGACTTGCCCTTACCATCACCGGTGACGCCGTAGAAGAAAGCCATTTTTTAAAGTCTTAAGCATCATAGATCTAACTAGAAATGACAATTTCACCCAACCTCGTGGATATGACTCGAGGTTATCCAAATGAATATGTATTTGTTTTGCTGTGATGAGTGATTCTATTATGGGTTAACAAAAAAAAATTGAAAATCAATTAAATTGAGAAAATTTAAAAAAAAAAGAGAGAAATCAAACTATTAAAAAAAATTAATTAAATCAATTAGAGTTTTTTTTTAAAAAAACTTTTGGTTTGATTTTGTTTTTTTCAGGCTAAAACTGGTAAATCAAACTGAAATAATTCAAATTAAAAAAATATTCGGTTCAATTTTTTAGTCTGATTTTTTTTTTTTGTGAAATGAGAGAAAGTAAAGATTTGGTTAGAGTAGCAAAAAAAACCAAAAATAATTTTTTGCTTTTTTAGTTAAAAAAACTGAATCAAACCAAAACCGGTCTATTTAAATCGGATTGATTTCGTTTTTGTATTGCTAAAAAAAAAAAAAAAAAAAAAAAAAACTTACAAAAAATATTCACTCTAAGATCTATATACAAAAAATAAATTGTGTTTTCACCCGATGTTTTTTTTCTTACTTAAATAAATAGATGCATATGCATTAGCTTTTTAACGCAAGGTGCCCAGATAGAAAATTACCGTGCCGTTTAGCAACTTAAACATGGAATGGAAAATAATGAAAATTAGGTGTAAAGAAAATAAGATCGAAGGAATGAGTGTGGAATTGAAAGTGGATGTTGAAAAACAAAAAAGGAATGGTAAGTCCCAGCTTTCGAGTTCATGAAAAGACAACGTGGGAAATGTCAAATTCGTATGGCTTGTTTTTCTTGTTGCGAGTGCATGGTTTACTTGACGAGCCCATTTTATTTCCATATCGATGTTCATACTGAGGTCGCATTTGCTTATTTTCTTGGGATAAATGGTCCAAAGATAGAGAAAACAAGATATAATAATAATAATAATAATAATAATAATAATAATAATAATAATAATATATACTAGTTAGGATTCAATTGAAAAAAATTAAAATTTATATAATATAATTCAGGATCACACAAAAATAATTAAAAGATGAGGGATTGGACTAAAAACACTATAAACAAAAAGGTATGTCGTGTAATTTAGCATGTATGAGATAGAAAATATGCAAAAAAAGTTCAATCCACCACCATTACGATTACGTCCACCAAATGTGGCCACACCATGAGGAAGGGTATATGACAGCGCATCGGATGAGACGCTAGATGAATATTTTTTATCACCGGAAAATGTCACATGCACCGCCTGAAGTGTGTGAGGCTAAATATTGTCGACGCGTGTGTCGGACGTGCACATAGTATTCGGTAAAAAAAATAATAAAAATAGTAAATTACCTAAACACCCCAACAACCAACTCTTTTATTTTGTCTTATTGGGAGCAGATAAGTATTTAGACATTTTTCAAAAAAAATATGAAATATCATAAACATCTCTACGAGCAACCTTTGGGTTTGTCTTATTAGGGGTAAAAAGGTTATTTTATTGTGCAATGGAATATGAAATTACCGTGACACCCCTTTCGGTAACTCTTGATTTTTGTTTTTTTATGAGGGTAGAATGATTATTTTACTGTGTAAAGAAATATAAAAAATCAAAAAAATCATGACCCAGACACCCAAAAACCAAACCGACCCAAAAATACTATTGAAATTGATAGAACAAATACTAGCAACAAATGATGAATCATTGAATTCTTTTAGTATATAGTATAATATATATATATATATATATATATAAATTCAATGTGGTTGTATTCATGGTTATCACATCACTAAAATCAAGTGTAGATGGCTACATGCATTGAAGGGTAGATTTCCATACTTCACCGATGGCTAAAAATGGAAAAGAGCAGCGCAGTGGCTTTTCGGTTGTGTTTGGAAATGTTGTAATTTCTGTTTTTAGCTATTTTATTAACATATGTTTTTTTTTAAAATATTAAATGAATATATTTTTAGTATTTCTATTATTTAATGCATTGATATAAAATAATAAAAAAAAATAGAAAAAAATCTAAAATATAGAAAAAACAGCATTTACCGGGTTAAGTAGCAGTTTAGCACATGGCATCCAAAGAATTTGGAGCTAAGAGTCCTGGACATCACATGGTTTCTCTAACTTCTCTTTTGTGACTGGCAGAGAAGATGGGGGGGTCTTATTATTAAAAATAATAATTATATTAACAAAAGAGCTAAAACAGCTCGGGGTCGGTACTGTAGACATAGAGACAATTCACTGTGGACTGGCCATTTCTCGGCCGTGCGTCGCGGCTGTTTGTCTGCTTTTTTTTTTTTCTTTCATGAAAAGTGTACCGACGCTTTTAGCCCCGATAATAAGACCAAATAGCGCTCGGGTTGCGTGTAAAAAGCGCTGAGGGCAAGGGTCACTCATGTAATTGCACGTGTACGGACCGGTCCGGTCCGCCACAATTTTTTTTTTTAAATATATTTAAAATGGCTAATTACAGTTCTGGGCCCGCATAAGACAAAAACCTTGCTTTCGGTCCAGGGGCTGTCCGGTAATTGACCACATTTTTTTATTTTTTTCCCGAGTATTGTCAGTGCGTGTAAATCACGCGCCTACCTGTTTCACGCCCCACGCCCTGTTCTGGTGGCGCGTGCGGCGTCATAAGGTGGACGGAGACGAGCTTCCGACGGACAGAGCGGTTCGCCTGGGAGTCTTCTTCCTCCCGCGGTGGCGCGTTTACCATAAAAATTCCCGTTGACGCGCCGGGGACCGGTTAAAGCCGCCGGCCACGTTTCTCTCTCTCTCTTGCACGTAAAAGTGCAGGAGAGTCCCCCAATTTGTTAATCTTTTTACTTCAGTCCCTTGACTTTTGATTTTTGTTTCTGTCCTGATTTTGGTTGCATAAGTTTTGATTTAGTTCGATTGGGTCCTCCGATTGCAATTGATTGGATGTCAATGTTTTAGTTCGGTCCTCCTTCTTTTAATTTTCGGATTCGGTTTAAATTATGCAATAAATACAGTACATAAGTTTCGATTTCTTCAATTGGATCCTTTGATTGAAATTGATAATATATTGAATTTTCATTTTGGCCCTTATAGTTTTAATTTTTGATTTTCATCCCTTGATAAATTGATATTTGTGTTTTATTTTCCATTATTAACATAATAATAATAATAATAATAATAATAATAATAATAATAATAATACTAATAATAATAATAATAATAATAATAATAATAATAATAATAATAATAATAATAATAATACTAATACTAATAATAATAATAATATATTCTTTTTCTTGCTTACTCTTTTGTTAATGTTTATGAGTGTGTTTTTTTTTCGGGATAATTTAATAATTTTAATTGTTTTTGCAATAATAGCAATAGTCATTTTATATATAATATTACTGGAGATAAAATACAACTCAAGAACAACAAATAAACAAATTTACCTAGGTTATCTACAATTAAAAAACAATACAAGTCACTTTTGTCTTGATTACACTGTTCATTTTAAACGGCAAACAAGTCATTATTATATGTTTTAATATTTATTGCATATTATCGCCTAAAAGTATATAAAGAGATAAAAAAATGACCTCGGATTTTTTTGATTAACAAAATTAATATCAGCATTCTTAAATAAATTTAATATAATAATATGATGAATAAATCTTATAAAAAAAAAATTTGGCTTTGAATTTTGATTTTGTGCTCTTTTGTTAAAGTTTATTTCTTAAAAAAATCAAAAAGTTGGATTTTTAATATTTAACATCTAATATTACCCGAGAAAAAATACAACTCAATAAAACAAAAAGTAAACAAATTTGCCTAGATTATCTACAAGTAAAAAATATATAAGATACTTTCCGTTTCAACTACACTGTTCTTTTTTAACGGCAAATAAGTAATTATAGCACGCAAAAAAATTATATTTATTTTTTGAAAATAAATTTCAATATTTTTATTTATAATGTGTAAGATCTAATATTATTAGGGAAAAAAGGCAACTAACCTTTTTTTTTTTACAAATTTACTTAGGTTTTCTACAATTAAAAAATATAAAAATCACTTCCCATTTCAATCACACTACATAGTATGTGAGACTAAGTATATGTGTTTAATATTTATTTAATAGTCTCGCCTAAAAATATATAGACAGAGAAAATAAATGACCTACAATTTCTTGAAAAAAAAATTAATATAAGTATTCTTAAATATATTTAATATAATAATATAATGAATAAATCTTATAAAAAAATTTTTTGTTTTTTAAATTAAAATTTATATTTTAGACTCTTTTTTTTACTTTTCAGAAACTGTGACCTTTTTTCCACATGTATTTTTTTATTTTTTAGTGTCCAGGTCAGTTGTTCTTTTTTTACCGGGTTTTTTTTTTTGTTTTTTTTTTACCAAAGTATCCGTGGCAACAAATTTCTAATAAATCATTTAACCTTCTTAGCAAATTTTCTAACAAATTTTATCAAAAGTTTTTTACCAATAGCAATATTCAATCACATTTTGGTTGAAAAAAACTATTTTTAACAGACTTTATCAATTACAATTATACTAATTAAATATTAAAATAATAAAATACAATATTTATAAAATCAATTAATTTTCTATATAGATAATAAAGTCCGGCGAAGCGGGCAAATCAGGTGGTATATATATAAATAAACTACGGATGAAAAGGGCCAAAAGGCTGCAAAATACGCATCTAGTCGAACTGGCGCGATATATATATATATTATTCATCTGTCTCTTCCGTGAGCAGAATGTCCGACCGACAAGGCTTAGGTTTTTTTTTTTTTTTTTCCTACAGTAAACGACACTTCAAAGTTCAAATTCTTAAGTTCGGTCGAATCCACCAGGTATTTGAATATATAAAAAAAAACTCAAGTCCTCCCCAGGCTGGACTAGAGTAATTTGAGAGAGAGAAAAAAAGACCAGTGGGTTTAGGCATCTAGCCCAATATGAGAGCTTATTTATAAATAAGCAAGCACAGAAAAACACCATCCTGAAGGCCTAGAGGAACAAATACGGGAGTGTAACGGGATATGGAGAAAAGCATTATAATTATTATTTTTTGAAATTATTTTTTTGTTTAGAAATATATTAAAATAATATATATATATTATTTTTAAAACTTATTTTTAATATTAGCATATTAATAATAAAAAAGAGAGAAAAAACCATTTATTTTGAAAAATCCGATTGAACCTAATTGATTTACTCTCTATTGTTTTCTTTTTCCTGCCGATAAAGGTTATTCTCGAGCCATGACCCTGATGGAGATATTACGAGGTAAAAAAATTGAGAGACACGGTGAAAGATATTTTTTTAAAGTAATTTTTAATTTTAAAAAAATTAAAATGATATTTTTATTGTTTTTGATACCAGCCTATTAAAACAAGAAAAAAAAAACTAATTTAAGTTTTTTTTTAAAATATATATGTTATTGTTTTTTTCATGTTTTCTTTATTTTTATTGCTTTCATGGTGCACTGAAGTGGTACGTGGATCTACATGGTTGAACCAAAAAAGTATAAGAGAAGCCGGCCTATCCTGCCCTGCATTGTACTATCACGTGACAATCGTTGTCAGAATCGTTTTTAATATGTGGTCTGATTTAATCCTATTGACTATTTATTTATTTTTAATAACCAATATTATTTTATTTTATAAAAAAATAATTCGAGGTTGACCGGATTATCTAGTAACCCTGTTGAAACTTATGATTCAGATCTTAGGTTGACTATCAGGTCAGTTTCGAGAAGGTATGGTGGTAAGGTCCGCTTGTATGGCCAGTGCCTACCACATTTTCTTAACCACCAAAAAATAAACTACAGCTCAGTCCCACTTTGATGCTCTGAATCGAGGTGCAGGGCCATTTTGTAAAATCATCTTTTCAAGACCCCCGTCGACCCAGACCCGTTTAGGACATGCACTTCTTAACGACGTTTAATTTTCCGTTAACACCCAGAAAGAGCAACTGACGACGACAGGTGTTAGTTAATCACGGTTCACAGTTTCCTCCTCCTCCTCGCTTCTTCTTCTAATTTATTTTTGACCTGGTGTATCTCTGCCCTTCGCATTCGCAACAAGTCCATAGACACTCAAAATCACTTTTAAAAGCCCTAATTTTTCACGTAAATATTCAAACCCTTTTCCTCTTAAAAAATCCCTCCTCCCACAAACATTGCTTCTAATCCTCGATCCCAAAATTCCAAAAACAAAATCCCACATGATTCAACAAAAGAGATTCAAAATCAAAAACCGAAAATCCCTAATTCTGATTCCAATTCGAAGGATTAATTAGGGTGCAATGGATCAGAACCACAACGAATCACATTCCTACAACAATCTAATAATGAACAAATCATCTTCATGGCTCGAAGTTCGATTATTCTACGTAAGAATAACTCCTTGCGTTATCGAAAGCGTACCAGGCCACCTAACCCTTCGCCATCTCGGTCGTTCTATCAGCACTCCACTTGAAATCAACGGCTCAAAAATCCCGCCGCTGATTCCGCCTCCTTAAACCTTCGTCGCGACCGCCTCAGCAAGGAATCGTCAGAGGTCACGTATATTAGCACGGACAGCGTGCGAGTGACCTGCGGGGTTGAATTCGAAGTATTGGATAACAAAGATATGGTTCTGTGTGGGTCGTTAGAGAGGAATGAAACGACATCCTGGGGGGATAATGGGAGTGTAGGGAGGTTGGAGAATGATGCGAAGACAGGGTGGTGTTTAGAGTGCTGCGTGGCGACTGGTGTGTTTGAAGGGAAATCGGTGTTTAAATTGGGGGTTTCGGCGCCCGTCATCGAGGTTTATATTGTTGGGTGTTGTAGAGGTGTTCCGGTGATTTTGACGAAGACCGTTTTGGTTAGTCCGAGGAAGAAAGCTTCTAGGTATGCGATACTTGATGCGATTCCAGAGGATGAGGAGCTGGACAATAGGAGGCAAAACGGTGTTATTAGCAATGGGTTGGTTAGACAACGCAAAGTTCAGGTAAATTTATGTTGTTTTCATCAATGCATCTCTCTTTGTTTGCATTTTTAATCGGAAATACAATGGTTAAAAATTACGTTCTTTTTTTTAGAGAATGTTAAGTGAGGAAATGCAGGTCTTTTGCTGCTGTATATTGGTTGTTATATTGCAGGGAGGTGCAGTTGTGAGTGTTGTGGGCTTTTGTCTGACTGCCTTTTGTAGTAGCTTAATTTGAATTGAAGTTACCCGAGTTGAGTTAATTCTGATTATGAGTTTATTAAGTTTTCTGTATTGCCGGTATTGTGAATTTTGATGTTGATTTGTATCGTTTTTAGTTGTAGTTTTGCAATGTGGTCAAGGATTGGTGCATTAGGTTTGCCAGTCCTTGTGCTGAATTGTTTCTGTGAACCTAATTGCATTACGAGTTTATTTTCTTAATCTATCAAGGGCACCCACATTTTGGATTTTGTGAGAAGTAGATGGAGACTCTTGAACTACTTGATTATTTGGTGAGAGAGAGAAGGTAGCTTGTAAGTAGCGTGATTGGCACAGGCAAGTAAATGGAGTGAAAAAACACCTACGCCATTAAGAATTTGAAAATTTTGAATAAACTCTATTTTTGTTAACTCAATATCTGTAATGTATGATGGGAGGTTAATTTAAATCTCAGAGAAGGCCGGGGAAGATTTTAAGATGATAGCATACAACAAGCATCTCCCTTGTAATTATTACCACCTGTTTAGGTCTGTCAGTCAATGATGTTGTGCGCAACTTGGGAGTTGATCATAAATGAAATGGATTGTGTGCTTTTATCTTATCAAAATAAATCATGCAAATGCATGCTGCTCAAAGGAAGGAACCATGGTCGTCAAGATATTCAACTGCAGATCAGCCGTAGAAGATTGTTGAGGTCATCTTGTTTCAAGTTTTAATCAGTACGAATCCATGATGTGAGGTTCAGTGCTAGAACAAACATGATTCAATGTATCTAGCGAGATTTTCTGGTGATGTGTTTTGGAAAGGTTATTGATGCTTCATTTTACTTGGAATAGCATGCCTTCGTCTATAACTTGTGCTATTCCATTTGTTTTATTAGTAATGGCCCCCTTGTGCAGATTACTGAAGCCGAAGGAGATGATGGCTATGATTCAGATGAGAAACTTGGAAACAGATACTACTCAGGAGACATGTATTATGGTGAGGATGGACAACTTTCATGGTTTAATGCTGGAGTGAGAGTTGGTGTTGGAATTGGCCTTGGGATGTGCCTTGGTGTTGGCATTGGTGTTGGACTGCTTATGCGCTCTTATCGAGCAACTACCTGAAATTTTAGGAAAAGTATTTCATGAACTTCCATCTAATGGCTTATCTTCTATGAACAAGAACAGTTAGAAATCTTTCAGAATTTAGAAGCGCATCTGTAATATTGCTCAGTATATGATGTCAGAGATGTGGAACAGATAAGGCAGGCCTGGTTTGTTAAGTGTGAGTTCTGGTGGATGGCGTGGAACTTGTACAGTAATTTTGTTTTGTAGCTTTAAGATCTTTCTTGACAAGGATACTAGCTTAAAGTTCTTCATCTCATCCCTCTAGTTGCTTATCGGACCGTGATACCGTGATTTATATCGGTCCACATGGATGTAATGCGAATCTGCTTGAATATTTGGAGTAACCGGGTTTTGGCGTAGGCTATGGAGGGAATGACAGCTTCAACTGTCTGATGAACCTGTAATAAATGTACACACCTGTTCACAGTGCTGCATGGGTTTTTGATGGTGCGAGTGAGCCTGTTTAAAAATGCATATATTTCCGAGTCTTGCTGTATATTGTGTAGCTCTCTCTCTCTCTCTCTCTGCTGGAACTGTAAAGTGATTTTTCTTTCCTTGCCTCCAACCTAAACCGCTGCTCTTTTTTGCATTTAATTAATTTGTTCCAAGCTGTGTGATGCCCCTCTGAAACAATGGAAGGTGTTTTTAACCACATATGGGAGTGTTTTTATTTTGGTGATCTAATTTTTGCTATCTTCTGATGAACTTGGAAGCATTGAGGCAGGTGTTTATTCCCATTTGGACTGATGGTAGTAGATCTTATGAAATGCTAGTTTTTTATGCTCTTATGTAAGACTACATGTTTGCAGTCTCCTCGAGCACTCTGATTCCTGGACATCTTTTGTGAACAAAGATTTTGTGGAAAATGACAACTGATAGCGAAGGAAAGCTTAAATCATAAACTTCGGAAGCAGTTCTTCAAGCCTAAGTGTTGTGTTTGTGTGGGTGGAAATGATGCCCTGGGAAAGAAAGAGGTGCCTGCCTAGTTTGTTTGAGGGTGTTCCTTTTGTTGTAGGGTTGCTATTCCATATCAGAAGAAACTACATCTGTTGCCCGCTCTGAGGGAGTGATTGGGATTTTCTCTCTAAATTGTTTTTGAAAAAAATTAAATTTTTTTTATTTTTTTATTTTAAATTAAAAAAATAGGATTTTTAGATTATTTTCATATGTTGATGTTAAAAATAATTTTTAAAAAATAAAAAAAACATTATTTTAATACATTTCTGAATGAAAAATACTTTAAAAAATAACCTCAATCATATTCTCAAACAGGCACTACGTTTCAGGTTCACCGGCGGTTTGGAGCTACGCTAAGTGTTTGTTTGAGAGTATGATTATGATTATTTTTTAAAGTGTTTTTTGTTTAGAAAAATATTAAAATGATGTTTCTATTTTATTTTTAAAAAAATTATTTTTGACATCAGTATGTAAAATGGTCTAAAATACCAAACAAAATTTAATTTAAAGTAAAAAATAAAAAACAAATTAATTTTTTTTAAAAGTATTTTTATAACATAATGTCACGCAAAAATTAAAGGTTAGCAAGTTTGGATTCAATTCGTGTATTGAATTGGCAGCAAACCTTTTTTTCTAGTTTTAAAAACAGGAAAAAATAAATTTGTTGAACATTAATAAGCTTTTTCATGGATAGTCTCATAACCAAAATATAAGACGTCGGTGTTGAGGTAGTGATTATTTTTATAAAGTGTTTTTTATTTGGAAATGTATTAAAATAATATATATATATATATATATATATATATATTTTATTTTTTTTGATATTAGCATATTAAAATAATTTAAAAATATATATAAAAAATAATTTGAAACAAAGAAAAA
Source organism: Salix brachista (assembly GCA_009078335.1). Taxonomy (NCBI): domain Eukaryota; kingdom Viridiplantae; phylum Streptophyta; class Magnoliopsida; order Malpighiales; family Salicaceae; genus Salix; species Salix brachista. The sequence goes on from CM018573.1 coordinate 14,364,548, forward strand.
ATGATTACAAAAAATAAAATACAAAAACAAACAAACTCATTACCAGTTTCGACTAAAAACCAAAAACTTGGAATGGAGTTCTTATCATTTTGCAAACAAATGTCATGTTTGGGAAGAAAAAAAAGAAGAAGCTCATCACAGAGCTATGCTTCACCATGCTGCACCCATGGCTGTCCACTACCCTCCTGCAACACTCAATACCCCGTACTCGGGACACTTCTCCCATGCCTTGCCATGCTGCATATAGCCTATAAATAACAGAAGAAAATACACAAACGAGGGGCTGAATACGGAGGGGAAAATAACACTGGGGAACAAGAAAAAAAAAACAGGGGAAAAAACTGAGAAAACGAGGGAGAAAATATTGCCACGAAAAACTGGAGAAAAAGTTTGAAACTGGGATTGAACACAGAGAGAGGGGACACGGGGAATTGAACAGAGGAAAATTGGACACTTAGGACAACGCCGGGAATTGTACATGACAGCCACCCTTCCATCTTCCCTAGCTCCGGCAGCACCATCATCTTCATCAGCTCCAGCCTCCCTCTCTCTTCTCTGCTATAATTCTCCTTTCTCTCTCCCCGACGGTGCCTCTCTCTCTCGTCTCCCTCGACAGTGTGCAGACCACAACTCCACGCCACCAGCTCCTCCCCTACGCCAGAAGCATCACCGGCAGCAGCTCCAGCTTTCTTCTCCACCTTCGGCGAGCAGCAACAGCAACAGGGACGAGGAGCAGCGAACGGCAGCCACAGACTAGCCACTTCCGATGCTCCTACCGGCCACCACGGGCCACCATTTTCGACGCCACCATGATAGGAGGAACCACCTCAACGTCCTCTACCCGACAATAATGGCAGGTAAGCCTTTCAACCACCATTTCACTGTTCACGTAACACACGTTAACAGCGGGAGAGTGAATTAATTCACTCTATCCCGATTTCCTCTTTTTTTTCTTTGTTTTTTTAATTTGTGGGCTGGGCTGCAGTGGCGGGCCTTTGGCCCCCCTTGGCCGGCCCATTTGGTTGTGCCAGACCCGGTCCACAATTTTTTTAAATTTGTTTTTTATAAAAATACAAAAAAAATTACATTTAAAAAAAAAATAAAAAAGGTGTGTGTTTTCGTGCATACGACCGAATTCCATGATTTTTCAAGCATACTTTTCATAAAAAAATATATGTTGCATCTTTCACATATTTTGAACAAAAATTGGAAATCGTAACTAGTTTATGATTATCCGTTGGAATTTAGCCAAATATCAAAAAAATTAAAAATTATTTTTTGTTTCAGCTATCTCGGTGTAAAATTACATTATAAAGTACACCTGCAGATACTCAAAAATGTTTTCTTTTATTGCGGTGTAAAATTATATTGTAAAGTACACCTGCGGATAAAAAGATTTTTTTTTACTACGGTGTAAAATTACATTGTAAAGTAAATCCGTAGATATATAAAAAAAAGAGTTTTAACTGTGGTGTAAAATTACATTGTAACGTATACCCGCAGACAAAAAAAATGTTTTTATTTTTGAAAATGCAGTGAAAAAACTATCAAACAACAATGCAAATTATCTTAGGTAGGGTACACTGGGGGTGATGTATTTTTCCCTTGCACAACAGGTCCCCTTACCCAAGACTCTCGCAGACCAATAGGTTCTTAGTAACCATAATACTAGGTGACGACTTCTTATAATTATAATCATAGTTTTTACGACTATAAAACAACCTTCCATTTCATCGTGCACCGTTGTCTCCCCAAATCCAAGAGGATGGCGGGGCGCGAGGCGCGGAAAAATCGCTGTCGTGACACCCCAGACATGAAACTTCCTTTTTGTCTTTTTCAAAGGGCATGTAAGTAATTATACAGTGCAAAATATGTGAAAAATCCAAAATACCCTTCGCTAGCTTTTTTCTTTTTGTCAGCTCACAGGGATAAATAGGTGGTTTCACTATGCAATAAAAAGTGAAGACCAGAATACTTCCGGTACCAAGATCATTTTTTTGGTGATTCTAAGGGTAAAACAATAATTTTATCGTTGAAATCAATAATAAACAATATATAGTGAAACCTCAACATGTTTTATATATCTACTAGCTATATTGCCCGCGCGTTGCCGCGGACATTTTTGTGTATATAATTTGATATAATTAAATATACAACGATAAATTTATATGATATAACTAAATAAAAGTTATAGATTAGAAGATAAAATGTAAAAAACAATTAAGTACAGTTTATTGCGCAAGCATAGATTACATCTTTTACAATGTAGATATTACGTTATTAAAAATCACAAAAGAGCGTGAACTAACATTTTCAAAACCAGAGCAAAATATTTTAATAAGGAAGAAAAATTAATAACAAAATCATTATTGTGCAAATAATTAAATTATTATTATTATTATTATTATTATTTTTATGATTATTATTATTAATAATATTAATATATTAGAATTATAATTATTATTATTGTTGTTGTTGTTATTATTATTATTATTATGTTAATAATGAAAGAAACAAAAATAAATGAAAGATTAAAAATATCTCAGAAACTTGATCAAAAGAAAAAAAAAATATCATTGTTATTGCTGGAAAAAAAAACAAATTATTATCAAATTATCGGGAGGAAAAAAAAAACAAATGAGTAAGAGAGAAAAATATTATTATTATTATTATTAGGATTATCATTATTATAATAATAATAATTATTATTATTATTATTATTATTATTCTGTTAAATACACTTATATATATATGGACAAAAGTTACACTGAGGACAAAAACTAAAAGCATAGATGCATAAATACCAATAAAAAATAAAGATTAAAAAAAGAACATATGAATTAATATCAAATAGAAAATTAAAAGAATAAGGACCAAAATAAAAAATGACATATATAAAATTAATTCTAATTGAAGGATAAAATTGAAGACAAAAAATATTTGGAGGACGAAAAATAAATAATGAAAACTGCTGCCATTTAAGAAAAAATCAGAAGAAGAGGGACTGAAATCAAACTTTGTATATATTACTAATTTCAATTGGAGGACCAAATTACAGAAATCAAAATATCCGGACCGGAATAATTTAAGGAATAAGAAGCAAATAAAAAATCAAGACTATAAGGACTGAAATAAATACTTCTTATATCATCAATTTTAATTGAAGGGCACAATTGAAAACAATAAAACTTTAATTTGAATAAATCAGTAATGAAAACGAAATCAAAACCGCAGGGACCAAATTAAACTTTACACAAATATCAGGGACCGGAGCTGACGTTGGGGGCGGCAAGAGAGAGAAACGCGATGTCCGTGAGAAAATCGGCTGCCGCGGCCTAACCGGACATATATGACGCGAACGCGCCGCGACGGAGGAGAGACGACCTTCAGGCGCATCTTCTGGCGCGGCGGAAGAAAATTTTGGACGCCGGGAAGAAGGCGCACGCGCCGCCTCAAAGGCGCGTAAGCGGGGAACCCCGCTGGCGCGGGAAGGCGACGCGCCAGCCGCCCACGCGGAAATATAATAAAATAATGGGGTAATTATGAAGACGCCCCTGTCCCCACCACTAATTACGGAAATACCTGCGTGGAAAGGACAACGTTGTCCCCGAATACTGTTCGCCAATTTGTCTTTTTCTGGGCCCTTTTGCGTCTATGCACTGTGCAGGCAAAGCTGAAAAAGATCAACATTCTTTATTATAATAATAGTAAATCAAAGTCTTAACTTCTTAAATTTTCATCATCATCACTGTTAAAACAATAAACATTATTTAACAAATCTCAGAGAAAAACCAAAAAAATTTAATAAAAAAGCACGTAAGAACAAAAACCTAAAATTATTATTATTATTATTCTTAATATTCATATTATTATTGTTTTAATAACGGGAAGAAAACAAAATTAAATCAAAGGCTTAAAAAAAACCTAAAAACATTAACGAAAGAGCAAATGAAAAAATAAAATAAATGAAAAAAACAATAAAAATTATTGACTGGAAAAAAAATTATTTGACCTGAAAATTTATAAAAAAATATTACACTACTTTGCGGTCTGAGTAAAAAAATTGTATAATTGTTAAAAGAATAAAAAATATCAAATTATCCCGAGAGAAAAAAAAACCTAAAAAACATTAACAAAAGAGTTATTAAGAGAAAAACATTAAATTATTATTATTATTATTATTATTATGAAAAAAAATAAAAGACTAAAAAAATCATAAAAACTTTAACAAAAGATCAAACAAAAAAATAAAATAAAAATTATCAGGTAAAAAAAGTCATATGACGTAAAAATAAAAAATAAAAAAGGAAAAAAAAACTAAAAAAAATACAAATATCAATTTCCAAATGATCATAGATATAAAATAAAATTTAAGAACTATTTTTTTTGAAAAAAATATACCATCCCAACAAATAAGAAAATAAAAAAAAATTAAAAATCAAAGCTAAGCACACTTATATATATATATATATATATATATGGACAAAAGTAAGGATTATTCTTGAAATTAAAAGAAATAAAGGGATTCAAATAAAAAATTAAAAGTAATAGGGCTGAAATGAACATTAAATATAGAGGGATTAAAATCCAAAATTAAAAATATAAGGACCGAAATGAAAACATCGAAGTCTTAAAATCTAAGAATATTATTACTATTACAACTAAAACAATAAAAAATATTAAATTATTACGATGAAAAAAATAAAAAACATAAAAAAAAGGAAGCAAGAAAAAAAACTAATATTATTATTCTTATTGAGTTAATAATTGGAAAAAATTCAATCAAAGAAAAAAAATGTCAATAAATTGTTTTTTTTAAAAAAAAACATAAGTGAAAAAAACAATTAAGGTCAAAATAAAAAAAAACGTCAAAATAAATAAACAAATAAAAACACAATCAAAATAAATAAAAATGAAAAAAAAAAACATAAGTGAAAAAAAAAAAAAGCAAACAAAAGTGAAAAAACATGCACTGGCAGGGGTCGAACCCCTGCCCCTCTTAAGACACAGGCTTGTCTTTGCCAGTGAGCTACATGCCTTTCATTGTCTTTGTCTATGAAAGAATATATAAATAGTATATGTACTGTTCAAAAACGAAAAAAAAAAAAAAACACTATTGAAATCCACAGTGTTTTCACTCACAAGCTACAGTGTTTCCCTGAGCTCTTTTAGTATATTGTACTAGTCAATTGCCCCGCGCGCTGCCGCGGGCATTTTTGTGTATATAATTTAATATAATTAAATTTACAACGATAAATTTAGATGATATAAGTAAATAAAAATTATAAATTAGGAGATAAAATGTATAAAATTTTAAGCAGAGTTTGTTATGCAAGCATAGATTACAAAAGAGCGCGAGCTAATATTAAAAAAAAGAGCAAAAAAATTTACGAAGAAAAAAAATTTAATCACAAAAATCATTATTGTGCAGATAGTAAAATTATAAAAATCATTTAATACAAAGAGCAAATAAAAATAAAATAAAAAATTAAAGGGGAAAAGGAAGCAATATTAATTTTAAATACTATAACAATAGCAACATCGGAGTCTTAACATCTAAAATTATTATTGCCGTTAGTATCAAAATAATAAAAATTATCAACTTATATGAAGGGAAAAAACAAAAAAAGCATTAACAAAATAGCAAGCAAGAAAAAAACATTACAATATAATAATTATTATTGTTATTATTATTATTATTATAATCGATATTATTATCATTATTATCATGAAAGAATAAATATATGAATGAAAGATTAAAAAAATTGTAAGAAAAAAAACAAAAAAATAGAATAAAAAAAAATTATTATTGCTATCACTGCCAAAACAATCAAAACTATCAAATTATCTCGAGGGGAAAAAAACCCTCAAAAACATTAAGAAAAGAGTAAGCAAGTAAAAGAATTAAAATATTATTATTATTAGTAGTAGTATTATTATTATTGATATTATTATCATGAAAGAATAAATAAATGAATGCAAGATGAAAAAAATTGTAAGTTTATTAAACATTAAAATAACTTATATGAGATTTATTAATCATATTATTATATTAAATATATGTAAGAATATTGATATGAATTTTTGTCTTTAAAAAAATCCTAGGTTATTTTTCCTCATTCTCTATATATTTTTAGGCGATAATATTCAATAAATATTTGAACATATAATTAATTTTACATACTTTAATTTGAGATAAATATAAAAATATATAATTAATTTGATATACTTTCAATAATATCTTTAATTTCAAAGACAAAATTGAAGTAAATCAAAACATTGAAATTAAATAATTTGAAACAAAATTGAAAATTAAAAGAACTGGGACTGAAGTGAAACTGAAATCCATAATTAACTTGCATAGAAGGATATAATTGAAAGAAATCAAACTTTTGATACTTAAAATATTAAGGATTTAAAATAAATTTGCATGGAAGGATGAAATTGAAATTAATGAAAACTTTGATACCAAAAATATTTAGAAATCCGGCTCATCGCGAAAAATTAAAAGTATGAGGACCGAATTGGAACTTCAATACATAATCAATTTCAATTGAAGGACGAAATTGAAAGAAATCAAAATCTATTTAATTGAAATAAGGGCCAGAACATCAAATTATAACGTTTAGGGACTGAAATGAATTTTGACAAAAAACAGCTTAGCTGACGTCAGCTGGCGCAGGCAGGAGAGAGAAAGTGGGGGGGGAAATTCAATGGACTATTGACACGTATACGGACATCATAACGTCACACACGCCGCACCATGTGGAAGAGAACATGCGTGAAAATCATTCTAGACGCCGGTTGAGTGTTTTTGGACGCCGGAGAAGGCCGCACGCGCCGTCCGAAACACGCGTGAGCGTGGATACGGACGGCGCGTCCGTCGACGCACTCTGAGCTGTCGGGCGAAAAAAAAATAAAAAAATGGCGAATTACCGGAAGGCCCCTCACCCCCAGACACGTTTTTTGTCCTTTTCGAGGGACAGAAGAGTCAATACACTGTTCAAGTAAAGATTAAAAAAATAAAAAAACCGGCCGGGTGAACCCGGCCGGTCTGGACCGAAACGATCAATGACCGTTAGGTCCCTGAAAATGACGGCGTTTTTTGTCTTTTTCGGGGTTTTTTTTCGCCAATACACTGTTCACAGAAGCAAAAAAAAAAAAAAGAGGATGTACACCCGCGATTCACCGTGACAAATTGCCAGTGAATAGTGGCAATGAGTCACGGTGCACAGTGAATCACTGTGGAAAAGGGCGTGCTTTAGCTTTTTTTTTAATAATTGCATTTTAAAAACAATTTAATTTTTTTAATGTTTTTATAATTTTGTAAAAATATAAAAATATTATTATAATATATTGTTAAAATAAAAAACATTATAAAAAATAATTTAATAATATTATCATGCTGGGACCAGCAAGGAACACTTCACCCTCTCCAATGACATCGGAAGCAAAAACAAACCAGCTGATAAAACGACACACCACCAGCTTCTCTCTTCGAAGTTTCATTTCACAAAATGAAATAAAAAAAGAGGTGCTCTCTTCCCCTCCCTCCTCCTCCATTAAACCCCAAGAAATGCCCCAAATTCCTCACTTTAAACCCTAACTAGAACAAAAACTGTAAATGAGCGCCATGAATAACAGATCTTTAACGACATTGCCACACCACCACCGTAACACTAACCCTCCTCCTCCACCACAAAATCCTCCTCTAGTCGTCACTCTCAACTGCATCGAAGATTGTGCCTTCGAACAAGACTCCTTATCTGGCGTCGCTTTAATCGAACACGTTCCTCTCAGCTGCCTCTCCGATGGAAAAATTGAATCAGCAGCTGCTGTCCTCCTCCACTCCCTTGCTTACCTCCCACGCGCAGCCCAACGCCGCCTACGTCCTTACCAGCTTATCCTATGCCTGGGATCGACTGACCGAGCTGTCGACTCGGCTCTTGCTGCCGATTTAGGTCTCCGGCTTGTCCACGTTGACACTTCTCGAGCCGAGGAGATCGCGGACACTGTTATGGCTTTGTTTCTGGGCTTGCTTCGCCGGACGCACTTGTTATCAAGACATACGTTGTCAGCTTCGGGTTGGCTTGGCTCGGTACAGCCTCTTTGTAGAGGAATGAGGAGGTGTAGAGGTCTGGTATTGGGCATTGTTGGTAAATCTGCATCGGCTAGGTCGTTGGCTACTAGAAGCTTGGCTTTCAAAATGAGTGTGCTTTATTTTGATGTGCACGAGGTATTTATTTGTGTATTTTGAAAAAAAAAAAAGTTATTCAAGCTGTTTAGTTAAGTGTTGATTTTGGTGCCAAAGATGTTATCTTTAGATTGTTTTTGTTGCTTGTGAATTAAATTGGAGAAAATTTTGTTTTTTTCAATTGATGTTTAATGTTTGAGCGACCAAATCTTTTTATGTTTTGTTGATGTAATTGATTTATGGGCGAATGAGAAATGAAGTTCACTTTGATGCCTTTTGAGGTTTATGTGGAAACAATACATTTTGTTTCTGTAATTATTTCCAAATTAGTGGTTTGTGGGGGGTGGTGTTTTTTTTATCTCTGTAATGGAAAAAATAAAATGAAATAAAAATCTTGATAAAATATAAATGATGTTATATTTGATAAGCTTGGCACTTTCTTATAATGGCATTTGGAAGATGCAATTCAGGTAGGATTGAGAAGCATTCTGTTAGTAGTTGTTGAGTTGTGGGATTTGACGTTCTTTGAATTGTAGCTACTCTCTAATTTAATGCATTGTGTAGCTGTTGTGCACTTTTCTGCTTTCAATTTCTGGTGCACAGTTTATTGTTCTTTCAATTTGGACTTGCTCTTCGTTCACTTTTTTGCCCAAATCGAATTATGTAGGGGGCAGGAGTATTAAGCAGGTCTTCTATTGCATTTCCCTCAGCAGCTCGAAGAATGGATACTCTCAATGATTTGCTAGCTGCTAGTGATCTTATTTCACTTCACTGTGCTTTAACTAATGAAACTGTTCAGATTATTAGTGCAGAGTGTTTGCAGCATATAAAGCCAGGTACATAACTCTTTACTCAATTTGAAAAGTTTGCAATAATTTATTTCCTGTTGGTATTTATGTTGAAGGAACCTCTCTTGCTTCCTTGTAGGGGCATTTCTTGTGAATACAGGCAGCAGTCAGCTGCTGGATGATTGTGCTTTAAAGCAATTGTTGATTGATGGAACCTTGGCTGGTTGTGCCCTGGATGGTGCAGAAGGACCACAGTGGATGGAAGCATGGGTATGTATGATTTATGATTTGGATCACATTCTTATTTTTAGGGTATCTATAAGCAGTTTGAAGGAAGTGTGTTATTTCTTGGTATCTATAACATTTCGTGGCAAATTTGAAATGTCAGCTACTTTATAATTAATTAATAATATGCTCTACCCCCTCCTAAACAACTAAATTAGTTCGTTTGGGTTGGGTAGGTTGACGAACACCTCTAGTTCTGTCTGTCTAGGATCAGTATAGTGGTAACCAAATTGCTAAGAGATATCCACTCTCTCCAGTTCAATTACTTGATTATGGATTGGAATGAAACTAAATTCGTTTTCCAAGATTTAGAGGATAGAGTCTCTTAGGTAGCATTTGGTTATTGTCTCGAGAGAGTAGAGATGAAGACAATCAGGATAGAAACCTGTTTGGTAGCACACAGTGGTAAAAACTCATTTTTGAGTTTGTATCCTGGACAAAATCCAGGCCAATTTATGTACCTCTAAAAAATAATACAAATGGGACATGTCTCAGACATATGAATAATAATGTTTTTCCAAAAATGTCCTTGAAAACATTTGAAATTCTCAATTCTATCTCCAACCTAAGATCCAAACCATTAATTTTATAATAATCAATTTCTACCATTGAATTTGAAAAATAAAAAAGAAAAGAAAAAATAATAAAATGAGAAAAACATTAAGAAGAGAGAATAAGGAATAGAGAGCGAAGGTTTTTGCCAGATGGATCTGACCACAAAACCAGTTAATACTACTTTCAAATGAAAATGCTCGTCATAAGGAATTCATAGACACAAATTATACAATTTTGTCACAAGGTTTGAGAGAGATTGAGATATGAAGTTTTATTTCTAAATATTTTAAAAATGAATTTTTGTATTGATTTGCTGTTTTTTTTCAAAGATTATATTTGTCTTTAGAAGGTTTAGAGGGGTGTTGCATGTTTTTTTCCCTGTAAAAAAAGTCAGTAATTTTTTTCATGGTTGCCAGATTCCAATAGTCTCCCAAGAAACATGCAAGACTTGCTAAAGAAGATGAAGACAGACAACACGTCATTTTCCTTCGAACTTGCATGTTTGGGTCGTTTCACATTGAGGCTGGATTCTTTTTTCTTATACCCATTCCATTTTTTTATATATGTATTTGTACTGTTAAATTTTTCTTTATCATTCTATCAAATTAAAATTGAAGAAAACCAACGAACTAAAGTAGATTATAAATTCTTAATTTATATTTTTAAAAAAGAAAAAATAAATAGCCAAAGTAAATTAAAATTATTAGACATTTACTAGATAAATAATACTTTTTTCTAGAATTATATAAATAGTATTTTTTTTAGTAAATGAATAATTTTTTTTGAGATTTAAATAAAAATATTATTCTTGAGAAATTATTGAATACTACATGAGCAATAATGAAAAATAAGTAAATTTGTCAAGTGTTTTAGATGATTCATATAAAATCAAAATAATAAAAGGGTAAAAGAGTTTTTCTACATTTTGTATTGTTTTTTAATATCATCAACCACAAGACACTTTATCTTGTATGTTACCAAAATAACCCCAACTTTATCCCCTCTTCCATCCCAACTCTTTTGTATTGTTCTCTCTCGTCCCTTCTGTCTTTGAACAAAAACTAATGCTACCTTATTTGTACACCTCCTACCTAGATTGCTTAGGTCTCAGAGCATTGAACATGCTCTTTGATTTTGGTAATGTTTGGAGAGATGTGATCTAAGATTTTATGTGGATGCTGTATGATATTTAACTCAGAATACAGTATCTCCTAGTCTGAGTGATCCATCCCATAAACTATTGCTTCAGGTAAAAGAGATGCCCAATGTATTGATACTTCCACGCAGTGCAGATTACAGTGAAGAAGTGTGGATGGAGATTAGGGACAAGGCCATCTCTATACTGCAGTCATTCTTCTTTGATGGGATTGTACCAAAAAATGCGATTTCTGACGAGGAAGAGGAAGAAAGTGAAATAGGTGAGGAGAGTGATCATTTTCACAGACAAGACAAAGAAAGTATCCCACAGGATTCTGCTGTTGAGCAATTGACAGATGATGTTCAGGCAACTCCAGAAAACTATCACAAAAAAGTCATTAGTCAATCAATAGAATCTACCAGCAAAGCTCAGGGTTCTGGCATGTCTCAAAGTATGGCCACAAGAGCTGAAGGGAGACGGAGCCGATTAGGCAAGAAGGCAAAAAAAAGACATGGCCATCAAAAATCCCAACAGAAATCAAATGATACTTCTCAATTAGAGAAAGAAATTACTTCACTTCAAGAAGATGATACTGCTATGAGTGGCACTGATCAAGTCTTAAGTTCTGGTTCTCGGTTTGCTTCTCCTGAAAACTCAAGGAGTAGGAAAACACCGATAGAAATAATGCAAGATCCACCTTCTGGCCAGCTTTCAAGATCAGGCAAAAAGCTCAGTGGAAAATCTGACAAGCTTCTCAAAGATGGGCACATTATAGCTTTATATGCAAGAGATCACTCTGCACTCCATGTCTCCAGGCAAAGAGTTAAAGGAGGTGGCTGGTTCCTGGATGCTATGCCAAATGTGACGAAAAGAGACCCTGCAACACAGTTCCTTGTTGTTTTCAGAAGCAAGGTTTGTTTGGCAGAAATTTCTCATTGCTTTTCTGTTGAACTTATGCTCCAACCTATTCATCATATTGGAGTCGCTAGCGTGATTGGGAACGGGTTAACTATTGAGTTAGCTGATGTGTTTTTATGGATATATTTTCTGCAGGACACAATTGGGTTGCGCTCTTTTGCTGCTGGTGGAAAGTTACTGCAGGTACTTTATATCTTGTAAGATTGATTAGTTAGAGAATGCTGCTGTACTTTATGTTTAAAAGTTACTGTTGATGGAGCTAATATCTGCTCGAAGTTCTCATCCTGGCAAGTTGTTATCATTATATGGTCATGCTTCTTTTAACTAGCATTTCTTTTAACTAGCATTGGTCCTTTTCTTTGGCTGATAGGGTCTTCTTTATACATGTTCTCATAAAATGCAACTGGGGCATGTTTATAAACTTTGTATCTGTTGTGGTACATAAATATCTTTATTTTTAATGTATTGCTGCTTTATGGTGGTTTATTCTAGGTAAGTGGACTTTTGCTCAGTAAAATCAGATTTTGGATTTGACTATTTTGTGGGTTGCATTTTTTCAAAGAAGATACATGTTATTTATTGTTTAATCAGGCATTGTATTTGTTCTCTGATCTTTGTTTTTAAAGAACAATAAAAATTGCATTAAGAGCATATCCATCTTTGATCTATGTCCTGCTGTTTATTTTCCAGCATGATTGAATAAATACGTAACTTGCAAATATTCAAGTATCTTTAATTATTTGGTTGCTTGGGGTTAAGGTTGAGTTCTATCTTGAAAATTGTAGATTAACAGAAGAATGGAATTTGTCTTCGCCAGTCACAGTTTTGATGTTTGGGAGAGTTGGATGCTGGAGGGTTCTTTGGAGGAATGCAGGCTGGTTAACTGTAGAAATCCCCTGGTACGCTCTCCCTCCCTGTGCATTAAGCTGCAAGATAATTTTCCTCCAATTGTCTTCTAGTCTGCAGGATAATTAATAAACAGAGATTTATAATGGTTAATTATGTCGAAATTTGATTAATCTGTCATGACTAACCTGCCACCCCCTTCACCCTGCACATGCACAGAGAATAAAATTCCTGCACCTGTCCTTTCTTTCCCTCTGAATCGACTCAATTTGCATAAAAAATACAGGCTGTTTTGGATGTACGCGTTGAGATTCTGGCAGCTGTGGGAGAAGATGGTGTTAGTCGTTGGCTAGATTAAATTTTGTAATCAAGAGCTGAGAAACCCATCCTTTTTTCCTGCCCATCATGTTATTCTTCTGAGGTTCTTGTTTCCTCGAAACAATTTGTAAAGCATTCTTTTCCTTTGTTTTGTAAGTCATGAGCTATAGATGCAAGCACCCCTTGCCTGTGTGATGTTTGGCATTCCGCTGAAATGAATGCACTTAAAAGATATTTTTTTGTTTTTAAAAAATTATTTTTAATATCAGTATATTAAAATAATTTAAAAATATTAAATTTTTTAATATAAAATGTAAAATAAAAATTTATTTTTTTTCTAAAACATTTTTAAAATGTAGTTTCAAACACTAAGTGTATACTAAGGCCTTGTTTGTTTAAGGAAACTGAATTTCAGGAATTTAGTTTTTTTATTTTCCAATGTTTGGCAATCATCCGGAAAATTAGTCAAAATAAAGTTAAAGAATTAACTTTCCGGTCAACAATCTTAGACTTTCAGAAAATGTTTTTCTTTCCTTATCAAAGTTAAAGCTGCCTCGTAGTTCGTTCTTATTTGGAGTCGTATCCTTCACTGCCCACTGAAGGAAGAGAGAAAAAAAAAGATCAGCAGTGGGCCAGAACTGTATTCTTTGATCTTTTCATGGCATCCACAAAATTTCTCTACGGTTCTCAACTTTATTCTTTAGAGAGATGCTATACTTCTTTAATGGTTTTGAGCAAGCAAAAGTAATTTGTATGGATATAAATAGAAAATCAGATATATATTAAAAAACCGGTTTGTATTGCACTAAAATTTGTTATTTAATATATTTTATTTAATACTAATGTCAGGTTATATAATTTAAAAAAATAGATAAAAAAATTAAAAATAATATTGAGTCACAAAAGTTTTCTAAATCGTAAGTTCAGCATATTAGATTTGAAATGTTATATACAAAGATATTGCAAAACTTAATTCTTAGTAAATACAACATTGAATAAACTTGAATTATTATTCTTATTGTTATTATTATGATTGAAAGTAAAACAAAAGGAAATATCAACAACATAGGGAAAAAAATGATTCAAAGGACAGAAATGAAAAAAATTAAAAGAAAAAAGAAAATCAGTATTATTATTATTATTATTAATATAAATATTATCAGACTATCGAACACATTCATTACTATTTAATTAAAACACTTTTGATTATTTAATTTTTTATATTCATTTTATAATGGATAAGTTGTTGAAAATAATAATAAAAATTATTGTTAAAATATCATTTCTTAAGAATATATTAGGCTAATTATATATTTTGATATTTGTTTAATATTAACACATTAAAATATATAAAAAATGAACTAAGATTTTTTTTAATCTCAAATTAATTTAATCTCAATGCTCTGAAATACTTTTAATATAATAATATCAAGAATAAATCTTAAAAAATAAAAAATATTTTAATTTCTTTTTAAATAAAAATCAATTTAAACTAAAATTATTTTCCATTTCACTAAAGTTATTTAAACTAAAGTTATTTGACAAGTATGTTTACTTGTTTAATTTGGTCTAGCATATTTATGTTTGTAATTTGAACTAATATGTATGTATATGACATCGAAACGTAATATTTATTAATAAATTATTTTTCAGTTTATTTTCCATAACACAAACAAACACTGGAAAGTGTTTTCCATAACACTGCCAAACATCGGAATTCACTTTCCAGTAATTCATTTTCCCCGGAATTCACTTTCCAAAAGGAAACCACTTTCCTGCAAACAAACGGAGCCTAAGAGGACATTTAAGAGTGTGGTTGTGGTTGTTTTTTAAAATATTTATTTAGAAATGTATTAGAATAATATTTTTATTTTTTAAAAATTATTTTTGATATAAACATATCAAAATAATTCAAAAATATCAAAAATAATTTGATCTCAAGACTGCATTCAGAGGGTGTTTAAGAGTATGATTATAATTGTTTTTTAAAGTGTTTTTTTAGAAATGTATTAAAATAATATTTTTATTTTTTAAAAATTATTTTTGATATAAATATATTAAAATAATTTAAAAATATCAAAAATAATTTGATCTCAAGACTGCACTCAGAGGGTGTTTAAGAGTATGGTTTTAATTGTTTTTTAAAGTGTTTTTTTAGAAATATATTAAAATAATATTTTTTTATTTTTTTAAAATTATTTTTGAAATGAACATGTTATGAAAATAATGAAAACAATTCACTTAGAAAGAAAAACAAAACCAATTTTTAAAAAAAAAGCAATTTTAGAGTAAGTCCAAAAAAAACACCTGTTAAAACTAGTGTTAGCTAAACGAAATGGCAAAATATTTGAAACGAACAAGCTGATGACCGCAAGCTCCGGGTGTGTCTCGACCGAACTAGAACTTTCAATTCAACCTTTTCCTGTGTCTCTGGGAAGGGTGCAATGGTTACGTTGACGTGAAGATTCTCGGATTACATTTTAGGTTCCAATTAGTTAATTACCTGGACTACCTTACGGATCGAACAGATATTTTTTATAATTATTGAAATTAAAATAATTAATAGATTTTCTTAGTTCAAAAATAAAATATA
This sequence comes from Salix brachista, assembly GCA_009078335.1. Taxonomy (NCBI): domain Eukaryota; kingdom Viridiplantae; phylum Streptophyta; class Magnoliopsida; order Malpighiales; family Salicaceae; genus Salix; species Salix brachista. Next base: position 14,380,183 of record CM018573.1, read on the forward strand.
ATATTGATACATGCAATGTTTGATATAATAAAACACATCAACACACCCTATTATAACAACATCATTGAAGGCTTAACATCTAAAAATATCATTACTATTATTGTTAAAACAATACAAAATATTAAATTATTTCGAGTAGAAAAAAACTTGAAAACATTAATAAAAGAAGAAGCAAGAAAAAAACTAAAATTATTATTATTATTATTGCGTGAATAATAGGAAAATAAATTCAATAAAAAAATCACAAAAACTTTAACAAAAGAGCAAAGAAAAAAAATTACTTGCCAAAAAAAATCATTTGATGTGAAAAAAAAGCAAATAAAAAAACCAAAAGAAATATCAATTTTCAAATGATCATAAACACAAACTAAAATTTAAAAGCAAAATTTTTGAAAAAAATGTTATCTCAACAAAAGAGAAAATAATAAAATTTAAAAACCAAAACTAAAGGCACACATATATAAACATGGACAAAAATAGAAACTATTTAAGAACTATAAAAAATTAAAGGAATTAAAATAAAAATTAAGGTATAAGGGACGAAATGAAAATCAAATATATTATCAATTTCAATTAAATGAAAAAATTGAAAAAATCAAATAAAGTATAACATTCATACATGCAAGGTTTGATATAATGAAACAAATCAACACGTCCTATTATAACAACAGAAACATCGAAGCCTTGACATCTAAAGATATTATTATTATTACTGCTAAAACAATAAAAATTATTAAATTATCCAGAGGAAAAAATTCAAAACATTAACAAAAGAGTAAGCAAGAAAAAAAATAAAATTATTATTATTGCATTAATAATGGGGGAATAAATCAATAAAAAAACTAATAACTTTAACAAAAGAGCAAACAAAAAATGAAAAATAAATAAATTATTAGCTAAAAAAATTATTTGATGTGAAAATAAATAAAAAAACAACCAAAGAATGAACAAGGGAAAAAAATATATAAGTGGAAAACATAAAAAAATATAAGCAGGAAAGAAAATCATCCAGAGAAACACAAAAATGAAAAAAAAAAGCATATGGGAAAAAAAACATGTACGTGGGGAAGAGAAAGAACTATGTAACATCGAACCATGACTTCCTAGTTAGTAAACAAGCACTTTATCTAGTGAGCTATAATCTCTTCTTCATATTTTACTGTACAAATATAATAAAATATTAGTACACCAGCAAACCAAACTGAACGAATCAAACCAAACTGAACTGACCTGAAAACTGAACAATATTATTGTAATCCATAGTAATTTGTCTCACAATGAACAGTAACTAAACCAGAATCTCTTTTATTATATAGTATAATGATTTGTCTCACAATAAAAAATAACTAAATCATGATTATTTTTAGTATATAGTATAATTTTCTGCAATGGTGCAAATCTTTGTGTGTGAAGGGAATTTGTATAGAAAATTATAATTAATGTATTATTTTCGGTTCCATAACGTTTGGAAATAAATTAAAAACCCAAAGGGGGAAAATCAAATACAATTTAGTAAAAGAAAAAAGAAGATAAGAAACGATCATGTAAGGAATCTCAGAATTTTCAAACTGCAGAGCATAGTAAAGGTGCGAGTTTAATTTGATAAAACGAGCCAATTGTTCTATCCTTCGCCACAATCAGAATTATATATTTTAAAACAAAAAAATCTTAAGTGTGATAATTTTTTTTCATAATGTAATGAATCTAGTAAAAATAATAAATTTTGCTCTAATTTTGTATAAATCACGAGTTTCTAATAAAATATATAAATTTTAAATTAATATAAATTTATTTATTTAATAAACTTAAAAGAAAATGGAATGATATGTCTTTTAAGAAGTTATTACTAAGCAATACAGTTTTATAAATAATAAGATAAAAAATTAAAGATAATATTGATGCACAATTTTTTTTCAAACTATTAATCAAGGATTTTAGATTTCAAATATTATATATAAAGAAGTTTCAAAACTTTATTCTTAATAAATATAATATTTTTATTAATAAGGAGGTGCTTGACACTGTATTTCAAAAATATAAAAAAATATCTTTTATTTTTTATTTTAAATTAAAAAAACTAGTGATTTATATTATTTTATATCAAAAATAAATTTTATAAAAAAAACATAATTTTAAAATAGTTTATAAAAAATATATTTAAAAACAATACCATCCAAAACAATACAAAGACCAACTTTTGACTTGTGGCGGTTACCGAAAAGTGACTTCGGCACTTTAAAATTATTTTTTATTTCAAAAAAACACACCTGTTACGCTAATTGCCTGCCACTTGCCGAATCCACAGATACCCTAACTCTCAGTTCTAGACAGCTCAACACTGCCACGTGTAAGAAAAATCTCCGAACCCTGTTACCTATCTCTCCCTCCGACCCTCCCTCTCCCTCTCTCTCTCTCTCTCTATATATATATATATATATAAAATAAAAAACACACACATCTATTCATCGCTCTTCACTTATCTTGTCGTCCTTTACTTCCTTCGTTGTTCTTACAAAGACAGAACCCTCTGTGCAAAACCTCAAGTAAAAAAAAAAGCAGACATCTTTTTCTGCTTCCTCACTTGTCCCCCTCTCTATCTCTACTTTCTTGCAAAAAAGAACAGAACAAAAAACTTAACAGGAAAACCAGACAATCCGTAGCAACCTGAACCGGAAGATAATCAGAGTCGGTTTTTGTTTTCTTTTAATGGTGTCGGTTAACCCTAACCCGGCTCAAGGCTTTCGTTTCTTTCATCCTGTGAATACCAGTAATATGGGGTTACCTGGTCTCGATTCCCTGCCGCCACCACCACCACCAACAACAACGGCAGCAACACCAACCTATACTGCTACTGCTACTGCTAGTAGTACTTGTAATAATACAGTTTCGAAGGCTAATACTAATAGTAATCATAATAATACGGTGATGTCGTTCTCGGAGGATCCGAATAAGAAGATCCGGAAACCTTATACTATTACTAAGTCTAGAGAGAGCTGGACAGAACAGGAGCATGACAAGTTTCTAGAAGCCCTCCAATTGTAAGTATCATTATACTTCTTCTCCTCTCTCTCTCTCTCTCTGTTTTTTTTTTGTTTTATTATTATTTCCTGGTTGCTAGAAAAGAGAGATGAATTTAGTTTCACTTAATTGAAAAAAATCATCTAAATGAAAGAATATGAATAAAATAACTAAAAACATTTCTGAGTTTGATCTTAATGATTGATGTAGTAATTTGTTTTTTTAATTATATTTTCCCATTATAATTATAGTTTGGACTTTGGATTTGGGACTTTAGTGATTGATTAAATACGAGAATTTAAAAACAAACTGAGGGAATGAAAGGTTCTTGAATTTGGGGTTACTGATTGGTATGGGAATTTGAGTTTTGTGTTTGCTTTGTGGTGTACAATAGTGTTAATGAAAGCATCTCTTTTTATTATTAATAATTTCAATTGTAATTTGGTTTTTGAAACGAGGGCTTTAGTTTTTGATGCAGAAGTGAGAAGATTGTGGGTTGCTGAGGAAATATGGCGAGAGCAATAAAAGTGAAAGATTTTGAATCTTACCACTTATTTTGGTAAAAATATTATTGTATGTTCTGATTTTTAAAACAATTCAGTTTGTCACGTTCATCGAGCTCTGACTGCAATGCCTAACATTCAAACTTCTTAAAAAATTCCCTTTCGGTCTTAATAACTAGAAATTGTTATTCAGTTACGTCACTATATGGTATATCTTTTTTATGGGATTATCTATCAATGTGTGTGTAAGGCATATATGCCTGCTTACTTGTCGGTTAATAGACCGTGCCCTAAAATTCTTTTGTGACAGATTTGATCGTGATTGGAAGAAGATTGAAGCATTTGTTGGGTCAAAGACTGTCAAACAGGTATGTTCAATAATTAAATCTATCTTTCTTAAGCATTTTATGACGAGGCCTTTACCGGGTATGCTTCACCAAAATGGGGTCTTTGAGGGAGAATTAGTTTACAATCCTACTATTTGGTGTTTTTTTTATATGAAGTGATTGCTCCTTGTGATGACAGGCTCAATAAGTTTACCACTTTGAAGCTATGGTCCTTGTTAGCATTGCATGATTATTTGTATATCTTGATTGTGTGTACTGTTGCAAATACTTGAGTAACAGGTTAGTTCTCCTTTTGGGTTTGATTTTCTTCTGTCCTATCATCATTTGGCATCTGATATTGTTGTCAATGTACGCTTATGAGGTTCATTTCACATAATCGTACGTGAACAAATTTGTTAGTCAAAGTCATAACACATACAGGCTAAAGTTTCCAAAATGGTAAAGATAGTTTCATTATAATGGTCATAGTTGATCGAAGAAATGATGAAGCTCCCTGTTTATGAGTTTACTTTAGATATGTCCTTAGGATGTGGTATATTATTGACACCTGACGTTAGAAATTTTACATAAAGCCTTAATACACCACTCTCAAGTCCCTAAACTCAAATATGATTAGAGGGATTTTGGCCTCCTGAGCATAAGTTCACTTCATATTCTTCACTGTTTTCTTGTGCTTCCGAGTGTCTGTATGGGTGTATTTGAATTCAATCACTGTTATCAGTGAACCACATGTTCAGCATCAAAATGTTTGCATGTAAATTGTAATGGATGTTCTTGGCAGATACGGAGTCATGCACAGAAGTACTTTCTGAAGGTTCAGAAGAGTGGAACAAGTGAACATGTACCTCCACCTCGCCCAAAGAGAAAAGCAGCTCATCCCTACCCACAAAAGGCTTCTAAAAGTGGTTAGTATGTTCTGCCTTTGTGTTAAGGCTTCGAGAGGGTGGGTGAAGTTTGTGGATCGCATGACTGATTCTGGATTAACCTTCATTTGTTTGTATATTTCTAACAGCTGTGGTTGCATCACAAGCGACTGGATTATTTCAATCTTCATCTACTTTGCTTGAACCTGTATATCTCTATCGGCCAGATACAACATCAGATCCTGGAAATCCAATTACCAGTGGAGCTTCATCTACCTGGAGTCTTAACTCTGGACCACCAGTCAGCATGTCACATATGACTCCAGGTTTTATTTTATTTTCTTGCTCTCTTCCCCCACCTCTTTTCTTTTCTTGTACATGAGCTAGATTTTTAAAGCAAAAGTTTCAATTGTCTTTTTTTATCAGATGATGCAGGATTGGCTGGGCCAGCAACTGCATATAAATGTTGCTACAATAGCAGTAATGAAAGCACCCCAAAGACTTGGCAAACTGGCAAAATAAATGATAATAAGGATCAGGGAAAGCCAGAGAGAGGTCAGTATTATGTTTCTAATTTGAAGTTGAGATATAGATGTAGTTGGAAAATGATTGGCCTTTTTTTTCTTTTTAAAACCTTTTTTCTATCTATAGACGACTTACCAGCCAAGTGCATTTAAGCTTTAACCATGCCTTTGTGTCGGTTCAACATGAAAACTGGACGTGTCTCCCTCACATGTCAATTCTAGTGGTCTTTCATATGATGCTGTCTTGGTCTTCAAATAGTGTTGAAAGCGTTTTAGCTGTTTACTTGGGGTGAGAATGAAGTTTTGCATGTGGGATTTGTTTCTCCTTATGAAAGGAAAAAGGTTATACTATGCGAGTCTCTCTTTTCATTCATTGTTTCTAGCGAGTTTTTCCATATCATCTTCTCTTCTTTGCTGCTTCTTAATATCACCATGTAGCTCAACAACTATAATGTTGTATGTGCTGTATAAAACTGGCAATTAGCTTTTCAGTTTGATCATAAAGCTTTCATTGACGATACCTGTGTCAAATTGGTCTGTGTAAGCCATGTTAAGCTTCCGTGGTTCCTTGGATAGCATGTTTCGTTGTTGCTGGCATTTAGGCCTTTCTGCCTCATGGATCCGAAGCTCTCTTTTGCATCTGGACTTGTAAATAGTGTTATGAATTTTGCGCGGTATCTCATTTGCTGGTAAATCTTCTTGTATCCTGTGCGTGATGCATTCATGATGTTCAAAATGCAGTTTTGCCAGACTTTGCGCAAGTGTACAGCTTCATTGGAAGTGTCTTTGACCCCAATGCCAGTGATCACTTGCAGAGGTTGAAGCAGATGGACCCGATAAATTTGGAAACAGTAAGCTGTATTTCTATCTCTAATGCCTTCATGATTTCTCACCATGCATGTTGGGCTGAGTAGGTCAGTTAAGGTGTGTAGATTGAGCATGTTTATAAAAAAATAATCGTGCTGCTTATCTTATTAAGTGAGTGGAAGCAACTTTGCTCTTCTGCCTCCCCCCTTTCTCTACACTCTTTTCATTAAACTATATTATGCTTGTACATAAAAATCATGGAATATCCCTGTATTACCTTGAAGAAATTGCTTGTTTTGGTTTTCCTATCATTTGGAAAAAACAAATTTACCAAGGCAATTTATTTGGCTTTTCCCAGGTATTGTTGTTGATGAGGAACCTCTCTATCAATTTGACTAGTCCAGAATTCGAGGATCATGTAAGCACTTGTTTAACACTATCTAAGCTTTTAACTATGTTGTTTTTTGTGACATTCGCCTGTGATGCCTCTACCCCTTCTGAAAATCTGAATTAGGATCCCATTTTCATGAGATCAGACTCAATATCCGTACTTACCTACTTTGATTTTTTTTTAATTCATATTTGTACCACTGCATGCAACAATTGGTTCCGTTCAGTCATTGGTAGTCCAAGGGTACTCCAAAAAGTTCTGATTATTCTCAATTGATGAAAATTATGGTTTTACAGCATTGTAAAATTAGGGTTCTATTATTACTTGCATAGGTATAGATATTTTCCATTTTTCATTGATTGTCTGCTTGTGGTGCTCCCAATTTCATGAAGGACATTTTGGTGCTCAACTAGTACCTTCATGAAATGATGTCACCAACTGGTCTCTACATGGCCTGTCATGATCTCTGTATATCTACTATGACTTTTAAGAACGCTCATCTTACCATTTCCGATGACAAGTGGTATGAGTTATTAGTTATCAAGCCTATTCACTATCAACTTCCATGAAATCCATGCAGAGAAGGCTGCTTGCTTCATATGATGTCGACTCCGATAAGGAAAACGCAGGCGGTTCTCACAGCAATAGCAGTGTTGATAATTTGGGCAACCCCATTCCAGCCATGTAAAAGGTGCAATGAAAACTCAGTAAACTTCCTGGATTGTGGACACCAGACAGAAATGCCAATCTGGAAACGCGAAGGCTGTGTGGATATGGGCAAATGAGTGGAAGCATCTAGAAGTTTATCTGTACATATGCGTGCTGCAAAGCACATGCTCTTCCCAGTTATGTCAGCCAGCTTGTAGTGTCTGTATATAATATATATACACGTTCCCGTAGCTTTTCAGGAATGTAGGGCAGTCATATCGTCAACTTTATGTTCCGATTGTAGAGCTTTTGTGTGTTCTCTATCGTGTATTATTGTAGGTTTCTTGAGGTTTTTGTTTGCGGGAGCTGAAGTTAGGAGCTGTATCGTGTGTATCGACAAAATAATATGAAGGGAAAACCTTGTGCTTATAATGAAGAATTATTAGTTAATTAATTTGAAGCAATGAACTGAGAGGGCGAGAGGGAGAGGTTATCCTGTAGCTCTTTTACGATAGCTCTTCTACAAAAATAAAATAATAAAGTTTTTAATTATTTTCCATATTTATAGTTTTTTATTGACATTTTCATCAAAACAGAGGAGGAGAGAGCTTCACGCTGGCTACATTGCAATCACAAATAAATTAATCAGAATATCAATGGATTTATCTTAAAAAGGAGAGTTTGATTGGGATAATTTGAGTGTTTAATTATGTAGAGAAGTTATATTGAAATCCATAAAATTTGTTTAGATGTGATTTTGAGTTTTGAAGTTTAGTAGTGTTTTGACATTGGTTTAGGTGAGTGTAGGAGGAAAATGTTGACTTTCAGATTTTAGAGTTCAAATTAATTTAATTTTATATTTTTATCACCTTCAACAGAAATTTAATGTAATGGATAATGCATCATTTATTCAAGTATATGATGTATTGTTCACTTCAGTAAAAAAAACAAATATAGCAGGGAGGCCCTTTTTTAAGTAATATTTTCATTTACTTTATGAATAATTATTAATGAACATGATATGTGAAAAACAATAGCACAAGAATATTCAATGAGATAAAATATATATTTTGAATATTTTTCATGAATTAATTATTCTATTATTTTTTTTACATATGGGGACATGAAAACAAGAATATCCAATGAGAAAAAAGCTGAATCCGATGGTTTCTTGGGAGGTGGGAACATGGTGGAGGAGCCAAAAGCTAGGACTTGCATTTGATTTCCGTGGATTTCAGTTTTACACTTGGCCTCAGATTTGTGTTTTTTTTTTTTTTTTTTAATGTAGAAAAGGAGTTTTCAAGCGTTGATATAATGTTTTGTGATAGAAAACATTATAAACCATGTAGAAGTTCACCTAATATAGTAAAATTAATTTAACATGTTTAGAAATAATATAAATAACAAGTAAAATTATAATTTGAATAAAATAAAAAATTTCAAAGCAACATTTTAAAAAAAAAATATTTGATTAAAACTACAATAAAATAATTTTTTACATGCAAAAAAATAATTTTCTACAACTAAAAAAACAAGTTATTTTTTCTACTATAACCAATATAAAAATTTGCTAACTGATTTTTTATTTGTAAAAAAAAAAAAGCAACCATAAAACACAACATTTTAATAAAAAAAAATTAAAATCTTATGCTAATATATATATATATATATATATATATGAAAGAAGGGAAGGGGTATATTTCAGAAGTGAAATAAGCAAGCGAAAGTCCCAGCTAGATGCCAATTCCCTGTCAACTCCATTATTCACATCCAACCACAAGCAATCCCTTCCGAAGAAGCATATCAAACCCATTGACAATGCCATGTGGATCCAAGCATGAGATGGTTGATGTATAGCTACACAACCAAAGTAGAAATCAACTATCTATATCCAAAACCCATGTCTAGCTCGTGACCGTACATTCCTGGACCATTGCCTGGGGCGGCAAAAGAGTGAGTTTGCCTAGCCTTTGACCTGAGCTCCATCTCGATCAGCCTTTGGAGTGCCTCCGGATGATTGCTTTCGCCGCCATCATCGATAGCTGCCCATCAAATGAGAACGAGAATCAGATGGCATGATAGCTAATAAACCTAAACCTTGAACACACGTAAATGCCTAGCAATATACGAGATGCATGAGTAGGAGTTTACATTATAATGAATCTAATTTCAAGACAGATAATCATGTCGAGGCCTGTGGGCGTAACTTTTCCGAGACTCCAATTGGGAGACAAACATGCAATTTTATCAAAGTTGAAATTCATCAATTAGAACAACGAGGTAATTATATTAACATTTGCCACTGGAAGAGAAATGGCATGATAGATTTGTTCAAAGAAAAATCCTTGAACAATATTAGAGTGAGGAACCCACAGAAAAGGAGGGAATTTGTTGTTAAATACAAGGCGATCTGTTTAATTGTTAGAAGGCAGAAATGAATCGACTAGAAGCTGAGTCTATACCTTGAGGTGGAATTCCAAGGGCACCAAAGTTGGGCTGCCTTTGACTAAAAGGGAAACCTTGCATTGGACCTGATTCCTGCATAAAACCAGTCCCCTGATTGCTGGGATGTGGAGGCAGAGGTGCACCCCTGGGAAATTCACGCCGGAGGTGAGCAGGTGGAAAATTGCCGTGCATGTGCATTTGTGATAACACGGAATTATGTGTACTACGATCAAATCCAGTCAGTGTGCTGCTGGGGTGATTGAAAGGGGGGCGGAACATATTTGCTGAGAATTGATGATTAGGAGAATCATGATGAATGTTCTCAGGGACTGCTAATTTCATCTGAGCATTCATATTTGCAGGATGAGAATCTAATGGATGGAACATCGGCACTGGATGATTCAACTGAGGAGGGTGATGCTGGGAAGAAGATGACTGGACATGGAGATTATGAAACTGAACATCAGACTCCCTCATATCATAAGGACCACGAAGAAATGGTTGACTATCTTGACCTACAACAGGTCTTTCATCCCTGAATCCAGAATTCAGAGCCGCAAGTTTCTCAGCAATATCAACTGATGTTCCTGGAGTCTGTAATAGCTCAGATTTAGCTGAATTCCTGGCAAGTAGAAAGTTTTGGAGATTCAGAGGGTCACTGCCTGCAATCAAGCTATCCTCTTCTGGAAGTTTAATTCCAACAGACCCATCAAATCCACCAATCTTAGAGCCCAGTTCAGTTCGAAGATGTGATGAATCCACTTCATTTTGAGGATCAAAGCCTATCAAATGCCCTCCAGTTCTATCTGATACAATTTGCTGTCTTTGGTTTGATGCCAAGACACCATTTCTGTGACTTGACATGCTAAACACAATTTCAGCTGTGGGAGGAAGGAGGCCATCATCCATTACAGGTATAGATAGCCCATGAGACTCTGAAGCCTTATCACTTGCATATCCAACCGAGTCCCTTCGGCTCGAAACAGGTGTTCCTACTGGTTGCAGTTCCTTCATGAAAGCAGTTCCAAAAAGTGTTTCTAGAGTCAAAACCTTCCCTGAATTGGGAATGTTTTCAGCATCAGCATCTCTAGGCTTGGGAGGTGCATTGCTTGGATTTCCCACTTCAGTATTCTGTAGTCTGTCTGCAACGCTGATTCCTAGATTGGCAGATGGTGCTGCATTATCTAGGCCTGTCCCCTTCTGTAACAACGAAAGAAGGTGCCGGGATGCATGATATTCAGCTTTCTGCTGCTCAATCTTAACATCACCACCACTCCAGCCATGCACAGGTGGTAGCAAAGTTGAACCATTCTCAGTAATTTCTGACAGAATGGACTGTTCAAGGTCTTCACATGTAAGTACAGCTGGAATTGCATCTGGTTTATCAGTGTTGGACCTCTTCTCATTATTTTCAAGACTGACAGGCTTTAGATTTGATGATAAATGCCTGTCTACAAGTTCAGAGCTTTGGAAGGGAAGGGTTGGCAGCATGTGATTGATAGCTTTAACCTGGGATCCACCTTTTTCACCACCACCAATAAGTGAGAGCAAATCATTTGGCCTGCCAGATGGGAGAATGTCAACTGGTTTCTTTTCTGCTTAAGGAAAAAAGGGTGAAAGAATTAGAATTTAATAATACAAGTTATGCTCTTAGAGAGATAGTGGACAGCGGACAACATATAACAATGAATGTATTGTCCATATACCTTCTTCAATAAACCACTGAGCAAACTTGGAAGATTGACTGGTCTGAGGGCTCCTTGTGTCATCTGCTTTAACATCATGATGCTGAAATAACAAAAGATATTTAAAGAGTGACAATTCATGCTTTAAGCTTTAACAGAACTTTCTACTTCAAAAAACACCTGTTCCAAGTACAACACAAGCAACAAATTCATTCTCTTGAAAGATGAAATTAGCTGGGTGTGAACCCATGCTGCTCCACTTGAAAAAGAAAATTCATTTGAATTAGTCAAGTTCATTCACCCAAGTTGATAGCAATCAACTTCTGTACCTTTTTTATGGTGATAAAAGTAAGAAAATAAATAAATTACAGAGACCAAAATTACACAGTTCTTATTCTAGTGAAGCTGGATATTTTACTTCGAAACAGCAAAACTTTCCATGAGACTTGTCTGACATAGTCTTCATTGTAATTTCATTGTATCTTTTCATGTTTCCACCACAATCTTTATTCAACTTCTGTACCTTATGGGGATAAAATGAAGAATCTCATTGTTGCCAGCAAAATTTCAGAGTTGATCATAATTAGGCAAGGCTAAAATTTACTTCCACACAGTGAAATTTTCATGAGACTTGTGTATAGCATGATCTTCATTGCAACTTCATCATAACCTTTCATGTTACGACTATAAGCTTATGTGAACCACGTTAAATATGATGTATTCTTGATAAACCTTTACAAAATTTATCCAAAACTCCAGTGAACATAAACCCCAGAAACCTGGGAAGCTTAATGTTCAGTAATCAATGGTAGAACAAGGGAACAATTATAACTAACACGAGCTTGCATTGACATATAAAACAAATATTTTTTAAGGTAGCTATGGATTCTGAAATTGAACAGATCATAATTCCAATTACAGCCCTTAAAATTAGCACCACCAAAGGAATTAAGCAAACCAAAATAAAAAAGGTAATTATGAATATAAGCATCGAGAGAGAGAGAATCTACTGAGGGCTTGAAGATACATACCATAAGAAAAAAGAGAAAGGATTACCTCAATGAAACTGGAGGAACCAGTAGCAGTATCATTTAGTGTTACAGCACTGCCAAAAAGTTTGTCTAGAATTGAGGTCGAATGAGATGAACCAGATTCACCCACATTTTTATCCCTCGGGACATCCTCAGCATCAAGATCTATTACTTCACAATTATCAGAAGCTATATCGACTTCTAAAAGATTTGAAGTCTTAGAGCCAGTTTTTTTACTTGAAATATCCAAAACTGGTGCTATATTCAGAATATTTTCACTCTTTTTATTGATAGAAACACGAGGGCTTCCTGGCTGTTGCAAATTCAAATGCATTCCATCTGAAGATTGTTTTCCATCTTGATTATCTGAAGTCCAGTCTAAAACACGAGTACCTTTAGCTTGCAAAAGGCTTAGCTCAAGTTCATTGCCAACCTATAGTAATCGACAAAAGGACAGTTAATAAACCAATGATTTACTGACAAACAATTAGACACCAACAGGGCAACATAATACCATCACCTGCATATGATCACATTTCACTGCCACTAATCTTACTCATAAACAAATAATGATGTTCTAAGAAATCATCATTCTCCTTAATGTTTCTGGAAACATGTGTACACATGTGAAACGCAAGTATTGGCCTAGATACTAAACAGTTTGGGAGACTGAAATCAGGGGAAAAACCTAGGAGCTAAAAATAAATTCACCTAAGGATGCCTCAGCTGAAAATTCATCTCCCAGTAAGTGATATCCGTGAAGATTACCAGATACTATTTTGCAAAGTAAATAAATAAATAAGATTGACACCATAATCGTGGAGTGAAGAACAAGTAAATGGCATTATATCATATGTTACAATCGAAAAGCTAAAAGGGGAAAGAAAAGCAAATCAAGCAACCATTGGCGATGCAAAGGTTTTCAACCACAGCCAGGAGACTTCCTAACAATTCTGACAGGCAGCGGAACAATATACTAGCAATGCCAAAGCCATATTATTGTGATTAACTTGATAAGAGAAAGATGGAGTGACAGACACCAGTTTCTATTGAATGCCCTGCTTGAGGAATAGAAATTTCATATAATAGAATAGTAATGGGTTGTGCTAAAGGAACTGACAGATGCTAGGAGGGCTAAACTAAGCACGTAAGCAGAGCCAGGTCGAAGCATAAGCAGGGCATGGTAACGAGAAAGAAGCGGTTGTAAGTTAGATAGTTTAGCAAGCGCGCCTATTGGCTACAGTAACAGCCATGTCATGCGCCTATCTAGCGCATGATAGCTTACTTCTAACTGACATTAAGATTTTGACTATCATACACGGATTAAAAATGCAAGTTCCATATGATAGACGCTTGCATGTTTGTGGTATGGTATATAATCTCCCAAACAATGCTTAAGAGGCATGAATGTAAAATGTTGTTCTGTTAAGAGAACATTGTAAAACTTGTTCTCCATGCACTGAGAAGAGCCTGAGGACTACTTGTCAAAAATAATATTGAGAAAAAGATATGAATGAAGAGCATCCTGACCAGCCAAGTTTTCAATGCACATATATTTTATGAAAATATAAGAGAATCACCTCTGAAGGATGAGGATTGGTTAAAGATCTTGTTCCAGTACTCTTCTCTGCTATCGTGCTTGAAAATCCTGGAGGCACAAGAGGTCTAGGTACAGGAGCTTGTGAGGGATAGAGAGGCTGATCAACCTCCTTAGTTGGCAAAGGTTGTATCACAGTCTTGTCCAATTCATTGGTTCTATTCAGAAGTCTTTTATCATCTTTCGAATCCTCCAGTAACTCAGTAAAATCAAACTTATCTTTAGACTTTTTTGGTTTCTGGTTTTCTTGGAAAGCTTTATGTTGTTCTTTCCTCATTGATTCAAAAGAAGCTGAAAGGACATGATATGTTAAACTCACATTCATTGAAGGAAACCTATCACTGGACTAGAAGCAAATTATAATTGCTTGCTCTTCCATAGAATCCTATAGAAACAGAGACGTCACCTCTTCTCTTTCTTTCCTCCTCTGCTCTGTCCTCGCATGTGGATTCAGAAGAACCAAATGTTTCATCATTAAGCGAATCATTAATTTCCCTACGCAAATGAGGCACTGCCTGAAATGTTACACAAAGAGTTATAACAAAATTCAAACAAGAGAATTGCTAGAAAAAGACTGGTGTACTTACTAAATTCCATACATACTACCAAACCCAGACTCAGTTAGACATTAAAAGTCTGACAATAATACAAACAAAACAAAAAAGAACAGGCTTCACCTTATAAGGGCGAGGTGGTTGATATGGCTCATTATTCCTATTGAGCTGGAATTGATCGTTAGACCGAAACTTAGGAGCTGATGGCCCTGCAGCATATGTTGATGGTTTTGGAAAAGAACCACTTCCAAGAAGTCCATCATGCTCAGGTACTTGCCAGGGTCGCCGAGATCGGTTAATGTAACGCCTTCCAGAATCTAGACATATACACATCCTTCATCCAGTCAATAACTGTGGCTGGATTTGTAATTTAGATATTTGCATTACAGAACAACAGTCTACTGAAATTTCACAAACAGCATATATCAAAAAATCGCCATGGAAATTCAGTAAATGACTGACTGCAGTAATAGACACATTGAGAATATTTATGTTTCTCATGAGAGCATATAAGATGCATGTATAATATGAGAAGCCAACAGGATCAAGGTCATTGGCGACGCATGACAAAATACAAACATGATACAAATTTAAAGGTCTGCTCTTTTGTTCCAGTAGTAGGGCATGAGGGAAAAAGATAAGAATGCTGAGTTAAATTTGTCGGGGGGGGGGGGTTGTTCGCCTGACGACAGAGTACATACCACACATGAACTACAAACTACATCCTATTTCCTGCTGCCAAGTTTCAGAGGAAGTTTGAGCCAAATTCAAATCAGTCATAAACTTCTAAAACTTAAGTCTGTCAGCATTTCATAGCCACATCATCCGTGATAGGAGCATTTGGAATAGCTTGGAATTGGTATTTATCATTCTGCTAACTGCTACTAATTTCCTAGAGTTCCATAAAAATTCACATTCCCTGAAAATTCCAAAAGAGTAGAGATACTTATGAACCCACATTCCCTGCCTGGTGTGCGCTAAAAATTAACTGTAAGCAACTAAGTTCTTAAAATTCCATAAGCAGGTTAAGCCATGATACAATAAGCCAACTTGCATCAAAATAAGTGCTAGCCTTAAGGTTTGAACAAACTCAAATTCAAATATACAAGGCAGAGGCCAGAGAAGTTTTACATTTTGCCAGCATTAAAGATCATATCAGTAGATTGTTCCTTTGGAACAAATCACAAATGTTTTGCAGGGAAAATGCATGAATTTATTCCATAACCTCTAATTACTTTTCAAAAGACTGTGAGTCAGTCTTATGCTGGGAAAACACGGGAGGTCATTCCCTGTGGGTTAAAGTATTCTGTTACTAATAGGTTGGTTTAATCATCTTCGTGTTTCTTGATAGACAGAGAGGAAAGGAGGATTATCCGAGTGGCATAATAGCTACTTACTAATGAAAAAATAACTACAATTTTAAATGGCTGTTAGAGTTTACTCAAGTTATGTAGGTCTACACAAAACATGAGCTTGATTCTCTTGGCTGTCAGCAGTGATCAATTCCACATTTGGGCTACATCCACAGACATGAGCCTGAGATTTATCTCGAACATGCAGAAGGAATGGTTAGAATGTACTCAGGGTTGTCCAGGAAGGGTCTATCAATAACAAAGAAGGCTTAAGCACTGCACCAGTGGTTGTTGGAAGAGCCATTTGAACAATATCATATTTTGAAATGGTATGCCACCTAACAAACTCAATCTTTCCAAATATGAAGTAATTGATCAACAGCTCAGTACTAATAAATGGCTTAAATTACAGAATGCTCAAGGTATTACTTTCAGATGTAACACATGACGAAGGTAGAACACTAGTTTTATAAATTCTGGTTCATCCATGTAACAAGGAAAGGGAATTCTTTCCCACTCTTAGTAGAGTATCTGGATGTTCACCATGTAGCACCTTTTCCATTTAGCTTCTCATAAAAGAAGTAACAATAAACATAGTGTTGGTATTAACATTTTTAACATAACTGTTTACTATTACCAGGACCCAAAATGCAAGCTAGTCCACAAGATGGAACGATCACCAGGACAACAATTTTACATCAATTCTTACCTGAATCCCAATCAGATTGAGAGTCACTGTCTCGATCACTCCTTCCAGAGGAACGACTATCCCACCTTCCATGAATACCCTGAAAAAAATTACCTGAGTCCCCTCTAGTGGGAGGGGATGAACTATAATCATTACGTCTAGAACTTTGTGATGATGAACTGACAGGAATTCTAAATCGGTCCTGCAAAATGTCCTTAAATTCACTAGTATAGAAGAAAATGGGAATTAGTTTCACAACAACACATGAAGAAAGCAGTAGTGGTATTGACTACAATGGACACCATTTAATTCAAATTTGTTAGATAAAAAGGTTCTGCAAACAAGAAATAACCACATAACCTGCGAGATACCTTGGAAGTGATTCATCAAACCCGCTTGGTAATTTTTTGCAAACATCCAATTCACTCAGGGATAACAGAAATTCTCTTGCATATGAGATTTTTAGCTTCCTGTATCATTCAAACAGCCAATATCACTTATTAAAATCCCATCAGAAACAAAACGAACCATCATGAAAATCATGTGCATGGGAAAGAAATGTCATTACTTTTGTGGTTCGTTGCTTGTTTCCAAGTACTGATTCAGTCCAACTTGATCTTCACTTTGTAAACTCATTTTGCTAAAACCTAGGTACAACGACAGCCAAACACAATTTTATCACTCCTGTTCTCTATCCACTAATCACTACATGTAAGCTCAAATTTACAAAATCCCGCATCAGTTAAACCATGCCCATATTTCCAATCACCATCTCTCCGTTTTCAAAAACTATATATGTCAAACTATTCCTCGATATAACCCAGACAAGTTCACTAACAAAAATTTGTTAATTCACTGCCAAAAATTCGTCAGTGATCACTAACCCAGCACATATCCAATCAGATTCAACACGCCCAAGTCATTACTAACCAAGAAGTGGTCAAATATAAGCTAACACCAACCATTAACTGATCCAGCTCCATCCACGATAAAATTCATTGAGAAACATGGATAAAATCTTAGCCCAACAATGAAGCTTGAATTTCACATATCTGCAAAATACCACTAATCGTTCATTCTTTCTTTCATTTTTAAACCGGTATTTAAAATCACGAACCCTAAAACATCTAACTAGCGTTTTATTGTAAAAAAATCTCAAGATAAAGGAGTTGGATATTAGATCGAATTAGACAAATTCTAAATCCTGGTGTTTCATCTGTGCTAACCTCCAGAGACAAGGGTTTTTATTCAGAAAGGAGCTACCTGGATCCAAGGAGAAGCAGGCAGGTAGGGAGAGCGCGCGAGAGAGAGTGTGAAAATTAGGGTTTCAAGCTCCGATATTTTCCATTGGATCGGAGCGATTGGTGCTCTTTCTTTTCTTCTATTTTTCTTAGATAGAGCAATTGGGAGTAGCAGGTGGCAGCGAGTCGCGGAGAGGTTATTCACATTTTAGAAGCTACATCAGCGATTAAATAAATATTTAATATTTAATAAAACTATTACCTTACCTATTACAAACAAAGTTGTAATATCCGTTCCGGTTTTTTGATTGGAACGGAACGTTCCGGTTTCGGTGCATTCCGGCGTGCCGTTCCAGTTTCGTACTGTTCATATATAATTAATTATATATATATATGAAAAAAATAAAATATTAATTTAACAAGTATAATTAAAATTCAAGATAAATGAACTTTAAATTATACAATACAAACACAGTCAAAAAAACATAATCTCAAAATTAGAAACATCTCTAAAATTCCAAAATATTATGAAAGTAAAATGTTCTAAAATAAAAGAAATATAAATTAAACATCTTCTACATCATTAATATAAAAATATTAGAATTTCTTATTATGCATCCCAAGAAAATAGTAAATACCATAGTAAGCGGTGTAATTGCACGCGTATGGACCGGTCCGGTTCGGTCCGGTCCGCCGAAACCTTTTTTTTTTAATATTTTCTGAAATGGCTAACTAAGATTATAGCCCCTAATAAGACAAAAACATTGAATTGAGTACAGGGGTAGCACGGTAATTGACCCTATTTTTTCTATTTTTTCAATTTTTTATTCGGTGGCTGTCAGGGCGTGAGACGCACGCGCCAGACGGTTTTCCGCCTCATGCCCTGTTTAGGTGGGGCGTGCGGCGTCATACGGTGACCGGAAATTGGCTACCGGAGTCTTTCTCGTGCGCCTCTGCGTGGTCTTCCTCCCGCGGTGGAGCGTGTAACCTCAAAATGTCCGTGGAGGCGGCGGAGGCCGGTTAAAGCCGCCGGCCACGTTTCTCTCTCTCCTGCACATAAATGTGCAGGAGAGTCCCCCATGTTTTGTTACTTTTCACTTCGATCCCTCTACTTTGAATTTGGTTTTTGGTCCTGATTTCTGTTGTATAAGTTTTGATTTAGTTCGATTGGGTCCTCCGATTTTAATGAATTGAATGTAAAAGTTTCACTTCGGTCCTGCTACTTTTAATTTCCAGATTGGCTGTAAATAACTCAATGAATTCGGTACACAAGTTTCGATATTTTCAATTTTGTCCTTTAATTTAAATTGACAATAAATGTAATTTCCATTTCAGCCCTTTGACTTTTAATTTTTTAATTTAATCCATTTATATTTGATTTTCATTTCAGCCTTTTATTTTTTTATATTTCTAGAATAATCCCTACTTTTGTCCATGTATATATAAGTGTATTTAACACAATAATAGTAATAATAATAATAATAATAATAATGATAATAATAATAATTTAATTATTTTTCTTTCTTACTCTTTTGTTTTTTTTTCTCCCGATAATTTGATAATTTTTTTGTTTTTCCAGTAATAGCAATGATAATTTTTTATTTTTTGTTTTATTTTTTTTCTTTTGTTAAAGTTTCTGGGATATTTTTAGTCTTTCATTTATTTTTGTTTCTTTCATTATTAACATAATAATAATAATAATAATAATAATAATAATAATAATAATAATAATAATAATAATAATAATAATAATAATAATAATAATTTAATTGTTTCGCTTGCTTACTCTTCTGTTAATGTTTTTGAGTGTTTTTTTTCAGGATAATTTAATA
This sequence comes from Salix brachista, assembly GCA_009078335.1. Classification (NCBI taxonomy): domain Eukaryota; kingdom Viridiplantae; phylum Streptophyta; class Magnoliopsida; order Malpighiales; family Salicaceae; genus Salix; species Salix brachista. The sequence goes on from CM018573.1 coordinate 14,399,709, forward strand.
ATTTTTATTGTTTTAATAGTAAAAGCAATGATAATTTTAGATTTTAAGGCTTTGATTTTGCTATTGTTATGATAGGGTGTGTTGAGCTATTTTATTATATTAAATTTTGCATATATAAATATTATATTTTAATTTTGATCCAGCAAATCCTATAAAAATTGTTCGCTCAACCCGCAACGTAGAACATATATTTTTTTAAATTTTCAGATTAAATGATTTTTTTAAGCTATTAATTTTTATTTTTGTTTTATCATCTATAATATTTTTTTATTTGCTCTATCTTTTAGTTTTTTATTGGTTTTTTTATTTATTTTCAAGTTAGATTTTTTTTTTCTTCATAATTTTGATTTTTTTTTTCATCTTTTGTTAAAGTTATTAGAATTTTTTTGGTCTTTCATTTATTTCTGGTTTTTTATTCATTATTAACACAATAATAATAATAATAATAATAATAATTTAATTGTTTTTCTTGCTTACTCTTTTGTTAATGTTTTTTTTTCCTCTGGATAATTTGATAATTTTTATTGTTTTGACAGTAATAGCGATGATAATTTTTATTTTTATTTTTATTTTTTTTATCTTTTGTTAAAGTTTATAGGATATTTTTAATCTTTCATTTATTTTTGTTTCTTTCATTACTAACATAATAATAATAATAATAATAATAATAATAATAATAATAATAATAATAATAATAATAATAATAATAATAATAATAATAATAATAATAATTTAATTGTTTCTCTTACTTACTCTTTTGTTAATGTTTTTGAGTATTTTTTTCAGGATAATTTAATAATTTTTATTGTTTTAATAGTAAAAGCAATGATAATTTTAGATTTTAAGGCTTTAATTTTGTTATTGTTATGATAAGGTGTGTTGAGCTATTTTATTATATTAAATTTTGCATATATAAATATTGTATTTTAATTTTGATCCAGCAAATCCTATAAAAATTGTTCGCTCAACCCGCAACGTAGAACATATATTTTTTTAAATTTTCAGATTAAATGATTTTTTTCAGCTAATAATTTTTATTTTTGTTTTATCATCAATTATAATTTTTAATTGTTTTTCTTGCTTACTCTTTTGTTAATGTTTTTGAAGATTTTTTCCTCGGGATAATTTGATAATTTTTATTGTTTTGGCAGTGATAGCAACGATAGTTTTTGTTTTTGTTTTATTCTTTTGTTTAATCTTTTGTTGAAGTTTTTAGGATTTGTTTTCTCTTCCATTTTTTCCCTTTCATTATTAACACAAAAATAAAATAAATAAATGATAATAATAATAATAATAATAATAATAATAATAATAATAATAATAATAATAATAATAATAATAATAATAATAATAATAATAATAATAATAATTTAATTATTTTTCTTGCTTACTGTTTGCTTGATGTTTTTGAGGATTTTTTTCCCTTAGAACAATTTCATAGTTTTTATTGTGTTGAAAGTGATAACAATGATAATTTTTAGTTTTTATTGTATTTTTTTGTTTTATCTTTTTTTTTTGTTTTTACAATTTTTTTAATCTTTCATTCATTTATTTATTCTTTCATAATAATAATAATAATAATAATATTTTAATTGTTTTTCTTGTTTGCTATTTTGTTCATGCTTTTTATTTTTTTCCCTCGATATAATTTAATAATTTTTATTGTTTTTATACTAACGACAATAATAATTTTAGATGTTAAGACTCCGATGTTGCTATTGTTATAATATTTTAAATTAATATTGCTTCCTTTTTCCCTTTATTTATTTTTTTTATTTTTATTTGCTCTTTGTATTAAATGATTTTTATTATTTTACTATCTGCACAATAATGATTTCAGTAATTATTTTTTTTCTCTTATAAAAATATGTTGCTCTTTTTTCTAATGTTAGTTCGCGCTCTTTTGTGATCGTTTATGACGCAATACCTATATTCTAAAAGATGTAATCTATGTTTGCGTAACAAACTCAACTCAAAATTTTATACATTTTATCTCCTAATCTATAACTTTTATTTACTTATATCATATAAATTTATCATTGTGGATTTAATTATGTTAAATTATATACACAAGAATACCTGCGGCAACACGCGGGGGCAATTAGCTAGTATAATATAAATGGTGTGGAAAAAACACTGTAGCAATCCACAGTGTTTTTCCCGCGTCATTTAGATCATGGGTATTATTTAGCAATGACCTAACAGGCACGATTTGCCAGGAATCCAAGGCCGAAGAATTCCTCTTTCATTAGCTCTCTGACTACTCTTTCTTTTTTCCTCCCATACACTTCTAGATATAGAAAATATTGTTTTTTTTTAATTATATTAAAATAATAATTTCTATTTTTAAAAAAAAAATTTAATATCTCACAACTATTCAAAAATTATATATATATATATATATATATTTAAAAAAATTACAACTATTCAAAAATTATAATTATATATATATATATATATATATATATATATATATATATATATATATATATATATATATATGTATAAACGCATCTTTGTTTTACTGTACATGATTTATGATGGATTCAAACAGTAAAATGACTATTTTACCTCCTAGACCAATAATTTTTAACCTTTAGGACGAGAGGTATTTTTGAATTTTCCAGGGAACATGAATGATATTTTAGGATTTGTTGCACAGTAAAACGACGCAAATAGACCCAAAAAACGACAAAATATTATCCCCAAACCGAGGGGTGTTCTCGGTTTTTCCAACCTTTTTGCACAATAAATCTACTGAAATAACCCCTAAAAAGACAAAATAGACCTTTGTAGCGGGGGGTAGCATGGTATTTTCTGCACCGGTTGTTTCGTAATTCTGACTGGGTTCAGGGGTGTAAATGTAATTAGCCAATATTTTATTATTTTTTTCCTCAAACACTGCAAGGCGCGTCGTTCGAACACGCCTGCAGTGTTCTACGAGGACACGCCTGTAAGGCGACGCGTCCGAAGTATTGAGGTGGTCAAAACCGCACTTCCATCATGTCCTCTGGTTTGTCTCCCTGTCCTCTGTCCACCAGTGTCGCGCGTGGTTGTCTCTGGTGTTCGATCAATCATCGACGAACGATTTAGATTTTTTCTTTGTTTTCTATCTCCTATCGCCGCAATTTACGACTAAGTCCTTCATGGGTGTAGTTTATTTATTAGTCCCTGAGGGTGATTTTGTTTTTATTCTTGATTTCTTTAATTGAAAGTTTGATTGTTTTCAATTGTGTCCTTTAATTAAAACTGATTATAAATGTTGGTTTTCATTTTAGTCTTTATTCTTTTGATTTTTCGGTACGTAGGTTTTCATTTCTTTTAATTTTGTCCTCCAATTGAAATTGGTCATATATGCTGCTTTTCATTTCAGACCTCATTTTTTAATTTTTTAACAAGATTAATAATTACCTTTAAAAATGTCATTATTTGTTTTGATCCCAAAGTGTTTATTTATTTCAATTTTATCCTTAAATTGGTATTAATTATATATATTGTTTTAATTTATTTTAATTGTGTCCTCCAATTGAAATTGGTCATATATATTACTCTTCATTTCGGTCCTTATTCTTTTAATTTTTTAATAAAATTACACTATAATTTGTTTTTTAAATACCTTTATTTTTTTCGGTCCCAAGATTTTTATTTGTTATAATTTATCCTTCGATTGGAATTAATTATATATTTTATTTTGGTCTTTATTCTTTGAATTTTTTATTTGATATTAATTCCTCTGGTTTCTTTTTGTCATTCTTGGACAATGTTTATTTTTTATCTGTATTTATTAATCTATGCTTTTAGTTTTTGTTTTTAATTTTTGTCCTATTTTTTACTAGGGTTTTATTTTTAATTGGTTCAATCCTGAAATTTTAATTTATGTTGATGATCATTATAGAATTAATATTGCTCCCCTTTGCTCTTTTTTTTTTTTTTGTGTGTGTTTTATGTTATTTTTATTTATTCTCTAGATCATATGATTTTCATGATTTTATTATTTGCGTAATAATAATGATAATTTTAGTGATTATTTTTTAATTGTTTTTTTGTAAAAATATTTTGCTTTTTTTTAGTTTTTCGGGACAATTTAATGATTTTAATTGTTTGGGCAGTAATGTTGATAATAATTTTAACTATTATAGCAATGATAATGACGATAACGTAGGGATGAATTTTCAATTTATGTTTTCTTCCTTTTCTGGATAGAAAATTAACTACTCATTTTTTTATTTGATTATTGCAAGTATTTTCACAATTTATATTTGTTTCTGTGTTTGATTTAAATTGAATTATAAAATGAACTAATCTTAATACAGTGAATTCAATAATTCAGATATCTGAAACTTCTTGCTTTTTTAATGATGATGATAATTATATGCTGATTATTTTGTTGAAACCTACTAAACAGATAAATTTATATTGATTTAAAATTCATATATTTTATAGAGAACTTGCATTTGACAGGAATTCTGCACAAATTTATTATTTTGACTAAATTTATATTATAATAAAAATAATTCACACAATTAATATTTTTTTTTGTTGAAAAAAATATGATGTCACCCGCGATGAGGCGCGGGTATCATGGCTAGTACTATATAACGGAGGTGTTTATTGAATTATCATAAGCTTACAGGTTGACTATTTAAGTTCAGTTATTTTGGTTTTTGATTAAAAAAAAACAAAAATGTATGCTTGTAATTACACCGAAGAGAAAATTGGTTTATACTAATTAATTTTATTTATATCCGGTTTAATTTTATTATTATTAACATGAGTATCTGAATTAATTTACACATACCTTAATTAATTTTATGGGTTTCAGTTCACTTTTATAAATAAAAATAATCAAACTTGTAAAAACAATTAACATTTTTGTCCGGGGTGGTCGAGGTTTTTACTCATGCCCAATTTGCCTGGGCTATTGAAATTGTGTTAAATTTATTTTTTATAGCCAAATTTATATTTTCATCAAAAAGCAGTTGTAATTCCAAACAGCACTCTTCAGCCTTCATTGAAAACATTTTAAACATGGAGAAATATATTGAATATTAATTATTTATCTGGAAGTGTAATTAAAGTTTTTTTTTAAGTTTTTTTTTTTGTTTAAAAATATATAAAAATAATATTAATTTTTTTTATATTAGCATATTAAAATATCTAAAAATACTAAAAATAATAATTTAAAAAATAAAAAAAAATATTTTTTCAAAAACGTTTTTTCCCTTCTCAAGCACCGCTAGGCGGCAACGCGCGGGCAATTATCTAGTAAAATAAATTACACGTGAGATTATACGACGACCTAGCCAATCAGACATGAATCAAGAGTACATAGTGATTAAAATGGCGTCACTCACTACCTGGGCCTACAAAGTACGCTTTCCGGATAGTGGGGTTTCCTCGAATCCAAAAAAAAAAAAAAAAAAAAAAGTGGCCATGATTAGTCTTTTTACAGTCGGTTTGTTTCCATTTTTTTTATAGTCAAATTCATATTTTCATAAAGAAACAATAGAAATTCCAAACTTCACTCTTAATGCTGCATTATATTTTAAGAAAAAAAAAAAAAAAAAAAAAGTGGCCATGATTAGTCTTTTTACAGTCGGTTTGTTTCCATTTTTTTTATAGTCAAATTCATATTTTCATAAAGAAACAATAGAAATTCCAAACTTCACTCTTAATGCTGCATTATATTTTAAGTGATTTGGAAAAAAAATTAAAAAAATATTTTTATTTTAAATTAAAAAATAATTGGTGTTTTTAAATTATTTTATATACTAATATAAAGAATAATTTTTAAAAAATAAAAAAAGGAACCCAGTGCACTGAAAAGGGAATGCTAAGGGTAAAAAGGTCCTAATATTCTTTTTACAACCTTAAACTAGAGATTTTATTGGCAAGAAAACTAATTTATATGACCTATAGATACAATTCATATTAAACAAGTCTTCTTTATTGATTTCATGAAACAAGAAAAGAATTAACACCCTGATGTGGGCTTAAAAAAAGAACCAGAAAAGGAGAATTTGAAAAGATAAAAATTAGAAGAAACTTGTTTTAGGACACGTTCTAGCCTCAGGTTTCGATAATTTTAAGGTTAGTTGTCACGCAAAGGAGATTAATATACATCTTGGTCATCCACAAATTCTAACATGGCAGTGAAACTTCCTAGCATACACTGTTCATTGTTAATAACTACGCCTCCTTCTCTCCCTCGCCCAGCGCCACTAATAAGTCAGACCTTCTGCCGCCTTTTGCGTAAGCAACTCTCAAAAGCTATAATCCGCAGGGTGAGGTGCTGTGCTTTGCTTACTAACCCTGGTTAATTAAAGTTAGGAGGAGATTAATCTAAAGTGGCGTTATAAATTAAAGCAGTGGATGAAGAAAGGATGGCGTGTTGCTATCAGGTTTCTCTGGGAGGAGGAATAGTGGTTGTGGCCGCATCTTCGTTCTCCGTTAATTCAAAATTAAAACCGATTCCTTTTCTCAAAGCAGAGCTTCTCAAACCCATGGCTTCTGATCTCTCTCCTGACCGTTCGATCTTCCACGATGCCTCCTCCTCCTCTCCCCGCCGCGACCTCGTTTTCATCGTTAACCCCCGAGGTTTGTCTCTCTTTCTTTCTTGCATTTCCTGTTTGTTTCTTGAGAAAATTCAGAAATATAAAAAAAGAAACTATTATTCGGAGCAGGGGCTAATGGGAGGACAGGCAAGGAATGGAAGAAACTGCTTCCTTATCTCCGGTCCCGACTCGGTAAAAATTGTAACGTGAGCGTCCTTTTTCGTTGATTTCAATGCTAATTCCAATTTCGGATTAAATAGTGCTGATTTTTTTTGTGTTATTTATTTAAATTATCGGCAGATATGCGAATCTCTGACTTCAGGTCCATATCATGCAATTGACATTACAAGAGAGGTATGAATCGAGACTGGACTGCTTTAGGGTTTTCACTTAATAAGACAGATTGGATTATATCAAATCTAAATGGTTGCAGGCAATAAGGGAGGGTGCCGATGCTGTGGTTGCCGTTGGAGGTGATGGTACTCTTCACGAGGTCAGTCTTGGCTTTTCATCGGATTAGATTAAAAATACAGAAAATCAACTTATAATTTTTTGCTCTCTAATTTAGGTATTAAAATTGTCTATACAAAGCATATATGATAATAATCAAATATGCCATTTTTGCTGGTCAATGATTGTCTCTTATCAACTGTGGCTTCAATAAGCAGGTTGTTAATGGATTCTTCTGGGCTGGGAAACCTGTCACCAATCACAATAGAGAGGCTACACGTTCAACTGCTCTAGGTGTAAGTGTTTTGCCATTCTGTACTTGTGTTTTGTTCATTTCCCGTATGTTTATTTACTTTTAGCATCACTGCAAAGCTAAGTTTTCAATTCCATGGCGTGGATTTCTCAAGTTTAGATATAATTATGTTTTTCTCTATCTTTCTACAGCTCATACCCTTAGGGACTGGGTCTGACTTTGCTAGAACATTGGGCTGGTTAGTTGGTTCTACTGCAATCTGGATTAATCTGGTATGAGTTATTTTTGAGATACTATTTGCTCCTGGTCATGACAGATGTGTTTATCATCACTTGCTTTTGTTAGGAAAAATGATCCTTGTGAAGCTATTAATCGAATTGCTAAAGGTACTTAATCTTTTATTTTCTTAATGCGTCAAGTTTTTTGGTCAATCAGTAGAAGAGGTTTCACTCGCAGAGAATTTTTATGATCTTAGTCATTATTCTATCCATGTTTTTCTCCATTGTGTATAAAACCCTGCTGGAACTGTTCTGCAGGGCTGAGATCACCGGTGGATGTTGGTGTAATTACTGGAGAAAGTGAAGAAGAATCTCATTACTTCATAAATGTTGCGGATATTCATCTGTAAGTTTGCCTTGGAAGTTTTGCGGCTCTCTTGGTAAATGTGTGTCCTGGCCTTAAAAAAGTTGCTCTGTGATTTACAGGAGTGCCAAGGCTGGTTACTTTGCATCACGATACAAGAGATTTGGAAATCTATGCTATGTTATAGGTGCTCTTCAAGCTTTTATGGGGCATAAGAACCAAGACCTTAGAATCAAGGTGAGTCTAGTCGAAAAGAATTCAGAAAATGTCTTAATCTGTGCACTTTTCTTGTATCCATACCATTGTGAAATCATATGGTTCTTATGATGTGCACTTTCCTATAAGAGTGCCAATTGTCCTTTTGTCCTAACTCCACAGAATCTTGTGCATATAGGTCAATGAAGGTGAGTGGGAAACATGTTCTCTAGTGACAGCTCTTTGCATTGGAAATGCCAAGTACTTTGGCGGTGGCATGAAAATTACTCCAAATGCTGACCCTTCCAGTGGAAACTTTGAGGTGGAATACTTTTATTAATTCACTAAAAGTACTTCTGTAGCATAACATAAATCAAGCACTTTGCATTATCTTTAAATTTTGGCTGTATTCTATCTGCAGGTTGTGATTCTTCAGGACTTTAAGTGGTATGACTTCATTCTGAAGCTACATAGACTGTACAATGGGACACATTTATCAGTGAAGAATGTATCTTCAAGAAGGTAGGTCCCTCCTGTAAATGAAACTGCTGTTCATGATTATTCCATATTGTTCTTTTGCCATCTTTGGTGGAGCCATTGTATTCAAACTATCAAGTATTCAACTAATACAACTGAGGAAAAGGTTCATTGGGTCTTGAATCGTGCAATTGAGTATTAATTTTTTTCTGCTGGTTAATCAATATTGTTTCTGCAATTTATAATAAAAGTGGTTCTATCCTGTCTTTTGGGCTGGGCTAAATAGCAGCAGGACTCTGATTTCTTGCTGTTTAGCCAGTTCTGTTCAGTTCAGTTTGATCAAAGTGCAGATGAGTTTCAACTCAGTGGGAAGTGTTTAATTGCTATTTATACTCTTCTCAAATCTTGCAGTGTAATTTCTATTGAAGTGGAGGACATTTCTGGCAGTGGAAGCATTTATGTCCAGTCTGACGGGGAACATTTAGGATTTCTTCCCAGAAAGTTTTGTATCTTGCCTTCTGCCATTGAGATGATATGCTGACTGAATCCACAAGAACAATTCAACTAGTAACATGAGCTTATGCATTCGATTGCCTCAAGCGGATGCATCTTATTCACGTTCTTCGGATGGAAAAATAGCAGCAGGGGAAAGGAGAGCCACCGTAGAAAGGAGAGCCAGCAGTGATAAAGTGCCTAACATGAAGAGAGCCGGTGAGATTTTGGTGGTGCGGGTTAATTTCTTGTGGCATTTTTAGTCGTGCGAACCATCACTTCGAAGTTTTTGACAGTTTGAGGCATGTTTTTGATTTGTTATCGAGATATGAGTCCGGTGAATGCCACTGAGTTCATGCGAGGCTGCAATGGAACTTTGTTTTTTTAGAACGGTGCTAAAAGATTTCAGGTTTTATGAACATCGGTTTCCGAATTTCCTTTTTCTAGCTAGTTGTTATAATGATTATATTGTGTTGTATTATTTAGAGGTTGTGTTTTAAAATTGTTTTTGAAAAAAAAAAATTAAATTTTTATTTTTTTTGTATTTTTAAATTAATTTTATGTTTTAATATTAAAAATAATTTTTAAAAAATAAAAACAAATTTAACTATATTTTTAAACAGTTATTTATCCATGCGCGCGCCCTGACGCACACGCACTAAAAGAAAATATTTTTTTTACTGTAGAGATAGTATAATTAAAATCTTCTTTAATTTTTAATGTAGTGGTAGTAAATTTGTAATATTTAGTTCTTTCTTTCACAAACAAGTTTTTCTTGTATATTTTTTTTTTATCTTTATAATTGATCTAATTATCCTTGCTTTTGTTGTTATATATTTGTAAGTTTTTCCATTATTTTCTTTATATTGTTTTTAGAAAAAAAATATTATTTTATTATATTTTCTTCATAATTTTGTATTTTTTTAATTTTTTTCTTTACATTTTATTTTTGAAAAATTATTATATAAAGACTAAGAAAGTGATGTTTTAATATAGTAATTGCAACATTGTTTTATTTATTTTTGTCTATATTAAAAATGAGATTGAGCTCTTTTATATTTTTATTAATACATATCATCTTCATTATATTTTATTATATGTAAATTTTAATTTTTTTAATTTACAATTATATTCTTTACTTGTTTTTTTTTTTTAAAAAAAAACATATTATTAATAATTACACATTAGTTCATTTGCATTAGAAGAAAAGGTCGAATAGACATGTTCATATTATTATTTTTTGCATTTATTGGGATAAATGGTTCTTGATTTATTTAATTAAATGTATGCATTGTTAAGGAACCATCTCACCTAAAAGTTTAAGCTAGTAAGTGAGGTCTCATAAGATGATTTATATTATTTTTTAACACACCCCCTCAAGTGAAATCTCTTTGGACTTGAAACTTGAACAGGTCCACATCACCTTGTGCTTAGTTTTTATCAAATAGAATAAAGGTGGTGAGATTCGAACTCGTGATCGCTAGGTCAACAAGGCTCTGATACCATGTTAAGGAACCATCTCATCTAAAAGCTTAAGCTAGTAAGTGAGACCCTATAATATGATTTATATTATTCTCTAACACGCATATGTATTTTGATTTATAATTAGGATTTTTGTAGTAAAAAAATACATTTAAAAAGATTGAATATTTATTTATTTATTTATTCCAAAAACAATTATTTAACTTGTGATGAAATGTGGGTCAAATAACTAGTTAAGAATAAGGAATTGATGTCAATTGAAGTTAAAAAAATTCCATACAAACCACCTTTCATCCAGCTCCAGTGTGTTTTGATAATGTGGTTTTGAGTATTCTGTAAGTATTTTTTAAATTGAAAATATAGAAATAGCTTTTATAGATTTTTTTTTTAATTTTTTTCTTTAGCACATTAAAATCAATTAAATTATATTAATTTGATGTTTTTTAAGTAAAAAACAAAATAAAAAAGAGTTGAATTGTATAACTTAACGCTGGAATTTGATTTATTTTCTTTTCATTGGTTGAAATGACACATGTTTATGTATTTTATGTTTGTATTTAACAAAACACTAAATGATGAAGTTAAATCATCATTGTCATACATGTATTTTTAAAACAAATTACCATTCAATAACTTTATTATTTATTTATCATATGATATTAGATTGTTTTGATAATTGTAATTCATGATTTATTTTTTATTGGATTATATATTGGTCTCATGATTTATTTATTTTTCATTCTAACTTTTAACATTAAATATGTTGGGAGTGTAACATTGTATTTATTGTTTTTCATTTTATTTATTTATCTCGATCTCATAATTCAAGTTGCAAGTTTAATAGGTAGTTTTGATCTTATGACTCAGGTTGCATATTTGATATATTTGAACCGAATTGACTTTGTCTATCTATTTAGGTTTTCTCTTTAATTTAATGTTTTTTTAACTGAGCTTTATATTTTTTTTATTTTCTTTATATAGTGTTATCTCGGTATTTTGATCCAAGTTATAAATTGACTCAATTTATTTTATTTGCTCTTTGTTTTTAATTGTGTGTGTGTGTGTGATAGAGCTTCAAATTTTTTTCATTAGTTTTTATAGTTATCATAGTCTTATGAATATATTTTTTTGAACCCTCAACATTAAACATGTTATAAAAGGAGCTTTATAGCTTTTTATTTATTTTTATGAAGTTATCATCGTTTTATAATCCAACATGTTAGCCCGAGTTGACTTGAATTTTTTCTATTATTTTTTAATTGAATTTTTTATTTTATTTTTTAATATTTGATTGATTGGAAATCCGAATTCATATTTTTATTTTTATTTTTATTTTTTCTATGAGATTATTCTAATATCATAACATGGGTCATGATTTTGGTGGGTTAACCCAAATTGACTATGTTTTTTATTTTTATTTTTTTGAATTATTTCATTTAACATTAAGTTAATTATTAATTGGTTTTCATAATTTATTTTAGTTTTTTATATATAATTATCATGATCTTTAGACCAAAACCATAAATTTGAGAATTTAACACAAATCAATTTAATTTATTGTTATCTTAATATTTATTAAAAATATTATTTAATAAATAACCATATTAATATTTATAAGAAATTAACAATAGTGCATGAATATTTCTTTACATTAATTTTTTTTAATGAAACCCGTAACGCAATAGTCAGTACCGGCCAGATCTCATGCACTCGAATTGAAGTGGTGGGCTGAGATAAACGGCATCAAAGCTTTTACGTGAATGTTAAGGAGGGTTATTGAGTTGTTTTTAAAAATATTTGTTATTTGAAATTATATTAAAATAATATTTTTTTATTTTTTTAAATTATTTTTAATATAAGTATATAAAAAAAAAATTATTTTTTCAAAATTATTTTTGAAATTTATTACTGAACAGACAGTTTGCCGTCAAACAAAATTCCAACCACTCATCTGTTTTCCCCGTGGCCACCATTTGTCGAAGGCTTTGTAGATATTTTAAAGGAACCGCGGAAGTTCAATGCTCTCAGCCTCTCAGGTATCCCTCCCGTCTCTCTCTAAATGACAACCTCCCTCACCTTTGCTTCCATCACTCCCCATCTAAAATCGCACCACCACCACAGCATCATCTTCTCGCCAAATTACAGCGGCAAACTCAACAGAACCCGATGCAATGGAGAGCGCCCAACAAGCAATTCTTCGTCCTCTAAACGAGAATCCGAATCAGAAAATGCACTGCTCAAGGTAGCCTGGTATAGCTCCGAGCTTCTAGGAATTGCTGCTTCATTTTTCCGTTCACCTTCCATTAGTAGCACTGAAGCTTCTGAAAAGGATATCAAACTCGGCAAAGATGTTTCGGGCGCCATTGATCGTGCTGTTGTGGTGGAGACCATCAAAGAGGACTTCCAAAAATCGTATTTTGTCACAGGTTCCTTGAAACTCACTTTTCAATTTCTCCCTCTCTCTCGTTTGGCTTGATTTTTATTCGAATTGTTCCCTGACGAGAAAGCTTCGACATTCATCTCGAGCCTCAAAGTTTTGGACACTTTTAGAGTATACATGTTAAGTTAATTGTTTTTTTTTTTAAAATGGTTTTTATTGATAAATGTATAAAATAATGTTTTATATTAGTACATTAAAATAATTTAAATTTTTTGTTTTAAACATTCATATTAAGTCATGCTGGTCTTTCCCTTCTTGGTACTAACCACCAAAACGGAGGCTCAAGCTATAGATAAAGGAGACAGGACAAAGAGGAGAGGAGAGAGAAGAATCTTGCCATGGTCATGGACACACTGGCCAAATAAACGAGTGCTATTCTTCGCGTGTGCTATCTTTATGCTTAATCCGTCTACTTATGTCTACTTCTTGTGAATGAGACATAGCTCGGTCCATTTGCGATAATTGAACTTCATGGTCTATCTTTTTGATGATCAGGGAGCCTTTCGCTTGAGGCATACGAAGAGAATTGTGAATTTGCCGATCCAGCTGGTTCCTTTGAAGGACTTCAACGTTTCAAACGGAACTGTACAAATTTTGGATTGCTTATAGAGAAGTCAAATATGAAGCTAACGAAGTGGGAAGACTTTGAGGTAATCATCTCACTGAATCTGCATTCAAATATGATCCGGTTGCTCTGATTTCGTTCTACAATACAAGTCAGTCTGGGTATAGTGATTAAGGGGTCCTGGAGCGCGTGATGGCAAAGAGTTTGTGAGCTCTCGAGTTCTCGAGTTCGAGTCAAGACATGAATATCTTGACAGTCGGGTGGCTACAAAATATGACTACAAAATATGCTTTCAGGAAGAAGGCTTCCTCGCATTCAAATTTTATTTAAGGGAACTGCCTGCTCAAGATCAACTCAAGCCATGGGTGTTTCAATGATTTTATCTTATTTTAATAGGGTTTCTTTCAGAACTCTTATTCTAGTTGAATTTGATACAGGACAAGGGAATTGGACACTGGCGGTTCAGTTGTGTCATGTCATTTCCTTGGAAGCCCATTCTTTCTGGTATGTTTCGTGCTCCACGTACCGAGATTATATAAATCCAAACGCTGATTACCTTATTGGAGGCTAATTAGTTCCTTCATGTAATATGTTGCAGCTACTGGATACACAGAATACTATTTTGACGAACAATCTGGAAGAGTATGCAGGTAACTGGTATCAGAAACGAAACATGGTGCTCCATATCTTTGTAATGCACTGTTCCAATTGGTTTAGCTTTCGAAACATTTTCAGGCACGTGGAGCATTGGAATGTTCCCAAAATGGCACTGCTGAAGCAGCTTCTGAAGCCCAGCCAAGGTTTTTGGGGTGGTAGAAAAACAAGTGGTTGAATAACTGGCTGATATGGGTTTCCAGGTGATGAATTAATAATTACGGTGTCCCAGATCATGCGCTGCTGGGCTTGGAAGGGCAGGGATCGCTGTACATTGTGTAGAAGAATCCTAGCAAGAAAAATAAGCTTGTTATGAATTGGTACGTTTTTGAGAGTCCAGCTATGTACATAGTTACAAGTTACATGTAATGACAACCCAGTGAGAATCACAGGAAAAGATCAAGTGGTTATGGTCAGAGCTTCTGTTTGTCTTAAAATTACTCATCTTTAGCCATGTTATGCATTATTTCAAAATGTTGTCATCCTGTTTTATTTGTCCAATCGCTTGGTTTTAAAGCTCCATCTCTGTCTCTCTGGATTGCATCTCATCTTCCTTCTAGTTACAAACATATCCAAAAAATTGTTTATGGGTGCCTCAGCTTCTCTATGCCTTTGGAAAGCTATAAGGTGACGTGGGATCGAAGAGTGATTCGATATTTCCGATATCAAATTTAGTGGCATGCTCAATGTCCGCTCATGGCAGACTTTGGCGGCGGCTCAGCCATGATCGTGTTCTCTGGTCTAAAACTCTGCGAAATGCAGGTGCTCTCTAACTTCTTTCGCTCGTTGCTGGTTGCCCACCAACACCACACCTTCACAAAAATGGCAGACCTTTTGGATTTTTTAATCCAACAATAAAAACATGGCACTACACATCAACCATGCACACAAAAATGCACGACCTCCATGCTTATAAGCTTTCCTTTCCAGGTGGCTGATCTGTTTCTGAACTTCGTCACGATTGGTATCCAGGCGGGTAGTCTTCTCGGGTTTGCACCTAAAGGCGTTCCCAGATACTAAATCTGTAAAGAGTCACGTCGATAGAATGCTGCATTAGCAATCTCTGAACAATAAGATGTATCGCCACCATTAACTTCCACTGCCGAGCTCTTGAAAAAAATTATTCGAAGCCTTGGACATATTTCACGTCATCGAAGAATCCGATTAGTAGTAGCCAAAGAATCCATATCAAGAGGTGAGAAAATTAGTGTATCATCTGCATATTCCAAATGAGTTAGATAGTCTCCGTTTCCTAATTTAATTAATACTTAATTGATACAAAGTTTATCAAAATAGAGATTGCAGAGGAAGAAAAGAATGCAGTGACAAATTTCCTTTTGATGTCAATCCTCTATGATACATTGTCTCATCCAAATAATCCCAGAAAACCAAATCGAAGGCTTTGTGGAAGTAAGCCTACACAATAAGTCTAGACACAAAACCAATATTAAGCCCACACATCTAGGGCCAAGATTAAAGCATGTGGAAATCCTAGTTTCTATGTGAAGTTTTTTCATAACTTCATGGGGAAAAAAACAATCCAAAAGTTAAAATTTGAAATTTATACTTGAAATCCTAAAATTTCAACCTTAAAAAGATGGGAAAGATTTACAAATGACAAGTGTTTTATATATATACTAGCTATATTGTCCACGCGTTGCCGCGGGCATTCTTGTGTATATAAATTAACATAATTAAATTCACAACGATAAATTTATATAATATAACTAAATAAAAGTTATAGATTAGGAGATAAAATGTAAAAAAATTTAAGTAGAGTTTATTGCGCAAGCATAGATTATATCTTTTAGAATGTAGATATTACGTCATGAAAGATCACAAAAGAGCGTGAACTAACATTTAAAAAAAGAGCAAATATTTTAATAAGAAAAAAATTAAAAATTAATCACAAAAATCATCGTTATTATTGTGCAGATGGTAAAATTATAAAAATCATTTAATACAAAGAGCAAATTAAAAAAAAAAAAGGGAAAAAGGAAGCAATATTAATTTAAAATACTATAACAATAGCAACATCGGAGTCTTAACATCTAAACTTATTATTGTTGTTACTATTAAAACAATAAAAATTATCAAATTATACCGAGGAAAAAAAATAAAAAGCATGAACAAAATAGGAAGCAAGAAAAACAATTAAAATATTATTATTATTATTATTATTATTATTATTATTATTATTATTATTATTATTATTATTATTATTATTATTATTATGAAAGAATAAATAAATGAATGAATTAAGATTAAAGAAAAAATATAAATTGTGAAAAGACCTGTAATAATCAAATAACAAAAATAAATAGTTAATTTTTTGTCGACAAAAAGACAGAAACATAAATTGAAAATCCATCCTGATGTTATTTTTATTATCATCGCTATAACATCTAAAATTCTTATCAACATTACTATTAAAATAATTAAATTGCCCAGGAAAATCATAAAAAAAAGGAAAAGAGTTTTCATAAAAAAAACAATAAAAAACCAATCACCAAAATTATCATTATTATTGCGTAAATACTGAGATCATAAAAATCATCTAATCTAAAGAACGAATAAAAACAACAGGAAAAAAAAAGAACAAAGGGAAAAAGGGAGCAATATTAATTCTAAAATGATAACCAATATAAAATAAAATTTCAGGATTGAACCGATTAGGAAAAACATCCCAAGAAAAAAAAAAAAAAGCATAGATGCATAAATACGAATTAAAAATAAGCATTGTCTAAGAATTAAAAGAAGACACTAAATGAATTATTATAAAAAAAAACCCTCCAATAATTAAATAACAAAAATAAGTAATTAATTCTCTATCAACAAAAAGACAAAAACATAAATTGAAAATCTATCTTTATGTTATTGTCATTATCGTTACTATAACAGTTAAAATTATTATTAACATTACTGTCAAAAAAATCAAAACAATTAAATTGCCCTAAAAAATCATTAAAAAAAAAGCAAAAGATTTTTATAAAAAAATAAAATAAAAAATAATCGCTGAAATCATCAATATCATTGTGTAAATAGTAAAATCATAAAAATCATCTAATCCAAAGAACAAATAAAAAAAAGAATAAAGGGAAAAAATATGCAATATTAATTTTCAAATGAATATCAACATAAAATGAAATTTCAGGATTGAACCGATTCAAAATTAAAAAAAAAAAAAACTAAGAGCATAGATGCATAAATATGAATTAAAAATAAACATTATCAAAGAATTAAAAAAAAACAAATGAATTAATATAAAATAAAATATTCAAAGAATAAGGACCGAAATGAAAAATAACATATATAATTAATTCAAATTGAAGGATAAAATTGAAAGAAAAAAATCTTGGGACCAAAATAAATAATGAAATAATAATAATGATAATTGCTGTGATTTTATAAAAAAAAAATAGAAGAAGTGGGACTGAAATGAAAAGTTGTTTATATTAAGAATTTCAATTGGAGGACCAAATTAAAGAAATCAAAACATCCGTACCGAAAAAATTACAGGAACAAAAAAGAAATCAAAAATCATAAGTATAGGGACTGAAATTAAAAATGCTTTATATAATTAGTTTTAATTGAAGGGCACAATTGAAAATAATCAAACTTTCAATTAAAGAAATCAGCAATAAAATCGAAATCAAAACCTCAGGTACCAAAATGAACTTCCTATATACATTAGGGATCGGAGCTGAAATTGGGCCCGCAGGAGAGAGAAAACGTACAACCGCCACAAAACTGTGCCCCGCCGTTTACCATAACATCTATGACCAACACGCGCTGCGATGGGAGACAAAGGACCGGGAGGCGCACCGTAATCAACGGCGGAAGAGAATTTTTGACCGCCGTATGGAACTGCACGCGCCGCATCCATGGCGCGCTGGCGTTGAGTGCCGCTTTCGTGTCTTCACGACGCGCCAGCCGTGCAGATGATAATAATAAAATATAGGCTAATTACCAAGACGCCCCTAACCCTACCGAGATTCATGAAAAAACCTATGGGGAAAATACGTCCGTGTCCCCATTTATTGTGCGGTATTTTGTCGTTATCGAGGGTTGTTTCCGTCGGTGCACTGTGCACTGAATTTGTGAAAAACCGACAGAGCCCCTTGTCCCTGTGCACAATTTTGTCTTTTTCGAGGGGTAGATTCGTTAATGCACTGTGCATATGCGGAAAGGAGAAAAAGAAGAAATGCAAAAGCCAAAAACGCCCCCAGAAATGAACTAAAACACGCCGGCTCATTTAGGCCAAAATCGTCCCGACACTGCCACAATCCACAGTGAAAACACTCTGAGTCTACAGTGAACTAAACAGGGAAAATCCCACGCCAATTATATAGATAGTAATATATATATAAAAAGAAGCTAAAACTCAAGGAAAATTTATTTTGTCCATGTACACAAATTATTATTCACCATAATAGTAAAGATAATTCCATCTTTTCATAAAGTCTATTTTTCATTATCATATTTGTTGGGGGTATATATGTTTCTTATACCCTTTTAAGTATAGTAGAAAGACTAGATTACTATTAAAAGTATTTTTTTTTTAAGATTAGTGTCTATGAGCTTTTCAAGTTTTTCACTTTGTAAAGCATAGTACAATAATTAAATTATCCTGAAAAACATTTTTTCCTTAACTTGTTTACATGTGTTTTTTTTATATTTTTTCATATTGATTTTTTTGTTTTAATTAAGTGAATGAGGGCAATTTGGTTTTTTAATCCATACAATATATTATTTTTTTAAAAATGGTTGATGGGTGAAGCCAATAGGGCAATATATGGAATGTCTTTGCATCAATCTAGTAGCATGTAAAGAAGCATTAAACATCTAAATGATGGCTTTTGATGCGATATTTGAATCGTCTTTACGACCTTTTCATTCTAAGAGGCGTGCATGGCTTGTAGACCTCCAATTTGATACACGTGGCCTATTTTTCTTTATTTTCTCTTTCCTTATTGATTTCCGTGTCAAACCTCTAAATCTTCAAAGTAGCCCTTCAAATGTTTTTGCTTTTATATTCGATGCATGTTTTTTTTATTACTATTTATTTTATTTTTAAATTTTATCCTCTTTTAATATCTTTTATGTGTCATATATGGTCTTAATTATTTTGATTATCATTTGTTTTATTTTAAAATTTGTTTTTAATTGAATTTGTTTTTTTAGTTTATCCTTCATCATTTTATTTTATATTATGTCAAATCTGGTCTTAATTCTTTTAATTACTTTTATTCTTTTAACATTAAGTTGGTATGGTATTGAGCTTTTTAATTGAATCCGGGTCTAGGATTTCATGGATTACGGGTTTGACAAGATAAATCCAGACTTAGAAATTCGCTCTGGCTTATTTTTTATTTTATTTTTATCTCTTTTATGCTCGTATATTTTTAGTTTTACTATTCACTATTCATTTATCGCTCAAGTTTCATCTCTAACTTTTTAATAACTGTTTGATTTAGTTCCATATTTAATCGAACCAAATGTTAATTAAGACTCAATCAAGGCCCAACCATGAAGAAAATAGAATAAAAATAAATAAAAGCACATATTATCCAACTAGGTTAACTCGTTGTGTTTGTGTTCATTACCCTGATTGTAAATTTCATATATTAAGCTCGATAAGTATAGATTGATTTTTTTTTTGCTTCAACTTTTAACAAGTTTATTGAAATCAAACTTCATATATATATATATTTTTTTATAGAGTAATCGTAGTCCCATGATCTTGGTTATAAGTTTGATTCATTAATCCGAGTTGACTTAAATTATTTTTTTGTTTATTTTCTATAAATTATCCTAATTTTTAGACTAAGTCACAAGTTTAGCATGTTAACTTGGGTCAAGTTTTTTTTTGTTATTTTTAAATTATTATCTTTTTTAATTTCATAGAATTGAACGAGAACTAATAATTTATTTTAATTTATTTTATATAGGATTATCATGGTCTCATGACTCAAGTCATGATTTTAATAGGTAAATCCGGGTTGATCTAGATCAATTTAATGTTGTTTCAATACTATTTTTTATAAAAAAATATGGGCTTAAATTTTTATTAATCAAGCTATGTTTTATTAGTTACCTAAATTGTCTTTAAATTTATCAAGTTAGTGTTTGTTTGAGAGTGTGGTTCAGATTGTTTTTAAAAATATTTTTCGTTCAGAAATGTATTAAAATAATATATATTTTTTAAAAATATTTTTGACATTAGCAGATGAAAATGATTTAAAAATACTATTTTTTTAATTTAAAGTAAAAAATTAAAATAAAAGTTTTTAAAATTTTTTCAAAATATTTTTGAAATGCAATGTCAAACACCTCCTTAATCAAATTAGATTAAAACTCCTCTACAATTTAAATTTATTTTTTATAAAAAAAAATATTAGCAAAGCTTAATGTTTCGTTTGTATATTGATTTTTTATTGATGTAGTAAAAACTAATTCTAAAATGACAGTGAATTCAAGATAGGTTTCGTGACAGCAGCTATACAAAAAAAAAATTTCATGAAAAAACTTGTGACGTGAAACTTTGACGCACGTGACACTTAAAGCAAAACAGGGCTCTCTCTTGACTTGCTGTAGCTACGGGCCGAGACAAATGTTTTCGAAGGTTATAAATTCCGGTCAATCGGAGTCCGAACAAAGACATTCGGGTCGACAGGATAGCTAATTTGATAATTTATACCAAAATAAAAACATGACCATCACTTGAAGAAAGCAAAGTAAAAACCTCTCCTCTTTGGCTTTTACACGCTCTGCAACCCTCAGATTCCTCTCCGCCATGGCGTTTCCTTACATGGAAGCTGTAGTTGGTCTGTCCTCTCTCCCTCTCTCTCAACTTAAATACGTTATTGCTTATTTTTCTTTCAACGCTTCGTTTATTCTCTTCAAAGTTTTCAGTTATTTTGCGATTGCCTTCGATTAGGGTTGTACATGCCTTACATTCTTATTCTTTTATTCATTTTATTGTAATCGGGTTTTTATACATGTGTGACGGCGACACTTATTAAAGGTTTTATTGTGAATGTTTGAGATTTTTATTTTTATGATAAATGGGGTTTATTTATGGAGAAAAGTTTCTGTTTTATTCGTGAGAGAAGAATTTACGGTTTAAGGGTGAGTGTTTTTTTTTTTTTTAATATATATATATATATATATATATATATATAATCTCACAGGTCAACAGAAAAGAAAAGGAGACCTTCAAGGGCCTTTTTCATTTCTGAGAAGCTGAAGTTACAGACGACTTTAGATATTTGAATTTCCGGAGTTTTTTTAGGGATACCAAATTGAGGGTAAAGGAGCAGGAAATTTGAAGTAGTGCTACCCATTTTAGGGCTAAATGATCAAGGATGCATCATATGTGAAGCTGTGGCGTGCTATCAAAACTGCGTAGGAACTTTCACATCCGCCTTTGCTGTTAATATCTTTGATATTTATCAGCTGAGAATGTGATAGTTAGAGGCTATTGAGGCTCATACCATTCATAGTAGTTGCAATTCGATGCATATTTGTTACTCTTTCTTCAAACCTTCTACGACATTTGGATGTTTTATGCTATGGAGATTCTAACTGCTGCATTTCCCCCCCTGATTTTCCAGGTTTTATGATACTCATGTATATCTTTGAAACGTATTTGGATTTGCGACAACATGCTGCTTTGAAACGGCCAACTCTCCCAAAAACTCTGAAAGGAGTAATCAGCCAGGAGAAGTTTGAGAAATCTCGAGCTTATAGTCTTGATAAAAGGTTTGTTGTTTCCTGCAACTAGCTGACAGTGATTGTTTTAGCTTTTCTTCATCTGGTTCTTGGTTTATGTTCTCTTTGATTCTCGCTAATGTTTTATTCTTTGCATCTCTTAACTTTCAGCTACTTCAATTTTGTTCATGAATTTGTTACTATACTATTGGACTCTGCAATTTTGTTCTATGGGATATTGCCTTTGTTTTGGAAGGTTGGTGCTTGGTTGCAGTGTTAGTGGAGACATCTCCGTGGTTGAATTGTCACTATATAATTCTCTCTGTAACTGCAGAAATCTGGAAGCTTTCTGGTGTTGGTTGGTCTCAATGAGGAGAATGAAATATTCCACACCCTTGCTTTTTTGGCTGGTGTTATGATATGGTCACAGGTATGCACATGATTTCTAATAACACTAGCTGATAATAACTACCATATTTATGCTGCCTGTCTTTTGCGCAACAGTTTAGACTGATGGTCTGTGATTTCAGTTTCCTTTGTTTTTTTTTATGCACAGTTAGTTAGTTGTTACTTTTCATATGTGAAATGAGCACATAATGTTTGCAGCTATTTTTAAGAATATTAAGTAAGAACGAAGACAAGCGAGGCTGAGTTATTTTATGTAATAGTTGTAGTCTATAAGCTCAGAGTGTGCATATTAACATCAATCATTTTCAAATTTACATCTTGATAGAGGTGAGCTGATGGAATCTTGCTAAGCTCTATAATACTGACTCCCTGGTCGATGATGCTGTTCATAGACAAGGCTAATAATTTTGATGTAATAGTATATGAGCACAACATGATATAAACAATAGTTGGTTTAGAATATTTGAGTTTTTTACCTCTTCAAAAAGGTGTTCCTTAAAGTCTAGAATAAATATCTTATTTATCATGCATATCGCCTCACCTCTTGTTTGCACGAATATTGTAATTTTGTTTGCTTATAGAATTAATTAAACAGTAACTCTATGATTAATTTTTATAAACAAAAAAGCAATGTTATTCCATCTTTGCTGGTAATTATCACATTTGTCCAATTGTTTGCAGTACCCTCATAAGCAAATACTTGTAACAAGCACATCTTTTAAGCTCTTCAACTGATATTATTTGATTGATTGTTTTGAAATATGTCCATACAGATTACTGATTTGCCATTCTCTCTCTATTCGACTTTTGTGATTGAGGCCCGTCATGGTTTCAATAAGGTTTGTATTCACTCTCATATCTAGTGATTTTTACCCATCTCGTTAATTATTAGAGTATTAATTCTGTGCCTGTGGATTTTTTTTTCCTTTCTAACTTGAACATGCACTGGTATAGAACTTATAGTTGTTTGAATTTCTATCCATTTTATATCTCATCTCTGGTAGGATTCTAATTTATTTTCCATCTGCTTTACAGCAAACAACATGGATGTTCTTTAGGGACCTATTCAAGGGGATTTGCCTTGCCATTCTACTTGGCCCACCAATTGTTTCTGCAATTATTTTAATAGTACAGGTATGTTCATCTGCCAATGTTGATAAAGTGGCCAGTGAATTGCAGTATTTGACTGCTATCTGTTTACAGCAGGTGGTCATTTTCATTCTTGAATAATCATGTTGTGTTGGAATATCTGATAGCTTTTATTCTAAAAATGCTCTTACAAATTACACTTGCATTATCTGCTTTCCTGAATGCACAAGTCTTCTCTCGCCATGTTGAGTTTTCAATTGCATGGTTGCAGAAAGGAGGCCCTTACCTAGCCATTTATCTATGGGCATTCATGTTTGTGCTTTCTCTCGTGATGATGACACTCTACCCAGTTTTAATAGCCCCGCTCTTCAACAAGTTTACCCCTGTGAGTGTTTGACATTTCTTATCCTGTGAAAATCATTCAGGCCTTTGTCTTGCTTGGTTAGTAATCTTTTTTTACCCATGGTCATGCTATGACAAATAGCTTCCAGAAGGAGAGCTCAGGGAGAAAATCGAGAAACTTGCTTCCTTTCTCCATTTTCCTTTAAAGAAGTTGTTTGTTGTTGATGGATCCACAAGGTCAAGCCATAGCAATGTGAGGATTCTTACTTTAGTAAATTTGTTGGGGTTTCTCAGCAGTACCCACAAACTTTTCTTCCAGTATACAGTGCTTTGCTTTTGTTTCTCCAACTTGAAGTAAACTAATGCTTCTCCTCCTTATTTATGTTTTATAATGCAAAGAATGATAATTTTTCTTGGCCAAACTATTCACCTTTCTGATATCAACAATGTGCAGGCCTATATGTATGGATTCTTTAAGAACAAGCGTATTGTCCTTTATGACACATTGATTCAGCAGGTGAGGAGATCTTTCTTTCTGGATTCTGTCCATATTAATCTTTTATCAAACTGAGGTTCATTCTCATGAAGACTATATGTGTGTGTGTGGTAATTTTTTTTGTTAACTTTCTTTAGTTTGAAATAAGATCTGTGAAATATAGGCATCTCTGGTGTTTCATTATTACAATAGCATCTTATTAGAAATACTAAAGCAATCCTAATTGTATTATGTGCCGGGTACAGCTGTTAAATTCAATCATGTTGTTGGTTGCCTTCTTGGAAGTTAAAACACATACAGAATGATGAAAATGTATGGATATTTGTTTAATGTGATTGCTTGGTTCACTTGACAGCATGAAGAAACATCGTTGTGCTGTAGGGGTAAGGGTTCTGGTGTAACTTTGTCCAACCTACTAGAAGTTTGAACAGTAAGATTCCAGTTAGTGGTTTCTGGTCAAGCTGCTGAATCAGTAGCCTCTTGGTGATTGGACAAATGGTTCCTACAAGGATATCATATCCCTCGTGTTTTACTGCTTAGCTTGGAAGCAGCCTTCATAGATGACTTCCTCATGTGTGTCTCCTCAGATAGGCTATGTATGGCCCTGATTCATTTTATTTTGGGGGAAGGGAATAAAAATATTCAGCCTTTGTTTCTTGCATGTGAGTGATTCTAGCGAATATTAGTCTCGTGTCAGGTTTCCCATCTTTCTCATTGGCTACGTTTCTCTCATGATCTCAGATTCATCTGATCTCTTAACAGGCCTTCTCCACTAACCAATCTTTGGAAGTCCTAAATTGCTGGATTTGATCAAATCTTAGAACTATTTTTTTTGAACTCTTACCTGATACTTTTCTTCCAAAATTATCAACTCAGCCTAAGAATGAAAGGTTGGATTTTTCTATTTATGGGAAGTGAAATACTGGAAGTTGTTGCTCTCTTGTAATTGGCCAGATTATGAACCTAATTTGTGTGGTCTGCTGACTGTAGTCCTTTTTGGTGGTCCTGCCTCAATTTAGAGCCTTTTCAGATCTTATACATCTCCCTGGAAAATTCAGATGGATAAAATTTCGGTGCTTGTCTTGGATTTTACTTTTTCCTTAGTCTGACTATTTTCTTGTTTGAAATTTTTTATACCGACATCCATGTAGTCCTAGAAAAACAGATTATTGTGTTGTTTAACAAGTACACAGTAGCTGTCCAACAAGGGAGGACCTGTTTGGTGGACATATCATTCATCACAAGTTCTTTGTGATTTATGTAAGGACTAGGGTAAATTTGCAATCTATATACCATTTTCCTAATTTCCTACTCTTCCTACAACTCTGGGCAACTTTGTGCTTTGAACCATTTAGTTTGTGCCCTAAATTTATGGCTGAAATGTTGCTAGGGTTTTCCTTATGTTGTGTAAGGATCTTTACACCTATATGATTTTCTGATTCTTTGCAGTGCAAAAATGATGAGGAAATTGTAGCTGTTATTGCCCATGAACTGGGGCATTGGAAACTCAATCATACAATGTACTCATTTATTGCTGTGCAGGTATGCAGCAGTAATTGTTTCTTGCTTGTTGATTTTTAATTTGCTCCAATTTGTGCACAAAAATTCTCTTAGAATACCATATATACCATCTAGAAGGCATTTGTTTGAGAGCTATCATTGAGAAAAGGGTTGGAGAAAAATTGACATGGATGCTCTTGCACTTCTGAGACTCTAAATCCTCTGGTTTGAATCTCAAACCTCCGAGGATTTGTTCATGAGCCTGATGAGAAAAAATCTTGGATTGAAGCACATGAGAAATCTAAAACTGCTAAAAATCTGAAACATATTGCTGAATCTCAATTAGTGCATCATTATTGGAGCTCAGTGTTGTGTGTGGATTTTCCAACCATCCTCCTGTAGATGTCCTTTGACTTTATTTGTGAGCTTATTTAACTGGTGTATGGTTTATTTTTGTTGTTGTATACTCTTATGTTCTGCAGATTCTTACGTTTTTACAATTTGGAGGATACACTCTTGTGAGGAACTCGACTGATCTCTTTCGAAGTTTTGGGTTTGATACACAGCCAGTACTCATTGGACTAATCATATTTCAGGTATTGCTGACATGAAAACAATTACTGTATGATGGAGTAGAAATGCTTCTTCTTTTTTCTGGGTGGGGTGCGGTTGTATGCCACATAATTTTTTTGCTTTTGTCACGATCTGTTGGGTTTATCTCATTTGGTTCCATATTTGCAGCATAGTGTAATACCTCTCCAACACCTTGTCAGCTTTGGTCTTAATCTAGTGAGTCGAGCTTTTGAATTTCAGGTACCCTCCCCCCCTCCTCCATTTGCGTGCATCTCAAAGTCTCTATCTCACCTAATGTAATTGTTTAATGTAGGCTGATGCTTTTGCAAAAAAGCTTGGTTATGGCTCTGCTCTTCGGGCTGGTCTTGTGAAACTACAGGTTAACTTTTG
Organism: Salix brachista; assembly: GCA_009078335.1. Classification (NCBI taxonomy): domain Eukaryota; kingdom Viridiplantae; phylum Streptophyta; class Magnoliopsida; order Malpighiales; family Salicaceae; genus Salix; species Salix brachista. The sequence goes on from CM018573.1 coordinate 14,426,364, forward strand.
AACTATACTTTTTTCCCGTACCTTTATAACAGACTAACCGTGGTGGACATGGAGTCCTGTATATTTCTTGCTTTCAGATATTTTTTGGGATCTGAGTACTGCATTGCCAGAGTGTTCTTTTCAAATCTGTTTTTTCCATAATGCCGAGCACGGTTTGGATAACTGTTGGTCTGCCATCAACACTGAAAGTTTTAGTTCTAGTTGATAAAATGTTATTTTTTAATACAGAAACTGTATTTAATCCACTTTGTTACTGTGAGTCCTCTATTGTCATGGTTTCTTGACTTTTGTTAATGTGGGTCCTGTATTGTCATGGTTCTTAATATCTCATTGGTTGATTGTGTGCCTGCATGATTAGAATGACTTATTTTTCCACATATCATCCATAGTGATAGTTTATGCTTTTAGCTAGAGACGAGGCCTTGTTAATGTCTCTCTTTTAATGGGATTATTAACAGTGTTATATGTATAGATAGATAGATAGATAGATGCCATTGGTGGAAATGTAGAAAGACTGAACAGTGTGTCAATTCTTTTCAGGAAGAAAATTTATCATCTATGAATACAGATCCTTGGTACTCAGCATATCACTATTCCCATCCTCCTCTTGTTGAAAGACTGGCAGCAATCGGCGAACCAGATAAGAAGGCCGACTAACAAGTGCAATCTGTGGATGGCTGCCCTGGAATTTAATTCATTTCATTGCAATTGACAGAATGCTGGAATGGTCAGTCAGCAGTTGTAATATTACCTCATCTGAAGTTTTGTTGGAGCTTAACGCTTAATGGCTCAAGCACACCTCATGTCAGAACACATTTCTCAGGTCAGAGAAGAGAGGGGAGTAGAAGGAAAGAAACAGGAGAGAAGCAACAGGAAAATAGCCAAATGTTAGTTACATATTGTGTTTGCATGGACTAATGATCACAGAACCTGTTGATTCATGATTTTTGAGTGATATGACATGCTTGCTAATTTTGAGCCAGCTTCCTTTTCTTTTCAGTGGTTGCTCTAAAGAATGGTAGAGATTGTTTTTTTTCCCTTTTAAATATATTAAAATAAATATTTTTGTTTTACAAAACACGTGATTTCAACTGCGTTTTCAAACCATACCTTAATGCAATGAGCCTGCAATTCATTCGGCGTGGTTTTTCTCGAATCTTCTGTTAAATTTCACAGTCCATCATGACGTTGGTGTCTACTAGATTCTTACAGGGCTTTCGCTTTCCACCGTTTGGTGTTCTAGACTCTGACAGGGCTTTCCACCGTTTGGTGTTTTATAATCAACCGAGAACCTTCTCCTATCGTGTCCTATTTTTGCACTCAACTTATAAATTTGATGTAATGATGTAATAATACAATTTGGTGTGGTTTCAAAACATAACATGTAAGAAAATCGTGATTGAAACTTAGATAACCATCAAATCACTATCAACCTCTAAAATTATCTCCAAAATATCAAGTCAATTATTGATGTGAAATAAAGAAACCCTAATATCATTTAGAATATACTTATTTTCTTATAAAATTAAGCATTATTTATAACTTCATTTTTTTTCATTATATTAAACATTATTTTCTTATTTTTTATCATTTGACTTAACTTATTTTAAGTTAGTAGCTTGGCCGCTTAGCCTAACCCAACAAGCTAGGTTAAATTGCATGACTTTTTATTTTATTCATGATCGTGACATCATAACTTATTGCATTTAAAATCGTAACACTCAATAAATATTTTAAAATATGATAGCTTTAAATATTATGATTATAAATCGTGATATTTACAGATTATACTATTTTACTCACTTTTTTGAACTATTCTATTCCACCGCCCTTTTAATGTACTATTTTTTTTAAAAAAAAAAACCTGAAATTTGTTTTTGTAAAGCATCATCATTGCAAGACATGATTTCGGTTTCAGAAATAAAGATAAGACAAGATGTTTAGTATTACGTTTCAAAAATATTTTTTTAAATGATTTTTTTATTTTAAATTAAAATTTGGTGTTTTTAATATCATTTTCATGTACTGGTGTTAAAAATGATTTTTAAAAAATAAAAAATATTATTTTAATAATATTTTTTTTAAAAAAAAACAAAGACTTTCAATCAGTCGTTTACAAAAGACTTACTTTGTATTTTTGACTGGCCCACAGCTGGCTTAGCATGAACGCATCTTGTAGTGATTGACGGAAAGCATGGTAACTGATGATGAATATTGCACAGCTGCCAAATGGAAATTAGGAACATGCTCAGCCTTTTGCCACAAATTATCCAGGAAATTTAAAAATAGAAGTAATTTATTTGTAGAAAAAAAAAACAAAAAAAACGAGAAAATAAAAAATATAGGTAACGCTAACTATAAACTAAACTTGAAAAATAAAGAAAAATAGATGCAAAGCAAGTTATTTGATTTTACAAATGGACTATCCATCTAATTTTGTTTAATAATTTTGTTTTTTTATAGTAAATTATTTATTCGATAAAGTTATAATAGAATTGGCTGGCACTACGTTTTAGATTGAAGAAAAAAATTTGAACGCCAAAAAAAAAATCTAGGTGTCGCTAGGCATGTTTCCTTAGAAAATAAATTATAATCTCAAATTCAAAAATTAATTGCATACATGATTATATTTTTATTTAATACTTGGATGAAAATTAGAATCATTTCAATTTTAGCCTTAAATGTTTTATTTATTGAAAATTGATTTGATGTCTTTTTTCACTTTTTATTTCTACTGGTTTTACTCGAGTGTTTTTTTTTTCCTTTCTTTTTCGTTCTTAAGGATTGAGTTGTTCGATAATCAATCTTTATGATTTTATCTAATTTTATTTAAAATACAATTACTCTGGAGTTGTGATTAAATCAAAGATTTTGATCTTGATTCGAGTGTGATCGGATTGATTTTTTAAAACATTTTTTTAATTATTATTGTTTTCCCTATCTCTCACCCTTCAATTTCTTATTTGTTAGAAATTGAGATTATTTTTTTTTCTTTCTATGAACTTATCACATTCTCATTTGATTTATTAGAAATTGCCCTTCAAGCTTTTCCTCATGTTTTTTTCTATGAGATTATTCCAATCTTATGCCTATAATCATGAAATTTACGAATTAACTTGATTTAGGTAGTGTTTGGAAAATATTGGAAAAATATTTTTTGAAAAAAAATATTTTTTTTTCTGCTTGAAAATAATATATATTTTTTAAATTATTTTGATGTGCTGATGTCAAAAATAATTTTTTTTTTTTAAAAAATATTATTTTAATATATTTCTAATTAAAAAACAATCGAAACCATGCTCCAAACACCCCCTTTAATTGAAGTATTTTTTTCCTTTTTAATTATTTTTCTAGCTTTGACTTTTAATAGTAGGGTGTTTATTAATCTGGATGGCTAAAGTCAAGTTCTTTTTATATTTTCTATTGTATTTCTTTTATCAATCAATCTATATCATCGTGATTTTTTAATTATATCATTTAAATTAAAAAATAAACTAATAATTTAAGTTTCAATTATTGGTCGAAAAAAAACCCTTGGTGAACCACGGGTCACGAATCTAGTAATTTTCTCTAGAGTCAAAAATAAAAGAGGCTTGGTTTGTCAAGAGAGGAGAGGAGCATCGAAGCACCCGAATTTTAACCGACTCCTACACACGAAATTCTTTGGTGGGCCGAGCCCACTTACCTTTTCAATATGTGTACCTGGGCCGTGCCTTTTCCTCTGGCGACCACGTCGATTTACAATAAAAAAATATTTTTCTCGCCACCTTTCTCCCATATTAAATTAAAATAAATAAAAGACAAAACTCAAAAAATATTATATTCTGGCCGGCAAACGAGGTCCAGATAGGGAAATTTCGTGTGTTTAGAAGGAAGGATTCTGTCCGTTGGATCATATGCATTAAATAAAATCAAGCTTGACTTTCCTGCACCTTCCATTTCCTCACAAAATAAAATAAAAAATAAAATAAAATAAAACTACAGCAATCAATCACCTAAAGATTATCTACCCGTTACAGCATTTCTCCACTCACATCCTTCCACGCACAACATCTGACCTCACTTTTGGCATCCATTTATACTACCTGCCATTGATTAAATCGGAAACTCTCAAGGAAGCATCGCCTGTGGAAACTTTTTCTCTGAAATTTCCGTCTTTTGCGATTACCCCTTCAGGTACAATTTCTCTTCGATATATTATTTCATGCAATAAATCTTCTATTTTTGGTTTCTCTTTTCTAGATCTTATAGCAGTACTTTTTTTTTTGTAAAAATGATTAGAGTTAGGGTTTCAATTTTTATAGGGGGTTTTGGGTCTCAGTTTGGCTTGATTGCAGCTTTGATTTAAGGATCTGTTTGCTGAGACCAGTTGTTAATTTTGAACACTTTTGATGTTACAAATAATCTGCTTGTTTTGTGTTCTAATTTTAGGAATATGAGCCATGAATTGAAACAGGAGACCCATAGATCGAAGCTTTAGATGTTATTTGGTATGAAAAGTTCTGACTGACATTTTCTTTCTTTCTTTAGTTTTTTTCTCTCCTATATTTAACTGATTTATTTAAATTTATTTAAACCTGAAATTATTTCGTGAATGAGATAAAGAGAGAATAAGCACTTATTCTGTGCCTTTTTTTTTTTTGTTGATGTGGTGTTACTGATTTTGAGGTGATGAAGAGTGGCCAATAACTGGATATGCACAACTTTTTTTGTGTAGATTCTATTTTATCTAGCCATTTTTTTTATGGGTCTCTGGTTAGAGGTTTACATCATTTTCTCCGAGGAAGAACCTGGAGGTTAAAAGAAAGACTGTTGTTAGATATTTGGTTCAGTCTCCTGTCGAGTTGTTTCATTTTTTAAGAACCTCCTGTGATGATGAGTTTTGCAATTTATCTTGTTGAGTTTGGTTCCTAATTGCTATCTATTGTTCTATGTCTTGTGTTTGGCGTGGTTTTGGTTGTTTTTGTGTTTTACAGTTTGTTATTCTGGTTATGTTTAATTTTCTTTCGTTATGTGCAATAAGAATAATGATATTGATTTTTCCAAACTTCTTGTAGTAAATTGTCGAAATGGGTCAACCACAAGAGCCACACCACCGTCTTCCATTTGGAAACCCTTTCAAGAAAACATCTTCAAAGGGTTCTCAGTTGTCCCAGAGGCCTCTCTTCCTATTAAATGCTTTTGAGTTTGCATTGACAGCAAGATTGCGGAAATTGAATCCTAAAGACAAGCATGATGTTCTTAGCTTGGCATGGATGGTATTGGCGATGGAATCACTCTGTGAGACTCATACTGACATAAAAACCCTCATCACAGAACTTGATCTCCCTGTGACTGGCTGGGATGAGAAGTGGATAGATGTGTACATGGACATCAGTGTGAAGTTGCTTGATATTTGCAATGCTCTTAGTTCTGAGCTCTTGCGCCTGAATCAAGGCCATCTCTTGCTTCAATGCGCCCTGCATAATTTGGAGTCCAACACTTCAGAGAAGCTTGTGCGGGCATGTTCTTCTCTTGATAGCTGGAGACAGAACATTGGCGCAAAGAACCCTAGACTGGAAAACTGTAAATCCATCCTGGAGGGTCTTGTGGATTCAGTGAGTCTGCCAAAGGTTAAGAACTCAGCCAAAGGAAAGGTGTTGATGCAAGCCATGTATGGAGCTAAGATACAGACAGTGTTTGTATGTAGTGTTGCTGCTGCTGTGTTTTCAGGTAATTCAAATAATCTGTTAGATTTGGATGTTGCCAAAACAACAACGTGGGCACAAGCTTTTTCTGATTTACAAACTAATGTAAATGGAGGAATTAGAGATATATTTTCTCTTGGGAAATTTCCTGTCTTGAAAGAATTAGATGAAGTTTATACAGCTGTGAAGAATTTGTGTCCCATGATCCAAGATGGTAAGAGACCTATTGAAGTTGAAGCTTTCAGTAATTCCTTTTCAGATTTGGGGAGGAGAGCAGAAAAACTTGCACAAGGGCTAGATTTTCTTACTAAGGTAGTAGATGGCTTTTTCAAAATAGTTTTAAGCGGGCGTGATGCTTTGCTATGTGACTTGAGAGCGCCTGATACTCTTGCTGACCCATTCCCAGGAAGCAATGGGAAACGATTTGTAAGATAGATGTTTATGGTGAAGCTTGTTATCCGAATGTATAGAATTGGTATGAGATGTTCCCTCAGTAGTATTGTCAAGTGTGTCCTGTCTTGTTCTATGTGGTGTGTGGTATGCTGCTGTACTTTCTTACTGGTTTGTACAAGGATGTTGTCTGATATAATGTCATTAATACATGAAATGTTTTGTGCTATTTCACTCATTATGTTTTACCCTAACTTCCTGTGAGTGTAGCCAGGGATACTTTGATAGCATGCTGCATTATTTAGTATTATACAGCTATTTTTTTATTTTATTTTTAAGTCGTTTGTGATAGGACATTGGTGCTTAACTGGTCTCATGGAGGATGCAAAGAGTGGTATTTTCTCCTCTCTTATGACTATCCATACATGCATCTCCAGGGCTTTTTTCCTGTGGTGTGCTTGAAAGCTGTAGAATCTGAGGTTTACTGTGTAGTAACCATAACGACGACTGTTTGTGAAATTCAGCTGGGTCTGTTATGTCTCTCCAAAGCATCTCATTGCACATAAAATCTTATGTTCCTTAACCAGAGATGAGGGAGGGAGTGTCTTCCCAATTCTATTTTTGTTCAGGATGAAGTTATTCCTGGTGAACGTCCCCCCTGACATTCAATCTTCTAGCATGTAGACTGAACATCAACCGACCAAATCGGTTCTCACCTGGCCGGCATGGAGACTTGAAACCTCCATTTCAGCGGTTTTGTGCCCACAATAAAATCTCCCGAATGTGTTTGTGCTGAATTGACCTAGAGGTGGTGGTATACCGGATCCACCTAACATGACTTGACGTGTGCTTTTGCTTCATTTCTATGGGGGTGAAAATTCGTGAACATGACTGGAACGAATCAACATCGTTTCATGAAATTTGGATAAAATGTGCTATTTAATGCATCTCATTTCCCTGTTGTGGTTAATGCACTGCAGAGTACCTCAATATTTGAGAATATTACCGGGAACATTTTTATTCTATGCCTCTTAGCAGCTGAATGAATTAGCGCTCTGCTGGAGTTAAATAGGAAGTTTCTGCACGAATCAGCTGGACAATCCGGGAATGCTTTCGCGAAGCAAGGAGAAGCTTCCCTTTATTCCATTGATAGGTTATTAATATTTTTTTCTAGAATCCCTAAAGCAACGAGCACAACATATCATAGTTGTCTGTTTATATATTTCGTATCAATTAAAAAAAAATAAAATAAAATAGTATTGTTTATATATCGGTTTAAATTCCGGATTTTTCGGTCAAATACTGGCCGAAACATTCCGGTTTCGTTATGTTTTGGCAAAATACTGTTTTTTTAAATAATAAATAATTTTACAATATCAATCATATCTTTTAATCCGATTGTTAGATTGAGATGAAATTTTACGAGGAGTCTCTTGACATATTTATATATATATTATGTTAAAATTTCAGAGCAATCAAAGAATGTAATGACCTTGCGAGATTGATAATGACATTCTCGTAATATTATACATGTTTATAATTTTATTCAGAAAAATCATTTTATTGTGTCTTTTTTAGATTAAATTGTACAATTCTAAATAATTTTATTTTTGGATTTAAACTATTTTTTTTTGAATATATATATATATATATATATATGCTCTAAAACCAAAACATTCTATTCCAATTGAAAAAACAAAATTCCAACGAAAATGATTATTCCAAATGAAGAAATAAAATACAAATATAGTTTTTTGTGAATTTGAGGTTCCAAGAAAAGATCCCAAAAAACTCTACATTCTTGATAAGGAATTGACAAATATAGTTTATTCGAGGCCACAATCTAATAATATACATAAAATACTGCCTCGAAAAGAATTAAAAATCAAGGTATATCAAGATGGAAAAAATTTAAATTGGGGAAAGCAAAAGCATAGGATACTACAATTCTAGTATTTATATGAATAACAAACAAGAGGTAAGATTAGTCCGCCCAAACAAAAATTCAAGAAGACATGATTGTTTAGCCCCAAAAGATAAAAACCAGTACAACAATATTCAAGCATGCAAACTATCTTAGCTATCAATAGTAAAAGAGCAAAATAAAAGCCCAACAAGATAATTACTTTGAAAATTAGAATTGAACTAAAAGTAAAAAGACATAAAAAAAATATTAGTCAAAAGTCATATAGAGTTAACTCTTCATCTTTGCAAACAAAACACAAAACACAAATTCTCTAATTCCTTTTTTCTTTTAACTATATCTGGCTTTCCCCCCCTCTTTTATTGTATGAGTATTTTCATCTTATGCCTTTTTCCTTGCTTTTAAAGAAACTAGAGGGTCATGTTAAAAAATTTGAAAAGACATATGCATGATATTGAAGAGGCAATAGGTGGTGGATCTACTTTAGTTTTTACATTTTTTATCATTATTTAATTTGTGTTAATAATTATGAACATCACATGATGTTATAAAAATTATAAACTAAAAAAATACTAACACATCTCGTGGTATTGTTACTTATATCATTTATTAGAGTTGTGCTATTGGTTGGATAATTTCTTTAATATAAAAAATAATGTATAATTGTTAATGTATTTTTTAATAAAACAGTTTAGTCATAAAGTTAAAATTAAATGTGGATTGTATATCCTTGAAAAACATTGATACAGTAAATTTTTGAATGATATTTGTTTTTTAAAATATTGAGACAATAATATATTGGATTGATTCATGTTAGCTTATCAAATCTATGATTCAGATCATTGGACTATAATAACCCTATAAAAATAAATTAACAAGGTCAATTCCTAATCAATCTAATGATAAATTAAAAAAAAATTAAAACAAAAACACTCGAGTTAACACAGGTTAAACAATCAACCTAGCGACCTGGGTCATAAGACCAGGTTAACCCCTTAGAAAATAAATAAATAAAAAATACCAATTTTCAAACAATCTAATGTTAAAAGATTAAATTAAAAAAATCAATTAAAAAAATAACCTGGGTCTACTCAAGCTAACTTACTAAACTTGTGACTTAAATCATGAGACCATGATAACTTCAAAAAATAAAAAAAATAAAAACTTTGATTTCCAATATAAACCAAATTTATTTAAAATAATTAAAGCTTTATAAACTGAATTTGAAACTAAGGCAAATGTTTAGCTCTTTTTTTTCCTAATTAGGAACTAAGCGTCCAACCCTTATTTTCTTCACATTTTATATTAATTTTTTTTAGATATTGTTGATGTGGTGGGATTGGATTTGATGACTTGTTTAATTCAACATAGGTTTTCTAATGACTTAAAGGATTCTTTTTCTTTTTTTCTACTGTCTTTTTTCTCTCCACTCTCCCTGATTTTAATTTCCAGCCCTCTCAAAAATAACAAGGTGGTTTGTCATTTTTTTTTTTTTATAAAGTTTGGTGCCCTTTATTTTTTTAATTTTTTTTTTTAATTTTTATTCTTTAACAGGTAGTTGGTTGGGGTCAGCTGTGGATTTTATTTTTTCTATGGAGCAATCTTAATCTCAAAACTCAGGTTATTCGTGTACCTTTCTAAAATTTATTTATTTTTTAAATTTGTCCTTTTAACATTTAGTTGGTTGGAAAGTGGGATTTGTATTTTTTTTTATATCTTTAGTCCTTTTTTCTCATTTTTTTTTCTTTAACTTTTTTTAGATTTTTTATATTTTAATAAAAAAATTATTTTCATTACATTTTAATCTATGAATTAAAAAAACAGTAAGAAAAGGTGGTTGAAACAACAAAGAGTAAAAGGAGGTTGGTTTTGTCCATTTTTTTAACAAAATTTTACATAACTCAAACTAGGGATTTTTTAAAAAAATAAATGATATTTTTTTCTACCTTTTCCTTTGACAATAATCGGTTAGGGATTGAGTTTTATAGTGTTTTTTTTTTTTTAAAACTTTTATACGAGTTTATTATAATATTATAATTTAGGTTGTGAGTTTGACAAGTTAACTAAGATTTACTGTTGTTTTTTTTTTAAAAAAAATTATCTTTTAATATTTAATGGATCTTAAATCAAGTTTCTTAATTATTATTTTTTAAGTGGTTTCAATAAGATTATACTTTCACATTAAACTGGATAGGAACCGAATAGTCATGCTTCACTGTAACTATAGCTTCTCCAAGCCCAAGTTATGGACGAGAGCCCAAAAACTCGTCAATTTTCCGAAGGAACTTGGGTTTGATTTCAATTTTGGTAAGCTATGCCCTTTCTTTTCTTCTTCATTTTGTGCTGGCTTTTATACAAGTTCTTGTATGGAAAATTCATGGAAAATTCACACATACGTGGCTGGATGGCTTTGCCATATGACCCACCACCTTCACCGACTTAAAATGAAAGAAATTTCATCGCGCTCTCCAGGTTTCACCAAAAATTTGATAGATTCAACAGTTTCGCTAGAAGTGGTAAGATTTTATTATTTACTCACTCTTTAACTCAGTAAAGCGACAATTGAAGTTGATGAAGCTGCAGATAGCTGCAGGATGCTAAAGATTCTTTTGGTTAACAGGATGCCAAAGTCAAGTTGACGCTTGCTGAAGCTGCAGAAAACTTCAATGAAGATTGACAATGGATTGATGATCCAAAATCATAGGCTGTCTGCCCTAGTGATCTTCAATCTCCGCACAGAGGGTAAGAACATCCTACAAATCAAAGAAAACAGATTAATATCAAGGCATATATGTTTCTTACGATTAAAACGAAGAAGGTGGAGGGGGAAGAAGGAGGAGGAGGAGGAGCAGGAGGAGGAGGAGCTTACTCCCAAGGAACATCCCCGACTATCAACCAATCACCTTCTTTGTCTTCATATGTCAGCACATGACAATGCCCGGAATTTTCAACATCCATTTCAGGCCCTGCTTAGTCATTTTCAACTTCATTATTATTATATATACTCTCTATTAATAATAAAAAAATAAAATTGCATTGCCATGAAAATGGAATAACAAAAAAAGAAGACACTTACAGAGAATGTTCGTGTTGAACATATGGTCAAGAGTCTGTATTAAGTCATGGTAACCATCATGGGCTAATAGGTTCAGTTTCCGGCCAATTTGAATGCCTTCCATGTACACCTTGACGAACAAGGTGGAGCTACAGCACTCATTCTCTTCTGAATCTAACGCCTTCCTTGGGATCGGCTTGCTCGGTGGCCAATCCATTAGTTGCTCACTGAATTCATTCATATGAGATCACCAAAAATTAATAACTCAACTAAGAGATTACCAAAAATTAATATTCCTTCAAATGGGAGCTCCTGGTTCACGGAACAATCAACGCGTACCTTGGTGTAGAAGGGTTATCCTGCTGAGAGGTGGAGATGCTAAGTCCGAGCCTGAGATCTGTGCTAAGGTCCCTCTTCAGCTGCGGGAAAGAAGACTCGCCGGAGACAGAAGGGTAGCTGCTGCTTTCAAAAGATGATGAAGAACTGGAGGCAGCCCCTCTCCCCATTTCTGAGACGCGAAGCTAATGAAGCCGCCACCTTAGGTCAAATATATATAGCATAGCAGGTTTATGAATATATTAATCTAGCTGGGAGAGGCATTTCCTCATGCAGCTCGCGGCCCTGATATGCTGTCAAGGTAGCCGACAACTACACGTGTCAAGTTGAATCCTGCTTATAAGGTGTCGTGGTCTCTGTTTGAGCTTGAATTCAATGTGGCACATGTGCATAAAGTCTACAAAAATGGGACGTTTATTCACAAATTATCTCACTTTTACAGTCTACAGATGATTCTATACAGTTTCCATTCAAAGCTGAAGTCATGGGCAAGATCAAATCCCAAGGCTGGACAGTAAATTGGCGTTTTAAAACGATCCCCAGCATTGGAAAGATGATTCTGCAGGCAGGCATGGCTGATGAAAGACTGACTCTTGGCCGGGGATAGTTGAAGAGATGAATGTAGACAAACGAGGGATCTTCTCCTCGACAAGAAAAAACACATTGAAGTTAACACACAATCTCATGCCGATGTTCAATGGATTAGGTTATCGAGCTGCTCATAGAGGCCTTGGGCGCAGTTACATAATTAATGGTGCTGGTCGTGGCGAGACTATGTGCTGTTCAGTACAGTGACAAGATTGCACACTTCAACATGATGTATTTATTGCATTTACTACTAACAGACTCTCAGGTTGCTTCCGTCATTAAAATCTTTTTATTTAGTGAATTTCTAATTTTTTAATCATAAATATACCCTGTTTTTTCACATATAGAAAACAATTTGTACATTATTAATGTTAAATATTTTACATTGCATCAATGGTTGAAGACAAACATTTATATTCTGACTTGGACTATAAAGACTAGGTATGATCATAGATAAAAACATGAACTCTGACCTTATTACTTCCCTAGTGGTACGCTGTATATCGTGAGTATCGTCAGCCAATATAAATAAGGAGCTGCAAATATCTCGAATAAATTGAATTTGTTTATACATAAACCAAGACACACATCTCTTGTTTCCATAAAAAATAAGGACACACACGATTAAAGTGTTTTCAGGCTTCACCATTGGAAGGGTGCATCATCATTTCATCAATTAGATCATGTAAACAGTGTAATTTATTGTGATTTGTGAAATAGTCTCATAATGGTTTATCATAGTCTTCTAAAAGATAAAAAAAAAAAAAAACTCGTTGCGTCTACACTAGGTTCTTCAATTATAATTGGACATTCACTTACACCATCGTTATTCATTCTCATCACATCCATAACTCTATTCTTATAAGAGTTATTGTTAGCATCTACAACTCTATTCATGTTTTTGGAACTAGAAATTGACTCCACCATCCTTTTTATCATGATCTCATGAGGAACAACTTCTTCTCTTTGTGCGTACCAACATAGGTAGTCCTCCATGAACTTTTTTTTGTAGAAGATACATCATGACAATATCTGGATCGATAAACTTTTTTGTTTTTGCACCTTCTACATGGACATCCAATACTACATCTACTAATATTTTTTTTGTTTATATATTACGTAGTTAATAAAATCTTAAACCCTATTGCAATAATTCATCTTACACATCCCATAGGGTGATTCTCGATAAATCCATGAACGATCTTCCATAACCCACATCAAACCTGTATACAATAATCATGTATTAATTAAATACATTAATTAAACAAATATAATTTTACAAAATCCAAAACAAACTCTAACATGTACAAATCATAAACTAAAAAATATGCAGAAAAAATTAACATATTAAAATTAAATTAAAAAATGGTAGATTTTCTTACTTAAAGTGGAGGATCCTAAAAAAATTGAAATAGAACTCAGATGCCCACAAACTAAATGTTATGGTTGCCGGATTTGTTGTGAAAGGTTGCAGTGTGTTGAAATTAGGGAGAGTGGAGTGGGTTGTTAGGGGTGGTTGTTATTTGTAGAGAACAAAAATAAGAAAATGATGAAGGAGAATGATGGGAGGGGAAGAGAAGGGTCGATGATCAACTCATAAATTAAAATCATCAACTGGTTTACCGACGAACTATATCTGTTGGTCAAGTCGTTGGTAATTATGTTGATAACAATGTCATGTCATTGTACTTTCTAGGTTTTTTAATCTCAATGTAAGTTTGCCTGTAAATCCCTCAATATTTATCAACAAAATCATTCTCTCGCTATATTTACTAACAACATTTACCAACATAAAGTTTCATCTGTAATCACGTCTATAAAAGTCACACGTCATCTTATGTGTATATTTTTTTTTATTTCTTTTTTCACTATAATTTTATCCGTATATACCGAGGGAATGTTTTCATCGGTGTTTACCGACAGATAAGAAGACATAAAAACACCGTCGGTAATGTTCACTGCAAAATACCAACGGAAAAAGTCTGTCAATATTCCCGTATGTATTCGCTGATTTTCTAGTAGCGTAAATGATTGAGCTATGAACAAAAACTATGGACACCTACAAGAATTGAAGTTACAATGTGTGGTAAAGTTGTGTGTTTTTTTTTTATTAATTTCATTTTCTATGATTAACATGCCATTGCTTATTATTGAAAGCATGTGGTTATATTCTCTCTCATATATATATATATATATATATATATATATATATATATATATATATATATATATATATATATATATATATCAATGCTCTTATGATTTTGAAGATGTTTTTGTAGGGATTTGGAATGACACACCAGCATGCACAAGCACAGTCATGACGCAAGCTACACAAGCCAGTTTAAATATGCATGTTCGACCAAATTATTGGACACCAACAATGTCATTGACCTTTTTGGATAATTCAGCAACACAACAAATGATAGGCTTCTTAGCAGTTTCTGAAGTGATTATGCAAAAACTATCAGACTCCCATCAGTCCAGCTAGAGATCTGAATCTTCTTTGCTTGCTAATGATAAGCATGTCGAGGATGATTTCAAACAGAAGCAATGTGAGCAGAAACATGTGACATGTGAAAGGAAGTGATTTTTCTAATAGATAATTTAAATTCACAGCAGCCATGCCTCTTGCTCTCAGAACAGTATATGTCATTACATCATTTCATTTGCATTTCATAGCATCCATGTTAAATCTGAATAGTTTCATCAAATTAAGACATGTGTTTGGTCTTACACTCGTGCCACATACTGAGCTCTCAGTGGTGAGAAGGGAGACGAGCGTTGCCTGCCAGATAACAGGTATGGAACTCACGGGTGTCACTTTTTTTTGATTCGAGAAACTTTATCTTCTGGAAAGCGAACTTTGTGGATCTAAGTGAGCGAGTAAAACTCTGGTTGTCTTAGACTCTTAGGGCAAGTCCAACGGGAGAGGCATCCCAGCAGGCAAAGGAAATTTTTGCCTCTTTTTGTTAAATTTGTCACTCCAACGGGGAGAGGCAAATGAAGAGGCATAATGCCTCTTCCAATTTCGGGAGCCATCCCCACAGGTTTTGGCCAAAGAGCCAAAACCCAAAATGTTACCGTTGCCTGCTGTTTGTGACCGTTGGGGACCGTTGGCATTTTGCCAATAAAACAAGTGCTCAGAACACAGCCAATCCAAGCAAAAACAACACAACCAAGCAAAATCAAAGCAAAATCAACACAAGCAAAATCACAGCAAACCAACATACCCACAACAATTGAATTAATTGAAAAATTGCAAAAACAATTACTGTACAGCAAACTCAAACAAGGAAAATAAAAAAAAATACCAAAAATCCAACGAGCTGCATCTTCACTTCGTGTCAAATCTTCTGCCCACTGCATCTCATCGGTTTGTTTTCTAACTTAATCTATTTGTTTTTGTTCAAGTAGGTTTTATTTGAGAGGGAGCCGAGGGAGAGGGGGGAAAAGAGTTGAGTGAGGAAGAAGAAGAGGAAGAAGAAGAAGAGGAGGAAAAGAGAAGAAACAAGTGTGGGGGCAGCGAAGAAGAAGAAAAAGAAGAAGAAGAAGAAAGTGTGGGGTGCGGCTGGAGGGAGAAGAGAAAGATGGGTAGGGGTAGGGTTTTTTTAATTTGTGGATTGAAATGAAAGGGAATTGCACGGGGGGTGGGTTTTTATAATTATTATTATTATATAATAATAATTATTATATATAATAATAATAATAATAATTATTAATTATTATAATAATATTTAGCATAAAAAATAGGGGTATTAATTTGTAATTAATTTGATTCAATTATTTATAATGGAATGTATTTTAATTCATTATGTTTGAACTTATTGGTTATTTGTTAATGTGTTTATTTTGTTTTTTAAAGTTTTTCTAACACTCAAAGACAATAAGTAACATTAATTAATTTTAAATACAACAACCATAAAAAAACATAGAAATATTGTGGTTTTTTTAATTATATTTATATTCATTTTTTTAATTTAAATATAATTAAAAAAATAATTTTATTGTTTGGGAGTTTTTCAAAAGCAATTATTTAATTATATAATTTACTCATATTAATTGTATAATAAATTGTATAATTACACTATATACAAAATAATTGAATTTTATTTAAAATAAATTTAAAAAAATGGCTCTTAAAAATGACTCTTACCATTGGAGACCACATTACCTCAAGAGCCATTTATACACTATTCAAAGAGCCATTTCTATCATTTGCCTCTTAAAAATGCCTCCTACCATTGGACTTGCTCTTATAAAAAGTACATGCTCATTCGAACTCGAGACTTATTATAAGTTCTTTACTATCCTGCTACGCACCTTAGGGACTCACGGGTGTCACGTTGCTTAATAAAAACAAAGGAAGAGGAAATCTAGTCATCCTAATTAAGTTGGAGACATGCAATCAACTCATGTTGGGAACACGAGGAAGGAAAGACACAAAGCAGCGATTACATTCTTCCTTTCTTCTTCAATTCGATCTCTCATTCACGTGTGAATCCATGGGTCAAATGCTAATTTGTGACTCCATGATCTTTAACATGGGGGGGAGCAAGAGATCTCTGCTTGGGCCTGAAGAAACGACAAGCGCAAGAAAGAACAAACTTAGGATTCAAAGCAAAACAAACGGGGGGAGAAAAGAATAGGTAAATGTCCCCCACCGCCCCAACAATGATGTTGCTTCAACGAGACATTACATGACCTTTCCCTCGCTCCAACGACTTTCTGGTCTCTAAAATGCTGCTACTATTCTGTGTTTGAACCCAAAGGCACTGGCACTTGCCACTCTTCCCAGAATCCTCAAATGTCTTTCGTTTCCTATATCAAACCCTATCATTTTTCTCTCCTCGGATAGCTGTGTGCTTCAATGCATCCCATCATGATGTCTGCGCCTTTTGAATGTTAATTCTATTCGGTCAAACTTGAGATTGCCTTTAATTCTCCTTTCGAGCATGTCTCCAGGATTAGGCCCCTGGTGGGGCAGGATCCCCTCTTTACTGCTTTACAGATCCTTTTCCCCAATCAGCTGTAATGGCATGACTTTTTCACTCAATTTGTTTCGAGACACGTTACGTTTGGAAAAACATAGCCGCCAGGGTAGCTCGCCAGGCTAGACAACGGCACCGTATGAGCTTCGGGCTCCTATTGAGTTCCAGGCACATGCCCGAGTCTCCTCCTCATCAACGTCGAGTGTCCTGCTTTTTGGAAATAAACTCAGCTGTTTGCGCTTTCACAATTTGGAAAACAGTAAGCAGCCAGCGATTCATTTTTCACTGCATGTGACACTTGTGGAGTCATTAATCCGTTGTGTTCGGCTTTAGTGTTTATGCTTGATTGTTTTTTAAAATAATTTTTTTTAGAAATATATTAAAATAATTTTTTTTATTATATGAAAATGATCTAATATCACTATTTTTTTAATTTAAAATAAAAAATAAAAATAAAAAATTATATTTTTTAAAAACATTTATTATACATAACCCTGAGACCGTAACTGACGGCGTTGGGCTGTTGCTGCATCCTTTTATGCAGTACTTTTATAAAGTTGTTTTTTAAGATAATTTTTATTATAAAATATATTATTAAAAATATTTAAATTTTATTTTTAACACCAATACAATTTAAAAGCATTAAAAATTGATTTCTTTGAGAATCTCCACTTGAATAAACACCTTTAATAATGCAACACTATATTACATGCTTTTCAAAAATATTTTTAATTAAAAATATATCAAAATAATATCTTTAAAAAAAATTATTTTATTTGTTGCATCACTGAAAAGTATTTAAAAAATATCAATTTAATAAAAAAAGAACATTTTAAAAACAAGCTATCGCAATCACTTGGAGGTGTGTGGTTCCTTTGAGTGTATTATAATCTATTAATTAGGCCTGGCCCATAGTCAACTATGGTCCATGAGAAACACATCATTCTGTGCCAGAAGCCGCCACATTTCTGGTCCACCATGCGTTAGTGGGAGAAATGCCTGTTTAGAATTGGGTGCAGCTGCTGTTGTTATCGTCAAGACCCTGAGGCTACAGGAAGATGGGTTCCCAGATCTTTTCTGAACATATTGTAGCGATAAGAATAGAGTTATTGCTACTGTTACAAATGATAAAACCTAATGTGGGTTTTGAGCAATTACAAACTCATACAGAAGACCTAAACTAAGAATAACTAAGCCAATCAAAACTTCATGCAACAGCTGAAGAGAAATCGCTTATCCGATCGTTCCTACAGGATACTAGAACACTTGACTAGCATCTGTATGATCGTCCAGCATCTGACACTATTTGTTGGCATACTGGGAGAGGAAATCAGTTACCTCAGCAGCAATTTCGTAAGCTCCTTCTACGCATCGTCCCAACGCAACACCAGATACATAGTTCCCACCAAGAAACAGCCCCTGCAACCCTTTAGCCTTGAGAGCATCTCTTGCAGCATCTAGGATGTCAAAATGACCAATCAAGAACTGAGGAATGGCTTGTGGCCATACTCTCACCCCCAATACAAGAGGATCCGTCGCATTAGGATTTATAAGCATCTTTCTTAAATCACGATCAACTGCTTCTACAAGTTCACTCTCTGTCTGCAAAGAAAAATAAAGTGATGATAAGAAATTTACCCAGAAAACAAAAGGTGAGACTTAAGAACATGAATCTCAGAGAGGAAGTGAATATCTGTTACCCTGTCAAAAAGAGGAAAAGGAGATTTTATGCAGTATCCCACATATATAATTGGCTTACACATAAACCATAAATCAGATAATTTAAGCTAACAAGAACTTTGATACACAAGCCATAGCATAGCAACACATGATATCTACAATTAACTAGGGGGGACAACATCAACCACAAAAATTCAAACTTAAGTTGCACTGTTGGTAATGAAACCCATCTGAGAGGGTAGGATGAGTGTTTAATACCCTTTGGTCATTGGGTTGGTTATGGGAAATGAATGGATTATATGCTATTATGGCAAGGCACAATTTTCTCAGCCATTGGTTCTTGTGGAACCCAGGAATTCAATAATCTTGAAATTCAATCCTGTCGAATCAGCTGTAATGGGATAGAGACGTCCTTCTAGAATTTATAAGGCGTTTCTGTATCCACTTCCAGGGATTCATTTGGATCTCTCTTTTCTGATATTCAAAGAGATTGGAGAGCCCTCCTCTCACCATGTTTCGTCTGTTACCTTTTAGTTCTCATTTTGGAGGAAAACTTATCCTCCATTCTGTAATTATGACTTCTGATCTACTTTATCCGAGTTTAGTTTTCTTTATAAAAAAAGAGAGCTGATAAATGGATATGAGAGTTCAATGTTTAGTAGGCAATAGTTAGGACCCAACTAAGCATCCTTCTGAAGAACTAAGCTAAAAATACTGTCTCTGCATGAGCCTACGAGATCAATAATTTATCACCAACCCTGCCATCATATTTCTCCTAAGATCTGTTTCTAGGATCATTCACAACAGAAATCTAAATATTTATGTAACTGTCTTACCTTAGACACTATTCCAGGGTTAGTAGCTCCTCCAATGTAGTTCAAGAGCAAAATCCTTCCAGCAGGTGCACGATTAGGAAAAAGAGATGAGCTATATATAGTTCCTGCAGAACACAAAAATTCACAAAAAAATAAATCAGACATTGGTTTTTAGGTAAATTGTGATGAGGTATTTTGTCATTCATTATTTTCAAACTTGAATGGTGACTTCTAGGTGCAAGACAGGGTTTAAGATTGTGATACAGCAATGGCAAATAATTTTCACACTAAACCGAATGTACCTAATGTTTCCACCCCTTGGCTTCGTGGATGCAGCTGACCGAAACCCTTGAGTTCACCATCTATTAAGCATTCTGGTATAATTGCTTCTTTGGGATATGAAACGGACACTGCTGCAACTGGTGGGTAAAATAATTTTGATAGTGCATCTGCAGCCGTAGCCTATAAACACGAGTAAACATTGAAAGGATTAACTGTGTATTTCGTAAATCTTTTTCAAGAGAAAAAAATAAAGGAACTGTGAATAAAGCCTCCATTTTGTCAGTAAGAACAGCCCGACACCAATTATTTTATTGAGCCTTATTAATGGATATTTTGGTTAGATACCGCCTACGCTTGTACAACAGATTACTAAAAATTTACTCATATTTGAATTAGGCTTCATGGAGCAGATTATATACTACACAAAAGTAAATTTCTGACACTGTAAGACATTTGGGCTAAAATAGGATGACCTGTATGCTTGAATGTCTAATGGGGAGATATGTATGATATCAGGATAACAGAAACCAATACTAGGAGTAACATTGTTGCAAGAGCACATCAGGCCATTAGCATCTAACAATAAAATTTTAGAACATTTAAAAGAAAGTCAGGTCCATGAATGATACAAACGACATTCACAACAGATTTTTTTAGAAACCTGCAATTCAACCCAATTAGTTTCCTCACTTCAAGATCAAGTTGTAACTTTCACTAATTATGAAGGCACACAAAATCAAACACTACTGTCATGGAAAGAACATGGCCACAATCCACTTGTGATTATTCACTAATGAACAGCAGCAAAAAGGATTGATTTGAAACAGGATAAAGTCTTCAAGAACAAAACATACAGAAAGCGGATGCAGTAGAGTGCTTGCAATGTGGGATGGAATAGTGAAGACCACGCTTTTGCTCAGTAGAGAAACTAATCCTTCAGGTGTGTCATAAGTCAAACTATATCCTCCACTATCCAATTTAATGATGTTTGTCAGCTTCCAGGATAATTTTACATTGCTACCCAACCTGCCAAAATCAACAAAGCTAATTAGTACCTGAAAATCATCAAACCAAGAAAAAGACAATTCCAAACAATAGCACAAGGTCATTGACTGAATCAAATAACAATAGAGGAACTTTGTTCATTGTGGAGAACGATACGTATCCTTCAAGTAGAAAGTCTGCTTTTCAAAAAAAAAGAGATTCGGTAGCAAGGTGCACCTTGTTGCTATTGCATCAGGCAACATAGCAAGTCCTTTTCTAAAAGACCCAACAGTTTGGCCCTTTGGTGTTGGTAGACGCCTGAAAGATAATTATGAGTTAAGAAACTGAGGATAAACTAACAAATAAAAGATAATAAAAAATTATTCAGTCCAAGCATGTATTATTACGGGTCTCGAGGTGGCTTGGGGTTTTTACTTCTCTCCTGGATTGTTTTGAAAGTTCCACCAATGATACTACCACCAATTTGCTCCAGGTTCCAAACTTTTCCAAAAGCTGCTTTCATGCTTAGAGTGGAAGGATCGCCCGCATAAACACCTGTGTACAGAAAAAGATTTAGGTAAACCAAGAAACCACTCTCTGTATAAGATAAAACAAATTGTAGTATAGATGTTCTTGGCAAAAAAATACATTAGAAGAATTCAGTGTGTGACAGATCTAGTTCATCTATTATGTGACAGAATACTGATTGGGGGTTACCAGCACGTATAGTCAGTGGAGTTAGATGGATGACCACAGTATATTGCACACAATATTTGTGGGAAGGAATAAATAAAATGTCTTGCATGACCTAATAAGAATAAAGATACAACCATCAGAGAAAAATCAAGTTTAGCCATTTTCACTAAATGTTAAGGTTTCATTTTTCATTTGTCATTCATTATAGAAGCAGGCAAATACAAGAAATACATGATGACTAAAGAAAAAAAAAGGAAAAGGTATTGTGAAACTAATTAATAACAGGCATCAACAATGCTGCATGTGTTTAACATCAACTAGATTATACGACATGCTGGGTTTGAGCATGGTAAAGTTATAGCGAACAGAAATGAGAATCATATTAGAATTTATACACAGTGGTTGACGAAAAAAGCTACTAATTATTACCTGAACAAAAAGGCTCAATCAATCTCTCGAAAACCTCATCACCAAGGTTACGCCGCACAAACTCTTCAACTGATTCTTCATGTCCCTGTCACCTTTGTCAAAGTCTAAAATCACGAAGAGACTCGCTGACAGGAACACATAAATATGCACCATTACACTAACATTTGATGTTCTTATCAAGTGAATATTATAGCAATTAATTAAAGTTAAAAAGGAGAACAAACTGGTGGCGGAGGCCGAAGTCCAAGAGCACCAAAGCCAGCTCTGAGTTTGCCACCAATACTCATCAAGTCGAAAAACGGCAAGTCAGTTGGCTTTCCTGGTACTGGCCTTAACTTCCCATTCCACAATACAAAACGGGGCGCATTTGGATCCCCCAGTACCAAATCCTCTTTTAATCCACTGTCCACCTACACACAAACTCAGCCAATTCAGTAATTAATAAAATCTTAAAACTCCAAATTCTAGAAGGCATTGATTGATTAATTAATCACAGAAATGAAACTATCTGCAATTGAAGTAGAAAAATATGATAAAATAAAATATGACTGGTAATTGAAGAACTTACCACCATAGTGAGCATAGGATCCGAAGGCTGGAAACTGTTGGGTCCCTCTTCCCAGAGATAACCATCTCTTTCCAGGGTGATGATGTTGCCACCGACGCGACCTCTGGCTTCGGTGACAATCACATTGTGAGCAACATCCCGGTGTTTGGTTGCAAGAGCCTGGGCGATACAGAGCCCACTAATGCCGCCTCCGACAATGACACAGTCCGCCGCGACAGAATGTCCGCCGTTGGACAGGGCTTCGCCGTTGAGCTTCGACGGAGTAATTGTAGTTGACTCTTCGGTAAGGGAGCAACGGAGTTTAAAGGGCCTGGGAGTGGAGAGTTTTGAGAAAGGGCGGGAGATGAGAGAGGGGGGTGTTGTTGGACGGAGAAGAGAGAAGTCCGTGATGGTAGTCATGGCGGGCACACTCGCAAAGAAACCACTGGAAGCCTGCTGTTATCTTCGATGAAAATTGAAGGTGTTTTGTTTCGGCTAAACCACGCATCTCAATCCGTTGTGCGGTGTCTTGTGGTGACGGCCACGACTTGAATCACTTGTCTTTTTTCTTTTTAATTGACGCGTCCCCCTGTAATTGTTTTTATGTCAACCAAAGGCTATTAAAATGGTTGGTTGCATTACACTACAGACGGTTTTATGTTATTTTTAAAAATATTTTTTATTTAAAAATATATTCAAATAATGTATCTTTTTATTTTTTAAAAATTATTTTTGATATTATGGAAATTACAGCAATCACAAAAAGCACACTTGTTTATTGACTTGTGATCCTATATTTATAGGATTGAAGAGTTGCAGTTTACATATAGTTGTACAACATAAGTTGCGGTAATGCTTTATCAAAAGGGGATAAGGATAATCTGTGATAGGTGTTGGAGTTGTATATAGCACGGCATCTTCAGCCACGCTTCAAGTGGTCGACCGCGGTTAACCTTCAACCGGTCGACCGGTTCAGGGGTTTCCTTTATACACCCCCGCAAGATAGGTGTTCCATCTGATAAGCCTATCTTGAAGCACAATGACTGAAACTTCTGAAGAGATAAGGCTTTTGTGAGAAGATCTGCTAGTTGATCATGGGTGCTGACATGTGAAACTTGAACCAGACCTTTGGAGACTAGATCACGAACAAAATGGAGGTCTATAGCTATGTGTTTCATTCGTGAGTGCAGCACAGGATTTAGGCTTAGTTGAGTGGCGCCAATATTGTCACAGAATAAGCTTGGTGGTGTGGTTATTGGAATGCAAAGTTCACGCAGCAATGAACGAAACCAGATAAGCTCAGAGGTGGCAGAGGCTAGTGCTCTGTATTCTGCCTCAGTAGAAGATCTTGCAACAGCCTTTTGCTTTCGTGTGCTCCAGGAGATTGGACAGTTTCCCAGAAATATAAGATATGCAGATGTAGAGACTCTTGTATCTTTGTCCCCAGCCCAGTCAGCGTCAGAGAATCCTTTGAGTGTGAGATGATTTGAGCGTTTGAGAGTGATTCCATGATGAATTGTACCTTTGAGATATCGCAAAACACGTTTTGCAGCAGTCCAGTGCAGCTCAGAAGGTTGATGCATGAATTGAGCTAGCTTATTTACTGGAAATGAAATGTCTGGGCGAGTTAGAGACAAGTATTGAAGAGCACCTATAACTTGTCGATAAGTGGAGGGGTCAGTCTTTGGAGAGCCATCATCAAGCTTGAGACAGTCTTTGGTTGCAAGTGGAGTATTGACAGTCTTTGCACCATCCATTTTGGTGCGCAGCAGCAGATCACGAATGTATTTTTGTTGTGACAGGAAGAGCCCTTGCTGTGTAGGAAACACCTCAACACCTAGGAAGTAATGTAGTGAGCCAAGATCTTTCAATGAGAACCGATTACTCAGGTGGCTAATGATTTTAGATATAGCAGCAGAATCACTTCCAGTGAGGATAAGATCATCCACGTAAACTAACATGAAAATTGTAACCCCGTCATGTATGTAGATGAATAAAGAACAATCTAATTTTGACTGCTGAAATCCCAACTGAATAAGAAATGTTTGTAACTCTTGATACCAGGCACGTGGGGCTTGTTTCAGGCCATAGAGGGATTTCTTCAATCTGCAGATATGTGATGGTAATGTGGAATCAATAAATCCTAATGGCTGCACCATAAAGACATTCTCTTGCAATTGTCCATGCAAAAATGCATTGTTGATATCTAGCTGACGAAGTTGCCACCTGTTATGAACTGCAATTGATAAAACAATTCGAATGGTTACTGATTTTACCACTGGACTGAAGGTTTCAGTGTAGTCTAAGCCATGTTGTTGATGAAATCCCTTTGCAACCAGGCGCGCTTTGTAGCGAGAGATACTGCCATCAAAATTACGTTTGATGCGAAACATCCACTTGCATCCAATTGGTTTAATGTCACTGCTTGGAGGGACAAGTTCCCATGTTCCATGTTTGACGAGTGCAGTGAATTCCTCAGACATAGCTTGTCTCCATATTTGGTTCTGTAAGGCTTGAGACACAGATGTTGGTTCTGTAGGTGATGGAAGGGGGTGTTTGGTGGCTGTGAAGAGCTGTTTTGGTTTATGAATATTATTCATAGACCTGGTCTTCATTGGATGGATTCGATGCTGTGGTGTTGGAGGTCTGTCTGGTGGATGTATATCTGGAGAGAGACCGTGTGTTGGTGATGGACAGTGTGAAGGTGAGGCAGTAGGGGAACCATTCGTCACAGTGTGAGTCGTGGATGGTGGCAATCCAATGGGAGGTACTGCTAGTATCTTCGGATCTGTGACATTGGCTGCAATGGAGTTTGACAGAGATGGCATAGTGATAGGTGCAGAATTTAAAAAGGGAAATTGACTTTCATCAAACACAACATGACAGGATAAGTAAATGCGGGATGAAATAAGGTCCATGCATTTATAAGCACTCTGAGTGTTAGAATATCCAAGAAACAGACAAGGCATGGATTTTGGTTGTAATTTACTTGTTGTGTATGGTTTTAACCATGGATAACATTGACAGCCAAACACACGCATTTTTGAGTAGTCTGGTGATCGACCAAAGAGACACTGGAATGGACTTTTACTTTCGAGAACAGAGGTTGGCATTCTATTTATTAAGTAAACTGCTGTTTGAAACGCAAAGGACCAGTAAGCTGGAGGTAAATGAGCTTGACTTAATAGAGTTAATCCCGTTTCAACTATGTGACGATGACGTCGTTCACTAGTTCCATTTTGTTGAGGTGTATGGGGAGCTGTAGTGAGCCAACTTATTGAATTAGAGGAGAGATACTGACGAAGAGCATGATATTCCCCCCCCCATTATCAGAGTATAAATGCTTGATTTGAAAACCAAATTGTTTTTCCAGCAGACCTTTTAATTGAACAAAAATGGACTGAACATCACTTTTCTTATGAATTGGAAATAACCAGCAATATTTTGTAAAATGATCAATGAAAAGTACATAAAACCGAAATCCATCAATTGAAGTTAAAGACGCAGGTCCCCAAAGGTCTGTATAAATGTATTCAAGGGGATGACTGCTAATGAGAGATGTAGATGAAAAAGGTAGTTTGTGACTTTTGTTGCATTTGCAAGCTGAACACAGTGATGATAAGAGTGGACGAGTGCCAACAACTGGAAGGGAAAAGCTACGAATGATGAAATCAACAATTTTATTTGAGGGATGCCCAAGTCTCCTATGCCATCTGTCATGTGATGTTCGTTCACCAACAAGTGCTAATGCAGAAGGTTTGATGATACCAGGGTACTTGGGCATTGGATAAACACCATCTTGACATTTACCGCAAAGAAGAATCACCCCCGTGCTCCGATCCTTCACAAGAAAATAGAATGGATGAAACTCAATTGAAACATTATTTGTGCGGGTGAAATTGTGAACAGAAATTAGATTCTGATGAATGCTAGGAACACAGAGAATATCATTGAGTTTAAAGGATTTTGAGGAAGAGGGGAGTGTCATAGTGCCAACGTGAGTGACATCCAAACCTGTTCCATCGCCAATTACAACTTGATCAGTGCCATCATACTCAGAATGAATGGACAAATTGTTAAGATAAGAGGTAATGTTGTGAGAGGCAGCTGAATCCATGAGCCATTTTCTTTTATCTTGTTGTCCATTAGAAGATGCGCAGTTGACTGATTTGTGGCTTGAAACCACACGACAGGTTTTTGCTGAGTGCCCAATTTTGTCACATAATTGACAGATGATTTGGGGCTTTCCAAACCATTCACGACGACTGTGTTGATGGCTGTGTGGATTTTGATAGTTGCGATTTTGTCCACTGTAACCATTGTTTGATCGCTGATTACGCTGGTATTTAGTGTGCATCTGGCGACGTTGAGTGGTGTTTGCAGTGGCAATAGTAATGGGATGTGAAGCTTCAATTCGTCTGAGGTAGCTTTCATGGGAGACTAACATATCATGCAGCTCTTCAAAGGTGAGTGATGATTCGCGATTTCGAATTAATGCTGCAATATCACAAAATTCTGAGCCAAGGCCATTTAAGGCATAAAGTGTGATGTCGTCTGTTGAGATTGGGGAGTCAATTATAGCAAGTTCATCAATAATAACTTTGATGGAGTGCAAGTATTCTGTGACTGAGCGAGATTCTCTCTGAATGAGAGTCAAATTTTCCTTTAGTTGCATAACACGAGTGCGTGAGCGATTTGCATACAGTCGCTGCAACTTGGACCATGCATCATGAGAAGTTGGTGAGGCAGCAATAAGGGGCATTACTGATTCAGAGACAGATGCAAGAATAGCATGAAGAATAAGCTTGTCTTGCCTAATCCAACGATTGAATTCGGGATTAGGAGCAGATGCAGTGGTAGAGCCATCTGGTGCGATTTTTGGAGGAATCGTTGATGATGGACAAACAGTGGTTCCATCAATAAAACCTTGTAGATCGTAGCCAATCAGCAGTGATGTGAGCTGGGCACGCCATAACATAAAATTCGTAGCAGTCAATTTCAGGGGTAATTGAGAACCAGCATTGAATGCTACAAGGGAGTTTTCATTGTTGATTGAAGGTGTTTCAGTTGATGTAACCATTTTAGAAGAGTTTCTCGTTAGAGGAGGAGGCTCTGATACCATATGGAAATTACAGCAATCACAGAAAGCACACTTGTTTATTGACTTGTGATCCTATATTTATAGGATTGAAGAGTTGCAGTTTACATATAGTTGTACAGCATAAGTTGCGGTAATGCTTTATCAAAAGGGGATAAGGATAATCTGTGATAGGTGTTGGAGTTGTATACAAGTTGGATTACACACGGAATCCTTATATAGCACGGCATCTTCAGCCACGCTTCAAGTGGTCGACCGATTAACCTTCAACCGGTCGACCGGTTCAGGGGTTTCCTTTATAGAATACATAAAAATAAACTAAACACCAAAAAATATTATTTAAAATAATTTTTTTTATTTTTTTTCAAAATATTTTTAAAACACAATGTCAAACAAGTATCTATCGGTGGAAGGTTCAAAATTTTGGATTATAAGATCATAAGAGTTTACAAATTCTATATAAAACATACAAAATTAATATAAATAGTTATGTTCAAAATATATATTTTTATCGATTATTAAGTTATTTTGATAAGAAATATATTAAATTTTATTTGGAATTATTTGAAAAAAATATAGAAGAATAATGAATTGAAATCATATTTGAAAAAAAAAAAAGGAAATAGAATGCATGAGTGTTTTATAAGGATTATCAAAATACCGTGCATGATTTTTTTTGTAGAGATATCAGGGATAACGATGAGTTGAGTTTTGTATTATTCATTACTACTCAAATTCAAATTTAAATAATTATTTAAATCTACTCAAACCTATCTAGGTAAAGGTTTTGAAGAAACAATAGAAACAAAGTAATTATTGTATTGTGTATTGCTATATTATAATAGCCTTATTTATACATGAGCTAGAGATCCTATAACTTGACTAATTCAAGTCTACCACTATATTACTATATTTACATAACAATTCCGACTAATATGAATAACAGTTGTAGCGGAAGGATTTGTAGCAGGATTTCCAGGATAGCTTCCCGGATGTAGCAGATAGCAAGGGGATTAATTGAGCCAAGCTTGGCAAGCAGTCGATGAAAGTGAGTCGAAGCCAAGACCTTTGCCACACATACTTTCTTCACTTCTTATGTCTTACCTCATAAAATGACAATCGACTTTAATGTGTTTGGTTCGTTCATGAAACACAAGATTAGCGATTATTGCACGTAATAGAGATCTTTTTGTTAATAGACTAACTTCGGCAGATTTGTAAACAACATCACGAAATAAAAATATACTCAGTTATCGACCCCAACAATTGGTTATCCTCTGCTTTGGAAGGTACCTGCTTTTGTTCCAAAAGGTGCTTCAAGGCCTGCTGGTCAGTTCTGACCACAAACTTGTGCCCCAAGAGATAATGCCTCCATTTTTGTATTGCTAACACCTAGGCTAAGAACTCTTTTTCATAAGTAGACAAGAATAAATTCTTGCCTTTTAAGGCTTGGCTTAGGTAAGCTAGGGGCCTCCCTTCCTGCATTAGAACAACCCCTAAGGTATATTTTGAAGCGTCACATTCCACAACAAAAAATTTAGAAAAATCTGGTGTAGCCAAAACTGGGGGAGTCACCATGGCTGACTTTAAAGCAATGAAAGCTTGATTTGCCTCCTCACCCCATTGAAATGAATTCTTTTTAAGTAGTGCAGTAAGGGGTGCTGCTATTCCTCCATAATTTTTAACAAATCTGCGATAATAACCTGTCAAACCTAAAAATCCCCTTAATGATTTGATGTTTTTAGGTTCAGGCCAATCCACCATGGCTGCTAGCTTTGCTGGGTCTGCCTTAACCCCTTCTTTTGAAATTATATGCCCCAAATATTCCACTTCTAGGCAGCCAAATACACATTTGGAAAGTTTAGCATAAAGCTGATGCTGATTTAAGACACTTAGAACAGTGGCTAAATGTTTGTTGTGTTCCCCCATTGTCCTACTATATACCAGAATATCATCAAAGAAAACCAGCACAAGCTTCCTAAGATAGGGCCTAAAAATCTCATTCATTAGCCCTTGAAAGGTTGCAGGGGCATTAGTAAGCCCAAAAGGCATTACTAGAAATTCATATTGCCCCTCATGAGTACAAAAGGCTGTTTTTGGTATATCTTCTTGTTTCATTCTGATTTGGTGGTATCCTGACCTTAAGTCAAGTTTAGAAAACCATTCAGCCCCATTAATTTCATCTAGCAACTCAGTAATGTTAGGAATAGGAAACTTAGCTTTGATTGTATCTTTGTTGAGTGCTCTATAATCATTGCACATGTGCCAGCTGCCATCTGCCTTCCTCACCAATAAAACAGGTGAAGAATATGGACTTTGACTGTTTTGAATAATCCCATTCTTCAACATCTCCTGCACTAACTTCTCAATCTCTTCTTTCTGGTAATAGGGATATCAATATGGCCTCATATTGGTTGGTTTAGCTGATGCATGGAGTGGAATCTGGTGGTCATGACTTCTACAAGGAGGTAAGTCTGTGGGTTCCTTGAACACTGTCTTGTATTCATCTAAAACAGCTTGTATAGATGATTCTGTGACTGCTGATCCAGGGTTTGCAGTAACTTGCATCACTTGCAGCCATATGCCTTTTCCTTCAGTCAAGGTGACCTTGCTAATGTTGGCATCCTCCTCTACTGCTTGGTCTGGCTTCCGTAACCCTCGTAAGGTAAGTTCCCTTCCACCCATAATAAAATGCATGCTCAATTTCATGAAGTTCCACTTAATGGTTCCCAACTTTCTCAGCCAATCTACTCCCAACACCACATCACACCCCCCAAGAGTAAGTAAAAACAGATTAGTAATGATCTTGCATGCCTGCATTGTAAGCTGTACTTCTTTACAATAACCTGGACATGTGAGAGTATCCCTATTTGCCACTTGGACTGCCATTCGGCTCCTCTCCACTGCCAGTTTCACCTTGCTGGCCACTTTAGTGTCAATAAAACTGTGGGTGTTCCCTGTATCAATGAGAACAATGACAGTGCATTTCCCAATCTTCCCCACTATTCTCATAGTCTTGGGGAAAGGTGCTCCTACAATAGCATGCAAAGATATGCCCAACAATTCAGCCTGTAAGTCTCCAGGTATACCCTCTACTGTTTCAGCAGTGTAGGGCTCTTCTTCATCTACTTCTTCTCCCTCAAAATTCATTCCTTCTAGCAGATACAGCCTTGGTCTGTTGCACTTGTGACCAGGTTGGTACCTCTCATCACAAAAATAACATAAACCTTTTTCCCTTTTCTCTTGCATCTGATTAGGACTAATTCTTTTGATTGGGTAAGGATTTTTTCTTGGAAATGTAGGTTGGGTTCTCAAAGGTTGTGGAGCTGGTAATTTGAGGACTGGGTTTGGGGCTGGAAGTCTGGCTATGGTGTTGAAATTGTGGTTTTTTGGTGAAGGCCGAAAGGTAGTGGGATAAGAGGTAGTTTGGGCTGAATTAGTTTTATAAGGGTTGTGTTGCCTATTGACTTCTTCTTCTTGTAGGCGTGCTAGCCCAAAGGCAGCAACAAGGGTATTTGGTTTAAACATAGTGACGATGATGCGCAATTCATCCTTTAGCCCACTTAAAAAGGTACTTATACGAAATTCCTCACTTACTCCATTTACCTTATTCGATAGGATTTCGAATGTTGTCTGATATTCCTCCACACTTCCTGTTTGTTTCAGTTTAGTAAATGCCCCTACAGGATCATCAAATGCTGTTGGACCAAATCTGACCCGTAATGCCTCCAAGAAATCTTCCCAATTGGCCACAGGACTGGAGTCCTTCAACCAGCAGAACCATGTTAGTGCCTTCCCCTCCATGTGGAAGGATGCAAGCTCCATCTTCTGATTCTCAAGAGTACCAAAATAGGAGAAGAACTGCTGCGTCTTTAAGATCCATTCACTAGGATCCCCTCCATCAAACCTCGGAAAATCCAACCGGATTGTTCGTGCTTGTATGCCACCATTAACTTCACACAAAGGGTTAGTAGGTCCCCTTGTATTTGTAGAAGTCCCTTCTCCAGAATTAAGTCTTGTTGTAACTTGTGCTAGGCCTTCATAACTGGATGCCAAATTGTTGAGTTGTTGAAGGATACCTTCCATGAGTAGACCATGTCTAGATTGATCTTCTGTCAGCTTCGTTGTAACCTCTTGTAAATGATGAACTGTGTCTGATAATTGTGATAGCCTGGTGCCCTCAGCCATGTCGTGGGAACGATGGCTCTGATACCACTTGTTATGAGCTTAATTGGATTTCTGTGAATGTTTTTTTTTTTTCATGAATGTAATTTGATAAATACTGGCAATTGAAGGAGCCAGAAAACCTCCAAGAACTGATACTTTAATTTCTAGGAATTCAATACATATTTCATCGATTCAGGGTCTTAAATAAACATCCTGAACACAATTGATAACTACCCATGACTTAATTAACTACCCATTAAAATAACTCCCCATTACAAAATAATTAACAAATAAAATAAATACTAGTCCTGAACTTCTTTTAATTGCACCCAGCCCCATAGTAAATATTAATTAACTTTTACCCCCCTTTTATAAATAAAAACCCTAGCTGATTTTTCTTCACTTGACCTAACTTCTTCTGTCTTAATTAGGCGTGTAGCAGAGCCGCCCCCTTCAAAAGAGCTCGTCCACGAGCTCGGGGAAGAGCTGTTGGAGCTCGTCGCCGTCGATCCACGTGGCATCTTCTACCTCAGTTCCTTTCTAGTGGAATAAGAGATCCACTCTTGCTCGATTTCCCTTCTTCTTGAGTCTTCGGTCTAGTATTCCTTCAGGTTCTGGGGCCATTGTTTCGTCTTCCATCACCGAGGGCAACCTAGGGTTAGGGTTTACCCGATCCCCAATTTTTTTCTTTAAACAGGACACATGAAAAACCGGGTATACTTTGGACTCCTTGGGTAGATCAAGTTTGTATGCCACGGTCCCAATCCTCTGAATAATTTGAAAAGGACCAAAATACCTAGGGCGATTGAAGAATACCATTTTTGACATTAGCAGATATAATTTTTTTAAAATTATTTTTGACATTAGCAGATGAAAATGATTTAAAAATACTATTTTTTTTAATTTAAAGTAAAAAATAAAAATAAAAGTTTTTAAATTTTTTTCAAATGCAATGCCAAACACCTCCTTAATCAAATTAGATTAAAACTCCTCTACAATTTAAATTTATTTTTTATATAAAAAAATATTAGCAAAGCTTAATGTTTCGTTTGTATATTGATTTTTTATTGATGTAGTAAAAACTAATTCTAAAATGACAGTGAATTCAAGATAGGTTTCGTGACAGCAGCTATACAAAAAAAAAATTCATGAAAAAACTTGTGACGTGAAACTTTGACGCACGTGACACTTAAAGCAAAACAGGGCTTTCTCTTGACTTGCTGTAGCTACGGGCCGAGACAAATGTTTTCGAAGGTTATAAATTCCGGTCAACCGGAATCCGAACAAAGACATTCGGGTCGACAGGATAGCTAATTTGATAATTTATACCAAAATAAAAACATGACCATCACTTGAAGAAAGCAAAGCAAAAACCTCTCCTCTTTGGCTTTTACACGCTCTGCAACCCTCAGATTCCTCTCCGCCATGGCGTTTCCTTACATGGAAGCTGTAGTTGGTCTGTCCTCTCTCCCTCTCTCTCAACTTAAATACGTTATTGCTTATTTTTCTTTCAACGCTTCGTTTATTCTCTTCAAAGTTTTCAGTTATTTTGCGATTGCCTTCGATTAGGGTTGTACATGCCTTACATTCTTATTCTTTTATTCATTTTATTGTAATCGGGTTTTTATACATGTGTGACGGCGACACTTATTAAAGGTTTTATTGTGAATGTTTGAGATTTTTATTTTTATGATAAATGGGGTTTATTGATGGAGAAAAGTTTCTGTTTTATTCGTGAGAGAAGAATTTACGGTTTAAGGGTGAGTGTTTTTTTTTTTTTTTTTTATATATATATATATATAATCTCACAGGTCAACAGAAAAGAAAAGGAGACCTTCAAGGGCCTTTTTCATTTCTGAGAAGCTGAAGTTACAGACGACTTTAGATATTTGAATTTCCGGAGTTTTTTTAGGGATACCAAATTGAGGGTAAAGGAGCAGGAAATTTGAAGTAGTGCTACCCATTTTAGGGCTAAATGATCAAGGATGCATCATATGTGAAGCTGTGGCGTGCTATCAAAACTTATTGGAACTTTCACATCCGCCTTTGCTGTTAATATCTTTGATATTTATCAGCTGAGAATGTGATAGTTAGAGGCTATTGAGGCTCATACCATTCATATTAGTTGCAATTCGATGCATATTTGTTACTCTTTCTTCAAACCTTCTACGACATTTGGATGTTTTATGCTATGGAGATTCTAACTGCTGCATTTTTTCCCCTGATTTTCCAGGTTTTATGATACTCATGTATATCTTTGAAACGTATTTGGATTTGCGACAACATGCTGCTTTGAAACGGCCAACTCTCCCAAAAACTCTGAAAGGAGTAATCAGCCAGGAGAAGTTTGAGAAATCTCGAGCTTATAGTCTTGATAAAAGGTTTGTTGTTTCCTGCAACTAGCTGACAGTGATTGTTTTAGCTTTTCTTCATCTGGTTCTTGGTTTATGTTCTCTTTGATTCTCGCTAATGTTTTATTCTTTGCATCTCTTAACTTTCAGCTACTTCAATTTTGTTCATGAATTTGTTACTATACTATTGGACTCTGCAATTTTGTTCTATGGGATATTGCCTTTGTTTTGGAAGGTTGGTGCTTGGTTGCAGTGTTAGTGGAGACATCTCCGTGGTTGAATTGTCACTATATAATTCTCTCTGTAACTGCAGAAATCTGGATGCTTTCTGGTGTTGGTTGGTCTCAATGAGGAGAATGAAATATTCCACACCCTTGCTTTTTTGGCTGGTGTTATGATATGGTCACAGGTATGCACATGATTTCTAATTACACTAGCTGATAATAACTACCATATTTATGTTGCCTGTCTTTTGCGCAACAGTTTAGACTGATGGTCTGTGATTTCAGTTTCCTTTGTTTTTTTTTATGCACAGTTAGTTAGTTGTTACTTTTCATATGTGAAATAAGCACATAATGTTTGCAGCTATTTTTAAGAATATTAAGTAAGAACGAAGACAAGCGAGGCTGAGCTATTTTATGTAATAGTTGTAGTCTATGGGCTCAGAGTGTGCATATTAACATCAATCATTTTCAAATCTACATCTTGATAGAGGTGAGCTGATGGAATCTTGCTAAGCTCTATAATACTGACTCCCTGGTCGATGATTCTGTTCATAGACAAGGCTAATAATTTTGATGTAATAGTATATGGGCACAACATGATATAAACAATAGTTGGTTTAGAATATTTGAGTTTTTTACCTCTTCAAAAAGGTGTTCCTTAAAGTCTAGAATAAATATCTTATTTATCATGCATATCGCCTCACCTCTTGTTTGCACGAATATTGTAATTTTGTTTGCTTATAGAATTAATTAAACAGTAATTCTATGATTAATTTTTATAAACAAAAAAGCAATGTTATTCCATCTTTGCTGGTAATTATCACATTTGTCCAATTGTTTGCAGTACCCTCATAAGCAAATGCTTGTAACAAGCACATCTTTTAAGCTCTTCAACTGATATTATTTGATTGATTGTTTTGAAATATGTCCATACAGATTACTGATTTGCCATTCTCTCTATATTCGACTTTTGTGATTGAGGCCCGTCATGGTTTCAATAAGGTTTGTATTCACTCTCATATCTAGTGATTTTTACCCATCTCGTTAATTATTAGAGTATTAATTCTGTGCCTGTGGATTTTTTTTTCTTTCTAACTTGAACATGCACTGGTATAGAACTTATAGTTGTTTGAATTTCTATCCATTTTATATCTCATCTCTGGTAGGATTCTAATTTATTTTCCATCTGCTTTACAGCAAACAACATGGATGTTCTTTAGGGACCTATTCAAGGGGATTTGCCTTGCCATTCTACTTGGCCCACCAATTGTTTCTGCAATTATTTTAATAGTACAGGTATGTTCATCTGCCAATGTTGATAAAGTGGCCAGTGAATTGCAGTATTTGACTGCTATCTGTTTACAGCAGGTGGTCATTTTCATTCTTGAATAATCATGTTGTGTTGGAATATTTGATAGCTTTTATTCTAAAAATGCTCTTACAAATTACACTTGCATTATCTGCTTTCCTGAATGCACAAGTCTTCTCTCGCCATGTTGAGTTTTCAATTGCATGGTTGCAGAAAGGAGGCCCTTACCTAGCCATTTATCTATGGGCATTCATGTTTGTGCTTTCTCTCGTGATGATGACACTCTACCCAGTTTTAATAGCCCCGCTCTTCAACAAGTTTACCCCTGTGAGTGTTTGACATTTCTTATCCTGTGTAAATCATTCAGGCCTTTGTCTTGCTTGGTTAGTAATCTTTTTTTACCCATGGTCATGCTATGACAAATAGCTTCCAGAAGGAGAGCTCAGGGAGAAAATCGAGAAACTTGCTTCCTTTCTCCATTTTCCTTTAAAGAAGTTGTTTGTTGTTGATGGATCCACAAGGTCAAGCCATAGCAATGTGAGGATTCTTACTTTAGTAAATTTGTTGGGGTTTCTCAGCAGTACCCACAAACTTTTCTTCCAGTATACAGTGCTTTGCTTTTGTTTCTCCAACTTGAAGTAAACTAATGCTTCTCCTCCTTATTTATGTTTTATAATGAAAAGAATGATAATTTTTCTTGGCCAAACTATTCACCTTTCTGATATCAACAATGTGCAGGCCTATATGTATGGATTCTTTAAGAACAAGCGTATTGTCCTTTATGACACATTGATTCAGCAGGTGAGGAGATCTTTCTTTCTGGATTCTGTCCATATTAATCTTTTATCAAACTGAGGTTCATTCTCATGAAGACTATATGTGTGTGTGTGGTAATTATTTTTTGTTAACTTTCTTTAGTTTGAAGTAAGATCTGTGAAATATAGGCATCTCTGGTGTTTCATTATTACAATAGCATCTTATTAGAAATACTAAAGCAATCCTAATTGTATTATGTGCCGGGTACAGCTGTTAAATTCAATCATGTTGTTGGTTGCCTTCTTGGAAGTTAAAACACATACAGAATGATGAAAATGTATGGATATTTGTTTAATGTGATTGCTTGGTTCACTTGACAGCATGAAGAAACATCGTTGTGCTGTAGGGGTAAGGGTTCTGGTGTAACTTTGTCCAACCTACTAGAAGTTTGAACAGTAAGATTCCAGTTAGTGGTTTCTGGTCAAGCTGCTGAATCAGTAGCCTCTTGGTGATTGGACAAATGGTTCCTACAAGGATATCATATCCCTCGTGTTTTACTGCTTAGCTTGGAAGCAGCCTTCATAGATGACTTCCTCATGTGTGTCTCCTCAGATAGGCTATGTATGGCCCTGATTCATTTTATTTTGGGGGAAGGGAATAAAAATATTCAGCCTTTGTTTCTTGCATGTGAGTGATTCTAGCGAATATTAGTCTGGTGTCAGGTTTCCCATCTTTCTCATTGGCTACGTTTCTCTCATGATCTCAGATTCATCTGATCTCTTAACAGGCCTTCTCCACTAACCAATCTTTGGAAGTCCTAAATTGCTGGATTTGATCAAATCTTAGAACTATTTTTTTTGAACTCTTACCTGATACTTTTCTTCCAAAATTATCAACTCAGCCTAAGAATGAAAGGTTGGATTTTTCTATTTATGGGAAGTGAAATACTAGAAGTTGTTGCTCTCTTGTAATTGGCCAGATTATGAACCTAATTTGTGTGGTCTGCTGACTGTAGTCCTTTTTGGTGGTCCTGCCTCAATTTAGAGCCTTTTCAGATCTTATACATCTCCCTGGAAAATTCAGATGGATAAAATTTCGGTGCTTGTCTTGGATTTTACTTTTTCCTTAGTCTGACTATTTTCTTGTTTGAAATTTTTTATACTGACATCCATGTAGTCCTAGAAAAACAGATTATTGTGTTGTTTAACAAGTACACAGTAGCTGTCCAACAAGGGAGGACCTGTTTGGTGGAC
This sequence comes from Salix brachista, assembly GCA_009078335.1. Lineage (NCBI taxonomy): Eukaryota > Viridiplantae > Streptophyta > Magnoliopsida > Malpighiales > Salicaceae > Salix > Salix brachista. The sequence continues at coordinate 14,463,926 of CM018573.1, forward strand.
ATATCATTCATCACAAGTTCTTTGTGATTTATGTAAGGACTAGGGTAAATTTGCAATCTATATACCAGTTTCCTAATTTCCTACTCTTCCTACGACTCTGGGAAACTTTGTGCTTTGAACCATTTAGTTTGTGCCCTAAATTTATGGCTGAAATGTTGCTAGGGTTTTCCTTATGTTGTGTAAGGATCTTTACACCTATATGATTTTCTGATTCTTTGCAGTGCAAAAATGATGAGGAAATTGTAGCTGTTATTGCCCATGAATTGGGGCATTGGAAACTCAATCATACAATGTACTCATTTATTGCTGTGCAGGTATGCAGCAGTAATTGTTTCTTGCTTGTCGATTTTTAATTTGCTCCAATTTGTGCACAAAAATTCTCTTAGAATACCATATATACCATCTAGAAGGCATTTGTTTGAGAGCTATCATTGAGAAAAGGGTTGGAGAAAAATTGACATGGATGCTCTTGCACTTCTGAGACTCTAAATCCTCTGGTTTGAGATTCAAACCTCCGAGGATTTGTTCATGAGCCTGATGAGAAAATAGTGCTAAAAAATCTTGGATTGAAGCACATGAGAAATCTAAAACTGCTAAAAATCTGAAACATATTGCTGAATCTCAATTAGTGCATCATTATTGGAGCTCAGTGTTGTGTGTGGATTTTCCAACCATCCTCCTGTAGATGTCCTTTGACTTTATTTGTGAGCTTATTTAACTGGTGTATGGTTTATTTTTGTTGTTGTATACTCTTATGTTCTGCAGATTCTTACGTTTTTACAATTTGGAGGATACACTCTTGTGAGGAACTCGACTGATCTCTTTCGAAGTTTTGGGTTTGATACACAGCCAGTACTCATTGGACTAATCATATTTCAGGTATTGCTGACATGAAAACAATTACTGTATGATGGAATAGAAATGCTTCTTCTTTTTTCTGGGTGGGGTGCGGTTGTATGCCACATAATTTTTTTGCTTTTGTCACGATCTGTTGGGTTTATCTCATTTGGTTCCATATTTGCAGCATAGTGTAATACCTCTCCAACACCTTGTCAGCTTTGGTCTTAATCTAGTGAGTCGAGCTTTTGAATTTCAGGTACCCTCCCCCCCTCCTCCATTTGCGTGCATCTCAAAGTCTCTATCTCACCTAATGTAATTGTTTAATGTAGGCTGATGCTTTTGCAAAAAAGCTTGGTTATGGCTCTGCTCTTCGGGCTGGTCTTGTGAAACTACAGGTTAACTTTTGAACTATACTTTTTTCCCGTACCTTTATAACAGACTAACCGTGGTGGACATGGAGTCCTGTATATTTCTTGCTTTCAGATATTTTTTGGGATCTAAGTACTGCATTGCCAGAGTGTTCTTTTCAAATCTGTTTTTTCCATAATGCCGAGCACGGTTTGGATAACTGTTGGTCTGCCAGCAACACTGAAAGTTTTAGTTCTAGTTGATAAAATGTTATTTTCTAATACAGAAACTGTATTTAATCCACTTTGTTACTGTGAGTTCTCTATTGTCATGGTTCTTGACTTTTGTTAATGTGGGTCCTGTATTGTCATGGTTCTTAATATCTCATTGGTTGATTGTGTGCCTGCATGATTAGAACGACTTATTTTTCCACATATCATCCATCGTGAGAGTTTATGCTTTTAGCTAGAGACGAGGCCTTGTTAATGTCTGGCTTTTAATGGGATTATTAACAGTGTCTTATGTATAGATAGATAGATAGATAGATAGATAGATAGATAGATAGATGTTGCTGAAATCATATATTCAATTGCTATTGGTGGAAATGTAGAAAGACTGAACAGTGTGTCGATTCTTTTCAGGAAGAAAATTTGTCATCTATGAACACAGATCCTTGGTACTCAGCATATCACTATTCCCATCCTCCTCTTGTTGAAAGACTGGCAGCAATCGGCGAACCAGATAAGAAGGCCGACTAACAAGTGCAATCTGTGGATGGCTGCCCCGGAATTTAATTCATTTCATTGCAATTGACAGAATGCTGGAATGGTCAGTCAGCAGTTGTAATATTACCTCATCTGAGTTTTGTTGGAGCTTAACGCTTAATGGCTCAAGCACACCTCATGTCAGAACACATTTCTCAGGTCAGAGAAGAGAGGGGAGTAGAAGGAAAGAAACAGGAGAGAAGCAACAGGAAATAGCCAAATGTTAGTTACATATTGTGTTTGCATGGACTAATGATCACAGAACCTGTTGATTCATGATTTTTGAGTGATATGACATGCTTGCTAATTTTGAGCCAGCTTCCTTTTCTTTTCAGTGGTTGTTCTAAAGAATGGTAGAGTTTTTTTTTTTTTAAAATATATTAAAATAATTATTTTTGTCTTACAAAACACATGATTTCAACTGCGTTTTCAAACCATACCTTAATGCAATGAGCCTGCAATTCATGCGTTGTGGTTTTTCTCGAATCTTCTGTTAAATTTCATAGTCCATCATGATGTTGGTGTCTACTAGATTCTAACAGGGCTTTCGCTTTCCACCGTTTGGTGTTCTAGTGTGTTTGACATTGATTTTGCTTTTGCGATTGAGGTTGAAAAAAAGCAGTTTCAAAAAAAGCGTTATTATTGTGATTCAAAATAAGCAGTGAAGTGTTTGATTAAAACTGTGGTTGAGTTGGAGGTTGTAAAAAAAGCAGTTTTTGGTGTTTGGTTACCAAGCTTTTCATATTGCTTTTAACTTGTGAAATTACTTTAAAGGGTATATATATATAATTTTTTTTAAATATTGTAAATTTAATAATTATAATAAATTTATTTTATCAATTATTTTTTATCCCACTTTTCTCTCTTGTTTTTTTAATGTTAATTAAGAAATACATTTTTGTTTTGTTTTTTAAGTTATTTATTCAAGATAAGGTCAAACATAATTAATTAATATACATTTCATTACAAATAATTCAATCAAATTAATTACAAATTAATTATAAATAATTAAATTTATAGCATGTAATTAAGCTAACTGAATTTTTTTTATTAATTTCACATAATTATTTTTCTGTGCTAAGTATTATAATTATTATAATTAATAATACTAATTAGTATAAAACCCACCTCCCACCCGTCCCCACCCCACCCCAACCCTATCTTCTTTCTCCTGCACAACCAGCCGCCCACCCTGCTCTCTCCAGCCAGCCAGCCCCCCTCCCGTTTACTCTACTCTCCCTTGGCCCTCTCCAGCAACAAAAAATTGAAGCCCAAAGCAACTCAACAAAATCAACTCAACTCCCCATCAAGTTTCAACAAAAAGGATAGGAAGAGTTAGAGCATTGGACCCAATTATCACAGCAACCAGGAGCAAGGAACAATTATGGATAGCATCGCGTCAATTGAAAAATAGAAGAGTAAGGAAAACTTTTGAGGCTCTTTTGCTTCGCTTGCTTGCCTGCAATTCCAGCCTTTGTTTTGTATAAAATTTGCAGATCTGTTGGGTTTGAGGACGGGAGGGTGAGGGACGGAGGCAGAGCGAGTAACGAGAGGTAGATGGTGAGGACGTTTAGGGTATTTTATTTTCAATGGTAATAAAACGATTGTTCAAAGGTTTGAATGTGTATCGCAGCTTATTCAGCTGGAATCGCCACAAAAAAAGCATGTAATACATGCTTTTCTTGCACCGGCGTTTCAAAACAAATTGCACGTGGGACCCATAGCTTGCACCGGCGTTTCATAAATTACCAAACACGTAAATGGAGAAGCCGTTTGGCAATCGTGGATCGCACCACAATGCCAAACGGCCTCCTAGACTCTTACAGGGCTTTCCACCATTTGGTGTTTTATAATCAACCGAGAACCTTCTCCTATCGTGTCCTATTTTTGCACTCAACTTATAAATTTGATGTAATGATGTAATAATACAATGTGGTGTGGTTTCAAAACATAACATGTAAGAAAATCGTGATTGAAACTTAGATAACCATCAAATCACTATCAAGTATCAACCTCTAAAATTATCTCCAAAATATCAAGTCAATTATTGATGTGAAATAAAGAAACCCTAATATCATTTAGATTATACTTATTTTCTTATAAAATTAAGCATTATTTATAACTTCATTTTTTTTCATTATATTAAACATTATTTTCTTATTTTTTATCATTCCACTTGACTTATTTTAAGTTAGTAGCTCGGCGGCTTAGCCTAACCCAACAAGCTAGGTTAAATTGCATGACTTTTTATTTTATTCATGATCGTGACATCATAACTTATTGCATTTAAAATCGTAACACTCAATAAATATTTTAAAATATGATAGCTTTAAATATTATGATTATAAATCGTGATATTTACAGATTATACTATTTTACTCACTTTTTTGAACTATTCTATTCCACCGCCCTTTTAATGTACTATTTTTTTTTTAAAAAAAAAACCTGAAATTTGTTTTTGTAAAGCATCATCATTGCAAGACATGATTTCGGTTTCAGAAATAAAGATAATACAAGGTGTTTGTTATTGTGTTTTAAAAATAATTTTTTAAATAATTTTTTTTTATTTTAAATTAAAATTTGGTGTTTTTAATATCATTTTCATGTACTGATGTCAAAAATAATTTTTAAAAAATAAAAAATATTATTTTAATAATAATTTTTTTTTAAAAAACAAAGACTTTCAATCAGTCGTTTACAAAAGACTTACTTTGTATTTTTGACTGGCCCACAGCTGGCTTAGCATGAACGCATCTTGTAGTGATTGACGGAAAGCATGGTAACTGATGATGAATATTGCACAACTGCCAAATGGAAATTAGGAACATGCTCAGCCTTTTGCCACAAATTATCCAGGAAATTTAAAAATAGAAGTAATTTATTTGTAGAAAAAAAAACAAAAAAAAGAGAAAATAAAAAATATATGTAACGCTAACTATAAACTAAACTTGAAAAATAAAGAAAAATAGATGCAAAGCAAGTTATTTGATTTTACAAATGGACTATCCATCTAATTTTGTTTTTTTATAGTAAATTATTTATTCGATAAAGTTATAATAGAATTGGCTGGCACTACGTTTTAGATTGAAGAAAAAAATTTGAACGCCAAAAAAAAAATCTAGGTGTCGCTAGGCATGTTTCCTTAGAAAATAAATTATAATCTCAAATTCAAAAATTAATTGCATACTTGGATGAAAATTAGAATCATTTCAATTTTAGCCTTAAATGTTTTATTTATTGAAAATTGATTTGATGTCTTTTTTCACTTTTTATTTCTACTGGTTTTACTCGAGTGTTTTTTTTCTTCCTTTCTTTTTCGTTCTTAAGGATTGAGTTGTTCGATAATCAATCTTTATGAATTTATCTAATTTTATTTAAAATACAATTACTCTGGAGTTGTGATTAAATCAAAGATTTTGATCTTGATTCGAGTGTGATCGGATTGATTTTTTAAAACATTTTTTTAATTATTATTGTTTTCCCTATCTCTCACCCTTCAATTTCTTATTTGTTAGAAATTGAGATTATTATTTTTTCTTTCTATTAAACTTATCACATTCTCATTTGATTTATTAGAAATTGCCCTTCAAGCTTTTCCTATGAGATTATTCCAATCTTATGCCTATAATCATGAAATTTACGAATTAACTTGATTTAGGTAGTGTTTGGAAAATATTGGAAAAATATTTTTTGAAAAAAAATATTTTTTTTTCTGCTTGAAAATATTTTTTTTATTTTTAAATTATTTTGATGTGCTAATGTCAAAAATAATTTTTTTTATTTTAATATATTTCTAATTAAAAAACAACCGAAATCATGCTCCAAACACCCCCTTTAATTGAAGTATTTTTTTCCTTTTTAATTTTTTTTCTAGCTTTGACTTTTAATAGTAGGGTGTTTATTAATCTGGATGGCTAAAGTCAAGTTCTTTTTATATTTTCTATTGTATTTCTTTTATCAATCAATCTATATCATCGTGATTTTTTAATTATATCATTTAAATTAAAAAATAAACTAATAATTTAAGTTTCAATTATTGGTCGAAAAAAAACCCTTGGTGAACCACGGGTCACGAATCTAGTAATTTTCTCTAGTCAAAAATAAAAGAGGCTTGGTTTGTCAAGAGAGGAGAGGAGCATCGAAGCACCCGAATTTTAACCGACTCCTACACACGAAATTCTTTGGTGGGCCGAGCCCACTTACCTTTTCAATATGTGTACCTGGGCCGTGCCTTTTCCTCTGGCGACCACGTCGATTTACAATAAAAAAATATTTTTCTCGCCACCTTTCTCCCATATTAAATTAAAATAAATAAAAGACAAAACTCAAAAAATATTATATTCTGGCCGGCAAACGAGGTCCAGATAGGGAAATTTCGTGTGTTTAGAAGGAAGGATTCTGTCCGTTGGATCATATGCATTAAATAAAATCAAGCTTGACTTTCCTGCACCTTCCATTTCCTCACAAAATAAAATAAAAAATAAAATAAAATAAAACTACAGCAATCAATCACCTAAAGATTATCTACCCGTTACAGCATTTCTCCACTCACATCCTTCCACGCACAACATCTGACCTCACTTTTGGCATCCATTTATACTACCTGCCATTGATTAAATCGGAAACTCTCAAGGAAGCATCGCCTGTGGAAACTTTTTCTCTGAAATTTCCGTCTTTTGCGATTACCCCTTCAGGTACAATTTCTCTTCGATATATTATTTCATGCAATAAATCTTCTATTTTTGGTTTTTCTTTTCTAGATCTTATAGCAGTACTTTTTTTTTTGTAAAAATGATTAGAGTTAGGGTTTCAATTTTTATAGGGGGTTTTGGGTCTCAGTTTGGCTTGATTGCAGCTTTGATTTAAGGATCTGTTTGCTGAGACCAGTTGTTAATTTTGAACACTTTTGATGTTACAAAATAATCTGCTTGTTTTGTGTTCTAATTTTAGGAATATGAGCCATGAATTGAAACAGGAGACCCATAGATCGAAGCTTTAGATGTTATTTGGTATGAAAAGTTCTGACTGACATTTTCTTTCTTTCTTTAGTTTTTTTCTCTCCTATATTTAACTGATTTATTTAAATTTATTTAAACCTGAAATTATTTCGTGAATGAGATAAAGAGAGAATAAGCACTTATTCTGTGCCTTTTTTTTTTTTTGTTGATGTGGTGTTACTGATTTTGAGGTGATGAAGAGTGGCCAATAACTGGATATGCACAACTTTTTTTGTGTAGATTCTATTTTATCTAGCCATTTTTTTTATGGGTCTCTGGTTAGAGGTTTACATCATTTTCTCCGAGGAAGAACCTGGAGGTTAAAAGAAAGACTGTTGTTAGATATTTGGTTCAGTCTCCTGTCGAGTTGTTTCATTTTTTAAGAACCTCCTGTGATGATGAGTTTTGCAATTTATCTTGTTGAGTTTGGTTCCTAATTGCTATCTATTGTTCTATGTCTTGTGTTTGGCGTGGTTTTGGTTGTTTTTGTGTTTTACAGTTTGTTATTCTGGTTATGTTTAATTTTCTTTCGTTATGTGCAATAAGAATAATGATATTGATTTTTCCAAACTTCTTGTAGTAAATTGTCGAAATGGGTCAACCACAAGAGCCACACCACCGTCTTCCATTTGGAAACCCTTTCAAGAAAACATCTTCAAAGGGTTCTCAGTTGTCCCAGAGGCCTCTCTTCCTATTAAATGCTTTTGAGTTTGCATTGACAGCAAGATTGCGGAAATTGAATCCTAAAGACAAGCATGATGTTCTTAGCTTGGCATGGATGGTATTGGCGATGGAATCACTCTGTGAGACTCATACTGACATAAAAACCCTCATCACAGAACTTGATCTCCCTGTGACTGGCTGGGATGAGAAGTGGATAGATGTGTACATGGACATCAGTGTGAAGTTGCTTGATATTTGCAATGCTCTTAGTTCTGAGCTCTTGCGCCTGAATCAAGGCCATCTCTTGCTTCAATGCGCCCTGCATAATTTGGAGTCCAACACTTCAGAGAAGCTTGTGCGGGCATGTTCTTCTCTTGATAGCTGGAGACAGAACATTGGCGCAAAGAACCCTAGACTGGAAAACTGTAAATCCATCCTGGAGGGTCTTGTGGATTCAGTGAGTCTGCCAAAGGTTAAGAACTCAGCCAAAGGAAAGGTGTTGATGCAAGCCATGTATGGAGCTAAGATACAGACAGTGTTTGTATGTAGTGTTGCTGCTGCTGTGTTTTCAGGTAATTCAAATAATCTGTTAGATTTGGATGTTGCCAAAACAACAACGTGGGCACAAGCTTTTTCTGATTTACAAACTAATGTAAATGGAGGAATTAGAGATATATTTTCTCTTGGGAAATTTCCTGTCTTGAAAGAATTAGATGAAGTTTATACAGCTGTGAAGAATTTGTGTCCCATGATCCAAGATGGTAAGAGACCTATTGAAGTTGAAGCTTTCAGTAATTCCTTTTCAGATTTGGGGAGGAGAGCAGAAAAACTTGCACAAGGGCTAGATTTTCTTACTAAGGTAGTAGATGGCTTTTTCAAAATAGTTTTAAGCGGGCGTGATGCTTTGCTATGTGACTTGAGAGCGCCTGATACTCTTGCTGACCCATTCCCAGGAAGCAATGGGAAACGATTTGTAAGATAGATGTTTATGGTGAAGCTTGTTATCCGAATGTATAGAATTGGTATGAGATGTTCCCTCAGTAGTATTGTCAAGTGTGTCCTGTCTTGTTCTATGTGGTGTGTGGTATGCTGCTGTACTTTCTTACTGGTTTGTACAAGGATGTTGTCTGATATAATGTCATTAATACATGAAATGTTTTGTGCTATTTCACTCATTATGTTTTACCCTAACTTCCTGTGAGTGTAGCCAGGGATACTTTGATAGCATGCTGCATTATTTAGTATTATACAGCTATTTTTTTATTTTATTTTTAAGTCGTTTGTGATAGGACATTGGTGCTTAACTGGTCTCATGGAGGATGCAAAGAGTGGTATTTTCTCCTCTCTTATGACTATCCATACATGCATCTCCAGGGCTTTTTTCCTGTGGTGTGCTTGAAAGCTGTAGAATCTGAGGTTTACTGTGTAGTAACCATAACGACGACTGTTTGTGAAATTCAGCTGGGTCTGTTATGTCTCTCCAAAGCATCTCATTGCACATAAAATCTTATGTTCCTTAACCAGAGATGAGGGAGGGAGTGTCTTCCCAATTCTATTTTTGTTCAGGATGAAGTTATTCCTGGTGAACGTCCCCCCTGACATTCAATCTTCTAGCATGTAGACTGAACATCAACCGACCAAATCGGTTCTCACCTGGCCGGCATGGAGACTTGAAACCTCCATTTCAGCGGTTTTGTGCCCACAATAAAATCTCCCGAATGTGTTTGTGCTGAATTGACCTAGAGGTGGTGGTATACCGGATCCACCTCACATGACTTGACGTGTGCTTTTGCTTCATTTCTATGGGGGTGAAAATTCGTGAACATGGAGAACATGACTGGAACGAACCAACATCGTTTCATGAAATTTGGATATAATGTATTATTTAATGCATCTCATTTCACTGCTGTGGTTAATGCACTGCATAATACATCAATATTTGAGAATATTACCGGGAACATTTTTATTCTATGCCTCTTAGCAGCTGAATGAATTAGCGCTCTGCTGGAGTTAAATAGGAAGTTTCTGCACGAATCAGCTAGACAATCCGGGAATGCTTTCGCGAAGCAAGGAGAAGGTTCCCTTGATTCCATTGGTAGGGTATTTGCAAAGAAGCTTCCCTTTATTCCATTGATAGGTTATTAATCTTTTTTTGTAGAATCCCTAAAGCAACGAGCACAACATATCATAGTTGTCTGTTTATATATTTCATATCAGTTAAAAAAAAAAAGACTAAATAGTGTTGTTTATATATCAGTTTAAATTCCAGTTTGTTCCGGATTTTTCGGCTAAATTTTGGCCGAAACGTTCCGGTTTCGTTATGTTTTGGCAAAATACTGTTTTTTTAAATAATAAATAATTTTACAATATCAATCATATCTCTTAATCCGATTGTTAGATTGAGATGAAATTTTACGAGGAGTCTCTTGATATATTTATATATATTATGTTAAAATTTCAGAGCAATCAGAGAATGTAATGACCTTGCGAGATTGATAATGATATTCTCGTAATATTATACATGTTTATAATTTTATTAAGAAAAATTATTTTATTGTGTCTTTTTTTAGATTAAATTGTACAATTCTAAATAATTTTATTTTTGGATTTAAACTATTTTTTTTGAATATATATATATATATATATATATATATATATATATATATATATATATATGCTCTAAAACCAAAACATTCTATTCCAATTGAAAAAACAAAATTCCAACGAAAATGATTATTCCAAATGAAAAAATAAAATACAAATATAGTTTTTTGTGAATTTGAGGTTCCAAGAAAAGATCCCAAAAAACTCTACATTCTTGATAAGGAATTGACAAATATAGTTTATTCGAGGCCACAATCTAATAATATACATAAAATACTGCCTCGAAAAGAATTAAAAATCAAGGTATATCAAGATGGAAAAAATTTAAATTGGGGAAAGCAAAAGCATAGGCTACTACAATTCTAGTATTTATATGAATAACAAACAAGAGGTAAGATTAGTCCACCCAAACAAAAATTCAAGAAGACATGATTGTTTAGCCCCAAAAGATAAAAACCAGTACAACAATATTCAAGCATGCAAACGATCTTAGCTATCAATAGTAAAAGAGCAAAATAAAAGCCCAACAAGATAATTACTTTGAAAATTAGAATTGAACTAAAAGTAAAAAGACATAAAAAAGTATTAGTCAAAAGTCATATAGAGTTAACTCTTCATCTTTGCAAACAAAACACAAATTTTCTAATTCCTTTTTTCTTTTAATTATATCTGGCTTTTTCCCCCTCTTTTATTGTATGAGTATTTTCATCTTATGCCTTTTTCCTTGCTTTTAAAGAAACTAGAGGGTCATGTTAAAAAAATTGAAAAGACATATGCATGATATTGAAGAGGCAATAGGTGGTGGATCTACTTTAGTTTTTACATTTTTTATCATTATTTAATTTGTGTTAATAATTATGAACATCACATGATGTTATAAAAATTATAAACTAAAAAAATACTAACACATCTCGTGGTATTGTTACTTAGATCATTTATTAGAGTTGTGCTATTGGTTGGATAATTTCTTTAATATAAAAAATAATGTATAATTGTTAATGTATTTTTTAATAAAACAGTTTAGTCATAAAGTTAAAATTAAATGTGTATTGTATATCCTTGAAAAACATTGATACAGTAAAATTTTGAATGATATTTGTTTTTTAAAATATTGAGACAATAATATATTGGATTGATTCATGTTAGCTTATCAAATCTATGATTCAGATCATTGGACTATAATAACCCTATAAAAATAAATTAACAAGGTCAATTCCTAATCAATCTAATGATAAATTAAAAAAAAATTAAAACAAAAACACTCGAGTTAACACAGGTTAAACAATCAACCTAGCGACCTGGGTCATAAGACCAGGTTAACCCCTTAGAAAGTAAATAAAAAAAATAAATACCAATTTCCAAACAATCTAATGTTAAAAGATTAAATTAAAAAAATAACCTAAGTCTACTCAAGCTAACTTATTAAACTTGTGACTTAAATCATAAGACCATGATAACTTCAAAAAATAAAAAAATAAAAAGTTTGATTTCCAATATAAACCAAATTTACTTAAAATAATTAAAGCTTTATAAACTGAATTTGAAACTAAGGCGCTCTATTTTTTCTTATTAGGAACGAAGCGTCCAACCTTTATTTTCTTCACATTTTATATTAGATTTTTTTAGTTATTGTTGATGTGGTGGGATTGGATTTGATGACTTGTTTAATTATCTTGATTTTGAATTCTTATAGTGCCTCAGAAAATTTAAAAGCTTGGTTGATACTCAATTTATCAAAATAAAATGCAATTTAATTAATTTGAAACAATCAAATCTTTAGGGATCAAATTTAAAACTGAAATATATGTCAAGCTCTCTTGTTTGCTAAGTTAGGAACTGGAGTGAATAATTGACTAGTACGTGTAACACACGCATATGCATGTAAGAGAAATCACCATACTATGATGGCACATGCACCTTCCTTCAATATCCACCGATATCATTTCTTAGTGTAGAAGGAATCATCTCAACATAGCCTTCCTAATGACTTAAAGGATTCGATGTTCCAATCTTTTTCTTTTTTTCTACTGTCTTTTTTCTCTCCACTCTCCCTGAATTTGATTTCCAGCCCTCTCAAAAATAATTAGGTGGTTTGTCATTTTTTATTTATCAAGTGTGGTCGCCTTTCTTTTTTATTACTATTTATTTTTAAAATTTTTATTCTTCAACGGTTAGTTGGTTGGGGTCAACTTTGGATTTTTTTTCTTTCTATGGAGTAATCTCAAAACTCAACTCAGGTTACTCGCGTACCTTTCTAAAACTTATTTATTTTTTAAATTTATCCTTTAACATTTAGTTGTTTGGAAAGTGATATTTGTAAAAAAAATTTATATCTTTAGTCCTTTTTTCTCAATTTTTTTTATCTTTAACTTTTTTTAGATTTTTTATATTTTACTAAAAAAATTAATTTCATTACATTTTAATCTTTGAATTAAAAAAAATAGAAAAGAAAAGGTGGTTGACACAACAAAGAGTAAAAGGAGGTTGGTTTTGGCCATTTTTTTTAACAAAATTTTATAGGTTTGACAAATTAACTCATGTTGACTAATTTTTTTTTAAAATAAATGATATTTTTTCTATTTTTCCTTTGAAAGTAGATGGTTAGGGATTGAGGTTTGTAGTTTTTTTTTTTTTTTTACTTTTATATGAGTTTATTATAATTTTATAATCTAGGCTGTGAGTTTGAGAGGTTAACCGAGGTTTATTGTTGTTTGTTTAAAAAAAAAAGATTTTTTAAAAAATTATCTTTTAATATTTAATGGATCTTAAATCAAGTTTCTTAATTATTATTTTTTAAATGGTTTCAATAAGATTATACTTTCACATTAAACTGGATAGGAACCGAATAGTCATGCTTCACTGTAACTATAGCTTCTCCAAGCCCAAATTATGGACGAGAGCCCCAAACTCGTCAATTTTCCGAAGGATCTTGGGTTTGATTTCAATTTTGGTAAGCTATGCCCTTTCTTTTCTTCTTCATTTTGTGTTGGCTTTTATACAAGTTCTTGTATGGAAAATTCATGGAAAATTCACACATACGTGGCTGGATGGCTTTGCCATATGACCCACCACCTTCACCGACTAAAATGAAAGAAATTTCATCGCGCTCTCCAGGTTTCACCAAAAATTTGATAGATTCAACAGTTTCGCTAGAAGTGGTAAGATTTTATTATTTACTCACTCTTTAACTCAGTAAAGCGACAATTGAAGTTGATGAAGCTGCAGATAGCTGCAGGATGCTAAAGATTCTTTTGGTTACCAGGATGCCAAAGTTAAGTTGACGCTTGCTGAAGCTGCAGAAAACTTCAATGAAGATTGACAATGGATTGATGATCCAAAATCATAGGCTGTCTGCCCTAGTGATCTTCAATCTCCGCACAGAGGGTAAGAACATCCTACAAATCAAAGAAAACAGATTAATATCAAGGCATATATGTTTCTTACGATTAAAACGAAGAAGGTGGAGGAGGAGGGAGGAGGAGCAGGAGGAGGAGGAGCTTACTCCCAAGGAACATCCCCGACTATCAACCAATCACCTTCTTTGTCTTCATATGTCAGCACATGACAATGCCCGGAATTTTCAACATCCATTTCAGGCCCTGCTTAGTCATTTTCAACTTCATTATTATTATATATACTCTCTATTAATAAAAAAAAAATAAAATTGCATTGCCATGAAAATGGAATTGAACAACAAAAAAAGAAGACACTTACAGAGAATGTTCGTGTTGAACATTTGGTCAAGAGTCTGTATTAAGTCATGGTAACCATCATGGGCTAAAAGGTTCAGTTTCCGGCCAATTTGAATGCCTTCCATGTACACCTTGACGAACAAGGTGGAGCTACAGTACTCATTCTCTTCTGAATCTAACGCCTTCCTTGGGATCGGCTTGCTCGGTGGCCAATCCATTAGTTGCTCACTGAATTCATTCATACGAGATCACCAAAAATTAATAACTCAACTAAGAGATTACCAAAAATTAATATTCCTTCAAATGGGAGCTCCTGGTTCACCGAAAAATCAACGCGTACCTTGGTGTAGAAGGGTTATCCTGCTGAGAGGTGGAGATGCTAAGTCCGAGCCTGAGATCTGTGCTAAGGTCCCTCTTCAGCTGCGGGAAAGAAGACTCGCCGGAGACAGACGGGTAGCTGCTGCTTTCAAAAGATGATGAAGAACTGGAGGCAGCCCCTCTCCCCATTTCTGAGACGCGAAGCTAATGAAGCCGCCACCTTAGGTCAAATATATATAGCATAGCAGGTTTATGAATATATTAATCTAGCTGGGAGAGGCATTTCCTCATGCAGCTCGCGGCCCTGATATGCTGTCAAGGTAGCCGACAACTACACGTGTCAAGTTGAATCCTGCTTACAAGGTGTCGTGGTCTCTGTTTGAGCTTGAATTTCAATGTGGCACATGTGCATAAAGTCTACAAAAACGGGTCGTTTATTCACAAATTATCTCACTTTGACAGTCTACAGATGATTCTATACAGTTTCCATTCAAAGCTGAAGTCATGGGCAAGATCAAATCCCAAGGCTGGACAGTAAATTGGCGTTTTAAAACGATCCCCAGCATTGGAAAGATGATTCTGCAGGCAGGCATGGCTGATGAAAGACTGACTCTTGGCCGGGGATAGTTGAAGAGATGAATGTAGACAAACGAGGGATCTTCTCCTCGACAAGAAAAAACACATTGAAGTTAACACACAATCTCATGCCGATGTTCAATGGATTAGGTTATCGAGCTGCTCATAGAGGCCTTGGGCGCAGTTACATAATTAATGGTGCTGGTCGTGGCGAGACTATGTGCTGTTCAGTACAGTGACAAGATTGCACACTTCAACATGATGTATTTATTGCATTTACTACTAACAGACTCTCAGGTTGCTTCCGTCATTAAAATCTTTTTATTTAGTGAATTTCTAAATTTTTAATCATAAATATACCCTATCTTTTCACATATAGAAAACAATTTGTACATTATTAATGTTAAATATTTTACATTGCATCAATGGTTGAAGACAAACATTTATATTCTGACTTGGACTATAAAGACTAGGTATGATCATAGATAAAAACATGAACTCTGATCTTATTACTTCCCTAGTGGTACGCTGTATATTGTGAGTATCGTCAGCCAATAGAAATAAAGAGCTGCAAATATCTCGAATAAATTGAATTCGTTTATACATAAACCAAGACACACATTTCTTGTTTCCATAAAAAATAAGGACACACATGATTAAAGTGTTTTCAGGCTTCACCATTGGAAGGGTGCAGCATCATTTCATCAATTAGATCATGTAAACAGTGTAATTTATTGTGATTTGTGAAATAGTCTCATAATGGTTCATCATAGTCTTCTAAAAGATAAAAAAAAAAAACTCGTTGCCTCTACACTAGGTTCTTCAATTATAATTGGACATTCACTTACACCATCCTTATTCATTCTCATCACATCCATAACTATATTCTTATAAGAGTTATTGTTAGCATCTACAACTCTATTCATGTTTTTGGAACTAGAAATTGACTCCACCATCCTTTTTATCATGGTCTCATGAGGAACAACTTCTTCTCTTTGTGCGTACCAACATAGGTAGTCCTCCATGAACTTTTTTTTGTAGAAGATACATCATGACAATATCTGGATCGATAAACTTTTTTTTTTGCACCTTCTACATGGACATCCAATACTACCTCTACTAATATTTTTTTTGTTTATATATTACGTAGTTAATAAAATCTTAAACTCTATTGCAATAATTCATCTTACACATCCCATAGGGTGATTCTCGATAAATCCATGAACGATCTTCCATAACCCACATCAAACCTGTATACAATAATCATGTATTAATTAAATACATTAATTAAACAAATATAATTTTACAAAATCTAAAACAAACTCTAACATGTACAAATCACAAACTAAAAAATATGCAGAAAAAATTAACATATTAAAATTAAATTAAAAAATGGTAGATTTTCTTACTTAAAGTGGAGGATCCTAAATTTTTTTAATTAGAACTCAAATTCCCACAAACTAAATGTTATGGTCGCCGGATTTGTTGTGAAAGGTTGCAGTGTGTTGAAATTAGGGAGAGTGGAGTGGGTTGTTAGGGGTGGTTGTTATTTGTAGAGAACAAAAATAAGAAAATGATGAAGGAGAATGATGGGAGGGGAAGAGAAGGGTCGATGATCAACTCATAAATTAAAATCATCAACTGGTTTACCGACGGACTATATCTGTTGGTCAAGTCGTTGGTAATTATGTTGATAACAATGTCATGTCATTGTACTTTCTAGGTTTTTTAATCTCACTATAAGTTTGCCTGTAAATCCCTCAATATTTATCAACAAAATCATTCTCTCGCTATATTTACTAACAACATTTACCAACATAAAGTTTCATCTGTAATCACGTCTATAAAAGTCACACGTCATCTTATGTGTATATTTTTTTTTAATTTCTTTTTCACTATAATTTTATCCATATATACCGAGGGGATGTTTTCATCGGTGTTTACCGACAGATAAGAAGACATAAAAACACCGTCGATAATGTTCACTGCAAAATACCAACGGAAAAAGTCTGTCAATATTCCCGTATGTACTCACTGATTTTCTAGTAGCGTTAATGATTGAGCTATGAACAAAAACTATGGACACCTACAAGAATTGAGGTTACAATGTGTGGTAAAGTTGTGTGTTTTTTTTTTATTAATTTCATTTTCTATGATTAACATGCCATTGCTTATTATTGAAAGCATGTGGTTATATTCTCTCATATATATATATATATATATATATATATATATATATATATATATATATATATATCAATGCTCTTATGATTTTGAAGATGTTTTTGTAGGGATTTGGAATGACACACCAGCATGCACAAGCACAGTCATGACGCAAGCTACACAAGCCAGTTTAAATATGCATGTTCGACCAGATTATTGGACACCAACAATGTCATTGACCTTTTTGGATAATTCAGCAACACAACAAATGATAGGCTTCTTAGCAGTTTCTGAAGTGATTATGTAAAAACTATCAGACTCCCATCAGTCCAGCTAGAGATCTGAATCTTCTTTGCTTGCTAATGATAAGCATGTCGAGGATGATTTCAAACAGAAGCAATGTGAGCAGAAACATGTGAAAGGAAGTGATTTTTCTAATAGATAATTTAAATTCACAGCAGCCATGCCTCTTGCTCTCAGAACAGTATATGTCATTACATCATTTCATTTGCATTTGATAAAATTGTTGCTGATCGCATCCATGTTAAATCTGAATAGTTTCATCAAATTAAGACATGTGTTTGGTCTTACACTCGTGCCACATACTGAGCTCTCAGTGGTGAGAAAGAGGTGTCACTTTTTTTTGGATACGAGGAAATCCATTTCTCGGAAAGCCAACTTTGTATATCTAGGTGAGTGAGTAAAACCTCGATCATCCCAGACTCTTACAAGAAATACATAACCTGACTTGAACTTGAGATTTATTACAAGTTCTTTACCTCCTGCTACGCACCTTAGGGACTCACGGGTGTCATGTTGCTTAATAAAATAAAGGAAGAGGAAATCTAGTCATCCTAATTAAGTTGGAGACATGCAATCAACTCATGTTGGGAACACGAGGAAGGAAAGACACAAATCAGCGATTACATTCTTCCTTTCTTCTTCAATTCGATCTCTCATTCACGTGTGAATCCATGGGTCAAATGCTAATTTGTGACTCCATGATCTTTAACATGGGGGGGAGCAAGAGATCTCTGCTTGGGCCTGAAGAAACGACAAGCGCAAGAAAGAACAAACTTAGGATTCAAAACAAAACAAACGACGGGAGAAAAGAATAGGTAAATGTCCCCCACCGCCCCAACCATAATGTTGCTTCAACGAGACATTACAGGACCTTTCCCTCGCTCCAACGACTTTTTGGTCTCTAAAATGCTGCCACTATTCTGTGTTTGAACCCAAAGGCACTGGCACTTGCCACTCTTCCCAGAATCCTCAAATGTCTTTCGTTTCCTATATCAAACCCTATCATTTTTCTCTCCTCGGCTAGCTGTGTGCTTCAATGCATTCCCATCATGATGTCTGCGCCTTTTGAATGTTAATTCTATTCGGTCAAACTTGAGATTGCCTTTAATTCTCCTTTCGAGCATGTCTCCAGGATTAGGCCCCTGGTGGGGCAGGATCCCCTCTTTACAGCTTTACAGATCCTTTTCCCCAATCAGCTGTAATGGCATGACTTTTTCACTCAATTTGTTTCGAGACACGTTACGTTTGGAAAAACATAGCCGCCAGGGTAGCTCGCCAGGCTAGACAACGGCACCGTATGAGCTTCGGGCTCCTATTGAGTTCCAGGCACATGCCCGAGTCTCCTCCTCATCAACGTCGAGTGTCCTGCTTTTTGGAAATAAACTCAGCTGTTTGCGCTTTCACAATTTGGAAAACAGTAAGCAGCCAGCGATTCATTTTTCACTGCATGTGACACTTGTGGAGTCATTAATCCGTTGTGTTCGGCTTTAGTGTTTAGCTTGATTGTTTTTTAAAATAATCTTTGTTAATATTTTTTTTATTTTTAAAAAAATATTTTTGATACCAGTAAATAAAATTATTTACAAACATTATTTTTTTTTATTTAAAATAAAAAATAAAAATAAAAAAAATTATTTTTTTTAAAAACATTTATTAAACACAACCCTGAGACCGTAACTGATGGCGTTGGGCTGTTGCTGCATCCTTTTATGCAGTACTTTTGTAAATTTTTTTTTTTTTGGATATCCTTGCAGAACGGGGACCACATGACCCGGAAAGCGCATTTTGTGGACCCAGGACATGCGTAAACCTCCGGCTGTCCCAGGCTCTTATTTGTTAAGATAATTTTTATTTAAAAATATATTATTATAAATATTTAAATTTTATTTTTAACACCAATACAATTTAAAAGCATTAAAAATTGATTTCTTTGAGAATCTCCACTTGAATAAACACCTTTAATAATGCAACACTATATTACATGCTTTTCAAAAATATTATTTAATTAAAAATATATCAAAATAATATCTTTAAAAAAAATTATTTTATCTGTTGCATCACTGAAAAGTATTTAAAAAATATCAATTTAATAAAAAAAAGAACATTTTAAAAACAAGCTATCGCAATCACTTGGAGGGGGGTGGTCCTTTGAGTGTATAATCTATTAATTAGGCTTGGCCGATAGTCAACTATGGTCCATGAGAAACACATCATTCTGTGCCAGAAGCCGCCACATTTCTGGTCCTCCATGCGTTAGTGGGAGAAATGCCTGTTTAGAATTGGGTGCAACTGCTGTTGTTATCGTCAAGAGCCTGAGGCTACAGGAATATGGGTTCCCAGATCATTTCTGAACATTGTGTAGCGATAAGAATAGAGTTATTGCTACTGTCACAAATGATAAAACCTAATGTGGGTTTTGAGAAATTACAAACTCATACAGAAGACCTAAACTAAGAATAACTAAGCCAATCAAAACTTCATGCAACAGCCGAAGAGAAATCGCTTATCCGATCGTTCCTACAGGATACTAGAACACTTGACTAGCATCTGTATGATCGTCCAGCATCTGACACTATTTGTTGGCATACTGGGAGAGGAAATCAGTTACCTCAGCAGCAATTTCGTAAGCTCCTTCTACGCATCGTCCCAACGCAACACCAGATACATAGTTCCCCCCAAGAAACAGCCCCTGCAACCCTTTAGCCTTGAGAGCATCTCTTGCAGCATCTAGGATGTCAAAATGACCAATCAAGAACTGAGGAATGGCTTGTGGCCATACTCTCACCCCCAATACAAGAGGATCCGTCGCATTAGGATTTATAAGCATCTTTCTTAAATCACGATCAACTGCTTCTACAAGTTCACTCTCTGTCTGCAAGGAAAAATAAAGTGATGATAAGAAATTTACCCAGAAAACAAAAGGTGAGACTTAAGAACATGAATCTCAGAGAGGAAGTGAATATCTGTTACTCAAAAAGAGGAAAAGGAGATTTTATGCAGTATCCCACATATATAATTGGCTTACACATAAACCATAAATCAGATAATTTAAGCTAACAAGAACTTTGATACACAAGCCATAGCATAGCAACACATGATATCTACAATTAACTAGGGGGGACAACATCAACCACAAAAATTCAAACTTAAGTTGCACTGTTGGTAATGAAACCCATCTGAGAGGGTAGGATGAGTGTTTAATACCCTTTGGTCATTGGGTTGGTTATGGGAAATGAATGGATTATATGCTATTATGGCAAGGCACAATTTTCTCAGCCATTGGTTCTTGTGGAACCCAGGAATTCAATAATCTTGAAATTCAATCCTGTCGAATCAGCTGTAATGGGATAGAAACGTCCTTCTAGAATTTATAAGGCGTTTCTGTATCCACTTCCAGGGATTCATTTGGATCTCTCTTTTCTGATATTCAAAGAGATTGGAGAGCCCTCCTCTCACCATGTTTCGTCTGTTACCTTTTAGTTCTCATTTTGGAGGAAAACTTATCCTCCATTCTGTAATTATGACTTCTGATCTACTTTATCCGAGTTTAGTTTTCTTTATAAAAAAAGAGAGCTGATAAATGGATATGAGAGTTCAATGTTTAGTAGGCAATAGTTAGGACCCAACTAAGCATCCTTCTGAAGAACTAAGCTAAAAATACTGTCTCTGCATGAGCCTACGAGATCAATAATTTATCACCAACCCTGCCATCATATTTCTCCTAAGATCTGTTTCTAGGATCATTCACAACAGAAATCTAAATATTTATGTAACTGTCTTACCTTAGACACTATTCCAGGGTTAGTAGCTCCTCCAATGTAGTTCAAGAGCAAAATCCTTCCAGCAGGTGCACGATTAGGAAAAAGAGATGAGCTATATATAGTTCCTGCAGAACACAAAAATTCACAAAAAAATAAATCAGACATTGGTTTTTGGGTAAATTGTGATGAGGTATTTTGTCATTATTTTCAAACTTGAATGGCGACTTCTAGGTGCAAGACAGGGTTTAAGATTGTGATACAGCAATGGCAAATAATTTTCACACTAAACCGAATGTACCTAATGTTTCCACCCCTTGGCTTCGTGGATGCAGCTGACCGAAACCCTTGAGTTCACCATCTATTAAGCATTCTGGTCTAATTGCTTCTTTGGGATATGAAACGGACACTGCTGCAACTGGTGGGTAAAATAATTTTGATAGTGCATCTGCAGCCGTAGCCTATAAACACGAGTAAACATTGAAAGGATTAACTGTGTATTTCGTAAATCTTTTTCAAGAGAAAAAAATAAAGGAACTGTGAATAAAGCCTCCATTTTGTCAGTAAGAACAGCCCGACACCAATTATTTTATTGAGCCTTATTAATGGATATTTTGGTTAGATACCGCCAACGCTTGTACAACAGATTACTAAAAATTTACTCATATTTGAATTAGGCTTCATGGAGCAGATTATATACTACACAAAAGTAAATTTCTGACACTGTAAGACATTTGGGCTAAAATAGGATGACCTGTATGCTTGAATGTCTAATGGGGAGATATGTATGATATCAGGATAACAGAAACCAATACTAGGAGTAACATTGTTGCAAGAGCACATCAGGCCATTAGCATCTAACAATAAAATTTTAGAACATTTAAAAGAAAGTCAGGTCCATGAATGATACAAACGACATTCACAACAGATTTTTTTAGAAACCTGCAATTCAACCCAATTAGTTTCCTCACTTCAAGAACAAGTTGTAACTTTCACTAATTATGAAGGCACACAAAATCAAACACTACTGTCATGGAAAGAACTTGGCCACAATCCACTTGTGATTATTCACTAATGAACAGCAGCAAAAAGGATTGATTTGAAACAGGATAAAGTCTTCAAGAACGAAACATACAGAAAGCGGATGCAGTAGAGTGCTTGCAATGTGGGATGGAATAGTGAAGACCACGCTTTTGCTCAGTAGAGAAACTAATCCTTCAGGTGTGTCATAAGTCAAACTATATCCTCCACTATCCAATTTAATGATGTTTGTCAGCTTCCAGGATAATTTTACATTGCTACCCAACCTGCCAAAATCAACAAAGCTAATTAGTACCTGAAAATCATCAAACCAAGAAAAAGACAATTCCAAACAATAGCACAAGGTCATTGACTGAATCAAATAACAATAGAGGAACTTTGTTCATTGTGGAGAACGATATGTATCCTTCAAGTAGAAAGTCTGCTTTTAAAAAAAAAAGAGATTCGGTAGCAAGGTGCACCTTGTTGCTATTGCATCAGGCAACATAGCAAGTCCTTTTCTAAAAGACCCAACAGTTTGGCCCTTTGGTGTTGGTAGACGCCTGAAAGATAATTATGAGTTAAGAAACTGAGGATAAACTAACAAATAAAAGATAATAAAAAATTATTCAGTCCAAGCATGTATTATTACGGGTCTCGAGGTGGCTTGGGGTTTTTACTTCTCTCCTGGATTGTTTTGAAAGTTCCACCAATGATACTACCACCAATTTGCTCCAGGTTCCAAACTTTTCCAAAAGCTGCTTTCATGCTTAGAGTGGAAGGATCGCCCGCATAAACACCTGTGTACAGAAAAAGATTTAGGTAAACCAAGAAACCACTCTCTGTATAAGATAAAACAAATTGTAGTATAGATGTTCTTGGCAAAAAAAATACATATTAGAAGAATTCAGTGTGTGACAGATCTAGTTCATCTATTATGTGACAGAATACTGATTGGGGGTTACCAGCACGTATAGTCAGTGGAGTAAGATGGATGACCACAGTATATTGCACACAATATTTGTGGGCAGGAATAAATAAAATGTCTTGCATGGCCTAATAAGAATAAAGATACAACCATCAGAGAAAAATCAAGTTTAGCCATTTTCACTAAATGTTAAGGTTTCATTTTTCGTTTGTCATTCATTATAGAAGCAGGCAAATACAAGAAATACATGATGACTAAAGAAAAAAAAAGGAAAAGGTATTGTGAAACTAATTAATAACAGGAATCAACAATGCTGCATGTGTTTAACATCAACTAGATTATACGACATGCTGGGTTTGAGCATGGGACAGTTATAGCGAACAGAAATGAGCATCATATTAGAATTTATACACAGTGGTTGACGAAAAAAGCTACTAATTATTACCTGAACAAAAAGGCTCAATCAATCTCTCGAAAACCTCATCACCAAGGTTACGCCGCACAAACTCTTCAACTGATTCTTCATGTCCCTGTCACCTTTGTCAAAGTCTAAAATCACGAAGAGACTCGCTGACAGGAACACATAAATATGCACCATTACACTAACATTTGATGTTCTTATCAAGTGCATATTATAGCAATTAATTAAAGTTAAAAAGGAGAACAAACTGGTGGCGGAGGCCGAAGTCCAAGAGCACCAAAGCCAGCTCTGAGTTTGCCACCAATACTCATCAAGTCGAAAAACGGCAAGTCAGTTGGCTTTCCTGGTACTGGCCTTAACTTCCCATTCCACAATACAAAACGGGGCGCATTTGGATCCCCCAGTACCAAATCCTCTTTTAATCCACTGTCCACCTACACACAAACTCAGCCAATTCAGTAATAAATAAAATCTTAAAATTCCAAATTCTAGAAGGCATTGATTGATTAATTAATCACAGAAATGAAACTATCTGCAATTGAAGTAGAAAAATATGATAAAATAAAATATGACTGGTAATTGAAGAACTTACCACCATAGTGAGCATAGGATCGGAAGGCTGGAAACTGTTGGGTCCCTCTTCCCAGAGATAACCATCTCTTTCCAGGGTGATGATGTTGCCACCGACGCGACCTCTGGCTTCGGTGACAATCACATTGTGAGCAACATCCCGGTGTTTGGTTGCAAGAGCCTGGGCGATACAGAGCCCACTAATGCCGCCTCCGACAATGACACAGTCCGCCGCGACAGAATGTCCGCCGTTGGACAGGGCTTCGCCGTTGAGCTTCGACGGAGTAATTGTAGTTGACTCTTCGGTAAGGGAGCAACGGAGTTTAAAGGGCCTGGGAGTGGAGAGTTTTGAGAAAGGGCGGGAGATGAGAGAGGGTGTTGTTGTTGGACGGAGAAGAGAGAAGTCCGTGATGGTAGTCATGGCGGGCACACTCGCAAAGAAACCACTGGAAGTCTGCTGTTATCTTCGATGAAAATTGAAGGTGTTTAGGGTGACGGCCACGTCTTGAATCACTTGTCTTTTTTCTTTTTAATTGACGCGTCCCCCTGTAATTGTTTTTGGGCCTGTTTGGCACTGTTACTGTTGTGATTAAGGTTGAAAAAAAAACAGGTTTATAAAAAGTGATTTTAGCTGCGGTTCGTAATTGAAATTTGTGTTTGGTTAAAATTGTGGTTGAGGTTGAGTTTAATGAAAAACAATTTTGTGTGTTTGGTTACCATGCTTTTCATATTGCTGTCAACTTGTGAAATTAAATAAAAATACACATGTATACACACACACACACATTTATATAAATTTTTTGTTGGAATAATTTTGTATATTTATTAATAATTATAATAACAAAATGTTTGAAATAATTGAGGTAAATTAAACACTTGTTTTTATTCTCTCATTAAACTACTTGCAATTCCATCACGAACTAAATCCATACGTGAACGCGTCTGTGATCCCTGACTATTTGATCGAAGAACAACATTTGGTAAAATATTTTCAAGAATAAAATAAATTTTCTATGAAATTATCTTGATCATTTCACTTGGTTTTGAAGGATTAATCCAATGTCAAATTAATAATTATCTGACGAATCATAAATAAAAATTAAGTTTAATAACTTAATTAGATTTTTAATAAATCAATTTATATTAACTAAAGTTCCAGCCCAATAAAACCAAAAACACTATCATATTGAAAGCTCACATATTTTCTATCTCTGACCGGAGACATCCAATCATGGCAGTCAAAATCGCGAGTCAACTCGCAAAATCGTACGATTTTGCGAGTTGGCTCCGAAAACCTGGTTGGACCGGAAAGAAAAATCGAAACCGGTCAAACTCGGTCAAACTCGTAGAAAAATCGTTCAAAATCGTAGAAAAATCGTAGAAAAATCGTAGCAAAATCGTAGAATAATAATAATAATAAAAAATAATAATATTTAATTATATTTAAATTCATTTTTTAAATTTAAATATAATTAAAAATAATAATTTTTGTACGGACATTTTACGATCTTTCTACGATTTTACGATCCGATCTTACGATCCGATTTTTCGGAGCCCTTTCCGATTCGTGTCAAAATCTCGATTTTGAATGCCATGCATCCAATTAAATTAATATTAGTTTAACTAAAATTTCAGCCCCAAATTATTGCATTAACAATTTTGTTTTCCAATCGAGAACCTTCTCTATACACCAACTCCGGACTGAGAGCAACAATATCCATCAACTACTGCATCTCCTTTCCACTACTCTAGAAATTTCTCCACAACGTAAACATCCATAAACGAAAATCATTTCAGTAGCTCCATCTCACTAGTAGCAGCAACGTTTCACTCCTGCAGTTCTTCTAAACTTTAAGCAGCAATTGAAGCAAGCAATTGAAGCAGCAACGATGACAACACTGGTTTAAGCCGAGAAGCCATAACAACTCTGATTCAACAACAGCACTCTTGGAAACTCAGTGGAGCTGAGGGTGAAGAGAGACGAATCTGAGGGTAAGTGGCTGAGGGAGAAGGGTTGTGGTGTGGCTGCCCCGTGCAGGGAAGGCTGAGGGAGAGTGTTGGTTCTGTGTGGGAGGTGAGGGAGAAGAGATGCAGAGATGAGGGACAAGAGATGCAGAGATGAGGGCGAAGAGGATGATCCGTGATTCTTGACCGTTTGCGTCCACAGAAATCACGTGATGGTGCCAGTGTATTGTAAATTCTACGCCGCAGCTGCAAAAGCAGCTCTCAGTTGCTTTTGCAGTCGCGACATGTTTTTAATTTTCTCGGTGGGCCCACATCTAAACGCTGGTATGATGTTTGGTACCAGTGTGGTTGGAGCCGTGGTTCAACATAAACGCAGGTTGAACTACGGCGCCAAACACCCACTTTATGTCAACCAAAGGCTATTAAAATGGTTGGTTGCATTACACTACAGACGGTTTTATGTTATTTTTAAAAATATTTTTTATTTAAAAATATATTCAAATAATATATCTTTTTATTTTTTAAAAATTATTTTTGATATAAATACATAAAAATAAACTAAACACCAAAAAAAATTATTTAAAATAATTTTTTTTAATTTTTTTCAAAATATTTTTAAAATACAATGTCAAACAAGTATCTATCGGTGGAGGGTTCAAAATTTTGGATTATAAGATCATAAGAGTTTACAAATTCTATATAAAACATACAAAATTAATATAAATAGTTATGTTGAAAATGTATATTTTTATCGATTATTAAGTTATTTTGATAAGAAATATATTAAATTTTATTTGGAATTATTTGAAAAAATATAGAAGAATAATGAATTGAAATCATATTTGAAAAAAAAAGGAAATAGAATGCATGAGCTTTTTATAAGGATTATCAAAATACCGTGCATGATTTTTTTTGTACAGATATCAGGGATAACGATGAGTTGAGTTTTGTATTATTCATTACTACTCAAATTCAAATTTAAATAATTATTTAAATCTACTCAAACCTATCTAGGTAAAGGTTTTGAAGAAACAATAGAAACAAAGTAATTATTGTATTGTGTATTGCTATATTATAATAGCCTTATTTATACATGAGCTAGAGATCCTATAAACTTGACGTATTCAAGTCTACCACTATATTACTATATTTACATAACAATTCCGACTAATATGAATAACAGTTGTAGCGGAAGGATTTGTAGCAGGATTTCCTGGATAGCTTCCCGGACGTAGCAGATAGCAAGGGGATTAATTGAGCCAAGCTTGGCAAGCAGTCGATGAAAGTGAGTCGAAGCCAAGACCTTTGTAAATACATCAACTAGTTGATCATGGCTGCAAATGTAACACGGTTTGATGATCTGTAACTGAATTTGTTGACGAATAAAATGACAATCGACTTCAATGTGTTTGGTTCGTTCATGAAACACAAGATTAGCTGCAATATGCATGGCTGCTTGATTGTCACAAAATAACGTCATTGGAAGACTACTAGAAAATC
Source organism: Salix brachista (assembly GCA_009078335.1). NCBI lineage: Eukaryota > Viridiplantae > Streptophyta > Magnoliopsida > Malpighiales > Salicaceae > Salix > Salix brachista. The sequence continues at coordinate 14,491,356 of CM018573.1, forward strand.
CCATATCAAGTAGCAGACTTTTAATCCACATTAATTCACAGGCTGCTGACGCCATTGCACGATATTTGGCTTCAACACTAGAGCGTGCAACAACATGTTGCTTTTTACTGCGCCATGAAATCAAGTTCCCACCAACAAATACACAAAATCCAGTGGTTGATTTGCGATCAATAGCATTGCCAGCCCAATCAGAATCACTATACCCAGTGATTTGAGAATGACCATTATTAGCCATAACAATTCCCCGACCAACAGAACCCTTTAAATAACGCATAATTCTTTTGACCAGCTGCAAGTGAAAGTTTGTGGGAACATGCATAAACTGACTGATGAGGCTAACTGCATAGGTGATATCGGGTCGTGTGATCATAAGATAAATAAGCCAACCGACCAAACGTTGATAGTAATGAAGAGGTTCACTAGTTGTGTCAAGTTTCAACTTACTATCCAATGGAGTGAGAGCAGGTTTTGCATCCATCATCTCGGCATCTTAGAGCAAGTCAAGAACATACTTGCGTTGATTGAGGAATAGCCCTTTGTGAGAGGAAGTCATTTCAATTCCAAGGAAGTAATTTAAAGCGCCGAGGTCTATAATGGGAAAATGTTGTTGCAGGGTAGTCTTGAGATGAGATACTGCTTTGTCAGCATTTCCCACAATAATGAGATCATCAACATAAATGAGGACCATTAGCTTGACCTTGGGTGTAAGATTAAAAAATAGGCTAGAATCTGCATTGCTTTGTGTGAAGCCAATGTTTTCAAGAACAGCACTGAGCTGTGCATGCCAGGCACGGGGAGATTGCTTCAACCCATAAATGGATTTGTGAAGGCGACAAACTAAGTTAGAGTCTAAGCTTTGGGGATGACCTGGGGGCAATTTCATATAGACTTCTTCTTCAAGATTTCTATGCAAGAATGTATTTATAACATCCATTCAACACATCATCCATCCATTATTCACGGCAACTAAAAGCAGCACCCGAATGGTATTCATCTTCGCAACAGGTGTGAAAGTTTCTTTGTAATCCACCCCAAAGGTTTAAGTATATCCCTGAGCCATAAGGCGTGTCTTGTATCTATCAACTGTTCCAGCAGCCTTAAACTTGATTTTGTACACCCAGCGACTGCCCACAACATGTTTATTTTTTGGAAGCTTAACCACACTCCAGGTGTTGTTTTGATTAAGAGCTTGCAATTCATCATGCATAGCCTGCCTCCATTCTTCCTGTAAATTGGCCTGCTGGAAATTATGGGGTTTATGCACACTAAAGATAGCCGTAAGGAAGTCAAAATGATTAGCAGACAGATTCTGATATGTGAGAGAATTGGAGATAGGATGTCTTGCTGCATAAGTGACATAATCACGTAACCTTATTGGAGGAACTCGCAGACGAGTTGGATTTCTTCGTGGTTGTGGAGGTTCTCCCTCAGAATTCGTAATCAGAGGAGTGACCGTTGTTGAGTCAGAAGACATATATGTTATTGTGATGGGAGGGTTTCCATTAGAACTGTTAGATTCATCAACTGTTTGATGTGGAGTAATGGAAACATCATTGTCTTCAATAATAGGCAGGTCATCGGTAGCAAGAGGAATGTTGTTGGTAGTAGGGTGAGCATATGATGATGAATCTGAGTCGATAGGAGCTGGACTTGGCAGAGGAAACATGTCTACCAATCGTTCTTGCAGACTCGTGGCACTAAAATATTTGCAGCTTTCCTCAAATTTGACGTCTCGTGATATAAATAGCTTCCTGGATGGAGGGTGGTAGCATTTATACCCTTTCTGTATAGAGGAATATCCCAGAAAAACATATTTAGTAGCCCTTGGATCCAGCTTGTCCCGGTGTGGAGTTTGTATATGCACATAACATGTGCAACCAAATACTCTTAAATGGGAGAGATTAGGTGGATGTTTCTACAATATTTCAAGAGGGGATAAAAGGATAATATTCAACTAGGTAGCCGATTGATTAGATACACAGCAGATAACACCATGAGACCAAAAAATTTTAGGAACATGCATTTGTATCATCAATGCTCTAGTTTTTTCCAAAAGGTCTCGATTTTTACGTTCAGCAATCTCATTTTGTTGAGGTGTACCGACACAACTCGACTGATGTAAAATACCATGTGTAGCTAGATATTGTGACATATTTTTAGACATGTATTCAGTGCCATTATCAGTTCAAAGAGTTTTAATTTTTGTAGAGAATTGAGTCATGATCATTGCATGAAAATCCTGAAAAATATTCATAACTTCACTCTTAAGTTTCAAGAGATAGATCCAAGTAACATGAGAGAAATCATCAACAAAGGAAATAAAATATTTGTAACCATTAAAAGATTCGATAGCTGGTCCCCAAATATTTGAGTGAATGATATCAAACATACTACTAGTTCTAGATGATGAAGACATAAACGGAAGTCTAGTAGATTTAGACAAATGACATGTATCATATGAAATATTTTTGATCTCTAAACTGGGCAATAATTTGGTAAGAACAATGTCCGAGGGATGAGCCAGGCGTTCCATAGGAGTTGCTCTTGACGAAAAAAGGAAAAAGTCAACGCTTGGTGATTTTGAGGAGGATTTGAAAAATAGTAAAGTCCTTGACGAAAGAAACCTTCACCAATCGTCTTCTTGGTGACGAGGTCCTGAAAAAGAACTCGATGAGAATAAAAAAATAACACGACAATTTAGTGTTCGAATGGAAAAGATGGGACGTACGAAACTAAGGATTCCATTTTATGGGATAATAATTTAATCTTTCCTTGACCTTTGACAGAGACATGTTTTCCATTGGCAATCGACACATGAGTTGGAGGAAAAAATTCTTTGAAATCAGATAAACTATTTTGTTTATTAGTTATATGATTAGTGGCACCTGAATCAATGACCCAAAAATTATGCTAGCAATCAAGGCAATTTTAAATGCAGTCATCATACCTTCTGAGTTTTCTGGTGAGACGTGGACAGAATTCGCTAGGGAATTTGCAAATTTTTCAAGAAGAGCATCAAACCCGGAAGCAGATGTTGATGCTGTGGTGGCAGTGTCTCCTTTGTCTTGAAGATAGGTAGCAAAATTGCTAAGAAGGTTTGTTGGATTGGTAAATACATTCTCACTTTTACTGGGAAGAGAATTAGTGGAGTGAGCAGCAACAATATGAGCCTTATACTCATAGTCTTTTTGTGTTTTCTTTTTCGTTTCAAAGTTTGGTTTCAGTTCTAGGTGAAGTATCCAACATCTCCCAATAGAATGACCAATATTATAACAATGGTGACATTTTAAATCGGGTCATTTGCCTTTGTAGAGTCTGTCATTTTTTGAAAATCTGCTAGCAACATATGCACGAGTTTCAGATAATGGAATCTTAAGATCAGGATTTATCACCTTCCTGCGAGCCTCTTCTCGTTGAATGGTAGCACATACACTGTTAAGAGATGGAAGATCAGGATTCATAAGAATTCTGCTGCGTAGATCCTCATAATCTGAACCAAGACTGGCTAGAAGTTGAAAGATCTTATCCTCTTCTTCACGTTTCTTTAATTCTGTTGCATCAGTTGTAAAGGGACGATACAGTGCAAGTTCATTCCACATACTTTTCATGTTTCCAAGTAATTGAACATAGGTCTTGCCATCTTGTTGTAGGTTAGCGAGATCCTTCTTTATTTGGAAAATACGGGCTGTATTATTCTGATTTCCATACATCTCTTTCACAGATTCCAACAATTCCAGGGAAGATTCTGAGTAGCTGAATATTTATGCGATTTGATTCTCCATAGAATTGAGTAGTCATGATATAACTAGTTGGTCCTTGCATTGCCAAGCTTCATAGGCTTGTGAAGAGGAGTCAATAGGTTTAATATGGCCATTTACATAACCAAGCTTTGATCTTCCACCAAGAGCAATTGTTACAGCTTGTGACCAGGAAGATAGTTAAATTCATTTAGCAAAATTGACCCTAGAAGTTGATTGGGATTTGGTTCTCCTTCCATAATGTTGGAGGTGTTGAATGATCTGCTGGTGCTATTTGCACCATCAATTTTGAGTGGGTTATTAGATTATCTGTTGGTGCTATCAGCACCATCAATGTTGAGTGGATTATCCATAAGGGAAGCTAAATAATCAAGTGGGTGTTAGATACCAGCTTTGATACCAAGAAGAAACAATAGGAGCAGAGTAATTGTTGTATTGTGTATTGCTCTATTACAACAGCCTTATTTATACATGAGCTAGAGATCCTATACACTTGACGTATTCAAGGCTACCTCTATATTACTATATTTACATAACAATTCTGACTAGTATGAATAACAGTTGTAGCAGGAGGATTTATAGCAGGATTTCCAGGATAGCTTCCTGGATGTAGCAGATAGCAGTAGTGCAATCTTTCCTGTTTTAGCATCAACTTCAGTATTTCCTATTTAGCATTCTTCAATAGGTTTTGATAACCCTCATCAAAATTTTAGGTATTTTAGGTATTCATTTGGTATCCATAACTCAAAATCAAATGCTATATTTATAATTATTTAATATATTATTAACATGATTTAGTTGTAATTGTTTTTAGATTTTAAAGTTACTTATTTATTTTAAGTAAGATTTGTGTCGGGGTAATGGCCGAGTAAGGTAGATCAATATTCATACTCAACCTAAAACCTAACCTTTTGTCTTTAAAATTTACTTAAACTCAATCAAATTTAAAATTTGCTTATCCATCTAGATTGGTTTGGGTTAATATCCATCATATTTGAATAAATTATCATGGATATTATATTAGAAAATAATGAATTAGCAAGACAATAGTCTAACTATTCTAGTCTTATTGGGCTTATCTAAACGAGGATACCTAGCATATTTAGATAAAGTATTCTTTATTCAAACATTTCTAACTTTTATAAATAAAATTATTAAATTAATGAAACATTAAAAGATGTGGTGTTTTTAATGTGCATTATTAGTCATTCTAATAGTTTATTTATTTATTTTAATCATATCCTTTAATATTTGATTTGATATGGATTGAGTTTCATAATTTGTTTTAATTTGTTTTATATAAGGTTATTTTATTCTCATAACTCAGATCGAGGGTGTTGTGAGTTAACTAAATTGCCTTGGTTTTTATTTTTTTATATAATTTTTCCCTAATATTTTACTTCAACATGTTATTGATTAGGGATTAAGCTCTGTGATTTATTTTAGTTTTGTTGTCTATAAGGTTATCTTAGTTTTATAACCTGAGACAAATATTTGATAAGTTATCCAGGTTGAATTGGATCATCTTTTAGTCATTTTAAAGAAAAATCAATTTCATTATTTAATATTAGGTTGGTTGGGTTCTTCATAATTTTATTTTGATTTGCTTTCTAGTGAATTATCTCAGCTTCATCATTAACATCATGAAGTTGGTAGGTTAACCTCGATTGACTTGGATTATTTTTATGGCTTGCTTTCAATTAGGTTATCAAAATCTCATAACATAAATCACAAGTTTAAAAGGTTAACCTATGCTGACTTATGTTATTTTTTTTATTTATGCTTTAAAATTAGTTTGATTGGAAATTAGATTTTATAATTAATTTAAACTTACTTTCTATGAGGTTATTCTTGTCTCATGATCCCAAGCTATGGGTTTGGATTTTTTTTATTGATGTTTCAATTTTATCTTCTAATTTTGGGTTGGTTAAAGATGAAGATTCATACTTTGTTTTGACTTATTTTATGTGAGGTTATTGGGTTTTGCAACCAGGTTTGAGGATTTGACATATTAATTTAGGTAAGTTAGGATTAATCTAATATGTCGTCTTAATATTTTCTTAAAAGAAATATTGTCTTGAATTATTTTTAGTCAGACTATATTTTTACTAGTCATCTAGGTTATCTTTTAACTCGATCAATTTAGTCATATCACATCAAGTCACCCCCCTCATGTGGCTAAAGAATTGTCTAGAAAAAAAACCATTAGCAACACCTAAATATTTTTTTTTCCACATTCAATAAGAATGGATCGAACCCACAACGTAGTGTGGGCCAATGATATAATAGCTACTAAAATTAGAAAACGTATAACAACCTTGTATTTATCATCTTCATCCACTAGATCTCTCTCAAAAGAAAAATAAATCATTTTTATCACTAGTTTGACAAATAACTCTTTTAAGAGGCAATGTAAATATGCAAGATCTTATGAACTTGAGCTTTTTTTTTTTTTAGGGTTTTTTCTTTCTTTTTTTCTTATGGCATTCTTTGTTTCCTCTTACCTTTTACCTTTGTTTTTAAAACACACATGTTTTTAGCACAATTTATAGTGATCCAAAACCACTTTACGCTTAATGAATAACAAGGTGCAAAAATAAAATCATTTAAGTCCCTATAAGATTGCAATTTTAATGACCTTACTAAATTAAATAGTGGATTTAATATGATTACAATGAAGATCAATTGTTTAAGGAACTCAACTAGTTCAACGTATTTTGGATCGTAAAATCATGTGATTTTATAGGTTAAATATCAATATCAATTTAATAATTAATAAAGTTATAGAAACTTATATAGGTTATCCAAGATTGTGTCTTGAGGTGTATGAGATTGGTTGTTTTCATGTTCTCCTACAAAAACAAGTTTTTTTATCAGTGTAGGGGACCCTGCAATACTCAAGTCAATAAAATATAAGAGGGATGGAAAATATAATAATGAAAATATAAAAGAATGTATATTGTTGTGATTGTTTTATATGGTATTGTTATGTGACTTATGTTATTTCTTGGTGATTCAAGATATATATACAATTTAGTTATATGAAATTACCTCGTAGAGCGCAAAACATGGAGTTACAGATATCATATGAAATAATATAGAGAATAGTTGTTTAGGCATTATACTAGGTGTTATATATCGTGACGATTAATGAGAAAGGTTAGCGCTCTTAAGTGATTGACAAGAAAGATTGGTGCCATGTTATAAGATGTGTTGTATTTACAAAGCTAGGTGAAGCACTAACTTTTTGGAGATCTTAACATTGTATTATGAGTCTGTTAATGTTAGGCTCCTTTTAGAATGAGATTAGGAGTTGGGTCGAGGCCCATAACTTAACAAATAAGGTTATTTGCTTTCGACATGACCATTTTAATGTACAAGGCTATCCATTTTGCTATTTTTTTGTTCCATTAAAATCCCCTTATTTCAAAAACATATGATTTGAAAGGCTAATAAGTCTCTTCTCATCAAGTCATAAGCATAATATGGTGACTATCAAAATTATGTAATAGTAAGAATTTCACCAATTACAATAAAATATCAATGAAGTTATCATATATTGTTAATATGAATGTTTAAAGAGCTTATTTTGTTAGAGTTATGAAGATTTCATTGGAGACAGACTTTGTATAAATATTTTATTTTGAGATACAAATATTTTGTTAAAGACAAAGGTTTTGTATGAAGATTTCATTTTAGAGATATAGAGAGAAGCAATGTCAGAGAGAATATTGTACTACAAAGACTACTTGGAGAGACAATATCAAATTTAATTTCATTGAAAAGCTCAAGAGATTATCTTATTTAAGTGAAGATTTAATCCTTAAAAACTATATGATTTTGAGTAATATGTTTGTGGGATGCATTAACCTCTTTCTCTTTTTGTTTGAGTTGTATTTTTTTTCTTTACAAACTATTGAAGATGAACTATAATGACTATTATTTTTATCTTTTTTTAATGACTTAATAATCCTTGATGTCATGCCTGATATTATGGTTAAATAAAACAAATTTATTAGGGTTTTATGCGTTCACACCACTTTTTATAGAAGGTGAGTATTACATAATTTCTTTTAATGACAACCAATATTAGTAAACATAATGGTCAAAGTTATGGTCATGAGCTCAATGAATTTTAGTTTATCACGAATGGATCCATTGATGTTCCTATTGGATGCCCTAGGGTTGTTATGAGATTAGTAACATTTAAAATACTATATTCTTTATAATTGGAATTGAGGGTTTTGGCTAGTCATTCTCACTTATTTTATTCATATATGTTTTTTCATTTCTTGTTTCACTTTAAAGAGATTTTGGTCAGGAAAAGTGCATAATTATTCTCATAAAACAAACGTAGACTCCATTAAATAAGGTTTTAACATCAATGAGTTCAAATAGACTTTTCATGTTGAGTATTTTCTCATTAAATCTTTGGTGATATACTCCAAGGCTTTTATCCTCTCATTATGTGGTGTAAAAGAGTCTAGTTGTGCTCTTTTTAATTAATATACTTGCTAAAATAGAAAATAAATTTGATAATGAGATCGTGAAAGTCAAAAGATAATCTTTAGACAAATTGGTTGAATGTTGTTTAAAGGACTTTTCATATACATCATTGTATTAGGTTACAAGTTTTAAGTTGCTTCATATATCTTATGTGCTCTTTTTTTGTTGTAATTGTTTAAGTTAGTAATCTTTAAAATGATAAGTTAGTAATCTTATGGACAAACAAATTGTCATCTATAATAATTATAAAAGAAAAAAAATTCTTTGTAAGGCCTTGTATGTTTTTTTAAACGCTTTTTGAAAACTATTTTCCTTATTTTTTTTTTCATGTTTAATAATTTTCATAAAAATGATTTTTATACAAAAAAGAAGTTAGCCTTCCCATAAGGAAAGTGTTTTCCTTTTCTCATTATGAAAACCTATCAAAATATTTTTGTATTTATTTATCATTAATTATTTTGTCTTTTTCAATATGAAAAAAACATTTTGAGATTTTGAAAATAAAAATATTAATAGAATTTACTTAAAAAATATTTAACAAAGTTTTATATCGATAATATTATATTTAAAATGTTTATATTATTTGTATAGTTACATTTTATAAAATAAGCTTTATATAAATATATGATACAATAAATTTTTTTCCACAATTATGCCTTTTATATCCCATTTTTTTTTATTGTAAATGATTAGATAATTACACTTAATTTAATGTTTATATATGTTAGATAAGCTTTAAAAAATAAATTATTTTTCAGATTTAATTAAACAATGAAAAATATGTTTTAATTTATTTTTTATGACACTTCTAAATATAAAAAAAATAATTTATTTTTTAAATAGTCACTTTTCATAAAACTTTTTTTAAAAAAAAATACTTACATATTAATTAACCTTTTTACCTATCCGATAAAAGCAAGAATACAGGGGCATTCACTGTCTATTCGAGTATCAGGGCGCGATACGCACTCTAAACAAGTTAGAGTGAGCAGGCCGTTTCAGATTAATCAGTAACACATTTTCAATTTCCCGCCTCGTACGGTACCCGCGACGTTACTGTAGTATTGTTTCGAAATCACCAAATCCAACCCCCCCTCTCTGTCTCATTCCTCCAAATCTCTCCACTGAGTCTCACTTCTGTGATTCTCATGTTGAAAACCAGAAGCTAATATTGAGCTCACCGATTATCACCGCCGAATAATCCGAAGCGATTTCTCGTATTAATCGTAAATTTCAAATCAAATGCTTCAATCTAGCTCGTCCTGCTTAATGTTTCTTTTTTTTCATGACTAGATGATCTGCTCTTACTGTACTGAGTTCTAAATATGCAATTGATAATTGTTTTTTTTCGAATTTACTGTCTTAATTTATTCTGATTTAGTTATTAATCTCAGAAACTCGAAACTTAACTCCGTTCAATTCGAGATTTCGTGCGCTTGAAATTGAACTATGTAATGAACAACAAATTAAAGTGAACCGGCAGATTATTAGGGTTCACAGATATCCGTAGAAATTTGTGATCTACTTGTATGAACAGTGAATTTGTCACTTTGAAAAATTCCTGGATTGTTTTCATTTTCTCTTTTGATATTTCACGCTCTCCTGATGAGGAAAATGAAGATTACAATCTTCTGCAGAATATTGTATTTTTTTTTCAATTCGAAGAAAATATCTTATCTGTGTGGACGATTATGTGGATTTTCTTAGATTTAAGTGTTCTAGTTTTTTTTTTCCATATCATAAATTTACCTGAGCTTTATGGATTTTCTTGGTCCTGAATTATTTCTCTATTTGACTAATTTGCTTGTTATTTGGTTTGCAGATTCTTGCGGTATACATTTCATACCTTTTTGGCTGAAACAACATGATGGAGGTGGATACACGGCAGAAATTACAAGATGTAAGTGATGAATTCGTGACTCTTAGGACTACACTACTAATGGAAAGTGTTTCTACATGGTTTCTGCTTATTAGCTAAAGCTTTTGGTCCATTTTTACAGTGAACTGTATTATTTGTTAGAGAAATAGCTGAATGATTGTTTTATGATACGGATGGGATTATCTGCTTGCAAAATGTTATGTGATGAATATTTTAATTTTGCGTTTCATGGAATTTTCAGCTGCATGTTGCTGGTCCTGGTTGGATTTTATTTGTGCAATTTGGAACCTGTGGTCTCTTGGTGAAATTTTCTTAGTCATGGATTACCCTTGAATTAAATTTAAATACACAAACAATATTCAGAGGAATTGGATTGGAATTCCTAGGACCAGATGATGTCGTTGTCACTTGGTGAAGTCTAGTGAAATTAGATATTTGACCACTTCTAAATGCACGTTTCAGGATCAAATGAGTGACTGTCGAAGCTTTGGCAGCAATTGTCATCCATCCAGCCAGTCTAGAAAGATTTCGATTGGAATTCTGATTGACTCATTGTGGAAGAAAGGAACTGGAGGCACAGAAAGGGAAAATTCTAAGAAAGAAAGTTCAGTTGAAGGTAAAAATAAGGGAAAAGGTGCTTTTTATATTACCAAAGGCAACCAAACAGAAGCTCCTGATCAGGTCCATTCCCCTTGGATTACTACAAGATCCTTTCTCCAAAAATTGCCAACTTCTGAGGGTGTCCTTTACGCTGTAGAAACTTCCAATTTACCAGGCTCTACTGGAAGATTGAACAAGATTAGCAGAGTAAAGAACGTGCCTGCAACACATTCAGTAGAGTTTTTTTCCAACCAAACATCAAATTCATTTTCTGGTGACTTAAAGCAGAAGTTTAGTGGATTCACCTACAAAAGGAAGGGAGGAAAGTATAGAAACTCACAGTCAGAAGATGAACCTACATTTGCAACTGCAAAAGAAGGAACCATGCTGGATATAGCGATGACTGATGATAAGACAGAAGAGAGAAGAACTGAAACTTTGAAAATGAAACTATGGGAAATACTGGGAAATGTTTCTTCACCAAAAAGTCAGCCATCTAATTCTCAGGCTCATCAGATTGGTGTCAATAATTTAAATCAGAGGAAAATTCTTGATCAGACAGATGATGTAGTTGTCAAGCCTAGACAGAGCTCAGATACTATAGAAACTGTTTCTGAAACTCCTGATCTTACCATGAAGAGACCAGTGACTCGTTCCTTGACCCAACAAAGAGCTTCAACCAAACAGAAACCAGAGAAAACTAAAGCTGATCCGTCCTCCAGTCACAGGAAAAAATTTCAAGAGAAGGATGTCTACTCCTTCAAAGAAGGATTGTTACAAAAACAAAATGTTGCTTTCAATGATGGCTCTTCAATGTCTAAAAGGAAGAAGGGCCATATAAAGTGTTGCAGCATTGAACCACGTAAAATTCACTTCAGTGAAGATGACAATGCAGATGAGATTCAGGAAGGAAGTCACAAGAGTGAAATATCACTCCCTGCAGAGAAAATGTTTTCTCATAGAAATAAAATGGGAAATATCCATGGTTCTCAGAATAAGAGAGACTACTGTGAACCAAAGAACAGAAACAAAGAAAGAGATCCCCATCAACCTGCAAGGGAAACACCTTTCCCTGCTGAGAAAGTTTCTTCTCTTAGCAACAAATTGGGAGATTTTCATGGTTCTTGTAGGAATAAGAGAGAATACACTGAACCAAAGAATAGAAACCAAGAAAGAGATTCCCGTCAATCTGTAAGCGAAGAGTCCCACCAGTCTTTATGGACACTCAGGACTGGTCAACAGAAGGATTTTAGCACCTCCACAGTACCTGAACAGGGGGGTCAACAAGAAAAACTTGATACTCCCTTCTCAAATAGCGCTGCTGATCCTCAGAATGATTTCCAGAGTCCAACATTCAAAATCAATTCCCCTACCTCAAGCTCCCCCCCTAGCTCAAAGCCAAAACCTGACCAGATAAAACAGGTGTTTTGTAGTCCTGAAGACGTGAGAAACATTGATGTGGGAAAAATGAATAGCTTCAGGGCTTTGTGGACTTCAAAGGCAGATTGTTTTGGCTCAGATAGTCAAACAAAATCGCCTGTATCCTTTGCTATTTTGAGGGATTTATTATGATAGTGTATTATCATGTTAGTGATGTATAAGGTCAAATTTTGTTTCATTTTGCCTATGTGTTTCCTTATTAAACTTCAGGATGTTGCAGAAGAACTTATGGATTTCCCACCCAGCAAAACATCACCTCTTAAGGGGGAAAAAGATGTGGAAGGTGGTCTTTTTGAACCATCACCTGAAGAAGGATACTCTGAAAGCTCTGAAGAAGGTTCACCAATTGTTAAGGGTAACGACTATTCTATTCCTCTTGCATGCTTGTCATAGAATGTTCACCAAGTACTAAGGGTGATCATTCTTTGTTCTCAAAAAATATCATTTTCTTTATTTTTCTCTTTTTATCACCTCCTTAATCATGGTGAGCAGGTTGTAGAGAAGGAGATAACTTCTCTCCAGAAACTGCAACCACTGAGAGATCAAAATTTATGCTTCATCCAACTAAAAGGCTCCGCAACCACAATGTTGAAAAACTCAGAAAATTTAGTCCCACCTCACCTTCTCTAACAGGCACGTCCTATAACATAGTTACACTTTCTGCTCCATGTCCACGGTGTTACTGCCATCATCTAACTTTTTTTAATTTGTTCTTTCTCTGTAAAATAAATCCTTAGGCATTGTTGAAACCGAGCTCATTCCTGAGATTTCAGAACAAAACCAAGGGAATGAACTGGAAAGGTATTCTTTTCCGTACTTAAGACAGATATGAGAATTAATTGGATCCAAACTATTAAATACAATTATGTTTTATTTTTTCATGATTTTGGCGCATAATCATGTTTCAGGGTCATTATGCTGTTCACCATAGCTTTAGAAAACTTGAAAAAGAAAATGAAGTTGGAGACTAGAAAGAAATCCTCGGACATTTTAATGTCTGTCTCAGAGGAGATACATCTACAGTTGAACAATATTGAGTCGCAAATCCAAAAAGATCTGTACGTTTTTTTTTTAAAAATTACTTGATTCTCTAAATGTAAAAGTCAGTTATCAGGTCTAATCTTGATACTGTTTTTAGTGTGAAGCTGTCAAGTGTTAGTAAATCAAAAAGGAAACGCCTGGAGTCAAGATTTGAAGGTAATGAATTTCATCTGCTACTGTGCAGCTTCATGAACTTTTCTTAAATGTTTGCTGCTATTTAATTTTATCAGAATGTTATTGCAGTAAAAGCATATCTTCAGGTTTTTATTGTTGAACATGATGGTGTATTTTTTCTTCTTCTTTAGGATTCATCCATCACATTTCGAACTCCCATTAGCCATCTATTTGCAGTGCAAATACACTTTTTATAACATCCAACAGTCCCTTTTATTTGCAATCAAACCTGGCTTAGCACCACCTGTTTTGAAACACTAGTGCATTAGACATGAAGTTCCATCAACTGATAGGTGAGTTACACCATCAATACCGAGTATGCAGCTTTTTTATCAAGAAATTCTCGTGTCTTTTATGTTGCCAGGGATGTAAACTAACTTCAGAATAAGAATATACAAAATTTTGACCAATTCCTGTCTTAATGACTTCGTATTTCTTCTATGAAATCTTGTGTCTCTAATGTTAGTCTCCCTTATCACTGCGTGTCTAGGTACTAGTGCATGTAATGTAGGATTAGCGGTTCTAGAACCATCAATGATTCGTGAACTTGTGGATCCATTTGCAACTCATTTGGAAATAATGCCTTAATATATCAAATCTTTGCAATTGAAAATATCTTTTTTAGGAACCAGACCACAATAGGGTGGATTTCACCTTCTTTACTGCTAATAAGAAAGGTAGAGAATGGAAAAAACCACAACTACGGTGTCTTCTATAGCTCCATCTTGGTTGATTGTCATTGAAGGTTCCACTGACCAGAAGTAATTTAGAAAGACTCTTCTTTCTCGAAGGTGACCGGTCATGCTACCTGCCATCCCCTTCCCTTTTACCACTGCCATCTGAAGGTCATCAAGCTGTCAACAACTGGTTGATTATAAACATAGTTTTTAGCAATTCATGCAGATCCATACCAGGCATACATGTTTCTTTAAATAAAAGGTTCTGTGAATTTGATAAATTCTAAGCAGTCTAACTCCGCCTTAACTTCTTAGGGTCATCTAGCTGTTTTGTTGAATTTATTCTTTGTCTGAGATTTTTATTGTTGCTAAAGTTTCAATAGCTGGTGTTGTGATTCCTTTTTTTTTTCTCTGCGCAGAAAAACAAGAAGAACTAAAGTTGATACATGATAAATTCAAACAAGATATTTATCAACATCTCCAGGAGTGTAAAATCACACTTGAAGGACTAGAAATGCACCAAATTGACTTCAAAGGAACTGTGAAAAAGCAAAGTATGTGAGCTTATGATATAGCTAGTATAGTTTTTAATAAATACATTTCTGAAATGTGTTTGATTGATTTCATATTATTCCTATTTCTTATTAAAACTTTTTAACTGAGTTACACATACAAGCATGTGAGTTTGGACGTCATGATGCTTGTGGTGGATCTGTGATAAATGAAGTTTCGAGTTGATCAACAACGTCAAAACATTTTTAACTGGCTTCTTTTATATCTGAAAGTTTTTTTTTTTTTAATTGGTTACTTGTTTATCAAACGTAAATAATTGTTGACTTGCAAAAGCTTTCATTTGATGTAAATGATTTGGGATAGAAACATGTCGGTAATTATTTGGTTGATATGCTCGGCCATTAGGCAGTGGTATGTAAGTGGAAGATTAATTGCAGTCATATGCCCCGTCTCTTTAGTGCTTTGGACCTCCGCAGGAATGCAAATAGGTGCCTACCTTATTGATTTATCATTTTGCATCAATAAAGCTACTTCATCTGCAATGCTCTTATTTATTGTGGTGGTATGACTTAAGTTTTGACACATGGAAGTATCTAAATGCCATTAACTTGGTCTAGGGCATCCTAGATACACTAATGCGTCCCAGTCTGGTAGCACCAGAAACAGAGTTGGATGGAGATGTATCATGTGTGGAAACTCTGAAATATCCTAGTGTTTTATTTGTAGTCTATCTCCATATTGCAGAATCATCACACCAGAAACTTCTTATGCAAGCGGAAGAAACAGTGAAGACACAGCTAAATGATGCACAAAGAAGAATCACAGCTGTGCACAAGGCAAGTCTGGTTCTATTTTAGGAAATATGATCTTCAGCATTTTCTAGCATCTGGGTTGTGGGTATATTATTCCTGGTGATTGTATCATTGCATGCCTTACGGCCTTTGCTTGTGTGGATACGTAGCTGTTTTATTCCCTCTGTTGGTATGACATTTAATTATGAGAAGATGGCAAGACACCTAACTGAATGTATCGATAACAGTGTGAGTTCACATTCGTTGAGGTCACAGTCTAGAAGCTTATGAATTCGTATTCTTCATGCAATGTCAATCTATTAGTGGTTGAACCTTTAATGTTCATAATTACACCTATAGATTTGTCAAGTTGTTGCCTATTGAAGGTTATTTCCTCGTGCATCTAGGACTATGCCCATAAAATAATAATGTTAGTGTTTATAATTGAAAGAGAGCTTGCGAAGCTAATGTGAGCCTTTCCTGTCATCCATTCATTGCAGATGGCAAGGGAAAAGACCCTCCAGTTGAAGCATGTTGTAGCCGAGTGCTTAAATGAGGGTGTTCTAAGTTGACAAGGTTTTTAATTGATGGCTAACAAGATGGGGATTTTGCACAAAGACCAGAATTAGGAAGAGGCCGGAGGTTTTACGAGTTTCCTAGAGGTTGGAGCTTTTAAACCTTTTCTAGGTTATAAGATTGTAAATCATGCTGTGGAATTGGTCATTCATTTCATAACTGCGCTGGGAACCATGATTTAGTTGTTTTGACTGCCAAGTCCCTCTGGCACGTATTTTTGCCACACGTCCAAGGTGTTGCCGTTTAGCTGTATAGTAAACCATACTGAGATTATTCATTTAATAGTCAACCTCGGATAAATTAGTTTCTTTTTTCTTTACTGAGCTGCCTTTGGACGAGATAAACAGTCCATAATGGTAAAAGTATGTTCCATAATTTTCATATCTGAAAATATAGAGCATGGTGGTACATGGGAATGATCGAGTGTAGTCCAATTGTACAGTCTAAGTCACTGCATGCATAGAACATTTTCACTAGAAATGAACTTGACATGTTCCTATAAGTTGCTTCAGGAGGTAACCGTGAGTCTTTCTTTACAATTTGCTTACATATATACTAATTATAAAATGACAGTAGGTTCTGATTTTTCAGATCACTAGTTCTCAATAGAAAGGAAAGGAAAGGAAAAGGTTAAAAAATTGTGAAGATCGGTGGGTGTTCCTGCTCCAACCTGTTATAGGACTAGGAGATTGAATAGATTGAGTTGTGGGAGACAACCAATCAATATCCATATTGAACTGGCCAGAAACCCTTGTTCTTAAAGATAGTATTCGATGTGGGGTATGTGGTGTGAAGAAAGAGCTCATGGATAGGTTTGATAGACAAAAGCTCAGGAAGACGGCGTTGAAGGGTAAAACAAGCATTGTTGCTTTGATGGGTTATAATTGTGCCTGATTGATGCAAATCATATAATCCGAAAAGCCAAGTCAGGAGGCCCACAAATAGCGGAGTGTTGAAGGCTTTCCAAGGTCATATTCGAGGTTAAAATCCATTTCAAAGATTTATTTCCTTTTCCTTTTGGTGATCTGGATTTCTCTAACTACCTTAAACTGTTCGTGTTTTGAAAAATTATCATTTTTAATTATATATATATATAAAAATAATACACCCCTGAAATGGAATGCCAAAACATTTTGAAACTAAAATATTTTATTTCAATTGAAAAATAAAATATCAAAATTGCTATAAAAGGCTAGTTTCGAAATTTCGCAACTGAAAATGAGAGAATTCCTTGTTGTGCTGTATACACCAGTCATTGCTGGTGGGCCTGCATCTTCGTTCATATGTTTGTATTCTGTGTTTTTATTGGCAATTAATCCTCGTCTGATTGTTGAATTTTATAGGCTGTGATTTTGTTTCGTCAGTCAGTCGGTGTCCGGGGAGGGAAAAACGGTACTTACCAGATCGGAAAACAAAAGAGGCACGTGAGCCACTTTGCATGCGCACGTGAGCCACTTTGCATGCGCACGTGAGGTGCGAACCTTTTAGGGCTGTTTGGGAAAGCTGTTGCGGTAGCTTTTTAAAGTGCTTTTCGTGCTGAAATACATCAAAATGATGTTTTTTTATTTTTTAAAAATCATTTTTGACATCAGTACATCAAAATGATCTAAAAACACCAAAACATATTCATTTAAAATAAAAAAAAATAATACCAAAAGCTGCGGCACGGCGGGTGAAAGGCCGTGCCAAACAGCTTCTTATTCTATTTGCCTTGTTAAACTTGAAATAACGTTGATTCGGAATTAATGTTTGAGATTCAGGTGCTAGATTCTCTTAGGGTAGTATGTCACTTGATGTTGGGTATTGGGTTCTTCATGATAGGAATTGATTAAACCCTATGAAACAAGAAAAAACATAACTGAAAAAACTAAATCGAGAAAAAAATAATCAAATTAACTGATTAGAAGATCCATAAAATACTGGTCATGATTAGAATTCACATGCATATTTTTATTTATTTATACCAATCTTAGCGTGCCAGGGATGCTGGTTTTAGTCTCTTGTTACTTCTCATTCTTGTTACTGTCTGCAACAATAACAAAATATTGTTCACATAGTCATAATGCACTGTGGACTAAAGTGGTTTTTTTCTTTCCATTTTAGTCTTCTAATCCTTTAATTCATTGATTATGTCCTTTAATTTCAAAAGTAATAGCCAATCGCTTAAAATTTGTTCATTAGGGACAATTGAAAGGAGAAGCAACCTAGAAAAAGCACCAAAAATAAATGGCATGTTTAAAGATGGGGCGCAAAGTACAAATTAGTCTAATTTCCAAAATTAGACCTTTCTAACCCCTTGTATTTTTTTTAATTCAATTTTGATGCAGAACTGTACTTTTATTATTTTTCAGCCCTTGGGTTTTTAAGGAGATAAAATTTCATCTGATTGTATCATGGAGAGAGAAAGTCATTGGTTTTGCATATTTTGACCACCAAATTGGTTGATGTTAGTGTCCATAGGTTCCATTTGATAAAATGAGCTTAATGGTGGTTGTTTTAAACCTTAAAAAACATCAAAGTTGAGGAAAAAAATCCAATTCAGTTTGATTTCATGTTTTGAGACCCTTAATGGTTCTTAAGTTGATAAATTGGTTTTTAGGGTTTGTGAAGGTGGGTGTTTTCTAGGTCATAACTGGTTACAAAAAAATAGTTTAAAGGAAAATAAGGTATGCTATGGTTTTTCAGCCACCACTAAGGTATCAAGAATCCATGTAGATAAGCAATACATTATCTTCTTTAGCTTTAGCAAGTAACATGTCGACTGTTTTTTTTAAAATAAAAATTAAAGTGAAGATTAGAAAAATAAAGCCCAAGCATTCAAACTTGACCCACTAGACCCATGTGATTGAGTATATGCTCAAATGCACTAGGATACTAGGGGTGCTCTTCTAGGCTCTTTTGTGGGCATTTTTTATTTGAGATCATTTCATTCTTTATTTAGTTTCAAGATAAATTTAACAAAAAGATTTATTAGATCTAGTTGGGTCCTTGACATAGATTGTAGATTCAATGAGTTAAGAGACAGCATTTGATACTTTTTTATTTATTTTTAATGCATTTTTTCCCTCAATTTTAAAAAAAATATAGTTTAAATTTTTGTTTAACTTAAATTAAAAAAAAATGCTATTTCATATTTTTTATCAGTTTAGCTTAATAAAACCAAAGCCTAGTTGAGATCATGTCCCCCAAAAAAGAGTTTTTATTCATATTTCCAAAAAAAGAAAAAAAAAAAGGGAGATGTAACCACAATTTCTCAAATGATAAAAGAACTGTTCTACTTTGAGTACGTAAGAAAATATAATGAATAGAACTATTCTTTTCAAGTCACTAGTAATATTGGAAATTGAAATGGCAGGACATGGACCAACTGGATCAGAAACCAAATATATTTATCAACTCTTCAGACAACCAAGAGTCAAACTAGACATCATGGTAGTTTACATTTTTCTAGTGTATATACATGTTATATATGCAGAGTCACATCGTTATATACATGGCCACGACAGCTTGATCAAATAACCGAAAACTCGACATTATATATAGCCAGTGCAAATGATCATAGTACCATTCCGGCAAGGAATTCTTCTAATTATGCTGCTTCAAGCATCGGATGCTTTGAGTTTTTAGTTCTCGTTGGAATTGGAGACTTCTGACCAACGGATTCACTAGCTGAACCATTATGGAGCTTTAAATTTGACAAAGCATCAGTTAGCGAGTCAGTGGATTCCAAAGTATCCATTTCTCCCGATGTATTGCCAACCTCGACTTTCGAGATTTGAAGGTTTTCACTTTCTAATTCCAACTCTAACTTTTCTAACTCCTCTTCTATATCTTCATCTTCAATGCCTGAGATTGGATTTGATTCTGCATTTGACAAAGAAAAAATCGTCAGACAAATCTAAGAAACTAAAGTTGCTGAGATGGTAATGAATTTCCAGCTGGCATTAGCTATAGTTTATGTGTAGGCATAGAGGGAGGGGAGACAGGGAGGATACCTAGAGCCTTTTCAACTTGTTTTTGTGCATCATTACTCTCCTCAAGTTCTTCTAAACAGAGTTCAACCTCCTCTACCGATATCTTATTTTGTTTCATTGCTTGAGCTCCAATTCTGATGGCCTCAGTTACCTGGCATAAGGAGACAAGTGTTAAAGCGAAATGATTTTCCGCAGTGAAACCTTCTTAGGTGGCTCCTTCAATTTGCAAAAGCTGAACTCACCAGTTCATGAGTTCATAGAACTTGATTTGTCATCAGTAACAATTTATAGAAAAATGAGTTTTTATAATAATAATAATAAAAATAAAAAATAAAAAAAATGGGAGATTGTGTTGGTGGAATAACTAAGTTGACATCAAGGCAATTCAGACTTCAGAGTTGCAGCAGAATCTAATTGCAAAAGTTTACCTTTTGTGTAGATTCAGCATTTGCGATGACATGCAGAACTTCCTCCACTCTGTTCAAAAGTGAGGTGCACCTTTCTCTACTCTCCGAGGTCAACTTCATCTCTCTAGCATGCCTCAGGGCTACTTTCTTGTTTCCAGAATTTAAAGAAGCTAATGCTGATTTTCTTGACCTGCACAGAGAATAAACTGAACCTGTGAGACAGGAAAACTTGTTTCAACTGACCTATCAAATTACCACTTTAAAATGCTGAATAAAAAACAAACCATACGAGATGAAAATATAGCAACAATTAATCCTAGTACAGAAGCCAATACAGTCAACAGACACATCCACTTTTCCTGTTAACAAAGCTGGCCACATTTTTCAATAACGGCCATAAGACTAGACATCCCAAATTGTTCAATAAATGATATGCCGGTGTGATGATCACTTGAAGGTATGGGTGAAGCAGAATTTTATGCTAGTCCAAGTTCACATGCAGGACATCATCATCAGTTTTTAGCTTTAATTATAGGCCTTTGTCACATAAGTTAAGACCAGGGATAAATAATTATAACCAAGCTAGCTTCAATCCTAGAGCAAAAATGTACTAGTGTAAAAGTAAAAGGAGAAGCAAATACATTTCATATCGTCTGTCGATCACGTCAATTTGGTCCTCAAGCTTTTGTGTTGTCCAAATCAAGTGCAGGACATCCAAATCTAGACTTGAGATGGCGGGAACTGATTCTGATGAAAGGGAAATTTTCACTCCCTGCAAATAATTTATTTAATTACTCTCCTTATTAACTGAAATGTGATGAATAGCAATTCTTCTAATGTAATCAGGTTGGAACAAGCTTTTGGTTAAGGTTGTTTTATGCATTGAAAATTTAAATGGTAACTACGTTTATACAAACAAAAGTTTATATTTTTATAATTTCATCTCTAGGCAAATGTAAAAAGAAAACCACATTTCAATACCTCTATAACCTCCTTAGAAATTGAGAAATATTGTGCTTTCCCAAGTCCATAGAGATAGCTCAAGAGAGGAGCTGCCTCAGATGGTCCTCCACACATGCCCTGGAACTTGCTCATAGTAATAATGCACGAAGAAGTCCAGTGACTTTCAGATAAGCATTTGATAATTTGAGCAGTTTTATCCTAGATATCAAGAAAAGGAAATTCCAAACTTCATATTCTCAATAATTAAAACAACAGCAATATATAGAAATTCAAAAATTCCATAAAACCCTCTCTCTTCAGGCACAGTTTAAGGTGCCAACAATCATAAGCTAACGAAAAGTTATGAACCCATCATTTACATTTCCAAGAATAATGCTGAAAGATGCCAATCAGTTTTTATTCCAAAACCCAGAACCCAGATGAGAGTTAAGAGAATAAATAGCTACCTACCTTCAATAATGGTGTTAGAAAGAGATGATCTTCAAGCATGACTATTTCTGGAGTAACAGGTGATCTGACCATCAAATTTCTCACTTTTCTGAATAACTGAGAGAGTCGACCACTACTTGGGTCTACAAGATCCACATTTCGCACAATATCACCTTCATTATACATTAAACACTGCAATATTAAAATAAAATAAGTACCGTGATTTAGAGTATAAAAAAAAAGAGCAAAGGAAGTTAATTGAGTAATTACCAGTACATGATCAAGGCATAAAGGCGTTAAACCCCCTCGAATGAACCACTCCTCCTTTACCTTCACATTTTTTAACGAGAAAATATATTTTAGTATTAACTCTTTGATTGATGAAAAAACAAAGTAATAAAGAAAGAACCTGAGAAGGTCGAATAATGAAGAGGTCGAGATGTCGAGCAATTTTGAGGATTAAATCTTTCCAGAACAAGTATTTGGGTTCCCAATCGGATCTTTGCCCACTAAATGCTTTGAATCGGGCTGTGGCCATTATTTCGTCGTCCCAATCGGGGACTTGTTTTCTTATGAATTCCTTCACCGACGACACGGGATCCATTTTTATTCTATTCGGAGCCGATGCTTGTTGAATTTCAATTCTATTCCCGCTTCGCTCACCGAAATCGTGATTTGAACCGAAATTTCAAAATCCCGAGTCTGGATGGATGTTGTGGTCAGCGAGCGGTACTTGAAGGAAGGTTGGATGGGGACTGGAAGAATCTTAACTAAACCGACACCGTTTGAAGAAATTGCAAATCCAATGCCTGCAACTTCCTCCAGCCTTTCAAAAAAGAATAACAGAAAAAAAAGCCGTGAGAACTTTCAAGTCTAACTCATTTGATATTTGACTTCATTTTCTTTTAATTGATTATCTAGATATTTTTTATGTTATTTTTTTTATAACAGGGATGTTCAGGCCAGCTTGCGCGCACCACAACTAATTCTAGGATCCACTGAACATTCTACAAGCTCAGTGAGCAAGTAAGACACCGCGGGGATGATAGGCGTGCATAGCATGACTTGAATATGGGGTGAGAGGAAAAGACAAGTCCCTTCTTGACCGCTGGACCAAGACTCTGCTTGTATTTTTTTATGTTATTTCTATAGACTAGAGTGATGTTTTGTGTACATAAAATATTATTTTCTATATTTGTTAGGATATATAAAGTTCAGCCTCAATGACTTATTAGAATTTCATTCATAAAGTTTATTTGCTCATTAAATGTCTTTTTTTTAGGATCCAATATATTGTACTACATGGAATGAAGTACTTGATTATAAAGTGTGACTATTACAACACACATGTTGTATTCTTGATTTGAGCACAAGTGTTTCCACTTACTAGATATTTTAAACTCAATAAAAATATTTTTATTTTTCATGTGGTGTCATATGAACAAGTGAGACAATGTTATAAAATTTAAATTAAGTGACAATTAAAGTTTAGCGCCCATTGAATTCTAGTGGGGGGCCAAACATATCCATGATGGATGGAGGTGCAGAAATTAGGTTATATGTAAAGGATTCATAAATTGTTTTAATAAAAAGTTTATATCTTCCATTTACACGAAGTAACCCTAAACTTTTGGCATAGGTTATAAGATTTTTATTCTTGACAATACAAAGATTTTTGAACAATCGCTTAATCATTCATCATGCATAAAGTATATATCATATTAATTTATTTTTTGTTTTGTTTATATGCTTGACATATTGAAATTGACATACGTATAATTAAGAAGTAATTATTGTCTTAATTTGAGGTGAATGATGCAATGTGCAATTTAATTTAATCCTCCCCGCAATGCTGCCTTTCTTCTCATTAAAGTCAATTTCTTTAATTTTGTTTTTCAGTAATGGTGTTTTCTTGGATTGGTCATCGAGATTCCTCCACGTAACCGATCATGAAATGTGTATTGTGGCTTGAATATCACCACTGTCTCTTAACGAAAACGACGTCGAGTTGATTGTGATGATTAAAGCTACAAATGGGAGGTTTAAGAAAAAGACACCATGCACGTGCTTGTGTTGCCTGCCTCGAATGCTTATGGGCCAATGGATTAGGGTAATCTTGAATAGACTCCACAGGCCTTGCGGTACAAAAAATGTGGCTGTGTTATTTTGGGCCGTTAACATCGAAGCCACATTAGTGATAGAAAGCTGTCCAGCCGCGGCTGTGAAATAATTAGCGAAGTTAACGAGGACTTAAGGATAATTGATCTTTCTTGTCATCCTTTTTGGAAAAAGATGGATTAAAGATAATGAAGCGTGAGGAGGAGGCTACCTCTTTTTCTTTTTTTTCGCAAAATGATTTTGATTTTTTAAAAGAAATATATGAGATTGAAAGGAAAAAAAGACTAGAATAAAAAAACATTTTGCTCCTCAGACTTTATGAATTACACAAATTATATAATTTTGGTATCTCAATATTTAAGTTGTCTTTTATATGATTTTTTAATAGTTGATAATCTATTTTTGTTTTTGTATAGTTAAATAAACAGTAGTTTAGAAAGAAAAAAAATTATTAATCTCACTAGATTCGATTACTCAGTTTGTAGGTTTGAATTTTTTCCCGAGCTACCTCCTTCACGGGTTTGACGGATTTACTTATCAAATCTAATTTATTTTTTTTAAAAAAAAATTATGTCATCTTTTTATCGATCATTGAAGTTGTCTTGGGATTCATTAATGTAATTGATTCACTTTGGATTAGCTCTCAGATGATTTAAGTTGAAACACAAGATAAATATAAAGTTGAGTTAATAGATTTCAAGATCGAACCACTTAATTGAATTTAATAATACTGCTAAATTTAGTATGATCCGTAGTGGATTACATTAATATATATATAAACTGACTTGGGTAATGTATTGCAGTATGATCAATTTTATCTTTATTAAGTATTTTTTTTTAAATTTAGATACTCTGTATTTAATTGACCGAAATTAAAAGTATAAGTGCATAATTGATGGGTGGACAACAAGAGAGACCTGAAGCTACACGTGGAAGTACGATGAAGTATGACGTTGGACTTACAGCTGGCTGAGGTAGTTGATGGGTCCCCCGGAGGAGACACGACGGTGTCGGAGAGAGTGCCACGTATTTGTTTTGTTTCTGGGAGAGTTCGGGGGTAAAAGCAAAGCGTCCATGGGCAATCATTAAACCGTTACGACACATATCTTCTGTTATTTTGGTGGGTTTTGTGGGGCCATCATTACCTCTCTAAGGAACAATTTTATTTTATTTATTTATTCACGTTGGAAATCGAAGAAGAAAGGCTTTTGATGAGAAAGATTTTCATTTTCTCTTTGCTAGTATAACTTTTGAAACTCCAGCTAATGTGTTCTTTCCCCTCGCTTTGGAGTGTTATACCGAAGGTTCTCTGAATTCAAAGTTCAATGTTGTTAAAGTTTGAAATTTTAGTTTCTTTTTTGTTTAAATAGATCAAAGAACTTGAAGTATATATATTTAATCCATAAATAAAACTTTAAACTCTCAATGGTGAGATAGATTCCATTATTGAATTTTTTTTCAAGGAATTTACACATCATATGAGATATTGCAATAATTATTTTTTCAAAAAATCCTACTTGTTCGAGCTAGACCGGAACAGTCTTATTTTTACTGAGATACAAAAACCTTACCAAGTTATTTGATCCACACCCAAGTCCAAATCAATTCTTTATCATATTTTCATACTTAAATTTCCTAGCACATACCTTAAGTAGAATTATGATCTCTAATAAAATTCAAAATGATACCACACTTTTCTCAACTAGCTCACAAACTACTAGTGTAACACCATTTTTTCTTTAATGGCTACCTCGTGTCCGGACATCTACTTTTCTCTTTAATCATTCATGAGCACTAACTTCTTCACCAATAAAACAACGAGTCACGACAAACAATAACTCAACTTTTTAGCTAATGTCCATCATTACACCACTAAGGTAAACTGACATGTTCAAGGTTTATAAATACCTTAAATCATCAAGTATACGTCTTAGATTCAATACTTAACTTTCACTAGTTCATTTTGATACTTAACTTTATTAAAAGTAAATCCACAAGCCACAAGTCATTGTTTTTCTCTTATACTGGTCATTTATCCACATATTGTTTCCAACCTCTCACATTACTCTCTTACTCTCGATACTCATCTTTATTTACATTTACTAACTTAGACATCAGAGAGTCATCTATTCTAGTAAAGGCTTGTTTTACAGGGAGTATGAAAGTTATCACATTAAAATGGATTAATGATCAAGCCTAACTACTCCGTCAAACTAAAACAAAGCTATAAAAAGCAAAAGTCAAGCTTGAAGTTTTAAAACGTTGTTTTTTCTTTGAATTAGATAAAAACTAATCCATTCTTGTTTCACTCTACAACTAAAAGTTCTTTCCATAACTAACAACCAAGAAACTTTAAGATATATAAACGTAATTTAACTCCTCATCATTGGCACTTCTTCTCATTAAGATTTCTACCAATTATTTCTGTAAGTAAAAATGATCAACAATACTTTTCTAGTTATATAAGAGTAACTTCATACTCTTTCATTCTCTTAATGAGAAACACAATATATAGCTTCATTGCATGTACCATTGAATACAAAAAGAAAACTACAGTCTCCTAAAATGAATAAAGTAGAATGACATATAAGTATGTGGAAACAAGAATACTCGTATTTTAACTCTTTGAAGAAGCCACTCTTGTTATAGAGAATGCTTCTCATTAAGTCCCAACTAAAAAAGTAAATACTATCATGAAACCACTTCTAATTCTTACTCGTATACTCATTTTCGAAATAGACCTAGACATGATAAAAGATCAACAACCACACAAACTCTTGAGAATGAATATAGCCCCTACTAGGTGAGAGATTCTTCACTTTATCTTTAAGTGTTACACGTCTCTCTTTAAAAGATTGTTTCTCTATCAAGATCAACATAACAAACTATGATGGAATTATAGACCTAAAAGATCCCATGTAGAACATACAATGCATTCTAGAATTTATAATATGAGACAATAACACCATGTACAAAGTCTTTCCAATAATATTACGTGGGTCTACTTAATTGTGGCATCACAACCTAGAAACGGGTGCAGTGCTTAACTTTCTTGATCTAACACCAAACTCATCTTTCATTTTAGTACAAGCATGCCGTCTAAAAAAATATCATTGAGCTCTACACCATTACACAATGATAAAATGAAAGCAATCTGGGATATCTTCAAAGGCTTAATGAGAAAATACTCGGTGTGGAGAATAAATTTGAATCTATTATCATTAAGGGTTTTGGATAATAAAATCTGCAACTATTTTTTTTTTATAGGAATGACCATATACTCTCTTTGACACAACTCTTTGCAACATGAAATAGACAATTGCAATCGTGATGAATAAGGTTTTTAAGGAAAATTATTATTATTATTTTTTTTCTATTTAGTTTAGAAAATTTAATTTAATAATTTTATTTTCCTAGTTTGTTTAGGACTTTGATTATTTTTCTTTTATTTTTAGGTTTCTTAGTTTGTGTATGTTGATTTTTAGATTTATTTAAGGATTTGTAAACCATTTAGAGAGGTAAACTACTTAAAAAGAAATATTCAGTGATAAAACTATGAATTAAGGTTTTTGTGTGATCTATTATTTTGAAAATGTCACGTTCTTATACTTATTATTTTTATTGTGTTGTTTTCATCTATGTGAGCTTGTATTAGAACCCAATGATTTCTCTTGATTATTTATTGTGTGAAATTGAATAACCATTAGTAAAAGAGGTGGTCGTGAAATAGAATGTGCTCATATAGTAGGGAACAAGAAAGTTTTCTATTAGGAAAGAGGCATTCAAGAATTGGTGATAAAAGATATAGAAAGATAAATTACAAAATTAACCAATCAATTAGGGAAAATAAACATGTAGAGGCAAGTTGCATAATTATATTGTTAATTAATAGAGTTTAATAAGAGAAAACTTAGAGGAGAGTGATCATGAATCTATGAATAATTTTAAGAACCCATTTAAAAAACATAAGCATGTAAGATAAGTTTTTGATTGAGATGAGTATCGTAAAGAATTTTTTGAACCTATTTATGGTGAGATATATGTGGATTGGTATTGTCAATCATTTTATGACTCTTATTTTGATGATGATTATGTTAATGAAGATATCATATATAATGAAATTAATGATCATGATTGATAGTGTTCTTATTGATAAGTTAAAAATTGAGCGTAAGGGAAATATAAAGAGAGCTTAATAAATTAAATGTATTGATTTAAACTATATTGATCTTTTATATTACATGTTTCTTGTTTCAAAAAAGATTAATTAAAAAAACTCATTTTTATCTATTACAATCCTACTAATTAAATATTAAAATAATCAATTATAACACGTAAAAAATCAATTAGTTTCATATATATAGAAAAAAACTGATAGCGTTACTACTCCTTGTTTACAGTTAAGAGGCAGCAAGTGCTCGTGAACAGGAATGCAAGGTCATCATACTACTAATAATAATGGCAGACAAATAAGTGGGAATCCATCACCCACGACGGGGTAAAATTGAATAAACCAAGTTAAAAAAGGGTTTGCCGACAATTACTGTCCTTAACGATGCAGCTGACGTGTCCGATTCTGGATCCTTGATTTCCCTTCATCTCAAACATAATTTAAGGTAAGGAATTATTAGCTTGTCAAAACCATGAAAAGTCCTGAAGACAATTCCAATGGCTGAAAAGTCAATGGCAGTGTCCTGTGGGCTTGGAGAATCTAAAGTGAAACTTGACCTTGTGCACAAACATGATATCTGATTTCGTTTCACCTTCACAATCAATGAATTTGCATGGTCATGAATCATGATAAGCAATCATGGGGATTTTACAATGGACGAGAGTCATCTCATTGCCTCCCCGGCTGGGGGGGGCTATACATGGACGGTGGGGATCGTCGCAAGGCCCCACGTTACAGCTTTGCTTGAAATTGTGTGTTCAATAAAAAAATATAATATATGATGCCATGTTAAATAAATATTCGGTTTGGACTCCATTCTGTGGCTCTCCTAGGGCTACAATTTCCCCTACTTTTCTTTCCGTGACGATGCTTTCAGGTCTGTTTATAGTACTTGACCCGAAGATCGTGACACATTTATACGACATATGAGTTTTAAAAATGTTTTATTTTAAGACAATGATGGTGCAAATACATTTCTTGCTTTTAACCTTACTTAAACTCAAGAAACCTATTTCATGGTCATCGTCAACCGCTTCTAGGGTTGCTGTTTTTTTTCCAATGAACATTATTTATAGTTATTTTTTATGATACTTTTACTAGTGACTGGTTTATGGATGAGTGAAGTAGTTGGTTTGACTCTAAACCTACATGCATGTGATTTCATTTCGTGCACTGAAAGATCCTAATATTAGAGAATAATATAAATCATATTTTGAGATCTTATCTAACAGTTTAAGTTTTCAGATTAGATGATTCTTCAACATAGTATCAAAGCTTTATTGACCAAGTTTCGAATCTCACCACCCCCATTCTATTTGATATACTTGAAGGGGTGTGTTAGAGAATAATATAAATCATATTCTGAAACTTTACCTAACAACTTAACCTTTTAGGTGAGATGATTCCTTATCACCTAAATTTGAGACTTTCTACCAATTTTTGTTTAAACGAGGGCATTCCTACTTGGTACTCAACGACATCTTCGTATCCATCATCTTTCATCCTTTTTGTTAAATTAAAGATAGCGGGATCTCTTCATATTTAATAACTTGGACTTGACTCTTAGTTTTAATTCTCTTAATAAATGATTAATCAATTATACTATAGACTTTTTACAAGGAAGGAGCATGTATAATATGTTGACATTTGGGTTAGATATTAATATCTCATGATAATTAAAAATGTTCCAATGATATGTTTGGTTGAAATACGTTTACATAAAAATCACATCAACAAGCATGAAAAATTAAATAACAAATCAATCAACAAGTCCAAGATACAAAAAAAGTGAGCTTGAATATTAATTTTAGTGAGAATTATATATATCTTTATGTCTTATAGGGTAACACAAATTAAAAAAAAAAAACACAAACTTCATGTTGCATGCATTATAAAATTGATAATGATAAATGTCTTTCCTCTACCAGGATTAGGTTTATATTGATCATGCTTATAGGTTTTGCACTCAGTTAAATTTGCGTTTTAATTATAGTACAATGTATAAAAGTTTAGGAACATGTTAATTTTATTTATCTTATGCCAAAAGGTTCGTCATAGATTTTATATCATAGAACTTCTTTTTCAATCTATTCTTTTCAGGTAAAATAGTTTTTTGCCAATTTGATAAAGCTATCATATTTTACCTCACTCAACTTATAATCTGTCTTGATGATAAACACTTAAGTAATGACTAATAATTTACTATGATTTATACATCCATCCCATAATGGTTTATCAAAATATTTTAAAACTTCAAAAAACTTAGTTGCATTCATATTTGGTCCTTACACACGAATTTTCACTTGAATAGCCATGATACATACTCATTTTGCATTCATCGTCATACTCCTATAATGATTACTATTACTAGATATAACTTCATATGCATTGCTAGAATTGGATGCTGAGCCAATAGTCTTTTTTAACATGGTCCTATAAGAACACTTTTTTTTAATATGCAAACCAACACAAGTATTTTTCTATGAATATTTTTGAGAACATGCATCATCACAACATTTGATTTGTGGAAATTTTTAATTTTACACTTTACACATAGACATCAAATTTCTCCTACACTAATATTCTTAAGATTTGAAAGTTAAAAATTAATAAAACCCTCAAACCCTTTACAATAATCTTCCTTATACAACTTGTGGGATGAATTTCAAAATATCCAAGTACGATAATTCATTACTTAGGAAATCCATTTAGAATATTGATGACAATATTTATTGATAATATAACCATCAATTTAAAAATCAACTTCGTTAATTAAAACTAATTCACAATCTAATAACAAATAATCATTTATATACAAACTTAATGTTGTGTCAAAAGATGAACTAAATAAATATAATTAACAAGTACTTGGTACCCGACTAATTATCTATTATTTGTTCAATTCGGACTTATTCAATATAAATTAATATCATTCAAATCCTATTAATTCCATAAAAATATCATTGTTTTTTAACTTGACAATAAAATTAATAAAAATATGATTGATACGCATTAAATAACCCATCATTTCTTCTAGTATAACCCACCTAAGTTACAAAAACAAACTCATTTTCAAATCCCAAACAAACTCTAATATATATATTGTTGTTTTGATTTGCAGTTATACAAAAAAAAAAAAAAAAAAGAGGAAGAAGAACAAGAAGAGGGGCGAGGTTGTTGTAGGCTAATACCATATTTAAGTTTATCGACGAGATTTCAGATAGAAACTGGCGATGTAATATTTCCCTTGGCAAGCGCCTCAATAAATTATGATGTGTTACCAACATAATATTTCTAGATTATTTTAATTATTTTTATTTCATCAACAATTCTTTTAATAATTAATGAGGGAACATACTATGTCGCAAATAATTAATGAGGGAAAATTTTCAACAAATACTTTGTTATCATTATTGTCATTGAACATTCTATCGTATTTGAAAAAAAAATAAAAAATAGTAATGTGATTTAACAGTATATCATCGTTTAAAAACTGATAGATGACATGGCCATAGGTGGGGTCTAATTAGACTTATGTCACTTACTAAGACCCCACCAACACCAAAAACCTTATCTGGTTGCCCCCATTTTCTTTCCTGTGGGGATAAATATGAAGTGGGAAGTGCTTTAATGAGGTTAGATTTCAGAGTTCAACTGGGATGGAGGGGCAAATGCGTACCATACACCTAAATATGATTCTGATAATCAGCACACTCGTGTAAGCAATGAACCTAGACAGCCCAAGGTTTTCGATCTCACTCATGGCCGGATCTTCTTGTCATTTCTCCACGATCCTTGTTGGCCATGACCTAATTTCTGGTCTCAATCATCCATCTGTTCAAATTGTCAATAAGTTCGCAATCTTGAAAAGGGGAATAGGAATCACTTTCTGTCTTTCAACAGAAATTAATTTTAAAATTTTAAACTGTCATGTGTGCTCTAGATTTCTAACTGTTACTTCATATGTATTGAGAGCTTAATTACTGGATTGTCGATGTGTTTATTCGTGTTGGGAATATGATATCTAGCTAGCTGTATGCATGTTGGGCTACCAATACTCTATTTGAAGACCTTAGTTCTGGAAAGGCCGAGCTGGGGCCAAGTTTAGGTTATAGATCGGGTTGATTATTGGTTCAAGTCAATGTAACGATAAAAATAATTATTATTATAGTTTTAAGATACGATGAGGTAGTCAATCCAAGGTAAGGCCAATGCCATGGGTCATGATGGTTAACCCGGTTGACTTGAAGTAACAAGAGATAAAAATTATTATTATTATAGTCTTAAAATCAAATTTAGGGGTCGTCCTAAAGCAATGCTCATGTTAGGGGTCAAGAGAGTTAACTTGGGTTGATCTAAGTCAATGATTATTATTACTACTACTTTAGTTCTAAAACCTAATTTGATGGTCAACCCGAGGCAAGGACTTGGTCACGAGCTGGTAGGGTCAACATCAGTTCTGAAATCTGACTTGAGGTTTACCTAGGGTAGGTCTAGGTCACTAGTCGGGAGTGTCAGCCCGAGTTGAACCAAATTAAAAAAATCAAAGCAACCTTGTTCAAATAAAAAAAAATCAACAAATTTTTAATTGTGTTTTATCTCGAGTCTATAAGATCGAAAGTCTACTTGGATTTTTGATTGAGTAAGATTGAATTGGTCCTTCCTCTATTTTTTATTAAATCCACACCGGTTCAAGCCATAAGACGAGAAAGTCCCATCTAATATTCACCAAACATAAAATAAGATAATTTTTAGTTTAATTCAAAGTAGACTAAATACAAGACAGGATAGTTATGTTTATTGCACGATACATTGTGCAAATATAATTTTCATTTAGTCTTCTTGTATAGTTATCCTTCGTGAATAATTAAGTTTATAGAAATAAATTAACCATTAAGGGATAGGCATATCTAATTTTCCTTGAGCTTTATGAATTAAGAATTTGAGACCACCTATAGGAAGTTTAAGTTTTAACCATTAAGTAATAGCTCGACGCCTACAATCACAATGATTAATTAATTCTTTCTCCTAAGTTGAGGGAAAGAAGAAAATAAAAATTCTTTATTTTAATCCTCCTTTCTTCCAAATTGCTCAAGTAACTTTCTGGTTAACTTTTCTTAAATGAACTTGTGACCTAGAATGCCATCAAATGATAAGTAGCACGTTAAATAAAAATATCATCATTTAAAGAAGTCATAAGTATAAAATGAGAATGGAGAATATTATAAATATCATTTTAGGGTTTTAGTTAACCTATGATTTTGATCTTATTGGATGTGTGAAGTGTGACA
Organism: Salix brachista; assembly: GCA_009078335.1. Taxonomy (NCBI): domain Eukaryota; kingdom Viridiplantae; phylum Streptophyta; class Magnoliopsida; order Malpighiales; family Salicaceae; genus Salix; species Salix brachista. Next base: position 14,524,664 of record CM018573.1, read on the forward strand.
TTGCTATGGTCAAGAAGGCCAAATGACAAAATTACATGAAGACAACTACAATAAGAGAAGGTAACACTCATTATTTAGGGTTAGGTTAAAGGTTTTCCTAATTTATTTTTCCATTGCTTAATCAATCTTTCTTCTAGGAAGAGAAAGTTTAAGGGCATGCTCATAATTTGATGTTTCATTGTCATATTATATGATATAAATATAGCACAAAGACTATTCATGGAATATTTTACTTTCCACAAAGCATATATATAAATAGTGATTTGATTTCTATATTTTCTGTATTCATCTTTATTGAATGAAAAATCTGAGAATCTTTCCATGGCGCACGATAATTAATATAAAACACTATTGGTTTTACTTAATTATTCCAACTTAATATAATAACATTATCATTTTCTCCATAAATGTTACATTTTTTGGTAGCCCCTTTTAAATACAGTACCAAGATATTATCTTTCCTCTAGGGTAAAAGATACCATGTGCCTTTTATTAAATCCAATTGCAGCAATAAATTTTGGATAGGGTGGGATAGACACACAATATATGCAAAACTGTTACTAGAGATTTTGATTTAAGTTTCTTGGTTAAGCCTTTAACCCACTTAAAGGTGTTTTTAATAACATGATTTAAAATAATTTTTATTTTAAAATATAGAATTAATATTTTTTATGTTTTTCAATAATTTAAATATTCTTGTAATTAAATCATTGAGAAGTAATTAAAAAACATTAATTTTATATTTTTAACAAAATCATTTGAAAAAAATACTTTTAAAAAACACCGTACATGTTAAACAATGTCTAATGAAGTGAATTAAATTTAGTAGTACTTTTTTTCAATCTTGTATGTGATCACATTTTGGATTCATGTACCAAGAACTTGGGAGTTTAGAGGAGATAACTAGTTGCATGGTTGTTAAAATCGTGAGTTGACTCATAAAATATAATTTTATGAGTCACCTCGATAAACCTTGCAAAATCAAGTTAAAAAATCGAAAAACACTGAAATCAGGAGTTGACTCGCTAAACTTGGTCAAACTCGTAAAATTAGTGAACTCCTACTGATTTTACGAGTTAACTGTTAAAAAACTTAAATTAATTAACTTTCTTTGTAGACTTGTAGAGCGTAGTCTCAACTAAGGTGAACCACCACTCATCCAGGCACCCCCTTTCCCTTTCTTAGCATCCCTCATACGCTGGCAAGTACAGTGCACCTCTTAAAAACTTTGGATATGTTGCACTTCTCCCAACAAAGTTGGTTTTTCTTCTTAAATCTTGCACTTCTCCTATTCTAGTTTTTCTTTTGTATTAATTAAGCCTAGTTTGTTGGATCTAGTATTCTAGTATGTGCAACTGTGCATTATAGTTACAACATGACTAGGTCTCATGCTGATTTCCTTTCTGTGTTAGTCTTTAGATATTTCCAGCACCAAGGAAAATCATTCTCTCTAGTGAACATGCAGTTGTTCATGGATCCACTACTATTACTGCATGCATTGGTCTATACACTTATGTTTCCCTTTAAGTTCCCTCTCCTAATGGTAAAATAGAGCTTTAAAACATTTATACCAGTAATTACTCCATATGTTTTATTTATTGATTGATTGATTGAAATATATAGACTTTGAGGTTTTGTTGAGATGAATATGCATAAAAGTTGTTTTTTTGGGCTTGTTTTTGTAGTGGGATTGTTTGGAATGTTGATTGAGAAATACCCTTTCGAGATGATATGAAGATGTGTGTTGTAGCTTTGGATATTTAGATTTCCATTGGTGTTTCTGGATTGTTTGTAATGATGATACACAATTTGAGATTGATTGAAGGTGTATACCAATCTTTGCAAGATTATATTTTCTTTTGATATTTGGATTTCCAATGTTGTTTCTAGGATTGTTGTCAATTGGGGTGATTGTCGCGATGATGTTTTTTTCGCTCTTCGCTCCCCGTCATCCCTATTGGGTAGATGATGCGCGGTAAAAAAGGGTGTTTTATAATCGTAAAGTTATGACTATAATTCTTATGAGTCGTTATCTAGTATCAAGGTCACTAGGAAAACTAATGGTCTGCGAGAATCTGGGTAACGAGAGTTGTTGTGCAAGAGAAAGACACATCACCCCCGGTGCACCCTACTTAAAACAAGTTGCATTGTTGTTTGATTTTTTTTTCTAAGTTAGAACTTTATTCATTGATCTATCCTAAGGCTCGAGTTAGATCTTTCTCCATGAGAGAGCCTCTATCTTAAGGGAGTACAGAACCTAACAAAAACAAATTACACTGCATTTTGAAAACTATTTTTTTAACTATCTGCGAGTGTACTTTATAATGTAATTTTATACACTAATAGCTAAAACAAAATAATTGCTATTTTTTTGATATTTTGACAAAATTGCAACGGATAATCGTAAACCAGTTACGATATCCAATTTTTGTTTCAAACCATGAGAAAGATGTTATATTTGTTTTTTCTAAAAAAATATTCTTGAAAACAAACTTGGAATTCGGCTGCATGCACAAAAACAAACACAATTTGTTTTTTTGTTTCTTTTTTGAAAATGCAATTTTTTATAAATTTTAAAAAAAATACTACACGCACATTTTTGTTTTTTTTGTTACACTTTACACATTACATAACATTTACGAGAAATAAATAAAAACAATAACAATTTAAACAAACACATAAATATCTAAAATTACAAAATAAACCATCTCGGGAATACTGTTGACAGTTGAGGCAGTGTAGGAACACTAGTGGTGCGTTAGCTCACGCGCCACTGTCACTAGCGGCGTGGTTCCATGCTCAGCCTCCAATGGAGCAGCAGGACAGAGGGAGTGGATATGCCTCTTTCCTTCCTTCTCGTGCCGATGGTGACGTTTATGGTGACCTGCAAACATAGAGAAACTCACAAACACAAACACAAATAAGAATGTAGCTTGCTTTAAGTAGGGTGCACTGGGGGTTATGCGTCTTCTCCTTGCATAACAAGTCTCCTTACCCAGACTCTCGCAGACAATTAGGTATCCTAGTGACCTTGATACTAGGTGATAACTCCTAAGAATTATAGTCGTAACTTTATGATTATAAAACACCCTTTTTTACCTCGCGCCATCTCCCCAACAAGGATGGCAGGGCATGAAAAAAAATCATCGCGACAGATGGTGACTCCATTAGGGATTGTTTGTTGGACTGAGCTTTGCTTGTGCGATTGTTTTCTTGCTTTTTGGTCTATTCAATTTTAGCATGTATTTTTACTGCTTTAGCATGCATTTTTACTTTCAATTCATGCATGATATCAGGTTTGAATTAATGTCATCATGCATTTTAATTTAGCAAATACACCCAATTTTAAGTTAGGTGGGGAGTAGCGGTTTGCCTCATGACTTTTATTTAGAGTTCAGATTTGCAAAACATCCAACTATGAGCTAAGAGTTTACTTGATAATGGCGGTCACATCGTGCCCTAACCATTTCTTGTAACCCCTTATATTACCTTCATATAAGGCGGTCACTGGGTAATTCATAAACCTTTGAGACCAGGTAGAGAGCTTACCCCTCATGTAATGGCCTAAAACTTGTTTTTGGTACACTCCCCGATAATTCACACCTCATGTGTATGTATATATATTTACATCCCCATGCATCCATTATTGTCCATAACTTATCATCAATAGGCTGAAACATAGGTCCCTGAAGAGCTTCTTATCCATAACACTTAACTCTGACAAACAAATATGGATAACAAAGAACGTGTTCACCGTTATGTTCACTTCCAAGAGAAACAAGATTCTTTGAAAGCTAGCGTGACTCATCTCACCAACTTACTCAAGCAAGCATCGAGAAACCAAGTCTAAAATTACCACAACCCTTCATCTCTACTTGCCAACATCAATCTTTAAGCCAAAGATCCACATAAAAATTTCTTGAAAAGAAATTACCAGAAAACCCATTAACAGTCATCTCCACTACCATTGTTCTCAAATGAAAGGTATCAAAAATTGCTAAAATTGAGAAAATAACCCTTGAACTTCAAGCACTTTTGTAGCCACCTTACCCCAACTGGTACAAACCCGACTTCACTATGAGTATCGTGCTGGTAAAGCAGGACATAACATTCATACTTGCAATGTCTTCAAGAATAATCCCATGCAACTGATTAAAGCTGGTGAATAACATTTGAGGAAATTCCAAACCCTATGCCCAATTAAGCTTCAAGAAATAGAATGGTCGCTTGGTGGAAATGATGAATAAGGAGGTGTGTCAGGTGTCCAATTAAAATGACCCCTGCAAGAGCTTTTGAATAGGAAGTGCACCAAAATTGGAAAATGAAGCATGCTTTTATAATTGCTCCTTGTTTGGTCATGTCCACACATTGTGTTTTAGTTTAAACCTATTTTAGTTTGGTTTACATTTTTGCTCATAATGCCACAAGACCCTTTTTTTAAACAAGCCTTTCTTTGTTTAGTATTTTCTTGTGTTTATAACGTGTTCTTGTCTTTTTGTTTAAATAACACAAGCATACCTTATACCCTTTCATCTAAATTATACATGATCCCATGATTTCATAAAGATTTTGAGAAAATCAAAGTCTAGTATGAAAGAAAAGTCAATTTGATGTCTGCTTAACAAATGAGTTATGATAATTCATGAGATTTCATTGAAAAGTAATCTCATACCTCCAAAAACCCACATAATAAAACCAAGATCTTAGCTAAACAAATAACCAAAAAATCATTTCGCATGGAAAAGTAAAGCTTATCGATCTCGGATGCATGTTTTTGAATAAAGGAGAGGTCATATTTGATATGCCTTCACAAGTCTCAAACATCATTTGCATTCCTTGTTTGAGCCTAATAAATTTTCTTCAATTTTGCCCTGACTTCGTACAATTGTCTTGGAAAAAATCAATTTGATCTCTAAAAATTTCAATCTCCTCAATTGAAACTAAATTAAGCTCAAAAACTTATTTTTTATTATCAATTAAGCCTCTAATAAAATTATTTTGACCTATTTAAAGTATAATAAAGTCCTTACATTTAATTAAATCTTTCAATTGGACCTTGTATTAATTCCTGAACATAATTATATTTTAAATTGGCCCATGATAAAATCCAATTGGCCTATAAAAAATATAATTATGCCTTTTGACTTAATTTTTACGCATATTTATCCAATAATAAATTATTTTAGCCTTGAATCTTTATTTTTCTTTTTTTTTTGGCACAAAAGAGGTAAGATCGGGCTCTCGAAAACATCTAGATTTTCCACGATTTTTCTACCTAAGCCAACCCTTTTTATTTTATTTTTGTCTTATTCTGGTAAATTTTGAGGAATAACCCAGATTTGGGTTATGACAATATTGAACTATTGATTGGAAGAGACATTTTCGAGGTTTTTTCTCATGCAATGATCTTTTGATGTTTGCGTGTAGGTGTATGTTTTCTACAAGATTTTGTTTTGAATGCTTGTGGATTTGAATGCTTACATATCTTGCACCTAAACTTTATAGAAGTTGGGCTTTTAACGTTGAGGACTCTCGACCTTAAAAGAAGTACGATCGGGCTCACGAAAACGTTTAAATTTTCCACCTTGATTTTTCTACCGACGCCAACCCTTTTTATTTTATTTTTGTTTTATTTTGGATAAATTTTGGGCAATAACCTAGAATTGGATTTTGACTGTGGTATTGAACTACTAATTGGAAGAGACCTTTTAGAGGTTTTTTCTCCTACAAGGATCATTTGATGTTTGCGTGTAGGCGTATGTTTTCTGCAAGATTTTGTTTTGAACGCTTACATATCTTGCACCTAAACTTCATAGAAGTTGGGCTTTTAAGGTTAAGGTCATTTGAGGTTTGCTTCATAGTGATTAAAGGAAAAGCTTTTGAGGTTCTTGCGAGATCCCTTGTCTCTTTCTCATAATCCTTTTATCAAGAAGAAGAATTTCATATTGGAGTGTGCTAGCTTTTCTACACATGGTCGAATGAATTTTGATTTTAGACATTTTTTCTTTGATGAGTGACTAGGGAGGGTCCCCATCACAGTGATTCAGAAATGATAACTGCCGATATTGTTTGTTTTAATTTTTTTAGTTTTTACCTGATGAAATTCTATGGTAAATAATTATTTAGTATTCTATTTTTAAGTTATTTTAAATCATGTATGAACCTTAACTAATGAGGTTTTATGAACATAATTATATTGTATTGTATTCTTAAGTTATTTAAGGTGTTTGATTTTTTCTATGATTTTACTTATGATTTTATGATTTTTCTACAAAAATATTTTACTTTCAATTTTACAATCCAATTTTACGATTCGAGTTTATATTACATTTCCGTGTTGTGTCAAAAATAGTGATTTTGACAACCTTGGCTAGTTGTCTAGTTCTTATTCTAGTTATTTAAAAGACAATTTTATTCAAACTAATCTATATTCTAACCCAACTAAGTTCGAATCATATAGTTATTGGTTGAATTGTTTATCACACTACATGTATCTTATATATGGAGTGCAAAAGAACAAATACAATTTGTAATTTAAAATATCAATTGACAAGTAAGAAATATAAAAGACAAGCACAATCAATCATGCAGGAGAACATACAAAATTTATGTAATTTAAAAAATTATGCCTACTTTATTGGTGAGACAATCCGAGAAATTTACTATACAAAAGTAGAAGATTATAAGGTGTCATATAAAATTGTTTTCTCATCAAAAATCTCAAGCTAACCCAAAGCTTACCTTTTCTTTCCTCTCACTAGCCACTAAAGTGTCAAAGATATAAGCACTCACAAATAAGCTTAAACCTAAAATATGATACTTTAGGCTTTTATATGAACTAAGTATATGGCTATATCTTTTCTAACTAAGACCCATAATTTAAGACAAAACCAACAAATCTCCATATTAGCTTAAAAATGAGATAACTTCCAAAAATTGAACTCCTCTTTGATTGCCTCCTTTAAATACTTTTCAAGTACTAGATGAACCAATCACATCCAAGCAATTCTTGAACCTGAATGTAGATATAGGTTTTGTCAACATATCTACAGGATTCTAAATTATAGTAATCTTCTTCATTGATACAACATTATGTGTTATGATATCTAGAATGAAAGGAAATTTGACATTAATATGTTTGGCCCTTTCATTGAGCATTCAGTTCTTGGCCATATAAATAACATTTTAACTATCATAATGTATAATAGTCAACTCATATGACAAACTAAGATTACCAACCAAACCCCTCAATCATTAAGCATTTTTTTCATTGCCCTTATCGGTTCCATATAAATAGCCTCTATTATAAATAAGACAATAAGAAATTGTTAAAATTATTTTTCAACTAATAACACACCCCGAGAGAGTGAAAACATAACTAAAAGGGTTGTGTAGGGAGTTTGAGTTCATTGACTAAATTGACTTTTAATTCATATTTAATTGTGTTAGTTAAATACTAAATATATAAGTAATATATTAATTGTTATAAAATTTGGATTGCCAATCTTCAAGTTTAAAAATAGAAAGATATAAGATATTTATGCATTATAATCAAATATAGAATTATTTTAAGTATGAGTCCTCATGATAATTTAAAATTTAAGAATACTAGCCTTTGAAAATTCAAAATTACATATCACACATTTAGAAAAGGACAAAGATAATAAATGCTAATTGAGTTTTTTAATATTATATCTGGGTTGACTTGAGCTTTTTCTATATTTTTGTTATTGATTCTTTTTAGTTTTGCATTTCATTATTTATTTATTTATTTATTTATTGGCTTGGGAGTTGATCTCCATTGTTTTATTTGATTTTTTTTTATGTATAAGGTTATCACGCCCTCACAAGAAGATTGTGAGTTTGACATGCTGACTTGTGATATAATTTTTCTTACCTTTTCTATAAAAAAAAATTCATTTATCTTTGAGTGTTTAATTTATTGGTAACTGAATTTCAGATTTTTTTTATTAGTTTTTTTTTATTGTTGTTGCTAGCATTTTTTATAATTATATTATTAAATCAATCAAGCTTATTGAACTTATTTGAATTAATGATCCAATTTCTATTTTTTGTTTTGTTTTGTTTAAACAATATTATTGTTTGAGATTATTTTTTATGTTCAAAACATTGATTTGAGCATAGCATTGACTCTGTGGTTTGAACTTCCATGCGTGTAGCTTTTTGATCATCGAGAAAAACAAAATGAATCCCCCCAACAGAGTCTCAAATTATAGCCCTTCTAATCATTCAGTCATGAGGACATTTTATGAAAGGGTTTCTCGTCCAAAATGACATCGTATTGTGAAGAGTAAAGCTTTATTAACGTGTTCAAGCTCGAATCATCAATCCTGATGGATTGAACGTCGTTTTTTTCTATACGATCATGATGGCAGTAAAACGCAGCGGACTCCCTTGCGCCGCAGAAGAAAGTATACTGCATGCTCATATAATGAAACCACCCTAGTCGTGTAAGAGAGATTTTTGTTTTGAATTTTTGTCTGGTTAAAATCCAAGTATTAAAAAGAACACGGAAGCTAAAACTGCGATGGCCGTGTTTGCTGGTGGGGTTTGCGGTGGCGGGCAAAACTATAGCCAGTGGTGGGCCTGGTGTGGCATCCGTGAACTAGTGGCGGTGGCTTTAATAATGATTAATTAGCTAGAAGATTAAGAGCGTAAATGAGTGGTGAGTTTACCTATCCGGCCCGAATTTAAGATTCTTTTTTACCAGTAGGCATCACAGCAACAAGAAAATCGGTCAGTGTCGAGAAATTTCTTGAATTCGCATCTCTACAAATGAGCCAGAAAGATCGATACTCATTTTGACAGAGAACAATATCAGTACCAGTCTCTAAGGGCATGACGTGATGACAAAGGATTTGAGATCTGCACAATAGATATCAAGTTCAAGTCATGACATGCATCTCTTATATTAATCTTAGATAATCAGGGTTTTACTTGTTCACATGTACCTACAAGATATATTTTTCAGGAGATGGGATTTTCTCGAATAAAAAAAAAAATACAATCTTTACAGGAACGGTAAATTACAACTACAACGAACTCATTGTCATTCAATTTTATGTACTGATATTTGGCAGCATCACTTCAAATTTCTGAGCAAAAATTAGGGTATCCGTGTTGAGAAAAGATCCCATTATTGATTCTATTTTTACACGTGAGGCCAAAATGAAGAAATATTTATTACATCAGAACGGAAAACATTGGTGGGGTGAGGTGATTTGCAGCACTAAGTGTATTTCATCAGAAATGGCAAGATAATTTATTTATTTATAAGAAAATGACCGGAACAATTAGTTCTTTCGACGTGATGATGAAACTTTTGGAGGTGATCATGATTTAGAAGAATTGCCCCAAAAAGCTCAGAGTGAAGAAGTGACAGGAAACCTGTTTCTTGGAGACACGCAAACGAATATGGCCCCATACATTGTTTCTTTAAGCACTTCTGATAGGGTGGCTTGAAAGGATTACACAGTAGATACTATCGTGGCATTGAAAGGATTGCACAGTAAATAATTCTTTTGAAATTTATCTTGTTTTTTGTTTTTTTTTTAGATATCCCAATATTTTATTTCCTTTCTCTAGCTTTCTTTTCATAAATTTATAATATATTAATCCATTAGACTAAACCCTCATGGATACTTGAGCTTCTTTAACACGTAATGTGTTTTAAAATATACTTTTTTAGTTTGTGTTTGATAATGTGCTTTAAATATAATTTGTTTAATGTTTCTTTTATATTTTTTTCAATTACATTGTGATGATTATGATAACCTCACATTAAAACCATTTTAAAACACCAAATTAGGTATCAAATTAATATTTTTTAAAGTAAAATATTACTTTAAAAAACACCTTAAAAATAATATCAAATGGTGCTTTAGTAGGGTCATGCAAGAGCTTAATTTCTTTAAATTATTTATGATATTTAGGTTACTTAATCAATCTAGGTACATATAATTAACATGTGATTTTTTAAAGTATATCTAGTTTTACTTGTAGACCAAGATTGGGAATTCTTTTCTTATTCAAGGGTTTAAACTAGTATTTAATGGCTACTCCAATTATAATAAGTAATAACTTTGATAATAACTAGGATCAAGGGTTTAAACTAGTATTTATTGGCTACTCCAATTATAATAAGTAACAACTTCGATAATTTATAAAGAGTTTATTATATTTTCCTAGTTATTGTTCCTAGACAATCAGCCTTTGACTTTTTAGCTATATTCTGCTTCTTTTTTCTTCATACATCAATTGGTATTAAAATTTAAAATAGATTATAATTTTAGTGATGATAGCCAATCGCTCGAGAACTCCCAAGTTCAATCAAAACAAAGAAATAATCATAAGGAGTTGTGAAGCATGTTAAATCAACTCAAGCATGAGATATTATCCCTACTTGAAATTAGAGTGGAAACCTTAAAGGAGACTTTAGAAGGTGACCACAATCGCTTATACTTGAAGATAGTCATAAGGATCCATAAACTATATGATGTGAGGTGGATTTGAATAGGAAGGAGCATTGTATTTTACTATAGGAATAGAGTTAAAGAAGCCACGAATTGAAGTTCTTTACTATTTTATAAGATTATCTATCAATCCATGATGTTTATTTCATTGATGATTATGATATCAATTATATCAGTAACAATAACACTAAAAGTAAAGATGATATTATCAATGGTGTCCTCGATAACAAGTTAGAAATTCAGTGTGAAGAAAACATGTAATGTTCTCAATAATAGTAATAATAAACTCATTTATTTAGACTAAGTGGATCTTTTTATTACAAATTTTCTATAATCATAAGGTGTTTAATAAAAAGACTATATGGATACAACACATGTTAAAGGAGCAAGTTTAAGGTTTGTAATTCATTTCTCTAAAAGTTAATCAAATAGATATAAGTTGTCAAATAATATTTCTAATGCAAAATTTAACATGAAATAACTAAAATCGATATTTATAATTGTTATATACTTGAAGCAAAGAAAAAAAGGGCTGAAGAGTCTTGATTAAGCATCAATGTGATCTAGGCAAGAACGGTTTCAATTGGAGGATGAGTTTCTTCTTACCCAAGAAATATTTATGATATTAAGATTACTTTATTAATCAAGGGACATGTAATTAGCATGTGACTTATTTATAAGTTGAGTTGTTTTTCTAGTAGACCAATATTGTGAATCCTTTTTCTATAAGGATCCAATGTTTTACTTAGTACTATATGGAGGGCCCGCTCTACACTAGCGATCAAACCAAATATTTTATGACATAAACAAATCTTAAGGAAACATAATTGTTCCTAGATAAATACATCATTGACTCGATTGTATTTAATAAGTTAAACTATTTCAAATAATATGATAAATAGAAAATAATGATGATAAATAAACTAATAAAAGAAATTGACAATTGATTCGATCCCACCTAGGTTAGCATGCTAAATCTATGACCTAGTTGTAATATTAGGAAATCCCATTAAAAGAAAACTGCATAAAACTATGAGTCTCAACTATCAAATAATTAAATATTGAAAGGTGGAGTTGAAAAAAATAATTAAAACAAAACAAAAAAATTCAAGTCAACTCGAGTCAACCTGCTAACCTCATGACCATAGGCATAAAATTGAGATAACCCATAGAAAGTAAATAGACAAAAAAGAGCTTGAAGACTGATTCTTAATAAATCAATTGTTGATGGAGAAAATTGAAAAGATAATAATTAAAAAGAGCTTAAGAAAAGAAAGTCAACTTATTTCACTTTTAAAATCTATGACCTTACTCATGATCTCGAAACTAATCCATAAAAGAAAAAAACTAAAAAAATAACAAAGCTAAATTCCAAATCATAAAAATGATAAGGAATGAAATTGAAAAAACAATACAATAAAAAAAGGATTCAAAACAAAAGAAACAACAATTAAAAAATAAGAACTAAATCTGATATAAAAATATCCAAAATCAAATGTTTAGAGATGATATTGAAAACAAAATTCAAACAACAATTAAAACAATGATGTCCAAATTTAATATAAAAATTAAATGAGTCTAAATAACAGGGGGATAAATTGAAAAGAAAAAAAATCAATCAAAAAAATTAAAAACACAAAACAAATAACAATAAAAAAACCATATTGAAAACAAATTAAATGACACATTTTATATTTTGACAAAGGAAAAGAGAAAAAAAAGAGTAGAAGAAAAAAGATCATTGGATCTCAACCACATTGTTGTCATGCGCACGCACTACACTAACAGAAAAAAGGATGGTGAGGCACTTCCAACACCTCATCGAAAGATGTTGTTTGGAGAAGGAATGATATAACACTCGTCACCCACTTGCATGTGGCAATAATTGTTTTTAATAATATTTATATTGATTAAAAGATTAAATCACCCCATACCAACTTATTTATTAAAAAAATATAAAAATATGAAAAGGGCCCTAGATATAAGTTTAATATTTTTTGCTTTTGAAGGTAAAATAGTCTTTACATTATGACTTTAAGACATAAAAAGATTAATTTTCTCCAATGCAACCCTCTAAAATATATTGCTTTTTAGGAAAATATAATCATTACATTATAAATTTGAAAGCTATAAAGATCAAATTGTCCATAATGAATTTTTTAATGGCTAATTAACTCTTAGAAAAAAATTATTCTAACCCAACACCAAGGCTATTGATTTTTTCAATGATAAAATGGTAATTATACTGTTAAAGTAAATAGTAATCTATATTTAGGTGAACAATTAATTCCTTATGTGTATAAGTCTTTTTTTTTGTAATTTAAAAGATGTTGCTACGATATAAAGTAACAACTTTATATTATGATAATTTTATAAAGATCTATTTTTATTAGTATTTAATATAGACAATAAGCTATAGTTATATAACCCATCTTTGATCCTTTAAAAAAAACAAATTAGCATAGTAACCTTAAAATTTTGACATAATATTAATATAATTTAAAAATGTTTTGGTGAAATAACACATTTTAACTTTGTCATGCCTTAGAAGCGCAACATTTACTAAATATCATTATTCACAGTCTCGATAAGATTTGTTGTCATACTTTAATAGAGTCATACTTAAAAATGTCGGGCATCACAAATGTGACATGCCATGAAATTTAAACCCCTCCTCAAATTAAAGAACATGACAGACACAACTCCCTCTCTCTAAAAACCATCGTTCATAAGCCTTTCTCTTTCTAAAAAGACCTACCAATCACTTTTTATTTCTTCAAAACGGCTAAAAGTCAAACCTTTCTTAGTCTCTAAACATTATAGGATGTTTATCTATTCAAAATTTGTTGTTGTCGCCTCTACCCTCGTCACCCCAACCTTTTTTCTAGTCTTACAAGCAAGATAAACATTCTACAATATTGTTATGAATTTGTATTTGGTTGAGTTGAATGAAACCATGGTTTATGATTTAGGTTGAATTTAATGTTGGTTGAATTAATGATAAATTAACTATGAATATCATCAATTATGATTAAGTTGATACAGTTGAACATGAAAATTAATTTAAAGAATTTTTTTTTTAAAAAAAAATGAACGTGTATTGTCATTTTATCAGAGCAAGTTTGATTGTCACGGTTTTGACCCACGACATTGAAAAGTATACCGGTTTGACAAAACTTTTTGTTGTTGTGTTAATTAGTTTTTTTTTTTTGAACTTTGTGTGCTAATTGCCCAATATGCCCCTGTCTGTAGCCATTTTTTCCTACAGCATGTCCTGGGAAGAATCATAAAACAAAGACTATTAATTGGCAATCATCACAGGGAATTTCAACTTTTTTTACCTATATTGGAAGGACTGTGTATGAAAAATCACCAAGATCGTGAACTGCTAGCGAACTTCCGTCCGTTGGCAATTTAACTTACTTAGGTTACAAGCATCAACCATTGTTTAAATTTCGTCCAAAACATGTAATGCAATCAATGAGATGCCCCCACCATCTTTGCAAACAGACATTATTTCTGAGGCCCCCCCCCTCTGATTAGACTCATGTATGCAACTCAGACTGTACTGGTGATTCATTTCCACTTCTTGACAACAAAATGAAATACATAATCATCCAAAAAAGAAAATGAAAACAGTATCAAGGGAGCAGAGAGAAATTGGAGAGGTGACTTTAACACCTTATATTCGCCCTCTCTCTCTCTCTGCTTACATCTTTTCTACTTACAAATCCATTTCACAGACATCTGTGTTCATTGCTGACACTTCACCTAGGATTCAACAAAGTTTTCTGTGCTAGGAAAGCTATCTTTCATTTCATTGCAGGGGAGTCTTTCTCTAAATGGGGAGGCACTCTTGTTGCTACAAGCAGAAGCTACGGAAAGGCCTGTGGTCACCTGAGGAAGATGAGAAGCTTTTAGGGCATATTACAAGGTATGGTCATGGCTGTTGGAGTTCTGTCCCCAAGCAAGCTGGTAAGACCATCTTCACTTTCTTCGTCACTTTTCTTACAGTATCCTTTGCAAATAAATTGTGTTTATGCAATGTTCAATAAAAAATGTAATGAGAATTGTATTGGGATTTCCAGGTTTGCAGAGGTGTGGCAAGAGCTGCAGACTAAGATGGATTAATTACCTGAGGCCTGATTTGAAGAGGGGCACATTCTCACAGCTGGAAGAGAACCTCATAATTGAACTTCACGAGGTTCTAGGAAACAGGTATTCTCATTTTGAATGTCTTCTTTATCTCTCATGGAAGCTAATTCTGGTGAGCTTGTTTGAATGAATCCTCAGGTGGTCTCAGATTGCGGCTCAGTTGCCTGGAAGGACAGACAATGAAATTAAGAATCTATGGAACTCTTGCTTAAAGAAAAAACTTAGGCAGAGAGGCATTGACCCTGTCACCCATAAACCACTTTCTGAGGTTGAAGATGGAGAAGACAAGAACCCAGCTGCCAGTAGAAACCAAGATAAAGCCTCTGCAGTGTCCAATTCTGAACTCAACCTCCTCAAAGCTGATCATTCTGAGCCCTTGGGAGCAAATTTACGAGAAAAAAGATCATCTTCAATTTCTCATCGTGGCAACCAATTGGAGAGGGAAAGTACTTCCAGCTTCCACGCCATGAATGGCAATGGTGGCAATAATCTGATGACACCAACAAGCAACAGGGACCTTTTCTTGGATAGGTTTACAGCCTTCCCCCATGAAGGTTCCACGAGTAGCTGCCAGCCTTCTGGTTTTGGAGGACATTTCCCTCTTCAGCAATTGAATTATGCATCCAATGCCAGGCTTGCGACGAACTCGGCTCCTTCTATCTGGTTGAGCCAAACCAGTAAATCTCTTGGCATGAATTGTGAATTCTCTTCGACTGTGATACCCTCCATTCCTCCACCAGCTGTGACAAGCTCATTTCTTTCTTCTTCTATGGGCTACAAGCCTTCCATTACTGCTCCACCAGACAATCCTTCACTGCCCTCTTTTGCAACCACCAGTTATCGGCTGTGGGAAACCGGTGCTCCGAGCAACAATAGTAACAGCAGTACTGGAAGCAGTGGCAGAACGGAGCTGCAAAACAGCAGCTCCTTGTTTGAGAACGCCATCTTTTCTTGGGGATTAGGAGACTGTAGCTCAACGGAAAAGGAGGCGCAGAACCACTTGATTGGAAGCCAACCGGAGGACATCAAGTGGCATGAATATCTTCAAAATCCATTGCTCATGGCTGCTGCTTTGCAAAATCAAAATCAGCAATCCTTGTACAATGAGATAAAAACAGAAACACATCTCCTAACAGGAAATTCAAGTGGTATGTGGCATCATAATCAGCAGGAACAAGAACCTTCACAAATCCCTGATATATGCCC
The DNA here is from genome assembly GCA_009078335.1 of Salix brachista. NCBI lineage: Eukaryota > Viridiplantae > Streptophyta > Magnoliopsida > Malpighiales > Salicaceae > Salix > Salix brachista. Next base: position 14,540,518 of record CM018573.1, read on the forward strand.
GAAAGATATGCAGAGAATCACAGCATCGCATGGATATATTTAGCTTCCATTGTTACATGGAGCCTCAATTTAGAGGAAATATTAATTAGAGAGGCTTGAACAGATGCTTTTTTTTCATTTACAGGTGTGCGTGAATTAGATTTTTCTCCTGTACATAGGTCTGATACAATTAAAACATTTCTTAACCTCTGGTTTTGGAATATTTGTGAGCAAAACAAATCCTTTCTGTTAACTTTTTACTTCTGGGTGTGGGGTAGAATTGCAGAACAAGGCTACTCCTCCTTGTGTATGTTCTCGCCTTTGCCTCATTGCATATTCATCATCAGGCTGCAATTTTCTCTGTTTGTGCCATTGGGATTTTTTGTCTTTCTTTTTAGTGTAGCATGAGTGAATGAATATCTGACCATCCAACTCAAATTGGATAATTTAATCATTATTTTTTCCATCTATCCAAAACCATCATCTGGGAATTGCTAAATTGATAATCAGGTGACCTGAAATCTTCTTTTTCTGTATATATAGTTCCATATCACTATACTCGATCGGCCCCGGGAGACAATTCACTTGAACAACTGCATTTTTTTCACTTTTTTCTGCCTGCAATTTAAAGAGCACAGCGCTTGCAATACGTCTAATTCCTTCAAGACTCGCCTTTCCATTCGCATCCACACACACACACGCAATGAACAGCATAATCACACGTGTGAAAGTGTGCAGATTAATATGGCTGAAGAAGAGAAGAGGTGGCGGTGCCATCTAATAATAGAAGCAGAGAAAGGCAAAACCCCACAACTGAAACAGAGAGTTCTTCACTTTCTAGTCCGTACATGGGGGACAAGGACTGCCAATCTAATAAGGGCCATGTGTATATATGTACACATGCTCGTGACTGCTAGCTTTCTTACAGCACTAACATTATCTTAAAAAAAACATTTTATATGTAAAGCCAGAAACTTCCAATTCCTGCGAAAAGAGGTGTCCAAACCAGAACTGATACAGTGACATGAGACTACACACAATTTTCATAACCTTTTATTGGGTGCAGTTGAAAAATGATTGGGATTTAAGAAACGAGCCTCTATTTTGACATATCAGTGAGGAAAGGAGGAGGAAACTCCCCTGAAAACCAAAAGAGATCGAGATCTTGATAGCTCTTATATATATCAACTTCAGAACACGGGCACACTTTCCCGTTGTTTCCACTTTTTTATATGCAGCAAGTTCATAGGATCAGCTGGAGGGGGTGGAAGAAACTGATGGGAAATTAACATTCAGATGAAAATTACTTGTGACATTGATGGGTATGGATAAAAGGATGGGCAAACTTTCTCTTATCAGAATTCCAATTTTCCAATGATTAATGGACAGCAGAACTAGTCGGATTGGATTGGATTGGATTGGATGGTGTCACAATATTTCAGAGGAGGACCCACTATGGTTCCGTGACTCGAAGAATCTTTTGCGCAGCCGCACGGACAGCCATGCCCTCCTCCACTCTCAGGCTCAGCAGATGGATCATCAAACGAGCAGGCCAAATTATTGGGCCTTTTGTTTAATTTATGAATTCTTTCAAACTAATAATTGATGGGTGACCGCCGTTCAATTATTTTCCCCTTGGATCTTGGCTCTAAAATATTCTCGGTACCGTACCATTTCTTTCCCGAAGGCCGCTGCACTGCAGGCATCTATGATAAAATCTCCATGGCGTAAGGCCTTCAATTAGGTCAGTACTTTCGGCCGAGACAACAGCTGCATCTTTTAACGAAATCCAACAATTTCAGATGTTTTTTTGGATTTCACAAACAACTTCAGCAATCACATCAATTTACCATGCAATCTATGATTCTTTAGGTCATCGAAGAGGCGGAGAGTCGGCAGGGTCTTGTGGTCAAACTTCTTCTATATATATACCTTTTCACGAGAGATGAATGGTTTATAAAACTAGAAAATAACTACCGGCTAATATTTGTATTGTTAAACAATTCAAATACATAAAAGCGAATTAAAAAAAAAGAAGCTATGATTTTATAATAATAATAATAATGATTTCATAAATACATGTTTAACTTAAACTAAATACAGAAGAACTATATCTACAAGAAGCCAACATGTAACCAAACAATACATAGGGGTGGGATGAGAACAAGAAACTCTCATTTCTGCAAGTAGTCAACATGTAACCAAACAATCTCTTTGGTAGTGGATGTCGTAGCACGATAACTCAACTCCGGTTGAACATTGAGAAATAACAAATTGTTTCTTGCTCTTCCAAGAATTAAGAGAATCACCCAGAAAGATACAAATATCAGAAACAAACTTACTGATAATAAGATATGTTAGGTTATTTTATTATTCATGAAGGGTAGAATGGTTTTTTGCTTTAGCTTATATATTTTTTTTTGTATTTATGTTAAGCATGTATTTGACATTATTATTATTATGAAACTCTAGCCTCTCTTTTCTTAATTCTCTTTTATGTATTTTGAATTACTTAACATGGTATCGGAACAAATAATGATAGAGCCGAAATACCAGATTGTAGAAACTAAAGAAAATTCAAAATACTAGACTCCAACCAAAAGAAAAGAAAGGCTAGCGTTTTATAATAATAATAATATCAAAAACATGATTAACTTAACAATTCAAAATAGACTAGACTTAAATAGACAACATAGCCAAACAATCTCTTTGGTAGTTGGATGTCATAGCACAACACTCAGCTTCGGTTGAAGATTGAGAAACAACAAATTGTTTCCTACTCTTCCAAGAAATAAAAGAATTACCAGAAAAAATATAAATATCAGTAACAAACTTACTGATAATAAGATATGTTAGGTTATTTTGTTATTTATTAAGAGTAAAATAGTCTCCTACTTTAGCTTATATATAATTCTTTTATATTTATGTTAAGCATGTATTTGACATTATTATTATGAAATTTTAGCCTCTTTTCTTAATTCTCTCTTTTACGTATTTTGAATTATTTAACATGATATCAGAGCAAATAACAATATAGCCAAAATACTAGATTGTAGAAACTAAAGAAAAGTCGAAATACCCGACACCAGCCAAAAGAAAAGAGAGGCTAGCGTTTCATAATGATAATAATGACAAAAACATGATTAACTTAACAATTCAAAATAGGAAGAGGCTAGGGTTAAATAGCCAACGTAACCAAACAATCTCTTTGGTAGTGGATGTCATAGCTCGATACTCAACTTTGGTTGAACATTGAGAAACAACAAATTGTTTCTTGTTCTTCAAAGAAATAAGAGAATCACCAAAAAAGATACAGTTATCAATACCAAACTTATTGATAATATGATATGTTAGGTTATTGATTATTAATTAAGGGTAGAATAATGTTTTGCTTTAACCTATATATAATTCTTTTGTATTCATGTTAAACATGTATTTGACATTATTATTATAAAACTCTAGCCTTTCTTTTCTTAATTCTCTCTTTTATGTACTTTGAATTGTTTAACATGGTATCGGAGCAAATAACAATAGAGATGAAATATCATATTACAGAAACTGAACAAAAGTCGAAATACAAGACTCCAACCAAAAGAAAATAGAGACTAGGGTTTCATAATGATAATAATATCAAAAACATGAATAACTTAACAATTCAAAATAGGCTAGGCTTAAATAGCCAACACAACCAAACAATATCTTTGGTAGTGTATGTCATAGCACAACACTCAGCTTCGGTTGAAGATTGAGAAACAACAAATTGTTTCTTGCTCTTCCAAGAAATAAGAGAATCACCCAAAAAGATATAAATATCAGTAACAAACTAACTGATAATAAGATATGTTAGGTTATTTATTAAAGGTAAAATAGTCTCCTTCTTTAGCCTATATATAATTCTTTTGTATTTATGTTAAGCATGTATTTGACATTATTATTATGAAACTCTAGCCTCTCTTTTCTTAATTCTCTCTTTTATATACTTTGAATTGTTTAACATGGTGTCAAAGCAAATAACAATAGAACCGAAATATCATATTACAGAACCTGAACAAAAGTCGAAATACAAGACTCCAGCCAAAAGAAAAGAGAGGCTAGGGTTTCATAATAATAATAATATCAAAAACATGATTAACTTAACTATTCAAAATAGGCTAAAGTAAAAGGCTAGGGTTAAACAATACAAAATACATAAAAGAGATTATTAAAAAAAACGAGGCTAAGGTTTCATAATAATGATATCAAATACATGTTTAACTTAACCTAAATATAAAAGAACTATATATAGACTAAAGCAAGAGACTATTTTATCCTTAATGAATAATAAATAACTGAACACATATATTATGTTTTCTTAACACATATTTCTATAAATACATAAAAATACAAATTTTATTATTAGCAAAGCATCACTCTAATAACTAAGTAGATGATGTCTGCATAACTGGATTCGATATAAAGCATGCATGCATCCCACCAGTTATGTGACTATGTGCTCCAATTGACGCAATAATTTATGTCATGTTTAATTTATATGTTTTGCATTTGGTGGAAGTTCTGAAGAGCTCATACTAACTAGATTTGGAGAGAATTAGTATTGTAGCATACCACTTTGACCCGCTCTCCTCTGCAACAATACACCTAGTGTTCATTGTATCACAACTGAAGAAGCATATTAGCAACAAAATGGCTGAATCGTCTTTACCCTAGTTTCCCAAGCTGCCATCTCCTCAACCTCAAGTTGTTCTCGACCATAGAATAGTTAAAAAGGATAATCAGGTAGCAATCCAGGTTTTGATTCACTGGAAAAATCAGTTCAGTTTTAAATTTCCTTGGTTTACCTCGAGGACAAAGCTGAGTTGAATTGAGGGAAATGCCAAGAGTTTAAATTTGTAGAGGGAAACATACAGAAATTGTCCAAGAAGATCATTACTATTCTTTACTAAAAAGAAGTTTAGAAAAATGATAGGGTTTCTTTTTTAAAATACATTTCTATAATTGCATCAAAATAATATTTTTTTTAAATAAAATTATTTTGACATCAAGACATTAAATTGATTTAAGAACTAAAAAAATGAAACTGAGAAAAAAAATATTTTAAAAAAAAAAAAAACTTTTAAAACACAAAAATAATAATAAAAACTTTAGACAACGATGCATCATTTTGTATAAAACACTGCACCTCGTCTAATAGTTTTATTTAATGTTTCAAGTTTTAGTAATGCCACATGCCCCGAAAGAAGGCTAGTTTTCTTTCTTTTTTCTTCTCTTCTAAAATGCCTAAACGATTATATATGCAACAGATTGTAAAAGAATGGATGATTATTAAATAATGAAGGGATGTTGGTTAATCAGTGCAATCTCTCCCTCTCTCCACTCCTTCCCCTTCTTTTCATGATTTTAACACAACCTCCATTGCAGGACACTACCAAAAACAACCTTTGTATTTTGGTCATTCCTGGATTATATTTTAGTCCTCCTTGGGTGGCTGCAAGAGAAACTTCTTAGAAATGTTCCACGGGATACCCCATAATCAGCAGTCCTAATTATGTGTTCAGGAGTCACCACCTCCTGCTATACTTTCTCATAGAAACAAAATATTCCAGAAGTTCACAAAAAAAAGGATATGCTTGTGATGATGATAAGACACTAGATCATTAACAAAAGGGATGTACCTACCCAGGAAAATTATAGCAGCATCGCATCCCTCAAATAGACCTCATCCCGTTCCCAGGGGAGCAGAAACAGAAGTTGGGTGTTATCACAATGGCATTTATCATCCTCTTCATCTCAGCATCCTGGGATCTGGCTCTTCAATTGCTCTCTCGATGAGAACATGCTTGATAAGACACATTGACTTCCTCGCCTGAATTTCATTGTTCATTCACAGAGAGCAGAATTTGCCGTTAGGGTTGTTAAGAGTATGAAAGGGGGCAAAACAGATCATGAGCTTGCATCATAAAACTGACATACGAAATTACGATACCGAAACCCAAGCGGCCCTAAAGCTTGTTAACTGAGCTAATGATAAATTAAGACTCAACTCATGCTTATGAAAGTTACAATCATATTCGAAAAATCACCTATACTTACTCCAAGGCATTTCAAAATCAAAGATATTTGTACCTGAATGCAGTCGCCTGAATCGAATTAGAGCCCTAAAGTCATCTGAATAACTGGTGATGGCAGTGTTATGGCGTCAGCTGGGGATGCAGGGAAGTCAGTTGAAGAGGCTGGTCGCGGCTTCGGCTGTTGGGGTATTGGAGTGGGCTTGCAGGACTGAGCTTTTATGGTGGAAATAGGCTTAGTTTTGGACTTTATACAGAAGACTGCCATTTGAAGATTGTGGAAATGGGCTTAGGTGAAAAGGTTTGGGCTTTAAATCTTTTCTCTGTTTTTTTTTATGAAAACAAATATATTTTATTATTTCGGAAATGCTACGGGATATTATCATTATCAAGGTATATCACCTGCGCTATCACGGGTTGAATAAATAAACAATTAAGGGGAAAAATAATGTTTACTGATACAACGCATTTAAAAAGAATAGAAAATTAAATATGAATGAGAATAATCAAGGTTGAAAGATGAAAATATATATAAAAAAAACTATATTAACTCATTAAACCTATGATTTGGGTTATTTTATCAGAAGTAATAAATTTTTTAAAAAATCAAATCGAATTTTCAAAAAATCAAATATTAAAGACTAAAATTAAAAATAAAAATAAAATAAAAGCGATTGTAAGCCAAAAATGGATTGAGTTCACCCTGTTCACAGGTTAAATTAGCAGCTTAGGTTATAAGATCAAAATAATATCACATAAAAAACAAAATAAAAAATGCAAAACCTAAATTTAAAAAGGACTAATGTGAAATTGTGAGATTGAAAAGGAAAATAAATCCATAAAGATATTAATGTCTCACTTTGCTAGCCTATAAAACCCATGTCCGAACCATTTAATTGAAAACACCAAACATGAAAAATCATAAAGGTCAATTTCTAACATATTAAATAATGAGAATTTAATAAAATAAAATCCACAACACAAAAAGATCTCTAAGAGAGAATATAAGTAAAAGCCCAAGAAAATGTGTGAGCCCACTCGAGTTAACCCTCCAAATCTACAACGCAAGTCATGAGATCGGGATAATTTAAAAAAAAACAAAGAAAAACATGAAGCTTATTTTTTTAAAAAAAAAAAAAGTCAATGCCGAGCAATGAAATTGAGAAACAAATAGGTTAAAAAAACATTGTGTACTTGTGACCAAGTCATTTGATTGGAAGCACCAAATATTGAAAAGCCATGAAACTAAAATTTTCATAAATCAAATGGTAAATGATAAAATAAAAATTCAAAAATTTACAGAAAAAAAAATGAGGGCTAAATTAAAAAAAATTATTTTACAAAAGAATTTAAGATGAAACCACAAAATAAGGTCCAAATCTAAAAACAATAACAAATTAAAATTTTTAATTAAAGGACAAAATTGAGAACAATTGAAAGTTTACAAGGAGACAAAAAAAAGTAAAAAAGAATCATAACAAAAAATAAAATAAAAAAACAAGACTAAATTTGAAGCGATGCAATTGAAAAATAATAGTAAATTAATAGCTCTAGCGACAATCCATTTATCAAACACACATAATGTTTTGACATTTTTTTAAAATGTTTTTTAATTGTTGTAAGAGAATAATTTGTCCCTCAATCAACCTTATTATGATAATAATAATCAACTTAAAAATAAAAAAAATACCCCCAAATAGAGTGTTGTGGTAAATTTTCCATGCACTATGTATTTTTGATAAATTAAAACTATCATTTAATTATTTAACAAAAAAAAAATGATGGAAAAATATTGTAACTCTTCTTTTGTTCATCTCTTCACAAAATAGACTATTTAGAAACATAGTACTATTTAAAATAAAATCAAAATACAATGCCTGGGATTCATATCTGTTGATTTTTACATGTTTATTGTTACCAAAAAGGTAGATCTATAGTTTAATCTCTCAAATTATTTTTAAAAGTTTGGTCCCTTGTGGTTTTTTGGATGTTAATTATATCCTAAAATCCATTTGTTTTATGTTTAGGTCCATGAAACTAGAAAGGAGAGAAAAAACAACATTGAAGTGATAAAATAAATGTGTTAAATGAGACTCGGTGTAATTAATCTATAATAAAATAAAAAAATAATGACCATAATTAATATTCGTCAATTTTTCTATTTTTATTTTTACTAAGCAAATAGATCTATATTTCAACCCCTCAATTCAATTTTTTTAAAATAGTCCTTTATGATCCTGGAATATTCATTTATGTCCCAAAATTCATTTGTTTTATCTTTTAGTCCATGAAACTAGAAGGGTAAGAGAAAACATCATTAAAAGATTATCAGGAGAGATAAAACTTTTAGACTGTCAAATTTTTGTTGCTATTAACTTTAATTTTGATGTTTATGGATAATTTTTTAAATATATTTTTATTTATTTTTTTCTCAATTTTATACTTTGATATTACATTAATTTTGAATTGGTATTCTTAGTTTTATTAATTCTTTTCTTGTTTAAAATGAATGTTTTTTATATTTTAAAATTGCTTTGATGTGATGGTAAAAAATATAAAATTATATTAAAAAATAAAAAAATATTAATATTTAATCCTTGCGTGCCTGGAAGAATAATGACCTCAAATATTAGACGGGGTCCAGCTGCGGAAGTGCAATCCTAGCCACATAAAATCCGAGACGGCCTAATCATTCCAACGGGCCTAAATCATTCCACCAACTCTAAAGTTTTGTGCGTGAGATTGTCCTCCTCTCCAGATATATTTAATATTTATTGTGATGACGAAAAAAAACACGTGTAATTATCCCAATCACTCTTCTTGCCATACCAACCGTCCATTTCAATTGCCATCAAGAAGAGAGCTAGTCAACAGAGCATCGGTCGGTGAGCGGCTGTGTTTACCATACCCATTAAAAGTCGTGCTCTGTGTTTATTGTAACCATATTTTTGGTCCAAAGGCCATTGTCTAAGTAATTACCTATATTTTATTATATAATTTTAATAGATAAAAAGGGTGGCTAAAGAAATTATATAAAATTAGATTTTCTAGAGGAGAAGCAAGAGCTCCATGCATGTATAGTAGTAGTGGGACCCCTCTCTCTCTCTCTTATTTGTTTGGAGTATAATTGCGATTAATTATAAAAATATTTTTTGTTTAAAAATATATTAAAATAATTTTTTTTTGTCTTTAAAATATTATTTTTGATATTTATATATTAAAATGATCTAAAAACACTAAATTTTTTAAATTTAATATAAGAAAAAATAATTTTTATGTCATTTTAATATTAAATTAAATTAAAAAAATAAAAAAAATATTATTTAAATATATGTTTTTGCATTTAAAAAGTGATAGAAAAAGATTTTTTGCATCATATTTTTAATTTTAAATTATTTTAATATCTTATTATTATTTTTAAAAATCTTAAAGCAAAATATTATTTGAGTTGCATAATAAAACTGTAAACACGGACAGCTGTCATATCAAACGCGGTTGTATACATCATCACAACAACAGCGCAAACATCATTATCAAAACAGGCACTGTATCGTGAGCCAAATTTACACTACCAGTATTACCCTCTATATTTCAGAAATCGAAGAGGGTAATCTTGGAAATGCAAGTGCAATTCAAGAACACTTGTTATATGTGATAAAAAATGTTTTCAAGGTGGGTCGCGAGCGGGGGGCTTAACAACATGTGTGTATGGGTGAGAATATAAAATGTCACATCTCAACTTGATTGCTAGATATTCTAAAAGTAAAAACGTAAATAAATAAATAAATAAATGCCAGTAGATTGCAATTGTGTGGCAGAGCCATTGCTGTCATTAAGCATTCCTCCAACAGAGTAGAAAATAATGGACCCCACGAAACACTTCCAGGCTCAACTCAATCATTTTGTTTTTGATAATACAGATGAGTGTTAATTTGATTCCTAAAATAATATAAATTATATTTTAAATTTTATTTAATGGTTTAAATTTTTAAATAATATAATTTTTTATATAATATCATAGTCTTATTTATTTAGCTGTTATTGAGTTTAAATTTCATCATTTTTAATTTATTTGATAGAAATTAAGCATAATTTAATATTAATTTATACAAGTTTCAAATCTAAATAATTTTTATTTTAATAAAGTGTTAAAAAATAATACAAATTATATACTGAAATTTTATCTATTAACTTAAATTTATAGATAAAATAATTATTTTATAAACTATTTGGAAACATATATTCTTGAATGCACCCCTTTTTTTTCCCGTTTTTTTCTCCCTCTAGACAAGAGTACTAGATAGATACTCTACTCATGTGGTCGGATCCCAATCCACTTGAAAACCAAACCGCAAAAAACATGGGAAAATAGTAAATTGAACAATGGCATCCACGTGAAGATTTGAGATATTATTCTATGACTGGCCACAAGCAATCAGAGCCATCAAGCTGATAGGAGAAGTGGTGGTTGGTTCAACAAATGGACCCGTGAGCATTGCCTGTATTAATCTTTGTATGGCCATGTCTGGGACCTCGTGCAGGCATGTCTTTATCTACGTTCCTTTCCTCGGTTCACGCTAGGTCTAATGGTGTAGCTAGTCGTGACCCATTAACAATAACGAATCATAGACTGGACACTTAATAATTCATCGGTTGTTTTTTATTTAAAAATATATTTAAATAATTTATTTTTAAAAACAAAATTATTTTGACATTAATACATGAAAATGAGATAAGACATCAAATAATTTTAATGTAAAATAAAATTATAAATTAATATTTTTAAAACGCAATCCAAACTATCATTCTTTTTAACTTAGAATGTCTCATTACCAAAACATCCCTCCCGGTCAAACCCTCTCATGCAAGAAAAGCTACACACAGAGGGACACATGGGAAGGGCATTTTAGGGATGCAAACAAACAACATTGTATAAGTACGAATTCTTGGTCGGGGAACTGTGCTTACACTTTACCATACCATGAAATGGCAGACGAATGAAATCCAAAAGCCACAATCATTTACTTGATCACCCTTCCAAAAAGTAGTGCACTCTTTCTCCTTTCTTTGATAAAGTTGAAACTCTTGTATTTCTTCGCTTCACCTTCCTTTTCCTGACACAAATCCACTTTTGAATCCTCGGTACTTGTCGGTTAGAGAATGAATGGCTTCAGATGCGAGCATGACCGTGCTGTCTTCTTCTGTTCAAGAAGATGATGATCAATATGATCCTGGTCTTCATAGCTTTTCTAGGTTGTCCATGTGTTCAGGCTCCATGAACACCAACGAGGATACTGATGATTATCAAGATTGTGATGGGATAGGGATGTTTCTGTCAAGACTGTCTTTAGAAAGTTTCGATGCGGATGAGGAACTCTCTGATGATCAGAAAGAAGGTAATCACAGAAACACACCGGGCCTCTCTTCTGATTCCGGTAAAGAAACAGGTTGCTACTCGCTTCCAGCAACGCCACTTCGGTGGAGAAATCGCGGTGGCTTAAGAGATCAAGTGCAGTTAACTGGAGTGACAGATTATGGCAGTGAAAATGAAGCTCGAGAGGGTATTAGGAGGCAAAAGATGGTCAGAAAGAATTTGAGGAAAAGAACAAGACACCATGAGAGGAGGCTGGAGATGCCTGGTTATGGTTCTTGTAATAGCTTAAGTGGGGAGAGTGAAGGTGGTGGGCTGGTGGTGATAACAAGGCCGAAAGGAGGGAGTAGGTCATTGTGTATGGACTTGGAAGAGGTGAAGGCTTGTAGGGATCTCGGGTTTGAATTGGAACATGAGAGGATGCTGGAGATGCCTAGTCCTCGTCTCTCTCTTTCAGGATCCACTCCTGACACTAGTAGTGGTGGCAATTCTCCTATTGCCAACTGGCGCATCTCTAGCCCTGGTTAGTGTACATTCACCACGAATCCCTCCCTCCCTCCCTCCCTCTCCCTCTCTCTCCTCTCTCTCCTCCCTCCCTCCGTCCCTCTCCCTCTCTCTCCTCTCTCTCCTCACTATCTATCTCCCTCTCCCTCTCCCTCTCCCACCCTCTCTCTCTCTCTCTCTGTGATTTACAGATAACAAAAGATAGAATCTTTGAAATGATTATGGACCAAAACCCCTAAGTTTGTTACATACGATCGTTTATTACGGTTATTTTTTTAATATATATATATATATATATATATTAATAATTTTTAATATTTGTACATTAAAACAATCCAAAAATATATAAAATAATTTAATTTAAAGTACAAAATAATTAAAAAAAACATAACCGCGCCACAACACCCGCCACAACACCCTGGTTGACACTGCATTTCAAAAATATTTTTTTAAAAAGTGATTTTTTTCATTTGAAATTAAAATTTTTGATGTTTTTATATCATTTTGATTAGTTAATATAAAAAAATAACATTTTAATATTTTTTTGAACAAAAAGCATATCTTAACTACTCCCAAGTAGGAACGAGATATGATTTTTGAGTTTCACCTAATATTTTCAGTGTTTCTCACAATGGTGTGGAAATTAATTTTCAATGTGTAATTGAGCATGAAATTTGTCGTATAGGTGATGATCCGCGAGACGTGAAGGCTAGACTTAAAGTATGGGCACAAATAGTGGCAACTGCGTCTGCATCTAGACATGGCGGCATCTGACTATCGATGCTCGCGGATTTTCATCTATGCCTTTTTTCTTTTTTTTTTACTTTATATTGTGGGATAAGTGAGTTTACCTTACTTCTTCATTTTCCTTCCTACAAAAGAGTTTAATTTGCCTTTCTTTTTGTCAAGGTTATCTTTTTTTTATTTTCCTCGAAGCAATATTAGTTTGTATGTAGGGTTGCAGTTTCGAATACATAAAATCTTTTATATTGAATATATTATTGTTAGCTACTTGTTTCATCTTGTGCTTTGCCATTTTCAATTATTTTTAATGCTATAAAGGGACACATTTTCATGGTTGGATGATAATTGAGCCATTAACATCCACAAATACCATTTATTCTACATGTCCATACATCTCAAGTAGGTTTCTAAGCATTAGTTCACTCTTTTACTTTGCACATATGTCTTAGGACTTGTGGGTAATTCAACCCTAAACTTTTTAAATAATTCTTTTCAGAACATGCTTGTGAGTATCTTGCTTTTATTAGTCTGATTTGAGATTGGTAATTTATGAAACTTATAAAAGTAATCCAAGAATATCTAACCAACACCTTAAACAGAAAATAAATGCATTAATGCAATAAAATAAGCATACTTTATGAACCGATCAACTACTACTATTATATTGTTTTTACCCTCAAATTCTGGTAATGCTCCATTGTAATATTCTTTTACACACATCACATTCCTCTATTATGTGTTTCACTAATTGTTTTATTGTTGGCCAGTAAAAAAAAAAAAACAATACCTTAAGCATCTTGTAGAAATCTTGAACTCTAGCATGACTTTTTAAATAAAATTCATGAGCAAAATTTACCAATATCTTCCTTAATTTTTTTCCCCAATAAAACTCTTGTTCTTATACTTCAACACTATATCTGACAAAGTAAATTCTGACCAGCTGTTCATATTCAATAATCTCTCAACTACCATATTATTTAGCTTAGGACTCAATTCATATGACTTGCTAATTTCTTTATACTATGTTGGTGAAATTGTTGCTATAATATGAATGCTATTATGCTATTCTTGAATTGATTCCCACCAACAATTAAATTATTAAGAAAATCATTTTTTCTTGACAACACATATATACAACCAGATGTTTTCTTTATCTCTTATACCATATAACATATCTTAAACCAAACAACTTAATTAATATTTTACTTTGTAAGGGTGAGTGTATTATATGCTTCAATAAATGTTTTAGACTCTTATGATCAATATTTATGATAGACTCATCATATTCTAAATAGATATCAGACATCAGGTAAGTGTTTGACAAATTAAAGTATCTTAGCAACTTATTTTAAGTGATTGTAGAAGAGAACTTTAATAAATTGAATGGGTGAGTTAAGAAAAGTTAATTCATGGTTAATGAAAATAATGCTTTATTGAATGGGCGAGCAAATAAAATTATTTTTTTGGTTAATGGAAATAATGCCCTCATAAATAGACGAGTTAGGAAAATTATTTCCAGATTAATAAAAATAATATCTTGTTGAATGGATGAGCTAAGATTTTTTTTCCTGGTTAATAGGAATAATGTTGTGTTGAATGGGCAAGTAAAAACATTATTCCATAGTTCATGTAAAACAATGCCCTATATAAAATGGGTGTGTGGGGAATTAATTACTTGGTTTATAGGATAAATCAGTAAAATGGATAGATTATAGAATTGAATATAATTAAATTGAAGTTAAGCATGTGGGATTGATTGTGATATTTATATATATATATATATATATATATATATATATATATATATATATATATTTTTATGTGGAATATCATACTAAGAATCTATGAAATCATTAAATTAGTGAGATATAAGATATTTTCATTTAATGATGTAGGAAATACTTTAACACACATTAATAATTAGTTCTTATTCAATTTGCTTTATCAAGACGTGCATTTTTTTTTAATAATACTTAATGTGATTATGTTTAGGTACATTGCACCCTTGTACTAGAAGGTAGATGTATGATAGATAATTTTGTTAAATATCTTGATGTAATTAAAAGAATTAATATTTTTCTGTAATATACTTTTTTGTTTCAGAACTATAATATTAAAATTAATTACTTATGTATGACATAATTTATAACGATGTTATAATTAAGCTAAAATATAGTTGGTTGTATACATATCTTTCTTTGATCGAATTGATGCATGCTACGAATTAGATTGCTTTAAATGATTGTTCTATAGAATAAAAAAACAAAAACAAAAAAATAAAGTGATGAAATGAGAATTTAGTATTATCTTGAGTATTTTTTTGATGGGATGAAAATTTGTTATTTGATATTTACAAATTGAGAATTAATTTGAGTCGATAACTTGTTATAAAAAATACAAGGTCTTAGACTAACCTATGTATGATGGTCTTGGGGGCTTTAGCATGATAGTTGTAAGATTTTCATACTAAGGACCAAGAAGACAACTTTTCTTTATTTGGGTCAGGTTTCACAATGACAACAAGGCTATAACATAAGCCTCTTAATGTTTTAATATGTTCACCTATGGTTTTGCCATCTTCCTTGTCGGTGAAATATGAATTCACGTTCTCATGAATCTTGTGCATACACATTTTTGAAAGCTTCCCAAATAACATGGGTTGTGTGAAGTTCCACGATAAGGCCCAATGCTTCTTCTGAAAGTGTTCCAATGAGCCCACCATGAAGAAAACGATTAACTTTTCTCTAACTAATGAAGACTTTTATTAGTTTAGGTTCAAATTTTTCTCTATTTGTGGTGCCACTAATATCTGGAATGCAAGATCTTCATTAGTTAGATGACCAACCAAGTTTTGGCTCTCTACAAGTTCAAGGCCTGTCCACATTACAAAGGATAATTGGCTGGGCTGAGTTTGAGAGTGATAAAGTTTTCAGCATTTAGATATAGTGAAGACATTGTTGAATGGACAAGAAAGTATTATTTTGCGTTGTATGCTCACACAAGCTCTAATACCAAGAAAAACAAAATACATGAGAGAAGGAAGAATTACGTTCTGGACTTATATTAATTCTTAAGAGGAAAACATGAGCATAAAGTAATGGAAGACATAAACATATATACATAAAGACTAACAACTATGTTTCCATAAAGGGATGATTATCTTCCATGTACTTTACTAATTTAAAAATATAAAATACTAATTTGTAAACATATAATTTATTCAAATGATTTTTGCTCATTCTCGATTTATAGAAATCATTAGGGTGGATCCTTTCCTTTCAATACATAAAAACATGACATCTTGATTCCAAGAAGATTCTCGCCTTGTGATGTCTGATATGATACCAAATCTTCATGAACAAACAACTTCAATAATAACCTAAAAAGTTGAATAAAATTACAATGGCTGCTACTATATAATTCTGTGAATTATTCATATATCCTTTCCCTATTAAATGTATCATAACGACTTTGTTGAAAATTTTCCCTTCAAAATTTGGTTGACCTTTTAGCTTAGTGATGCAAACCTCTTGATCACGCGATCAAGCAAACTCTATCAAAGATAATACTTCCCTAAGAAAGTTGAAAATCAGGTTTGAGAAGTGTAACACATTGGAAACCTATCCTAAGACACCAAAACTATTAGAATTGAATCGAATGACGCCACAAGTCAATTATGTTTTAATAAGTCAGATTTGATTTTTGTCCCAACAAAGAAAACATGTATCATTACACAAAACACAAGTTTATTTTATTAATCCATGGATGCTAGGTTTACAATATACAATTAACTTATATAATGTTTCAAATAACCTTAATAGATCTCTATATGTGGGCTGATTTGAGCTCACTTATAAAAATTGATCAAAATATGTAATAATAATGCAAAAACTAATAAGAAAATAATAAGAGAATAAAAATCCAAAATTAATATCCTAGATATGGTAGTATCGGATTTGTTATCCCTAAAAGTCCTAAATTGACTAGGAAACTTAATATAATCCTAACATCTTAATTAACTCAAACCAACTTTGAACTACATGTGGCCCAAACTCATATTTATTAATATGAACCAAAAAGACTCAACATACACTTCAAATAAGTTTTCTTTGTTGCCCAAAAGAAATTGAATAACAAAACTCATAGAGCCTGTTATTATCTATATCGCAAGATTTTGCGAAGTCCAATTTAAATATGAAATTTCATCCCCACAAAGAACCATTTATCTAGAATCTATAAGTAAAGTTTCAGCACAATTCAATAGTTAGATATTGAGATATGCTTAATAGAATATAACTGGACATTATAAAACCATATTTGTTTCGTATCACCTAGCTTTTGGGAAACAAATCTTTCAATCAATCACCAAAGTGATACCACGTAACCAATAAAAAAATACCTAAAGTTTGCTTTCCCCATGAAAACCACTAGCATCATATTCAACATTTCCATTCAAATCATTAATCTTAAAATCTTATTGATTGAGTTCGAGCAGAAAAATAAGGTTGAGCTTCTACCATTTCTGCCAAAGATTAAATCGACAAGCAGACTGTATTTCGTGAGGCACTAACTAGCAAGGCTGGTTCTATGAAAGTTTGAAGGGTGCTCAAGCAAATGAAATTCAAGCTAACGTGTCGTCTCCCATTACTCTGTTATTGATAATTTAAACTTTTCTTTTCTTTTTTAACTATATCATGCAATTTGGATTATTGTGCTTTGTTGTCTCAAAATGATAAAACAAAGCAAAAAAGTTGTTTTATGTGCTTCTATAATATAAAAGAATAAGGAATCATAGATGTGCAAGATGCCAAATTGACGCAGATAGAAATTTCAGTCCATAGATGACAATTTAGACTCGAACTAGAGATCTGCTATTTAGATCGTAAATACTTGAACTAAAGATCTGCTATTTAGATCGTAAATCTTTTGTCATCATATCAAAGTCCTTGAAGACACCCAAATATAATTTAGCTACTACATCAGTTTGATTTTCCTTTGTCGTCAAAGCTTAACATGTCTTTTCAAGAAATACAAAACTAATTTAAGGGTGTATTTGATTTTCATAATAAAAACCTTCGTTTAAATGTTTTTTTTTTTTTAATTCTAAATGCATTTGACAAACATATAAACCCAGATTGCTGTGTTCAGAATCTCCTATGCTATAGCAGCTCCCATGCCCTATCACTCTAGCTATAACTCACTAGAACCTCTTTTCGATGGAGAGAACTTCTATGGAACTTAGGCCCCGTTTGTTTGCTGGAAAGTGGTTTTCTTTTGGAAAGTGAATTTCGGGAAAGTGAATTCCTGGAAAGTGAATTCCGATGTTTGGCAGTGTTATGGAAAATGAACTGGAAAACACTTTCCAGTGTTTGTTTGTGTTATGGAAAATGAACTGGAAAATAATTTATTAATAAATTAATTTTTTTTTCAAGTTTATTAAAATAATGAGGAACAAATCTTACAAATTAAAAAGTTGAATGAGAATGAAATTGAAAAAAAATATAATTTCATAAATTATCTCAAATAAAATAAATAATAATCAAAATAATAGAGATCAAATCTAAAAAATTAAAAAAAATGAAAGGTGAATAAATTAAAATAATAATAATTAACATTTCATAAATTATTTCAAATAAAATAAGTAACAATAAAAAAAATGAGGACCAAATTTGATAGATAAAAAATTTCAATAAAAAAATGATAAGAAAAAAGCAAATAGCAATTATAAAAATAAGGACCAAAATTAATATAAAAATTAAATTTTAAGAGATGGAATTGAAAAATAAATATTCAAAACAAATTATATATAGCAATCAAAAGTTTGAGGATCAAATTTGATATAATCAGCAAATAATGACATTTATAAATTTTTTAAAGGTGGGCTCAGGGAAGGAATTCAAAGCCTATAAGGAAGGCATGAGACTCGGATCTAGGATCAAAAGACTGACTGAAGCCGAGAGAGATGGGCCCCATGTCAATCGAGTGGAGGTTGAAGTCCCAGAAAGAGACCGCCGTGCAGGAAGCGGTTTAGCCAGGGCATTTACAACACGACCCAAATACGCCTCACTCACTGGTATCTGAGCAATTTTTCCTGTTGCTTTTACAGAACTTCCCTCTTGTATCATCAAGCCGTCACCCATTAATACAACACCAACATTATTTGATTCCAAATTTAGAGCGCTCTATTTAGCAATATAGGATGTCCTCGCATAACCTCCTGAAGTATTCCCCATACAATTGGCTCTTGAATTCCTAACGAATTGAAGATTATTGTGTATACCAAATTCAAACCAACTGACATTCTTATTTAATATTACATTATTTATTATTACTGATCAATAAAACTATACTTAACAAAGGCGGGAGGAGGGGGATTTCATTTTATGGTAAAAAGTGCATTCATTTCAATTATTTCACAAGAAGACATCAGAAGATCCCTTCAATTGGCTAGAATCCCTTCCTTGAAGGAAGCTAGATCTTGTGGAATCATATTGAATATTTGACGATATATTCCGTGCCTTGCTAAAAAACCGATCCTTGTTTACCAACCACACATTGTCTAACCAAATCCAATTCTCTCTCGATATGTTCCTCAAAAAATCCGATTCGTGCGGATTATTCCCCTAAAATCAGGTCAAGTTCTAATTGTTGACGCTGACTCTGTAATACTAAGATTGGCTAAGCTCTATTTGGCTACTCCAGGAGCAACTGTTCATGGCCATTATGGGGAAATCCTTTACGAAGGAGATACATTAGTTACATTTATATATGAAAAATCGAGATCTGGTGATATAACGCATGGACAACTGTGTGGACCGACGGGCTTACCAGTCTTGATAAAGTGTTTTCCGCCCAAATTTTCCGGAAAACACTTTCCTGAAAACCAAGCCAAATTTTTCTTTGACTGGAAAGTGTTTTCCGTTACCAACTTTCCGGAAGGCAAATAAACACAGGAAAGTTTGGAAAGTGGTTTCGGGAAACCACTTTCCTTGAAACAAACAAGGCCTTAATGTCAGTAGATGGAATCCATTCACCATCTTTTGCAGTTATTGAGCTCTGTAGGAGGGTAAATGAGAAGACCAGAAAAGGAGGCAAGGAACTGATGACAAAGGATGATGTAATTTTATGTGCAGGGACTCCTAACTCACGAAGTTGAACTGGATCAGAGATACTGGACCAAAACATAAACTTCAGTGTAGATCAGCATGATAATCCAGAAGATGTAGCTTGGCCCAGTGTTTACCAATAGAGCATACAAGAAGAGGGCAGGAAGGTAAACAATAGAAAGCAAAAACGGAAGTTCCATAGAAAAAAAAGAGCAAAACAAGCATAGCTCACAGCATAATTATTCAACTGCATTTGGGACTAGTAGCATCAGAACTTACACCAGACTGCAGAGAAGATAAAAGGTCAAAACTCATGTTCTTAGTCTTCTGGTTCTCCACTTCATCAGACACACCATTCTCAGCAGAAGAGGGCTCAATGATATCTGAATCTTCTTGTGCGATGTTTAGGAATCTGTCGTACTCAAGGGGCATGGCATGATGAAAAAGAGTTTACGATATGCATAACAAGTCTCGAGTTCGAGTCAGGACGTGCACCTCTTGTAAGAGCCTGGAACAGCTGAGGTTTTACCAGGTCACCTGAGCCCACAAAGTTTGCTTTCCGGGAAATGGGTTTCCCCGCATCCAGAAGATGAAATCTGAGATGCATAACTTGCAAATCCAGATTCACAGCATGAAATCTTCTGGTAATCTTGGTAGTAGTTCCCCTGAAGGAGAGCATATATGACTGAAGGGAAACCAGCATAAATATGATAATCTCCACAAGTGCAGATCTTCCAGTAATCCGAAACCTGTAGTCATACTCTTAAAATCCAATCACCTTATATATGTATTCTATAGGCCAGAGAAAAAACAGTAAGACCAAAGCTGTACATGCGCAAGAATCTGAAAACCTTGTTCTTTTTCTTCAGTGTTACAAATCTCATCTGAAAGAAAACTACAGCAAATGCAAGATAACCAAGGTGTGGAAAATCATAATCAAGAGTTCCAGTAATCAATATCAAGCAGAGCAAACGATCCAAGAGATGCAATAACAGTAAGCTCAGGTAGTCAAGAAAAGTCCACATCCTTTTAGTCTCAAATGAGAGATCTTTCCACACAAAGTTTGAAGCAAGCAATCATGAAGACTGAAAAATAACTGATAAGCTTACGTGGATCATCCACAATAAACCCTACAGCAAAAGTAGAACATGAAATTACCTTGTAATAGTTATGAGAAGATGTGCGCGTGCGCGGAGAGAGAGAGAGAAATGAGAAAGACAGGGTAACGAACATACGAGACCCTCGTTTGAGAACAAACAGCATGCCCTGAACATCAGCCAAACTTGAAAATAAAAAACAGAATATTAAATCTAATGATTAAAAAACATAAAGATCTTGAATTTCTGTATGCATTAACTAACAAAGATAGTAAGTGGGTGCGGTATAGTTTGTTAAGAAACAAGCCTAAGATGTGTAAGAGAGTAATATCTAGCCAACGATTCTTGCAATACTGGAAATATAGAGCAGAACTTTCCCAGCAATCATGGCAATGCACATCTGTCTCACTTGAGATATGTTGATTTGAAGGAAACAAGCTCTTCCAGATGGAAAACACTCGAGGGTGAGATTCGAAGCAAACAAGAAGACAAATAAAGGCCGTAATTTCCATGTAATGAGTCGTTTAAAAAGAATATAGGCAGAAAGTAGTGCAATATATAGCGGAGAGATAGCATTTAACAATGCAAAACTGGCAAGAAGCTCAGCCATGTTTATCTCGAGGCCAAAGAGGTTAAACGTATTTTCTATCCAGAACTTCGAATATAATTTTAAAAAACACTTCTTTGTTTCAAGTCTTTCCTTTTTCAATGCAAGAATCCTCTTTATTCCATTTGTGACTTTCTCTGGTGCTTCCCCGGATATATCCAAATGAAAATTTACTGCTGCCACTACCCTCAGAGCCCCCTGTTTTATTGGACACCAGGTCAGTCCTACTCAATGAGTTTCAGTTTTAAAAACACTCCCCCCTTATCCTATGAGTTCTTATAGGTCAAAGAAAAAAGATTTTAAAATTTTTCAAGAAAGTGGAACTCAACATTCCTTTGATTAATTCTATCAAGCAAATTCTCAAGTATGTCAAATTTTAGAAGGAGTTGTGTATTACCAAGAGAGTTCTCAATCTAAAAGATTACGAAATGGTAAGTATGAGTGAAGTTATATCTACTGTTGTTCAAAAGAATTTGTCTTTAAAACAAAATATTCAAGTGCATTTACCATCCCATTTGTTATTAGTAGTACTAGTTTTAAAAGGGTATTATGTGAATTAGGTGCATCCATTAGTGTCTAAACATGTTTATGATTCTCTTAGTCTTGAGCCATTAATTAAAACTAGCATTGTAATACAAGTTGATGATCGTAGTCTTGTTTATCCACTTGATGTGATAGAAGATGACATAGTTAAGATTGATAGTTTAGTTATTCCATGGGACTTTTATATTCTTGATATGAGATGTGATTCTTGTGATTCATCAAACAACACTTCAATATGGTTTGGGAGACCATTCTTGAAAACTACTAATATGAAAATTGATTGTGGTAAGGATACTTCATCTATAAAGGTAGGAGATGAAAGAATTGAATTGAATTTTCATGATGCAATGAAATATCCTTACAACAATGTTTATTTTATCATACATGACCAAATTTATTTTATCATACATGACCAAATTTATAAGTCTATGCAACAAGTTTTTGATTTTGATTGTGAGGGTAAATTAAGTGTCTTTGAGCTATGACTATGATTTTACTTTAGATAGAAGAGATGGAGAGGCACATATGAATTCCTAAGAACTTGCAGAAATCAGCATCGACGTTGCAAGTTTGTAGACCATTTCTCTTGGTAATGTCTTTGCTAACTTAGTACTTTCACATAAAAAAATTTTGTCATCTATTTTGCAGGCTTCCAAGTTAGAATTGAAATCTTTGTTTAATAATTTGAAGTATGTATTCATTGGTGACAACACTTAACATTATTATAACAAAAGGTTTAACAAATGCACAAAAAAAAGAACTTGTGAAGTTGTTGTGCAATCACAAACTATCATTCGATAGCAAAGGTTTAGTCGACATCAAGGGGATTAATCCCTCGATGTGTATGCATCACATACTTTTTTAGGACAATGCAAAACCAACAAAGGAGATTAGACTTGCTTATAATAAAGATAATGAAAGCTGAAGTTTTAAAACTATTAGATTTTTCAAAAAAAATCTTACCGAGTCTATGTTGATATTGTTTTTTCTTAAATAAAATATATAAAAAATGGATATAGGAACTAGAGATGAAAAGGAAGTCACTTAGGAGAATATATACAAATGGGGTGAGAACTTCATAGGAGCATTATAAAAAAATATAAAAAAAAATAGTTACAACACACGAAAAAAGCCCTACACAAAATCACACCCCTTCCCTCCCATGAATCATCAAGAACAAAATAAAAACAAAAAGGTTACAAACCGGGAGACCCTTTCTACCCATGTGTGTGAGAAAAAAAAAAGGCCTCCACTCTCATCATCAACCAGCTCCACCAGTTGCCAGCCCCTTCCAAAACCCCTCCACGCCAACAACAACCGCTCTTCCATCAACAAATCCAAATCAGATGCACACAACTACACCAAAAAAAAAAATATACAGAGAGAAGACCTAACAGCTCCAGCTCCTCTATTCACACCAGCAGTCCCTCTCCCACTCAACCTGTCGCTGGCCGAGCTAACCAGCCTCTTTCATTTCTATTATCACCACCACCGATAGCTTCCCTCCGAAACAAACCACAGCAACTTCCTCATTGTTTGAATCCAGTGACGACCCATCACCATTAACTTTCTTCAAAAACTTGACCGTCTCTCTCTCTCTCTCAGCCCTAAGCTCCTCAACGCCACCCTCTTCCTCACTAGCTACTCCTCTCAGCCACAGTCCTAAAATCCAACAGATCCTTACATCGAATCACACGAACTGTAACGATCAAAGAACCAGCAGCACCTTTTTTCATCCACTTTTCAACCAAAATCCCAAATCCTAACAACCCAAGCTTCATTACTTGAGAACAAGATTGTAAATTTCGTATTGGTGTTTGTTTTTTCAATTAGAACAAAATATTTTGGTTTCAGAGTATTTGACACTCTGTTTAGAGTTGTATTGTTTATATGTATATATATATATATGATTGAATATATTAATTCAAAAAAATATTTCAAATGAAAAAATAAAATTATTAGAATTGTGCAATTTAATATAAAAAAATAAACAATAAAATGATTTTTCTGAACAAAATTATGAGAATATCATCATCAATCTCGCAAGGTCATTATATTCTCTGATTACTCTAAACTTTTAACATAATATATATAAATATGTCAAGAGACTTCTCGTAAAATTTCATCTTAATCTGACGGTTGGATTACGAGATATGATTGATATTGTAAAATTATTCATTATTTAAAATAAAAAAAATACTATTTGGCCGAAACAGAATGGACGGAACGAAACTGAAATGTTTTGGCTGAAATTTAGGTGAAATTTACAGAACAAACCAAAATTTTGACGAGATAAAAATTACATTGTTTTATCTTATTTTCTAAGTGGTACGAAATGACTATTTTAACCAAAATGAAATGAAATTAACAATAGTGATTGAGACTAATGGTAGGAAAGCAACACCACCAGCACTGTGAGCCACCCCATTCCTAGGTTATTATTAGCAATTTTTTAATTTTGTCTAATTATTGTTGTTGTCTATTTTTATTATCATGTAATTTAAGTAAAATCAACTTATTTGACCAAGTTAGGTCTATGATCCAAGTGCCAGAGAAAAACAAAATGGGCTTGCGGCGTAGGAGTCCATAACTAGTCAGGTCTACAACTTAAATCATTAAATTTAAAAATAATAAGTTAATATGATATCTATATTTCTCTCCCTCGTAATCATCTTTTCATTTATGATTATATTGAGAGTATCTTAACAAAATCTGATCTCACATTCATGAAATTATCTTTCTTCATCTTATATTTGAGTGCAACAAAATAGAGATGGCATTTAATTCATGAAATACATTTATTGTTTGATATGAATATTTTTAAGATCCCAAATTTTAAATTTGTTTGGAAACTCCCTCCATTTTATCTCAAAATAATTTTTTAATCACACCTACCTAATAGAAACTATTTGTTGATAGATATTAATTTTTTGAAGTTATTTATTGGTTATATTAAAGAAGTCAATAAAAGTGCTAGAGTAAAATGATAACAGTAAAATGTTATCATTTAAACATTGATTAGTATAAACGAGTTGGCTAGCCCGCGCGTTGCGCTGGGCTTTTTTGATATAGTAAACTGATTAATTATTCAGTCTACAAAAAATTATTTAGTTGGTAGATAGCAAATTATAATCGTTAAATTATATTGTAGATTTTTTTTTCCTGTATCGAATTAGTTGGTTGTTGCTAGTAGTTTAAGTGCTCAGATAATAATTTAGTTGCAACTCTCAAAATTATAATCGATAAAATCTATTAAAGATGAGTGGATTGTATTTTATAGTCAATTCATTAATGGGTGAACTTGCTTAAATATTTTATCGATTTATGTAATTTGCATATTGAAAAACTATAATTGATTAATTGTTGGGCGTGTTTTAATTGTTCTGACAGTTATTTAATTGGTGGACGTGAATTTGCAATTAATAAAATGAATAAAAGATGAATTATTTTTTTCTTGTATCGAACTTGTTGATGATTGAGTTTATTTTAACGGAAACGAATGATTTAACCGGCAGATAGCAAAATTGCAACTGCTAAAATCTATCAGAAATGGATTATTTCTGGTTGATTGCTATTTTGTGTCGATTTATTTAATGCATAGATTGCAAAACTGCAATTGATTGATTGTTTGGTGTGTCTTAATTGTTTTGACAATTATATAATCGGTTGATGAAAAAAATGCAATCGATGAAATCAATTACAAATGAATTACTTTATTTTTTGTAGTCAATTGGGCATTCGTTGGCAAGTGAGTGTGTCGTAATTGTTTGGCTTATTATTCTCTTTTTTCTTTTTTTCATTTTTATTTATTCTTCACGTCAAATAATTTTTTAAGATCTAATAATATTTTTTTTTGTTTTGTCATTTAATTTATTTTTTAATTGCTTTTTGTAAAAAAATATTATGAGGTGTTGAAATTTCTAATTATTGTAGATAAGGCATTGAAATTAATGACAATAATTATTCGTCAATTTTTTCCTTATAAATATGTTAGACTAATTATATATTTTGTTATTTATTTCATATTAGCGCCTTAAAAATAATGATAATAATTATTTGTAATTTTTTCTCTGATAAATATGTTAGACTAATAATATATTTTGCTATTTATTTCATATTAGCGCTTTAATATATATATAAATATATATTCATCCCTTTTTGGAATTGCGATCTCCTTTAGATATTCTATAAGATAATAATAGTTGTAGTGCATGTAAGCTGATCCGGACACCTGATTATATAAAAAAATGTATAAGTGGGAAAAAAAAGAAAAAATGTTAAGAAAAAATAAGTCTAGGGATTATTCGTGGCACACTCAGTTGGCCAGGAACTAAAAAATATATACTTAGGAAAAAAAAATCATGGTGCGCGTAAGCTGACCCGGACATTTCGGTTGGAGAAAAAAACAAAAACAAATGTATAAGTGGCAAAACAAAACAGGGAAAAAAAAGTGGATCCGGAGATTAGTTGTGGCATGTGTAACCTGGCCCGAACACCTTAGTTATTAAAAAAAATACCTGCTTTTTTTTTTAAAAAAAAGAAAAAAAAATCCAAAATCAGTTTTGCTGTCTGAGCGGTTCGAACTCTCGCGCGCCGAATCTGCCAATGCACAGACAACAACTCGGCCACAACTACTCCTTTGTCATTTCTACTAAACAAATTTAAAAAAATAAGCCCTGATAAAAAAAAACCGAGCTCATGTAGGCGCTAAGTAGTAGACCAAATGTTCAGTCCACAATAACAAATAGTGAACGGGCCGAACTCCTTTAGCTCTTTAGCGAGCGAACTTGCACGCACGTTGTGCTGGGTTCTATTTATGTAAAATTTGATTGATTTTATGCATGTTATAATTGATGATTTTAATATTTAATTAGTAAAATTGTTGTATCGAACTTGTTGATGGTTGAGTTTATTTTAACAGCAACGACCTATTTAACCGGTAGATAGCAAAATTGCAACCACTAAAATCTATCAAAGATGGATTATTTCTGGTTGATTGCAAAACTGGAATTGATTGATTGTTTGGTGTATCTTAATTGTTGTGATAATTATATAATCGGTTGATTAAAAAAATGCAATCGATAAAATCAATTAGAGATGAATTATTTTTTTTGTAGTCAATTGGGAGTTCGTTGGCGGTTGGGTGTGTCGTAATTGTTTGGTTTATTATTCTCTTTTTTTATTTATTTATTCTTCACGTCAAATAATTTTTTAAGATCTAATAATAATTTTTTTTGTCATTTATTTTATTTTTTAATTGCTTTTTTTTAAAAAATATTATTAGGTGTTGAAATTTCTAATTATTGTAGATAAGGCATTCAAAATAATGAGAATAATTATTCGTCAATTTTTTCCTTATAAATATGTTAGACCAATTATATATTTTGCTATTTATTTCATATTAGCACTTTAAAAATAATGATAATAATTAGTTGTAATTTTTTCTCTGATAAATATGTTAGACAAATTATATATTTTTCTATTTATTTCATATTAGCGTCTTAAAATATCTATATATATATATATATATATATATATATTCATAACTTTTTGGAATTGCGATCTCGTTTAGGTATTCTATAAAATAATAATAGTCATGGTGTGTGTAAGCTGATCCGAACACCCTGAATATATATAAAAAAATATATAAGTGGGGAAAAAAATAGAAAAAAATATTAAGAAAAAATGAGTCAAGGGATTATTCGTGGCGCGCTCAGTTGGCCGGAAATAAAAAAATATATACTTGGGAAGAAAAAATCGTGGTGAGCATAAGCGGGCCCGGACACCTCGGTTAAAAAAATAACAAAAAAACTATGTATAAGTGGCAAAACAAAATAGGGAAAAAATGTAAAAAAAAAAAAGTGGATTCAGGGATTAGTCGTGGTGCGCGTAAGGTGGCCTAGACACCTTAGTTATTAAAAAAAAAATATTTGTTTAGTAAAAAAACAAACAAAAACCAGTTATTAAAAAAAATCTTTTTTTTAAAAAACAAACAAACCAGTTCTCTAAATAAATAAAAAACCAAATCAGTTTTGTTGTCTGAGCGGTTCAAACTCTCGCACAGACAACTGCTCGGTTACAACCACTCCTTTGTCATTTCAACTATAAAACCTACAAAAAAAATCCTGTGTAAAAAAAAAAAAACAAAGAGCACATGCGATTTCATGGAGCAAATAGTCCATCAACAGTACACATAAGTGTACATGAAAGTGGCTGACCGAGCTACTTCAGATTCTTTGTAATATATATGAATATATATATATATATATATATATATATATATATATATATATATATATATATATATATATATATTCAGCAGTAGTGACGTGCATTTGTGCATTATATATTCAGCAGTAGTGATGTGCATTTGTGCATTACATATATCTATATAATATTATATATATCTATATAATATTATATATATATATATATATATATATATATATTTTCACAGTAGTGATGTGGCAAAGGCACATCACTATTGCAGAAGTGCAGTGCATACATTAACATTAATTTGCTTGTGAATTTTGTTTAGGCAAGCGGGCGGGAGATTAACGCGTGGAGAAAAAGAACATTCCGTAGCGTGAATTTTTGACTTAAGCAGCCATTCATTCACAGTCACATGGACACGCCGAAGCAGCAGATAATATATCCAATCTACAGTGAAAATAGTCTGGATAAACAGTAATAAACAGTAAATGACCGATGCGCTGGTTTTTTTTATCTATGTAGAAAATTGATTGATTTTTTTATATGTTGTATTTTGTTATTTTAATATTTAATTAGTAAAATTATAATTTATAAAATTTGTTAAAAACAGTTTTCTTCCACCAAAAAGTGATTGAATGTTGCTATTGCTAAAAAACTTTTGATAAAATTTGTTAGAAAATTTGCCAAGAAGGTGAAATGATTTATTAGAAATTTATTGTCATGGATACTCTGGTTAAAAAAAAACACAAAAAAAGAAATCAGGTTAAAAAAAAAACTAACTTCGACACAACGGTTATTAAAAAATGAAAAAAACTGTGAAAAAAGGTCACCGTTTATTAAAAGAAAAAAAAAAAGGAAGCCAATCATAAAAAAATCGCAAGGGGAAAACACCTTTTTAAACAATAATGAGAAAAACATTATGGTGCGCGTAAAGTAACCCGGACAACTCAGTCATGGGAAAAAAATGTGTAAGTGGGAAAACAAACAGGGAAGAAAAATGTTAAAAAAAAAGAGTGGATTTGGAGATTAGTCGCGATGTGCATAAGCTGTCACGGAGATCTCGGTTAAAAAAAACAAATAAAAAGCCTGGTTAAAAGAAAAAACATAAAACACCTTTTCAAACAGTGAAAATTACTGTTAAAAAAAAAGTTTGGTTATAAAATATATTTTAAACAGTAATGAGAAGAAAAATCATGGTGCACGTAAACTAACCCGGACACCCTGGTCATGAAAAAAATATATAAGCGGAAAAAAAATAGGGGAAAAAATGTAAGAAAAAAATTGGATCTAAAGATTAGTTATAGTGCGCGTAAATTGACACAAATATCCTGTTTAAAAACAAAAAACAAAAGAGAAGTCTGGAAAAAAAACAGAAAGGACCTTTCCAAACAGTAATGAACAGTGAAATCACCGTTCATTGTTGTTTTAAAAATATTTGCAGTTGGAGAGATTCGAACTCGCACTCCAGTGATTTTGCGCCCACAATTAATCAATTGACCAAATGATTTTTTTGTTCATCCTAGCATTCAAATAATACTTATCTTAGTATATAGTGTTTACTATTCTAATCAAGGTAGTCAAAATCGCGAGCTAACTCGCAAAATCGTACGATTTTGCGAGTTGGCTTCGAAAACCTGGTTGGATCGGAAAGAAAAATCGAAACCGGTCAAACTCGGTCAAACTCGTAGAAAAATCGTTCAAAATCGTAGAAAAATCGTAGAATAATAATAATAATTAAAAATAATAATATTTTTGTACGGACATTTTACGATCCGATCTTACGATCCGATTTTTCGGAGCCCTTTCCGATCCGTGTCAAAATCTCGATTTTGACTGCCATGATTCTAATCCATAGTGTATATGAGTCTGGGTTAGCAGTGCAATGAACAGTGAAAAATACTCATTTTGTTTTAGCTTATAGCGAGCAAACATGCCCGCGCGTTGCGTTGGGCTTCTATTTATGTGAAAAACTGATTGATTTTATGCGTGTTATAATTAGTTATTTTAATATTTAAGTCGTAAAATTGTTGAATTGAACTTGTTGATGGTTGTGTTTATTTTAACGGCAACAAATGATTTAACCGGGTGATAGCAAGAGTAAAATTGTTTAATGGCTTACTTTTTTTTTTGTAGTCAATTGGGCATTCGTTGGCAAATGGGTGTGTCGTAATTGTTCGGCTTATTATTCTCTTTTTTTTTATTTATTATTCAAGTCAAATAATTTTTTAAAATCTAATAATATTTATTATTGTCTTGTTATTTATTTATTTTTAAATATTATTAATTGTTGAAATTTTTAAATACTGGCTAATCATCTTTTTACACTTTAATATCAAGAGTTATATTTGCAACGACATGTGTTATATTTGCAATTAATTCACACATTGACCTGAATAATTGTATACATACTGTTGCACTAAGTTTTTTTATATAGAAAACTGATTGATCTTGTAATGGCTTTAAGGGACAACCCTAATTTCCCAATGAAAAACATCAAAATAATCCTTAACTTGAAACGACAAAAAAGATTATGCTTTCACATGGGAAATATAGATAGTTTTTTAGGCAGTATCTAATATTATTGCAGTAGTTATTTTTGAAAGTTTTTTCTTGGTTAAAAATCATTAAAATGTTATTATTATTATTTTGAAAGTTTTTATTTATATATAAACCCACTAAAATAGTTTAAAAATACTAAGAAAATAATTTAAAGCAATAACCATATTAGAAAAATTTCAAGAACACGATTTCAACAAAGTGACAAATATTGACTAAATATCCAAAATGATCTAATGACACGGGGCAACCTAGCAAGACAATTGCTAAAAATGTGTAGAAGGAATAAAAATATACCATTGATCATTTGATTTAATGAAGCGAAACAAATGTACATGTCCACAACAAACTTCTTTGTGAATACTAATAAACAAAACCGGCTAGCTATATATAATTCTTACAAAAGAAAAAATGACAGGGGAAAACATAAACATACGATACACAGAAAACATTGCACGCCTTCAATGCATCAAAGGACATTCTCTTTAACTTGAAGCTATACAGAGCAAAGCATACGAATGAATAATGCAGCAAAGGTTTTTTCAAGACAGAAAAAAAACACAAAAGAGAAATGAATGAGAGACTCTAATACCGTCATCTTTAAGAGAAGCTTCATCATCATCAACTGCTTCTACTGTTTCAATCCCTGTATAATCATTCTCCAATGCTTCAAGTCTAGCAATCGCTCTTAAAAAAATATCTTCTTTAAATCAACGAAACATAAGCAAAACAACAAAAAGCTTCGATCTTCCCTATTAAAACAAAGCCCCAGTAACTAATATCTTTCTCAATCAGCCAAACATCAATAAATAAAAAATCAATCTTTTCATTTAAAAACAGAACCCCAGTTCACAACTCTCTTATTTAATAGTTCAAATAATTGCAAAAATAAAAAATCCTTCAATAAAAAATCAGAAACCTGAGTTTTGTTATCATTGCTGGCATGCAGAATCACCATTTTGGAGCAATATTTGGAGCTCGCATTGACACTCTTCGAAACGGGTTTGAAATGTAATCTTCCATTAGCCTTCAAAAAATCCAAAAAAGAATCAAAATATAGTTACTTGAAAATATAAACAAAAATGGAAAAAAAAACACAAACTTTGGACGAAGACGGAGATATTAAAGAGAAAGAGAGTGAATCCAGGTGAAGGAAAGCGGGGGCCTTTGGATTCAATTCCTGTGGTCAAATTCTTTCGAGATGAGAGAGAATCGAAAAGGTTTGATAAACAATTAAGGGATAAACAATCCATTAACCACCAAAAATCATGTAAAATTATTTTAAAAAAATAATGTTCAATAAGCCAATGTACTCATTTAGTTTCAAGAAGAAATAACCTGTGCAAGAGCCACAGTTCGAGCATGTCTCTCTGTATGTGTCTCCTCGTCTATGTTCTCAATTTCCCCATCACTGTTAAGCATTACCTTCAGCCTATTTTCCTTCATCAATTTATCAGATCGAGCATGTCTCTACAACCGAAAACAAAACTTAATTAAATAATGGAAAACTAAAGCTAAGTAACAGCTTTCAAAGTTTCAATTCCATGCCAATCAATCTGAAAGTAAAAGCAGTTACAGAGAGTTATGTTCATGTCATCCATGTCATGGTAAGGTACTGACAAATACTCATCCTCGTCCATGGTTAGTTTATTTTCATAAAAAAGAATTGAAAAGGCTTGATAAACAATTAAGGGATAAACAATCCATTAACCACCAAAAATCATGTAAAATTATTTTAAAAAAATAATGTTCAATAAGCCAATGTACTCATTTAGTTTCAAGAAGAAATAACCTGTGCAAGAGCCACAGTTCGAGCATGTCTCTCTGTATGTGTCTCCTCGTCTATGTTCTCAATTTCCCCATCACTGTTAAGCATTACCTTCAGCCTATTTTCCTTCATCAATTTCTCAGATCGAGCATGTCTCTACAACCGAAAACAAAACTTAATTAAATAATGGAAAACTAAAGCTAAGTAACAGCTTTCAAAGTTTCAATTCCATGCCAATCAATCTGAAAGTAAAAGCAGTTATGGAGAGTTATGTTCATGTCATCCATGTCATGGTAAGGTACTGACAAATACTCATCCTCGTCCATGGTTAGTTTATTTTCATAAAAAAAAAAAAAAAACTAACCTCCTGAACTTTTTCCGCATGTCAGTATCCTGAGTACCAACAAAGAAGTGGTCCAGGTTATCTTCTCCAATAATCTCCACAATGCAACCCTCTGCATTCTTCATTTGTTCATGATCACACCTGCCATTGAAATTAAACTTCAAAATCACACCAAACCCAGAAAAGAATAAAATCTCTACAACCCAATTTCATAAATCCACAAACCCATCAAATTCAGCATCAAAAACCCAAAAGATAAAGTCTTTTTACACTATAAAAACACACCTTGCAATCATAAGCCTATTAACTGCCTGAAGAGATTAAAAATAAGATTTCCCGAGTCTTTTCAGCTCTGCCAAAACACACCTACAACCCCAAAAACAACAACAGATACGAATGAAAATCCAATATTTCCTCTTGTTTTTTTAACATAAACTAAAAGAAAAGCAAAAGGGAGCAGACCTGGTGGTGAAGAGCTTGACAGAGCCACCAAGAATGTTAGAAATAGCTGTATCAGCAGGAGCGATGTTATTAACTATTAAATGATGAAGAAATGTGTCGTCGCATATAAAAGAATATTTGAAAATTGAATTTGGTGATCTCATGTGCGGCTTCGAGAAAGTCCAAGTCCTCTCGGCCCCTCGAACAATACTTGCCACAGAAACCCATACCTCTACAATACTGGTGGCAGTCTTTCTGGAGAAGAAGGTAGCTAGCTCTACGAATTCTTTTTCGTAGGCTTGTTCGGAACGCTGGGCTCGGCTGGCCCGCATGGAGCCGGAGAACCATCGGTACCAAACCATGGCCCGGTCGATCCATGTAGAATTTTCAGAGCAAACAAAAAAAGAATAAGAAATTGCCTAGAAATGCTTTCAAGAACCGAATCGAAAAGCATGGAAGCCATATCAACCCACTCGGAAGAGATCATATAACATACCTTTTTGTAAACAACTGGCTGGCTCAAACAATCTCTAGCTCTCTGCGATAACTCTTGGCTCAATCATAGAAATCCAATAAGAATGTCCTGGTGCTGCACTATCTGAAGAGAAGATAACAGGTTTTAAGCAAATGCAAAAAGTTTTTCGTGCTTTCTTGCGGCTGAAAAAGGGAGGTGATGATCTCGCCAAAATGTCGACCTTGAAGCTATTAGTTCAGGGAAGGGGGGGCGGCAGCGGCGGCTAGGTTTAGGATTTTAGAATGCAGAGTATTGAGGGAAAGGGGGGCGACGGGTAGGTTTAGGATTTTAGTAAAGAAATAGGGAATTTTGTGTTAGTAAAAGAATTGTGAACCGGTTCGGGTGTGAGTTGACAGGAGAGGAGAAGGGACAGGTGTGAATACTGTGAACCGGTTTAATTTAGCTTTTGTTGTAATATTTTAATCGCTCCAGTACACGTTGAATTAAAATCTGCACAGCGTGAAATGTTGAATTAGACGCAAATGGTGTTTGCATGGTGACAGATTTCACTCTGCATCTCTCAACCAGGTTTGGTTGAAAACCAATTCCAGTTTCCCTCAAGAAAACCCGTGCGTTGCCGCCTTCAAGTTTTGTCCATACAAATTAATTAGCATGCGTCGGACACCCTGCCAGCCTCAAAAGAAGATTTGTGTGAGCAGGCTTTAACAACTGTCAATGATAATTAGGTGACACATTGGCATTTGCGTGTGCAAAAAAGAGAAAATGAAGGCGTGAGCTGCCAGCTACTCATGCTAATTAATTAGCATGAGCAGCTGCCAATGAGATTTAATGAGGTGGAATGAAATGAATTGAAATTTTAGAGAAGCAGGCAGCGAGGCAGCGAGGCAGCGAGGCAGCGAAGCAGAGAACCATATATCCAGTCCACAGTAGAAATGAGAGAGTGTGAACAGTTGGGGAACAGTAAAATCCCGAGCTGTTTTAGCTCTTTTACTAATATATCTTGTTTTAATTGTAAATGAACTTGATTGAAAAAAAATGTTAGCGGTGCAATTGATATATAATGTCGTAACCCAATTTTTTGGGTTACTCCCCAAAATAAAATAAAAATAACAAAAATAAAATAAAAGGGACTGGCGTTGGTAGAAAAATCAATATAGAAATTTTGGTTGTTTTTGAGAGTCCGATCGTATCTCTTTTGTCCCCAAAAATAGAGGAAAGTACAGATTTAAGGGCAAAAATAATTTATCATTGGATAAATCTGTGTAATAATTAAGTCGAAAGCATAATTATATTTTTGTTATAAGCCAATTTGATTTAATCATGGGCCAATTTAAAGTATAATTATGTTTGAGAATTAATTTAGGGTCCAATTGAAGGATTTAATTAAGTGCAAGGACTTAATTATACTTTAAATTGGTCAGATTAATTTTATTAAGGGCTTAATCAATGAACAATCAAATTCTTGAGCTTAATTCGGGTTCAATTGAAAAGATTGAAATTTTCGGAGACTCAATTGACTTTATCCAAGTCAATTGCGCGAATCAGGGGTCAAATTGAAAACGATTGAGAGTTTAATGGTCAATTAAGGGTCGAATCGCATAAATCAGAAGCCAGTGACTAGAATAAAAAAGGCGCGCAAATTTGAGGCTAACATTGAATTTCTGACGCGGGTACAATTGCACAAAATTAAAAGTTCAAAGCCAATCGAGGGTGCAATTAGAACACTTACAAATAGAAAGACCAAATTGCAATTCTACCTTCCCAAAATTGCCACAGCACACACTCCCGCCATAAATTTATCTGCACGCCTACCGACCAGCCACTTGTAGGCTGCCGACAGCCCCTCTGTGCCGCTGCCAACAGCCACCACGCCGTTGTTGCAGGCGGCCACACCGACGACAGCCACAGTGTTTCAGCTACCGTGGCGGGCCAAGTTCCCTTATAAATAGCAGCCATGGACGCTGCATGGGGGGAAACGGGAAAAAAACGAGCGTAATTTCACGTAAAAAGGGAGAGTTTTACGCAGAGAAGAAAGAACAAAAAAAAGGAAGAAAAACAGGGGATTGAACAGAGAAAATTACGTGACAGAGGAGGAGAAAACAGAGGAAAAACGTAGAGAGCAGAGGGAACAAAAATTTTACGAGCAGAGGGGAGAATTTACGTAGAGAACGAGAGAAAAAATTACGCAAAGAGAGGGAGACGACATAACGTAAAATCTCTTCATCTTCCTCGTCTCCGACGGCCATCTCTCTCTCTCGTCCATTTTCCCACCAGCCCTCTCACTCTCTTCCATTGCCGTTTACAGCTCCTTCTCTCTCCCTTCATCAGCCACCGTTGACGGCCCTTTCTCTCTCTAAAAAGGGTTGCAGCTCCAGTTCTCTCCCCAAGCCAGCTCCACCAGCAACTCCAGCTCAGCCTCCTTCTCCATCGCTGGTGACGAGGAGCAGCAGCAACTGCAAGCTCGAACCAGTCACAGGTCAGCCACTTCCAACCCTCCTCCGGCCACCACAGGCCGCCATTTTCGACGCCACCACCACGAGGAGAACCACCTCGACCTCCTCTACCCGGCGGCAGTGGCAGGTGACCTTCTCATCGTGGTCGGTCGACCACCAAATCACTGTTCACGTGACAGTGCAGTGATTAATTCACTGCACTGTGCACATGTTTTGATTTCATTTTTTTTTTCTTCCTTCTTTTTAGGCCTTTGGGCTGGCCTCTCTCGGCCCAGCATAGTTGGCTGGGCCGGGCCCAAGTCCAGCAGACTTGGGCCCTTGGCAAGCCTAAGTGGGGCCAGCCCATTTAGCTGGGCCAGGCCCGACCCGAATTTTTTTATTTTTTATTTTTAAAAAACAAAAAAAATACTTTTTAAAAAATAAAAAATATGTTGTTTTCGTGCATACGGCCGGATTCCAAGATTTTTCCATCATATTTTTCGTTAAAAAATATATGCTGCATCTTTCTCATATTTTAAACGAAAATTGGATATCGTAACCAGTTTATGATTACCCGTTGGAATTTGGAAAAAATATCAAAAATAATTTAACAATTATTTTGTTTTATCTATCGCGGTGTAAAATTACATTGTAAAGTACACCCGCAGACACAAAAAAAATGTTTTTTTTTAAATGCAGTGTAAAAAAAATAAACTTAGAAAAAAGACAATCAAACAACAATGCAGCTTACCTTAGGTAGGGTGCACTGGGGGTGATGCGTCTTCTCCTTGCACAACAAGTCCCCTTACCTAGACTCTCGCAGACCAATAGGTTTCCTAATAACCTTAATATTAGGTGGCGACTCCTAATAATTATATTTGTAATTTTACGACTATAAAACAACACCCCATTTCACTGCGCGCCGTTGTCTCCCCAAATCACGGGAGATGGCAGGGCGCGAAGCGCGTAAAAAATCGTTCTCGCGACATATAATTTGAGCAATTTGCCCAGCTTTGAGACATGGTTGTCCAGCTTTATATCGCTTTGAAACATGATATTTTTCCTATTTCATATAAAGTTATTAACCCTCTCTTGATTATTCAAATATCTTTATATAGTTTATATGATACCTAGTATATGATCGTTTGTTATCCTTGGTTAGGATAACATGTAGTCAGAATCAAAACATAACACTCTGTATATAAAATAATTTAGTGATCTCAAGTCTAAGAATCATTTACACAACTATCACAAGAGTCTTTCTATATGGAATTCTCTTGGGGTCAATTTAGTGTATATGTTATCTGACAAACATCTGCATATTAATTCTAGCTATTTCTCATACCTCAGTTCATGAGAGTAGATGCTTTATTTCATAAAAAAGGAAACATAACATGCATTGGTCTCAAAAGCCTTAATTAATGTTTAATTTTAATAGAACATTGGCTAGGAATATTTAGAAACAATGTTATGATGCAATAAGCCTTAATTGTCCGGGTCACCTACACGCACCTCGACTAATCTCACCGGTCCTGAAGATAACATCCAATTAAAACCTCTAATGATCATGACTAATGTGAGACTCAAACCGGTGACTTATGGGGAGCAAACTCAGCACCTAACCGGTAAATAATGGCTCAATCAGGGTCTATAATTTCATGTGGTATAATTGTGGGGTGGTATTCTCCTGCGGTGTAGTTCAACAATCCATCTCATAGTCATGAGTCTCACCGACGAAATAGATGAACTTAATACATAGAAGCTAGCTGCCTCACATGATTCTGTCAAAATAGTAATAAATAAGAGCATAATTATTGACTTGCACAGTCGCTCTATCGTGGTCTGAATGTGGCCTCGGGTGGAAAAAGTAAGCACACAGAATACTTGTACATTAAATTTAATTAATAGTGGTTAATATGAGTAAAGCAAGAAAGTAAATAAAAAGAGGGGGGGGTCAAGCCATTGGTGCACGCGCCAACCGCAACCAATGACTCACCACTCGCCAACAATAGATTATAGATTAATGCCCAACCGACCACAACAAATTAAGGATTTTGTCCATAATCATGATTAAACAAAACCCCAATTGATGTCAATGTCTCTGCCTTGTCGTATTAGAGAATAATTTCAAACATGAACAGCTACTTTACAATGGACAACCCATGTTAATCTGAGCTAAGGCAAATATATATATATAGATAGAGAGAGAGAGAGAGAGCCAATGCGGGGAAATTGTGGTGGGATTGACAGAAGCAACTGTAAGCTTATATTCAAAGCAAAGGCATAGAAAGTCAATTAGAGACTGGGTTCTGCGTCCTTGTCCAAGCTTTAGCTGCTTGTTTCTACCATTGAAATTTGAACGCAGTCCCCAACAGCTCGTTTTTTTTCCCAAGAGAAATGAGTGTAAAGACTAAAGAGGGCTCCATCCCCAATCCAGCAAATTTTAGATTTAAAGACTAGGGCTGTGTTTGTTTCCCTGAATTCATTTTCCGGGAAACCATTTTTCAAATTTTCCTGTGTTTATTTGACTTCTGGAAAGTTGGTCAACGGAAAACACTTTTCAGTCAAAGAAAAATTTGGCTTGGTTTTCAGGAAAGTGTTTTCCGGAAAATTTGGGCGGAAAACACTTTCCGGAAGTTGTGAAAAATTTAGAAATGTCATTATTTGCTGATTATATCAAATTTGATCCTCAAACTTTTGATTGCTATATATAATTTGTTTTGAATATTTATTTTTCAATTCCATCTCTTAAAATTTAATTTTTATATTAATTTTGGTCCTTATTTTTATAATTGCTATTTGCTTTTTTCTTATCATTTTTTTATTGAAATTTTTTATCTATCAAATTTGGTCCTCATTTTTTTTATTGTTACTTATTTTATTTGAAATAATTTATGAAATGTTAATTATTATTATTTTAATTTATTCACCTTTCATTTTTTTTTTTAAATTTTTAGATTTGATCTCTATTATTTTGATTATTATTTATTTTATTTGAGATAATTTATGAAATTATATTTTTTTTCAATTTCATTCTCATTCAACTTTTTAATTTGTAAGATTTGTTCCTCATTATTTTAATAAACTTGAAAAAAAAATTAATTTATTAATAAATTATTTTCCAGTTCATTTTCCATAACACAAACAAACACTGGAAAGTGTTTTCCAGTTCATTTTCCATAACACTGCCAAACATCGGAATTCACTTTCCAAAAAAAAACCACTTTCCAGCAAACAAACGAGGCCTAGAATAACCAGGTTTTAATCATTAATCTAGTCCTAGAGTTTGATAGCATAAAAAAGAGAGACTATAGAGGGCTCGAGAGTGGTATTTTATCTCTCTCTCTTTGCTTTTTTATTTTTTAATATTTTGCTAGAAGTGGTCCCTCGTAATACTTCCAACCAAGTATTCCAACCACTGGTAGATGATGAGTTTCCTCCAATCAAAGCCAAGTTCCTGTGTTTTTCTGGCTTACTATTCCAAGTTCCAAACAAAGCCCAAGCAATCAGGAGCTGACAAGAAATAATCAAAGTTCTGACGTCGAAAGGCTGTGATATGTATCCATGACTACACCTTATGTCCAATCCCTGCATTTCCCCAAAATTTCGATTCCCTTTTTGGTGGACCGGGTTTTGTCTTTTTCAAGTTGATGGGGCAGATTTCTTTTTGTAGCCTCACACTTGGCGAGAAGCAAAATTTCAGATTAAAATCCTTAAAGGGATACAAAGAAAGTGAAGCGAGCAATCAGCAACCAACAACCAACGCACCCTTTTTCAGATTGACAGTTCGTAGGGAGGGAGGCCAATGATCGATTCAATTTCAATACTGATTTCTTATTTATTTTATATTTTCTTACAGCTATGATAATTAGCAAAGGATTATTCAGGTCCCTACAAAATCTAGTGGCGAAAGCCAGGATGAACACTAGATAGATATTAAAATGCAAGCAAACATTTTCTTATATATAATTCTAGAAGACCTGTATAGCATACAAGTTCTTAACAAGATGGATATGTTCCAGTCTATGTTCAGAAATTAGTGCTTATATAATGTAACAATTTGCTAAAACAATTTCATCAGCCAGGGTAAGTGTAAAATTTGGTGGTTCAGCTGGATCATGAGAACAAGTTCAAACCCTCCGAACCGACGGAACTGGCCCTCCTGAATACCTTGTTTCAATGCAAGGTAGAAGCCCAGATAGAAGATACACGCAGTGCTCTCTCCACACCAAGAGCAACTGGTTCCCGAAGCTACAGAACTGGGAATAATGCTGCACAATATTCTTATAACTACACACCATCACTGGAAAAGGGGGGGTAAAAAAGATAAAACCGAAGCGAGACGTCAAGGTTCTGCTATGTATGGCTGCCTGTAGGTAAGGTTACGAAGTCTATTAACAGTTAGAATTCACGAACTTTTTTATCTCCTCCATGAGACAGTAAAAGTGGTCATTATTTGGCAAGAAGTAGAACCCTATGGTGGCCTTTTCTAGATAGACGAGTTTCACTTCATGGCCAGATCTCTGGAGCCCTTCAACATAAGCCAGTTGCCAGTCTTGAACAAGATCGAATCCAGCCACGACAACTAGACTTTTAGGGAACTCAAGCCCTTTAAGGTTTTCCCCCCTCGGACCAAATATATTGCATGCTGGATGGTCCCTGTCTTCTCCCTCAGGTAGATATGCTCTCCAGTACCAGTCGCGGTCTTGAATTGTAACAAAGTACTTGCCATCTAATGTCTTCTCGGATTCTGTTCTCTGTTGACCACCGAACATCGGGTGGAGAAGAATATTACCCAGCACTTCGATCTCTTCCTCCGCTGCTCTCGCGGCAACGTGGTGAGCTATATTACCGCCGGAACTGTCGCCAGCCAAGTAGACGTGAACCTTAGAATCCTTTCCACTCTGAAGCCAAGTTCTAGATTTGACCCACTTAAGGGCTGTCCAGCCATCATCATACGCACAAGGGTATCGATACTCAGGCGATCGACGATAATTAACAGACACCACAACAGCCTTGCAAGCACTGACAAGGCGGCGACAGAAGGTGTCGTAAATAGCACTGTTAGCAGAGGAATGAGTGAAGCTTCCGCCATGGAAGAAGATTATGACTGGAACAGCCTCCGTAGTGTTCAAGGGCTTTTCAAGGTCTACAATGCCCCATTGCGCCTCATTTTCAGGAGCAGGTTGATAAACCCGGTTAAGGAGGCCCGTGGTTCTGTCAACATGATCAAAGGAGAAAACCCCATCAACCGGGATGGTGTTGGCCTGGACTTTTCGTTCGAGGAACTCCGCCAATTCGCGGTTGAAGGTCCCATCCGGGCGGCGAAGGAGATTATAAGCAAGCTTGAAATTGGAAATGAGGACCCATGTGTTTAGCGGAACAACCCTCTGCAAGGAGAAAATAGGATTTCAAGGAATTAGACGTTTTCTTATATAGAAAAAAACTGAAGGTTTACACGATCTTTGACCTTGGATTGATTGAGAACCAAGCTGATCATATATGTACATCTTAGATAATAGTGAGCACATCACGTTTTCTGACATGTAGAGGTAGTTGAATATTGGGAATGCTAAATGAATCATGTGAAGGAAACAAGACAGATTAGAGCTTGAATGAAAGTTTTTTTTTCCAAGAATCTTCAAAATTAGACTTTTGTCAAAAGACACCATCGAAATAATTAATGCTGAAAATCAAGAACTCGATGAACTACTGAATCAGATAAGAAGAAATTGCAGCAAGCAGCAGCAAAATTAGCACTTAAACCGAAGTAAAAAACTCTTCATCTTCCAATTTGAAAATCAAACAAACCATGAAGCAGAATTGAAAGAAGAAGAAGAATTAATCTAAGCTCCAGAAATCTTCATTAGAGAATGATAAATACTGAGAAGAAGGTGATTTAAATGAAGGAAAGAAGGGATGCAATGCTTGTTCGTCATACCTTGGATTCATTTAGGTTGACTTCATTGCTACCAGCCATGATGGAAGGAAGTGAAAAGATATCAAGACGATGAAACCCAGAAGCTAAAACCAGTTGAAAGAAACCAAACTCTTCATTGTTTCATTTCTTTAACAAGAAACACTTGAATTCTTCTGTCTCTCTCTCATTCGTTACTATATACAGCTGCATCTATATATTAGGGGACGGGGGAAAGCGACTGCCTTTGTTCGAGAGAGAGAGAGAGAGACGGAGGTGCACGGAGACGAAGGAGACGACAAAGCGGGCGGCCGAATTAAACTGTTCACGTGGGTCCTCCCATCTCTCTCTCCCATTGGGACTCCTTTATATAAAAATACTACTTCTGTTGACTACATGCAATGCTTGTTCTTTCTTTCTTCCTTTCCTATATATATATATATATATATATATATATATAGTTGTGATTGTTTTTCGAATCTCTACTTTCTGCAAATTGTTTTAAGTTATTTCCATTTCTTGACTATGGGGTTGGTTTTCATGTCCGGAAGTTGAAACTATGGCTATTGCCAGTCTATGATGAGTTGCTTGACCTCTTTTGCTTCCTTACAAGATAAGTTAAAAAACAATTTGCTAATAAAAATATATTAATATCATAGATGCATTTTCGAATATCATTATCTTTTTTATTATTATTATTATTAAAACATGCATTCATGCTGTTTACTCCTAAAAAAACACAAGTGAATTAATGGATAGGTTAAGAAAGAGTTGTTGATGCTAATTAAATATTAAAATAAATAAAAACCATTTTTCTCTCCTAGAAGTTGCATGTGCAAATACTTAATCCTGTTTTATTGTTAATTTTGTTGTTTTTATATATTTTAACTTAGAGGTTATTATTTTTTCTAAGAAAAAAATGAGTTTTATTTTTTATAAGCACATCACAGAAATGCAATTTACTTCTATAAGATTTGAAAGAAGAATATTTAAAAATAAATTACAACAATTTCCTTGAAAGATTATAAGATTAAATAACAATTAAAAAATAAGTCACACTAGCATACGACATGTT
The DNA here is from genome assembly GCA_009078335.1 of Salix brachista. NCBI lineage: Eukaryota > Viridiplantae > Streptophyta > Magnoliopsida > Malpighiales > Salicaceae > Salix > Salix brachista. The sequence continues at coordinate 14,583,754 of CM018573.1, forward strand.
GAAAATACATTGTTTAGTTTGTTTTATCTCGAGATTAGAAATACATCTTGAAAATACATATATAATTTATTTGAAGCATTTTAAAGTTAAGAAAATAATTTTTATTCAAAAAATATATCTAACAAATTTAGATAAAATAACAAAGCGGTGTCATTTAAAATTAAAATAAAGAATATATATTAATAAAGAGGGAGGGTAATAAATTTAAAAAAAAAAGAAAAAAAAAGAGAGAGACTACCTTAGGAGCATAGAACCGCATGCTTAGACTTATTTAGTTTTATTTATTTAGATTTAAATAAAATAAAAATAGATATAGATATATCGTTATTTATAAACACAATTTCCAACCACTAAAAAGTAGTCACAAAAACATATTTGGGTTTCTAGGATTCAAAAAAACTCATTTATCAACTATTTTCACATATACACACCTAATAAAAACTATTATAGTGTGAATAAATCAATCAATCACCTTAAAACACTCAAAAAAATGTTAAAAAAAGTAGAAAATTAAGATAGTTAAAAAAATTATCTAAACCCTTATCTATTTTTTTTCAACAAGTTAAAGGTTAAAAAATATCTTAATGGAACTCATTTAATTGAATGGACATGTGAATTATAGTATTTTGCTTTGTATTTTTTTTTATTATGTTTTTTTCTCAAATTTGTTTTTTTATAGAGTTTATCTTATAATACTGAAAATAGTTGAGAATTTGACTTTGTATTTTTTTTTTAATTTTATCTTTCTATAGTGTTAGTGTAGTTTGTAGGTTTATCAAAGTAACCCAAGTTGTAACAGTTTAGTAGGGTTTGTTTTTTACAAAAAGAATAAACTTTACTTTTTTATCATTTATTTTTTTTATCTTATAGTTAAAAAATAGTTTTATAAAAAAATCATGTTATTATTTTTTAAAAAATTTATGGACCTGTTCACAGGTTTTATTGGTTAACCTAATTCACATATTTGATAAATTAATTTTTTCTTTTTTTTAATTATTATTTTTCAATTTAATTCATAGATATTGAGTTAATTAGAAATCCAATTTATCCATCAATCAAATGTTTTCTTTCTTGTTTTTGGCCTTTATTTGTTTAATTTACTTCTTTTCAATTTGTCTTTCAATATTTAATTAGTTGATAAATAGACTGCAAGATTTTTTTATAGAATTATCATTGTCTGAAATAAATATATCTTTTTAGATTGACGCTTAATCTTGTAAGCATCAATTTTTATCATATAACTAAATAAAAAAAACTCATATTGTTTTTTACCAAATCCAATAGAATGTATGACTCAGGTTGAAAAGGGTCTGAGATTTATTTAATTTGTCAATATATCAATATTTAAAAAAAAATATGATTGAAGTTCTTAAGAAATGAAATATTAATTTTACTGATTATCAAGATTGTGTTTGGACTATTTAAAATCAATCAATTAAATAGGCCTAAGTCTTACATGATTTAATTAAAAATTCAAATCCTAGATAGAGCTAAGTAGAGAACTTCAAATTAATATTCTTGGTCAATTTTAATAATAATATTAAAAAATTCTCTATAATCTTAATATCTTCTTATATATTAAAATAAAATAAATCTCACCACGGCAAAATAGAAGCCAATAGAGGTGATTTCTACTTAAATACAAAAAGATCGCCAGAAAACAAACGAAGAAAAAAGAAGGAAGCAGACAAACACTTTCCTGCGTGCGCCAAACGCCAAGGCACGTGGCGACAAAGGGTTCCGTCTCGACTCTTTTCCTTGCCAAACCCCACTCCCACGCACTTATCTATATTCGAATTCCCCAAGATACCCCCACCCCTCTCCAAAATGCCATTGACGAAGACACGTGTTTTGTCCTTTTGTTCGTAATCAAGCGCGTGACGGCATGACATAATAGTAGTCCCTAATTTGTGAGCTTTATTATAACTTGATTCCTTTCATTTGATGATTACAATTTAATCCCTCAATTATAGTTGACAATTGTCTCATCACACCATCAGTTGTTCTTTTCTAAATTATCTTTAAACCTAGATTATTACATGTTCAAGTCAATCTTATTCGGTCTAGAAAAATAACCAAAATGTTTTGATAAGCGTTAAGAGACTAAATATATGTTTTAGAGTCCGTGGTTGATGTTATTTTTAGAAATGCATTTCATTAAAAAATACAAAATACTAAGTAGCAACCTCAGGGGCATATAAAAATAATATAAAAACACTAAAAATATCTAATATAAAATAAATAAAATAATTTTTTTTCAAAAGTATTTTTGAAATGCAATGTCGAACAGGGACTAAGTTGCAAGCTCTTAAATAAAAAGGATTGAACCATATCTACTTTCAAGATACAGTGACTAGAGAATAGTTTGCTCGTCCTCTTTTGTCAGGGCTCGATAGATTAGAGAGTCTTGACGAGAAAGCTTTTCAATTTTTCTTTCCTTCTTTGTTTTGGGGTCATCCAACGTGGGCATTGGATTTTGTCGTATCACATGGAGCTCTTTTAAGTGCTTACCTCAGTCGTGGGAATCGAACACGTATCACCCTCATAGAGCTCACGCTATTTGATGGGTCCCAAACACATCGTCCAAAAGTCGGCCTTCCTCATGAAACAAGTTGATACGATGATCAAATTATCGAAAATACTACAGCTAATGGTGATATAACTAGGATATAATTTATAATTTATTATAATAGTATAATTATTATATAGGTTTTCATTTGGAATCATTTTATTTTTTTATTATTATTAACTCTTTTGTTTTTCTTATTGCTGATTTTTTTTTGGTAGTTTTTAAAATTGATATTTTTATATTAGCTCATAATAAATTTCTTAATTGTATCTCAATTCAAGGTTTCATGTGTTTAGATTTCTTAAGATTTGATTATGTTTAAGATGTTTGTCTCTGTTTATTTGTTTTTTATAGATGTTTTTAACTCCATACCTTATGATATTTTTTAATCTTTAAGATTTTATTCTTGTTCTTTTAACTACTATTTATTTTATTTGGGGTTATATTCTTATTAAATTGCATTATCCTTGGGTCTATTCTATCAAATCTTATCTTTATTTTTTTTGCTTTTTTTTTGCAAGTTTTTTTATTAATATTTTTTCCACTAATCTCATCTTTCAAAATTAAAGTGGTTGAGAATTAAGCATCTTGATTGAACCTAGATCAAAAATTTCATGAGATGCAACTCTAAATATTAGACTAATTTCTAGATTATTCTTCAAATCTACTTAAAATAAAAAAAATGACAAAAATAAAACTAAAAAGAGCTGACATGGTGGAAAAATCAAACTGGAAACTTTGGATGAAATTGAAAGCTTGATCATTCCTCGTTGTGCCAAAAAAATGAAGAGATAATGCAAATTTAAGGCCAAAATAAATCATTATTGGACAAATTTGCATAAACATTAAGTCCAATGATAAAATTAGATTTTTAATAGGCTAATTTTATTTAATCATGACCTAGATTATAGTTTATTTATATTTAAGGGTTAATTTGGACCCAATTGAAGAGTTTAATAAGATGCAAAGACTTAACTATGCTTTAAATATGTCAAATAATTTTATTAGGGACTTAATTTGTGAAACATTAAGCTTGAGAGCCCAATTTGGGTTTAATTGAGGAGATTGAGATTTGAAAAGACTAAATTTAATTTTTACCAAGACAATTGGTAAATATGAGAGGCAAAATCGTAAGAAAATCAAAGTTTTGAGGTTAAGTAAGAGCTGAATTAAAGAGGTTTACAACCAAGGACCAATATGTAAAAAGTGTCAAACTATGAGATCTAATTCACCGAATTCAAGGGTAATATTAAAAGTTTAATGTTTAATTGAGGGTAATATTGATTAAATCCAAAACCAAAAGCCAAAGAACAAAATGAAAAGGCACACAAATCCAAGGCTGACATTGAAGTTTGATAGGGGTAAAATTGCATAAAACTAATGTTTAGGATCAATTAGAGATGGATTTAAAATAATTAATAGTTGAAGGATTAAATTGAACTTTGGCCAAAATCCTTAAAACAACATCACTTTGAAGAAGGAAAAAAAAGTAAAACTAGACGACACATCATTTGGTTATTGTTTATTATCTTATTCCTTACTAACTTGAAAAGACAATTAAGGAATCTACTTTGTAGGTGTAATTAATGACTCTATTTTTCATCAAATTTATCAAAACTTGCATGAAAATAATTTCCTGTCATTCAACCATATCGTGGTATAATCTGTTTAGGTTGATTGACACCACACACGCAGTGACACCACCCTAAAAGTAATAGATCGAGTAGCCTTCAGTTGTGAAAATCTAACAATTCATGATAGCAATTTTAAGCCAATGATTAGGATTTTTTTGAGTTTAATAAGATTACCCTCTTCCACTATTTATAAATAAGGATGGATTTCATGCCCTGAACATCAACAAAATTGAATCCAAAGTTGGGAAAAAAACAACCTCTTCCTTGTTTCGTGGCCAACAACCCCACTTTTCTCGTTTTCTCCATCTCTAGCAACACCACCATCTTCGACAATCGCGCAATACATGTCATGTAACATTGATAACACTTTTGACCACCACTCTTTTAGATGGCCCGGACTCCCCCTCCCTCTAAAAAAAGAAAGAAAAGAATAAGCATGTTGGGTCGCTTTTGGCCAAACCCAACTAGGTTGAGCCCAACTCGTATTATTATTCTTCTTGCTGCTGTTGTTGTTGTTGTTATTTAAAAAAATAAAAAAACTCCAAAAACATTGCATATGGGTATTTTAAAATTATCTATGATTTTATCATGTTTCCCAATAATTTTGCATAATAATTGATTGTAAACTTACATTGTACGATACAAACTTAATATTAAAAATACATAGTTTTCTTTAAGACTTCAAACAAAATTCCAAAACTTCTGAGGGCTATTCAAAACATTTGTGATCTTATTGCATGTTTCTCTATCAATTTTGTTCAATATAGGGTTGTAGATTTACATTGGAAGATACAACCTTAGTACAAAACATATGATTTTCTCTGAAATTTCCAAAAAAAAAAACAAAGAAAATATTTTTTTTTTATGAATATGACTAAATCCTAAAATATTCCTAAGCTTATTTTCATAAAATAAAATTAAAAAATTGCATCCTTTCTCATGTTTTTAAAATGCAAAAATAGATATCGTAACTAGTTTCGATTATTCATTAGGTTTTGACCAAAAATCAAGAATCATTTACCAATTATTATTTTTATCTTACATTTAAATTATTAGGATTTAGTTGTAGACTTTATATTTGAGGGTGTAAAAATAAAATGCAGAGCATACCATTAAATATTAAAGATACAAAAAATAAAAGTGATGTTAAAGTTTAGATCTTAGAATGGTTAGGTTTTGACTCAAAAAGGTAGAGACTCCCTTACAAAAAAAGATCTACCTTGAACCTTAAAAAATATCAACGAATATAAATTTAACTTAGAAAAATAATCAAATAATAATATAGTTTATCTTAGGTAGTGTACACTGATAATGATGCATCTTCTGCATGAACAATAAGTCTTCTTACTCAGACTCTCATTGACCATTAAGTTCTCTAGTAATCTTAAAACTAGATTGTAACTCTTGAAATATATAATAATAATTTGTTGATTATACCCACAACCCCTTTTCACACACAACTCGAGAAGCATGCTTGTTGTTTGCGGTGTCGTGCGTGTCACAATAAGAGGTTTGTCGGGTTTGCTTGATTTTTTCCCTTTTTTATAAACCAATGTTTTCTTATTTTATTATCATTTTTTAACTCTTGTTTTTGTTTTAGTTTGATTATATTGGGTTAGCTCTTGTCATTTTGTTTTAATCTATAAATAATTTATCATATTACAAATAATTTTCAATTTCAACCTTAATGGTTTTCTTTATCTTTCAATTATGGTTCCAATACTTTTAATTGCAATTTATCTTGCTCAAAGTATTTTTTTTAAATTTCATCCTCATTAGGGTTTTTCTTGTCAAATGTTATCCCTGCTATTTTTTTTATGTTTCTTAATATATTTTTTTTATAATTTTTTTTCGTGATTTCATTACTCAAAAACCAGATTTGTTGAGAGTTAAATTTCTTGATTGAACTCAAGTTCTAGATTTCATAAGTTTCAAGTTTTAGAGATTAAATTTAGTTTAGAAGGTTTGTTTAGGTTTACTTGTTTTCTTCTATTTTTTAAGCTTATATTTGTTTTCTTGCTTTATTAATCTTTTTTTTTTTAATTTGGTTCTATTGGATTAGAACTCTATGATTTGTTTCTAATTTCACCCCTACCAGGCTTTTAATATATAAATAGTCATTCGAATAATAAATGTTTTGCATTTTCATCCCATGTGATTTTTTATTATTTAAACTTGATAATAATTCTTTAAATTACAATTTAGTTTATTTGAGATCAATTCTTTATATATAATTATCCTCCTTAGGTGTTTTCTTTAATATTTTATACTCATTCCTTTTATTGTTTTTTTATTTCTTGTGCAAGTCTTTTTATTCATATTTTTTCAACAAAACTCATACTTCTAAATTAATTTTATTGATATTTAAGCTTGTTGATTGAACTCGAGTCCAAAATTTAACGAGTTACATGTTCATTAGATTAGACCAGGTTACAAGGTTCACTTGGGTTTTCTTGTTTTTCATCTTTTTTTAAGATGATATTCTTTGCATTTTCATTTTGAAGTTTTACTTTGTGTTTTTATGGTTTTACTTCAATTAGATTAGCATTAATTTGTTTGATAATCCAAATAGGCTTAAGTTGGGTTCTTTATATCTTTTTTTTCATTGTTTTCTTTGTTAGTGTAATTACTGTTATTTTTTTCTTTCATGTTATTTAAATTACCACTTGAATTAATGACTTGGGACTTGATTTTCTTTAGTCTAATACTTTTTTTACATCAAAAACATTTCTCGGCCCTAACATAGTGAGGGCAACATATCTAGTTGCCTCTATAGGTCCCTTATCCAAGTCCTAAATGATGGTTATTAATTCATTTGTTGGAAGACAACATGTACATGCCTAGAGTTTTTTGGATTTATATATTAGTTAAAAAACTAGATTGGTTGCCTATATTATAGCATGAGTAAAAAAAGATATTGGTCAAACTTTTATCAATGTAAAAAAATATATCAAGATGATGTTGATATTTTTAAATATTCAAGAAAAAAATTGAGACTCGGGTCATTAATTTGACTTGGTTTAACATACATTATTATATTAATAATATAATTAACAAACAAAGTGATGAAAGTAAATAATCTGAATTAAAAAACTATATACAATGACCAACTTAAAAAATAAACACATGTCAATATAAAAAAATATATCCTCTAAATATTTGAAATTGTCTTAATGATTTTATTGATAACAAAATAATAATTAAATGAGAATGTGATATCCCTGTATAAATAAAAATAAAAATAAAAAATATTTGAAGCTCAATTCCCAACAAATCAAATGGTAAATGATGAAATTGAAAAAATAAAATATATTAAAAAGGACAAAAAAACTCAATTCCTCCCTAGTCACCCAACCAAATATGTGATATTGTCACGAGGTCGAGATAAGTTTATAGTAAACAAATTATATAAAACAACAAAGCTCAATTCTCAAACAATCAAACATTGAAGGGTGAAATAAAAAAAATCAATCTAAAAAAAAGAAACGAGAAAGAAGTCAACTTAGGTTAACATGTCAATCCCGCAATCCCGGACATGAGATTGGGATAACCTCATACACAAAATTAAAAAAAAATTATGAAGCTCAATCCTTAACCAAACTATTGTTAAAGGATGAAAATGAGATTTTTTTTAATATAATACCTAAAAGAAATACCGAATCAACCCTAGCTAATATTCAAAACTCATGACATCGTTCATGAGGCTATGACTAACCCCAAAAAAGATAAACCCCTAAAAAATCAAACCCTAAAAAAATTATAAATCCAAATTCTTAATAAAAAAACATATTGAAGGGTGAAACTAAAATAAATAAAAAGAAAATGATAAAAAAGAAAAACAAATCAAATGATGATTTGACATAAAAAAAGATAAAACCAAATGTTGAGGGGTAAAAAACATAAAGAATAAGAAAAAGCTATTAAGAAAGTGATAAAAAATAGTAATCAAAAGAATAAGAATCAAATGTGATATAAAAACTAAATGAAAACAAATGTAAAAAACAAAATAAATGACAATTAAAAGGATAAAGATTATATGTGATACAAAAAATAAATGACATGATACTTTTACAAGTTGGTAGGCTAGCATGATTTTGAAAGATACGAGAGTGAAAAATAGATGAGATTAAAAAAGCTCATTGAATTCTAACTATTGTGCACCCATCTTCATGCATTGAACAACCAAAAAGAGTAGGGAGTGACTTGTTCCATGCCACTATAAATACAATTTTCTAGTTATCGAGTGACACCTCACGCACCACCTAAAGACCAAAGATGCAACCTGTACATTTACCCAAGTTCCCATACTTGTTTTAGTCAATTTTGTTCCCTAACATTTTTTTTAAATTTTATTGAACTTTATTTTATTTTGCAAAACTAAGCATCAATCGAGCTCCAAAAAATTATCTTAATATTGCAAGTTCCCCTTCTCAAGGCAATCAAAACAAACTACAAAGATAAATTTCAATTAAAGCCAATACAAGAGGACTAAGTAAAAAATAAATGTTGAGGGATCAAAATTAAAAAAAAGGACATACAATTCTCCTTTAACCATGCAAATAAAACCATGATTTGGAAAAATAAAAATTAATATTTAAAGGGATTTAAGGATTTTGGCGTTTTAAGTTATAATCATTTTAAATCAATTAAATTGAATTTTTTTTTGCAAAATCAAGAATTAACCGAGCAATAAAATATCTTCTTGACACCTCAAAATACCCATATGCACTCATGGAAAATAATTTACCAATACCATTGGCAAATAAAACGATTTGAAAGGACTAAACAAGAAGATAAAGAAATTAAGGGACCAAAGTGTAAAATATTCTAGGGACTAAAAAAAGAGAATATTGCTTCCCTACAATGAAAGATTGAGGGGGTTTAGTTTTTTATTATAATATAATTATTTATATTTTATTTACCAGCTTTCAAATATTCATTACTAGAATATAATTTATTATTTAATAAAAATAAAAGATTATATTATATATATATATATATATATTAGGTTTAAAAAATATAAATATTTTGTATATCTATATGATATAGATATATAAATATTTTAAAAATTATATATACCCTAACTAGTGTCTAATTAAATAAGATAAATGTAAAAAACAACTTTACCTATTTGATATGATTCAAGTCGATATCTATCTTGTTGATGTATTTGAGTTACTTCAAGTCAATTTTTATTTTGTTGATGTTATATATATATATATATATATATATATATATATATATATATATATATATTATGTTTTGCCTCTTGTTTTATTTAACTAGTTTTAAATCTATCACACCTTATAAAACTAGTGGAATAAAACAAGTGTCAACTAGTTTTATAGGGTGTGATCAATTTAAAGTAAGGTAATCAATTTTGTTCTAGTAGACGTTTATGTTTTTTTATTGGAACAATAAATTTTAGTTCTAGAGCATTTCAATGTTCTATTCCTCATACATGTGTGTGTATAATTCCAAATATTAAGTTAACATATATCATTCCAATTCCAATTCCAATTCCAATTTAAATATAAATTAACTTCAAATTATGCAAGACAAATACAATTCAAAATATTGTTAACATCCAAACTTAATTTCACAATTCAAAATATTGTTAACATCCAAACTTAATTTCACAATTCAAAATATTGTTAAAAGGTCGAGAACTTTAACTTGAAGTAAATCAACATAAACAAAAATATCAAATATTGTGAAAGTAAAAGGTTTTAATATAAAAATTATAAATCAAACATAATCTCCATCATTAACATAGAGATAAAGATCTTGATATTGTATTGGCATGCAGAAAAAATCATTGACTAGACATACAAATAGATTTTTATTTCAACTAAGCTTATCCTCAACATCAAATTGAATGTTTTATTCTTTAAAGTAATAAAATGACAAAGTTGAAGGATAATATTAACAAACCTAATCATTTAATAAATCAATTTTATTAAATTTAATGAAATCTAAAACATCTATTATTCTATTTAAGTTTTTACAAATTACAAACATAAAAAAATAGCATGAATGTAATATATATTAGTAATAAATCCATTTTTTTTTAAACAATATTAATGAAAATGAAAATAGTAATAATTATTATTAATATGATAATATTAATATTTTATCCTTTTGAGTTCTTAAATTGTAACATAAAAATAAAGTAAAATCACATTTTAGTCTTTTGAACTTTTATCTGAATGGAGAAGACTTGTTCGAGAGTGTGATTCAAAGTGTTTTTCGTTCATAAATATATCAAATGATTTTTTTTTATTTTTTAAAAATTATTTTTAATATTAGCATATCAAAATGATATAAAAAACCAATTTTTTTATTTATAACAAAAAAATAAAAATAATTTTTTTAAAAATTTTTCTAACACTTTTGAAAGGTATTGAAACAGTTATATACTCGGAATATGTCAGCTTGAATCTGGATGAGAAATCGAAAATGATGTGAAACCTCGGAGTATCTCGACGTTGTTATGTTTTGTTTTTTTGTTTTTTTGTTTTTTTTTAAATGGAAGAAGGTTTATTGAGTATTGGGAAAGTGGGCCCGCACTTGATCCGCCGCCGTTGGTTTTGATTGATGAAAAAGAGAGGTACAGTACAAACTATAGTGGTGGTCATGAATCATGACGATGGGAGTTAAAGTTAGACCAAAACAACCACGAAGAAGAAAGTGGCTTTTCATTTTATTGGGGACATGCTCGTGTTTAAAAGTAAACGCAGACCGTTGATTTGGTTCTTCGTTTAGAAAAGTCATCAAATTTAGTAACCCTAAGATTCTTTGTGATTCTCTTATTCGCAACTCGTTGCCACCCTTTATTATTGGTCATGTCGGCACGCGTTATGTTTTTTTTTTTTTTTTCTTCTTCTGAGCAACGACTTGCAAGCTGTTCTTATCCTTCACTATATAAAACGGCGTAGTCTGCAAGATACAAATAAAATGAGTATAAATTTACTGAAAATAGCGATTTATATGTTATTCTACATGTTATTAAAATATTAAATGTTTATTGAATAGATTTTTTTGATTTTAATTATATCTTGTGTCTTTTATTTTTATATTTTTCTTAAAAATTGGTTTAAATATATCAACTTGTAGTGAGTTGCACCAGACACACTTTTTGGTTAATTGCCTCCATTATAAACACCCTTTTACTCAATGATTTTACAATTTGAATTCCTCAATTCATCATTTGCATCATGTTATTATAAAAGCCTTCATATTTGTTGATCATGTGACCTTTTTTTACCATGATGCTTACAATAATTTATATTGGTTGATCATGCGACCTTCTTTACCATGATGCTTACAATAATTTATACCTATTTTGTACAAAAAATTTACCTTCATCTCGTAAACTTTATCCATCATCACCTTTAAAATCCTTTGGTATTTCATGTCTATTGCATTTACTAACCCATTACCCATAACATGATTGGGTAGAGGGTTTGTAATCATGTTTGGAGCATTCTCAAATGTTATCCACTCAAATTTAATTAATTGTAGGAGTTTTTTTTTGAAGTCATTGCAAGTATGAATGTTATGTCTTGTAATGCCAACATGATACTCACAAGTGAGATCCAACTTATACACGATAAGGTAAGATGGCTTCTGAGGTGCAAGAGGCATCGAAGCTTCATGTCTATTGCTTAGTAGCTTTTGATACATCTCATTTAGGGGTAACAATAATAGAGGTAGTTATTATTGGAATCTTTGTTAATTTTTCTTTGGAAAATTTTCAGCTTGGTTTTTACTTTGGTAATTTGGGGAATTGATTTTTATAGTAGAAATTGAAGAATTAAATTTAAAATTAGAAATTTACGATGAAAAGGACCGAGTGTTGTTATTGCAGAATTGGTTTTTCTTACTTCTTTAGCTATATTTGATGTGATCGACATCATTAGTTTTCTATCCAAAGCCTTTTTCCTCAACATGTGAAGATTCTATCACTCCTTACTCTTTGCTCTATACACTTGGCTATTACTACAAAGTTGGATCAATCCCATGACGAAGGTTTAATTCAGATTTTCATGCAATTTGGGAGTTTGGTTGGTGATTATCTAGATTAAGGAATAATTAAACAGTGAATTTTTTTTAACTAAAATTGAGATTTATCAAGAGAACAAACCTTGGTCACAAGTAAATATCCACCTACGGAAATTAGAATCGATCCTTGAAACAAAACTTTTACTTCAATTTATATTTTGAATTTCTATCTTTCAAAATGTTAGTTAGCATATACGTTGCATAACAAATTTAGGATGAACAATTTTCATCAAATGGACGTCTATAGGTTAAGATATTCAAGTCGGAATGGTCGAAGGTCAATATTGGATAAATGCAAGATTTCACTTTGAAGGCTGTGATTTTCATACTCTTTCTTTATTTATTTTTCTTGCCATAGATTTCCATAAAAGTATGGATGTTAGCTTTCTAATTCTATTGGAATCACTTTATTTTGACATCTATAGCTCAAGCTCTGCACAAAACATCGAATGAAGATCAAATATGTAAATTTCCTCCAATTTACTCATTTTTGAATCGTTCATACAAAAAGACCTTTAAAACATAAAAAGAAAGAATATAAAGACATTTTATATATAAATCATAAGCAAAACAGAAGGCAAATATGGGTAAAAGTATCGAATAATATTGTTGCATTGGAATTACTATGTTAAACTATCCATCACCTACTCGTAGTATGATGCCTTTATAATATTAGCAAATATGGTAACCATCGAGTAGGGCATGTACTTGTGCAACTACATGTATCCATTTTTGAGCATGTTCTCTTATGTTTTTTTTTTTTTTATCTCTAGATTAGACAAACTGCTTCTATTAGGAGAAATATATATGTTGTTCCTGTATTACTTAAAGGAAGCTTCTACCAAAGCTTTCCATATCTAAATCTTCATGTTATCTAGCCTTATATACTAGCTCAATGTTGCTCCACTCAAACTATCCTAAAGAAATGCATTAATTATTTTTCATTATGTACTATTCATGCTATTTTTTACAGTAGGATTTGAGATAAGTGATTAGACATTGTATTCCAGTGTAATTGATGAACTCAAGAACACATAACTTCTTTGGTATAACTATATTTAAGACTAGACATATCTCTACAACTTGTACTAGGTCATACAAATCTACTCCATTGATGACCCTTATTCTGGCCTCTTATCTTGTTTTTTTTATATCAAATGTAAGTATTATAGATCAAAGGTAAGTATGCTTGAAGGTCAACAAGTTGTTTATATATACAACATAGAAAGGAGTAACCTAAAATGGGAAAGGCTCCCAAAACCCAAAAGAAATAACAAGATTGTTGAATACAAGATAAGAAATAAGTTGTCAATAAGGGAACATGCTCCCTAATACAAAAACATATAAGATCTTATTCAAACACCATAGGGATAGTGATCTATCATGCAACCAAGCAAAACAACCTAGGCTGAACAACACGAAGGCTCATTAAAAGCATTGTACAATAGTGTAGCATTGCACAACATTACAACATCGACAATGGTTAATATGATTTCATCATATAAGGCTTGTTGGCAAATGTGTTTACAACTACATAGGCTAATATTGGTGTTGTTGACTATATAGATGCTAGATCATATTGGGGATTTTTACCATGTTCTCCTATCCTTTCTTTGGGTTGAGTTATTGATTGAGTATGGACAAAGGTGACAAATTTGTTGGAAAGACCATACCGGAGGTATTTTTAAGTGCCTGATCGAGTAAGCTAACAATGTGAGCCATGTTAATCTTTAAGGATTTCAATTCTTCTTGGAAATGATCATCATGGTGAGCACGTTTTTCATGTTCCATGTTTTTTAGCCAAAGTCAAGTGCTATAAACTTTACAGGCTAGAGCTTTTTGGGGCCCTATATTTGTCATTTAAATGTATGTATGTTTGCTTATAAATTCAAATGTATGTACATGCACATCCGTTATGGATTAACCTATTTAAAGAGCTAATTCATGACGTCTTTACTAGTATAAGTAGAATTTAAAGTTTGATAAACTTCAAGAGGTTTTTCCTAAATCCTTAGATTGATAGAATCTCACATATATAAAAAAATATGGGTGCACGCCCTTTTCATTCAAAACAAAGTTGTTTGTACAAAAAGTTTTTTTAACTTGAATATCACTCCTTTATTAGCTACATTCTTGATAAAAGCTAAAACTTCAATCAAATACTTTGTGTTTATAAACAATATTGCCAATCTTGAAAGCTTTTGCTCTAGGCAAATTTGAGCCATCATATAAATCAGTTTGTTAATTTGTTTAATCTTATAATGGAACAAAGTATTACCCTAAAACAATGTGAATTGCTTGTGGCTAATACTTATTGTTCCTATCAAACATTTGAATTGTATTCTCTGAGTGCTAGATTTGGTTCATGTCTCTTTGAAGTTCTTCTCTCTCAATATTGAGCTTGATTATCTTTGTATTCAATTATACATCGAAGTTGCTAATGTGGTCTTGTCAAGTTTTGAACTATTCTTTCATTCCTTCATCTTTGAATTTTAGTTTAGACTGGATTATAGTAACTCAAACCCTCAACGTATTTGCTCTGTTTTGGTATCCCTTAATATGTAATTCAACTGCTTTTCTTACTTCCCTTTTACCATTGGCTTAGACCTTGTATTAAGCTCGTAATCTTTTTTTCTCTCCAATGGTAAGATCAACTAACATGTTCTCTTTTTAGCTTTCAGACTCATTTTGTAGTGATCTTTTTTTTTCATTGACTTCTTGTTACCACATCTTCTACTTTCTGAGGGTTTATTCAAAGTTATCAGCTTCTTTTCCTGTATCACATGCTTATTTACTAGGTCGTGGTACCTGACCATTCTTTTTTCCAACTACTTATTTTCTTTGTGGTGATTCTTCCCTTGCTTTAAATCCTTTATCAATTCAATTATTTACTCATTTTTTTTCTCTCAACCATTTCTTTGTGGCCTTCATCTTCTTCTTTTTTTTTTTGTCTTTTGGTGACTTTTGCTATTACTCAGGTCCATCTTCGACTTATCTAACTTACCTTGCAAATCTATTTTATTATTAACCCTTTTTTATGTTCCATGGTGGTGGATTATCCTTCCTTGTCAACTAGCATCTAGCTTTGTTTTTTCATTCCCCGGAGCACTCCAAATAAACCATCATTCTTTCATATTGAGTAATTAGGTTGATTGAGGACTCATTTTGTTGTTCAATATTTCTCTTCGTATTTATTTCCCTTGTCTTTATCCACCTTCAACTTATTCTCAACCAACTTCCATTTAAACCCTCTATTAGATATTTTGTACTGCTCAACTTGGTCTAGACACAATAACTTTATGACCTCGACGATTCTGCTCTAAGCTTTTTGTCTAAAATAGACCTTATGAGAGTCATTTTAGAAGTTTAAGATTTGGACATACTCTTTAATAGTAGGGGTCATGTCAATGTCACCAAATGTGAAACATCTTTAATTTAGATTCTAGAAGCGTATTAAGGCTTTGATTGCTGAAATTTGAACTAAATTCTTTATTAAATAGACAATTCTTCTTTACTTTCTTTTAAAAAAAATCTCATCTATATACCCCAATATTGGCACAAATGTTTATAAGTGTCCATAGAGTAGTGTACTTTGGTTATATATGGTAGTTAATTGACTTTGGTCATTGAGAATGGTTGATCTCAAATAGAGTCTCATTCATTGCCTCCTTAAGTAATATCATCATCTTAGATCTTTCCCTGTACTAAAAACAAGCCATAGAAGCCATGATCTTAGCTCAAGATTCTGTAGAGTTCAGGATTTTAATCAGGCTTGCCCTAATACAAAATGAATTATGAAGGAGCTCATACCCTAAATGTAGGTTATAAGTTATTACAAGAGGGACAAGCTTCTTACTTGATCTCGAAAGGGTTTATGAACTACCCAATGATCACGTTTCATAAAAACAATCTAGGGGCTTACAAGAAATAATTGGGGCATGAGTAAATACTTAGCTCATAGTTGAATGTTTCATGAATCAATATCACAACTGAAATTCATAAGATAGACCATTGTTCCTCACCTAATCAAGAATTGAGTTTATTCATAAAATTAAAATACATGTAGGCATTAATTCATACTTGTCCCCAAGAGGCGTGGCACGATGACAAAGGGCTTAAGATTTGCACAACAGGTCTCGAGTTCCAGTTAGGGCATGCACGTCTTGTAAGAACCTGGGACAACTGAGATTTTACTCACTCACCTGGGCCCACAAAGTGCGCTTTTAGGGGGTATGGTTTCCTCGAATCCAAAAAAAATTAAAAAAAAATAATCCATGCTTGATGTACCTAAACATGATTAGTAAGTAAGAATACATGTTAAAGTAGTAGGTAAAGAAACAAGCTAAAAAAAATAAGAAGGAAAAAAAAAACTCCAATTTGACCAAACAAGTTCCCTAGTAGAGTTGTTATCTTTTCATGACATGCACGATGTTGAATTGCAAAGCTGACTTTTGAGTTTGGAAAAAAGGCTTATAAAGTATGGTATGAGAGAGTTTCCACCTAGTATTACGATTATTAAAAAACTTATGGTCTATGAGAGTTTTGGTAAGGAGACTTATTTTGCAAGGAAAAAATACATCACCCTTAGTGCACCATATCTAATGGTAAACTGCATTGTTCTTTTAACAAAATAATTATTGAAGATTTTTCTTACCAAACCATAACAAATAATCATAAAGTGGTTACTTTTCCATTTTGCATTTTAAAACATGATAAAAAAGAAATTTTGCCTTTATAAAAAAATATGCTTGGAAAACTTGTAGAATTCGGCTGAATTCTCAACTAAACATTGTTTTTGAAATAAAGATTTGTTTTTTTATTTTTTTTGAGAAAACCATGTCTTTTGTAAGCAGGTCATATCTTATAGTGTAACTCTGTGAGTAAATTTTAAAAACAATTGCTTAAAAAAGAAGTGATGAAACAATAAATACTTTAAAATCATCTCTGAGATTTTATTATTATTCTTTTTTTAAATTTTATTTTTTAATAGGTTGAGCTCGAGCTAGTCATATAGTCTATTTGGGTATGGGGAACATACCTAATCTATTAGGGCGAGGCTTATTGAAGGTTCAACCCTTTTTTCCTTTTTGTTTTAATAGGGGCCAAACCTGACCTAGCCATATAGGTCACATGGGCTTGGTGCAAAAGCCCAGTCTTTTAGAGATGGGCTGGTTAGGGTCCCAACAACTTTTAAAAAAAATATATATTGGGCTAGACCTGACCCATACATGTGGGTTGGGTCAAGATAGGTTTAGTTTGTTAGTGTTGTATCTTACAAGATGTGAATTAATTTACGTCTTATAGGAACATGAAGATTAACAAGATAGTAAAGAGGAAAATGGTAGTTATTTGGTTGGGTGATGATGTTGTTAGATGATGGATAATGTAAGGATAATAAAGATGTTGGTGGTTGGTGCTAGGATGATGGAGAAATAAGGTCCTGTTGGAGGTGTTTATGTTGTTAAAGAACATGTTGAAGTTGATGGAGGTTAGTTCAATCCTATGCTAGAGAGAAGGTAAATATTGTGGTAGTTACTCCATGAGACCGACAATGGTAAAAGTATAGCAACAAAGGTTATGGTGAGAGAGAGAAAACGGTAGAGGACAGGCAAAAATAATGTTATAACATGTTTTTTTGGATAATTTTACCTTCTAGTTTCGTGTCCCTCAATGCATGAAATCCACTTCTATTTATAAAGAGTGTAATAGGAACATCTTGCCTTTAATGGGGATCAATCTTTGTCTTTCATTCAGTATTGGCTCAAATCCTTCATAATGAGCTACAAAAATTTGTTAGTTAAAGGCTACTTGAGTTGACCTTTTTTTAGGGAAACAATGTGATGACTGTAGGGTCAATCAGATGAAAAGAACCATATTGCATTGTAGTGCAATCTTGGTCCATAATGGTGGTTTATGATTTTTCCAATTTGATAGAGAGACAAAGTATTAAATGCTCTAAAAAAATAGTCACCTAAGCTCATGATATTATACATCTTGCTTTTGTTGATGATATTCTCATATTTACTCGTGGAGATCAGGATTGTCAGTTTCGTTCTGTTTCGGTGAAACGACCAAAATATTTCGTACCAGTTAAAAAAACGAGACAAAACGACGTCGTTTTTATCTCGGTTTAAATTCTGGCCCATTCCGAATTTTTTGGTCAAATACCGGCCCAAATGTTTCGGTTTCATTTCGCCCGTTCCATTTTGGCCAATAGTGTTTTTTTTTTAAATAATGAATAATTTTACAATATCAATCATATCTCTTAATCCGACCGTTAGATTGAGATGAAATTTTACGTCTCTTGACATATTTATATATGTTATGTTAAAATTTCAGAGCAATCAGATAATTCAATGACCTTGCAAGATTGATGATTGCATTCTCGTAATATTATACATGTTCATAATTTTGATCAGAAAAAATCATTTTATTGTGTCTTTTTTTGCACAATTCTAAATTATTTTATTTTTGGATTTGAATATATATATATATATATATAAACAGTACAACCCCGAAACGACACTCCGAAACTGAAACATTCCGTTCCAAATGAAAAAACGAAGCACCAACCAAAACAGAATTGACAACCTTGATGAAGATAGATCCTCTATCTAAGCAGTTTCCAACAACTGAAGATTTTTAGTCACACTTTAGGATTGGATATTAATGGGAAAAATCCTCAATATATTTTGGAGGGGGTGGGAAATGGTATGAAACGAACTATTCTTCATGACTCTGGATTCCATGAAGGCAATTTTCCTTTTAAATATCTTCGCATACCCCTCAGCCCTCACATGTTATTGGTTAGTCATTTCTCCCCTCTTCTGCTCAAACTAGAATTGACAATCTAGAGTTAGATGGAAAACATGTTACCTATGCTGGGAAGCTCGAGCTTATAAAATCAGTCCTATATGGTATGGTCCAATTTCGGATGAATATATTTCCTACACCGGCTACTGTTCTTCGCCGGATTATTTGCATCTGCAGAAATTTCTTGTGGGCATGTAATATGAACATAAACAAAGCTGCTATAGTTACATGGAAAACAGTGTGTCTACCAAAGAATGAGGGGGTAGGTCTTTTTGATTTAAAGGCCAGAAATAAAAGTTTGCTTGTAAAACAGTTATGGAATATCCACATCAAAAAGGACTCCGTATGGATCAAATGGCTTCATCAGTTTTACTTACGGGGTGAATCTTTTTGGAGCGTGCATGCTACGTACCAAAACGTCATCTCCATGGTGGAAATCAATTATATCCTTAAAAGGATCATCAGATAGTCCAGGATTGTGGGGGCCAAGCAGCAGCTATCACATTGAAACATAGTTGGAACAAAACAGGTACTTCCCTCTCGGAAAATACATATGACTACCTGAGGGTAAAAGGTCGACAAATCAGCTGGGCGAGAGTGGTTTGGTAGCAATGGTCCAAGATACAACTTTATTCTGTGGTTAGCTACGCTGGAAAACGCAAAACTAGGGACCGACTACGTTTTCTCCAAGCCGAATCACGATGTGAGCTCTGCCGGCAGGAAGAAGAATCGCATGGCCACCTGTTCTTCACTTGTGCCTAGACATCTTGTTTATGGCGTAAGATCAAATCTTGGATGAGATATAACGGAAGATAACGACCTTAAATAGTGCTATGAGAGATCTGAACATCAAGAAAAATAACCTTAAGCAAAAATACTACGAGTTTCCTTAGGCCTCACGGCTTACTTGATTTGGGATGAATGAAATAAGAGTATTTTTTATGACACTAGTACCATAGGGGACACCATTTTTTCACAGAATTTTCCAATTCCATGGCACATATCACTTCTCCCTAAATAGTGGCTGAGGATCTCGTCCCTTGTCAAGTGACCAGCCTTTTCTTCTGACTCGGTGGCTGTCCTATGAGGCTGCTGCGAGAAGGGTTTCTACTGAGTTGCTTGACTAAAAGGTTTGTATCTTGTTGAGAAATTGTCACCTTCTAGTAGCTTTATCCCCTATTCTAGGCACAATCTTCTGCCATCTTCCGTCATTATTGTTTGCTACTGTTGGGTCTCTGTTCAGCCAGCGGGAGGGGATGCTGTTCCTTCGCTTTTTCCTTGCTGCAGGGGCTGTCTCTTGGTTTTGCAATGGCTAACAAGAATGTTGGGATTTGCTGTTCCTGCTATAGCTGCAGCCTACACCTGCAGTGTGGGGAATTGGTGAAAAAGGTGCCTATAGTTCTGCCTCAAATGACTGCTTCCCCTAGCTGCTTCAGCTTCCAACAAAGCTTTAGTTTGGTTTGTTGTTTGTTTTGTGGTGTTGAGGTTCAGGCATAGGCTACTCATATGGCCTTCGGATGGATGGCTGTCACATCTATGGATTCAATGGTTGCTGATAGCATTTTCTGGACTTTTCATCCACGATTTGCTTGAGTTACTACTATCTTGCGGTACTGGCTCTCCTTGTTGCTGAGTTGCCCGAGGGAGGCTTGCTCTAGGGTTGGTTGAAGATAATAGGTATAATAGGGTATGATCTGGCTCCTGACTTTGTCCAGAGTTTTGGCTTGATTCTTCCACATATCTAAAACCTTCCTCAACTTATTTGTTTCTAAATTGCTAGTGTCTTTGTTATTATTATTTCTTGTTTTTAATAGGAAAAATGTAAATTTTAAGGGAAGAATCCAGAAATAGATTATGACACAACCAAGAGCAAAACAAATGAAATTTTTTGCCCTTCAACATCCTCTACTAAACAGTGATGATCGACATCTCTACCACTACGAGGAAGATGAGAAAATGGTGCATCCTATAGACATTACAACTCTCCTCACCTCCTCTATGTTAATTAAAACAATGCAACACAATCCAAAGCTTTGTTGCAATACTTTTTAGCCTTTTCCAATCTACCTCATTCACCTTGAAAGGTCCACTTCAAACCCTAAATATATTATTTTCAGTTGACTTATATGGTTATTTTTATATTATTAACTTATATGTGTATTGTGATCAAATTCATGGGTTTAAACAAACTTTGGCATTGATTGCATATGAGAACATTTGAATTGCTCGTGTGTTTATTTTCTGATATCATGTGTTTAGTATATGAACATTCATTACAAATATATTCAATGCATTTTCAAGACCTTTTGGTTTTTTTGCATCTAGGCTAAATCCTTTAATTTTCCTTCTTACTCATGTTTAATCTTCTCTGTCATTCATTTTATGTTAATTATGCATGAGTTTTCTTTCTTTTAAAAGAATAATACTCACACTCATGTGTAAATTTGCATTTAGTTTAATAACTTGTTAATAAAACCCATTATGGTCTTGGCCCATATTAAAAGGCATTCAAAAGGATGACATTCTAATGTTTTTACAAATTCTCATTTGGTTCTCAATCATTTTTTTTTAATTTCTAACTAAAATTTTCAATTGACAATATGTTATTCACCTACAATGTCTAAAGTAAATGAACTTATAACTACTTTGTATGTTTATTAAGAGTAACACCTTTATCTTTTAATTTGTTTTTTCTTCAAAAATAAATTCTTATTTTAAAATGCATCAAACCTTTTTTGATTAGTTTTCCAGCAATGTTTTCTAATATAATTGAACACTTAAAGGTCATTACTCTTAGGTGTTGATTGAAGGTGAAAAGTTGATTTACTCAAATGTGATGTAATGTAAATATCTTCGCATTGAATAAGTTGTCCACTTGTTGTGGATGTACATACACGAGTCATAACATCAGTGTATACTAATATAAGCCAACCTCCAGGGTTTAAGGATCACTCTAAACCCAATCATGTGTGGAGGATATGGAAAGCCATCTATGGTCTTAAACATGTCCCTTGGGCTTGGTATTCCACTCTTAAGGTTGCTCTTATTACTCTTGGTTTTCTTAATTCTAAAGCTAACTTCTCTCTGTTCATTTATTGAAGTGGCTCCCTTATATGTTATTTGTTGATCTATGTGGATAATCCTGTACTTACTGAGAATGATTCAACTTTTGTGCAATCCATTATCACGAAACTTGGTAGCAAATTTTATTGAAAGATATGGGCACTCTTCATTATTTTTTTGGTGTGGAAGTCCTCCCAACTCATGCAAGTTTATTCTTATCTCAGCATAAATATGTTCATGACTTGCTGTCTTAGTGGGTGCTAATGATGTTTCAACTCCCTTATCTACTAGTACATCCTTAAAACTAGTTGATGGTACTGCTGCCTTTGATAGTACTGAATTTCATTGTGTAATTGGGAGTCTTCAATATCTCTCACTTACTCGTCCTAATATGTCTTTTGTTGTTAACAAGTTGTGTCAATTTATGCACAGACCCACACATTCACACTGGACAGCAGTCAAACGATTACTTAGTTACCTGAAGCAGACTATATGACATATTCTAACACTGATTGGGCTGGGAATATTGATGATCGTGTATATATATGTGTGTGTGTGTGTATGTGTGTGTATTTCATGATTCATCAATGAAAATGTGTGGTGGTTTTTCCCCCATTGATATCATGTGTATTCAAATCTCTTATAGTATGTACACTCAGTAACTCATTTTATAATTACCTAAATTGAAAAACATTTCTTCTCTTCATCAAGTAAAACATATGGTCTCATGGGCTATGGTATAAATAACCCAACCCATCCACATAAGGAGAAAAGGATGACACAAAGCAAGAGAGATCACAAAAGACATAACCCACTCTTCCCTTGCTTCACACGCTCTTCTCCTCCTGCATATTCTCTCTGGTCACCCGGTCATCTCATCAAGTTATGGTTAAGTCCAGTCACTCCATAATCTCAGTGCTGTAGTGCCTGCTTGAGAGTGTGATTCTTGTTGTTTTATAAATTGTTTTTCTTTCAAAAATACATTAAAATTATGTTCTTTTTATTTTTTTTAAAAATCATTTTTGACATCAGCACATCAAAATGATTTAAAAATATTAAAAAAAATTAATTTTTTTAAATTTTTTTCAAAAGCACTTTCCTATCGCAATCCCAAACACCCCCTAGTCTAGTCAGTCGTCATCTCTGCAAGTAGTGATCGAGTTTAGTCACCCTCATCAAGTAGTGGTTATTTAAACCATGATTGGTGTTTTACCAAATTTCACACACCCGATATTTCCATCTCAAAAGTAGAACATCTTGGTTGTCCTATACCGTGGTAGTGGATATGCATGTGGTTTTGATTTCGTCGTCTCAAACATTATGGTTCCACAAGGGAGAGTGAGGTACTTGGCATTTTGAATTCACGACGAAGTTTATCCGTGAATCCCATTACAAAATTTTCTTCCTCGAGTCAAAATTAGAGCTTAAGAAGGACGAATTACACATCACGACTCGAGGAAGTTTTGGTCAAATAATTATTTATTATTAACCATAAAAAAACAATGTCAAGAAAAATTTGTACTTTCTCTGTCGCATAAAAGGGGTGTGTGTGTATATATGACTTGATTTATTATAGATTATAATAGTAAAATTATAATTTTTTCTTCAAAACAATCTAATGAACTAGACTTGAGGGGTAAACTGATCATTTCATAGATAATATTTGTTTGGTGGCAACAATATTTACTTAATTTTAAAAAAAAAAATTAAATTATTGTATTACCATTGAAAGTAAACAAAAATGACCTCGGATCCACTGGTCTTGTAGAATTTCATCTAACTATGAATAGTGTAATGACTTTATTGTCCTTTTCATAAAAAATAATTAGCCTTCATGTCAGGGGCTTGGTAGTAATTTCATAATGATTTTTTTCCCGTTATTATCATTTAGTCTAGGGAAGGTTTCATCTTTGTCAAAATCTTCGTCAACTTCTTCCTCCCAAGATGGCATCTGCATGGTGGTTCAGTTTAGTTTGATGCCGGTTCACTTTTGTTTTCTCTGCTCCACCTCAATTTGTGCGTTGCTCCTTGGAAAAGTCATGTCAGCCCTTCAATTTCTTGCCCTTTCAGATTTAGTCATTGCTCTTTTAAACACATTTTTTTCATTTTAAGAAATTATTTCAATTTCATCCATATTCAATTTTTTTCATCTTTCAGATTTAATTCTTATTTTTTTATATTTGAGGTGATTTATAAAATTGATTTTTTATGCAATTTCATCCTTTTTCGTTTTTTTCTCTATCAGGTCTGATTTTCACTTTTTTTAGTGCTATTGTTTTTACAATGATCCTCCTTCATTGATTGAGATTTGGCCCCTTTTTTTTTATTAAGCCTAGGCATGGGATTTTACTTTTTATGATTTCAAAATATTAACCTAAGTTTAGAAATTTTAACCTTGCTTTGTCTTTTTCATGTTATTAAATTAGAGTTGGTGTTTTTATATTATTTAATTGTCAAACCTTTATATTTTCAAGTGGATGATAAAGCACCACTGCAGTTTGAATTAAAATCCAAGCAACAAGTATAGGGGAGACTCGATAAAAATCACAATCTACCACATTAAGCAATGGCCTAGCTGCTGTTACTGCACCTGAGGACATATTCGTGTGATTCATCAGGAAGTTGTATTGCCTAGAAACGCAAGCGTTGACTTATTGATGCTACCCAACCATTAAATAATCAATTGAAGGTTCTAGTCGGTCAAGTTATAAGGTTTAGAGCTAAGAAGTTCAAAGAAACTTTCAATCGAATTCTTCAAGATACATGGACTAAGATGGACTTCAAGAGGATTTGTAATAATACAGTGCAAGCCTTAATTAACCTGATCCATGTTCAAGAGAGGCTTGTTGGTGGAACCAAGACAATTACACAAGGATTAGGAGAAGAAGACAAGATTCAGACAATTATACCTTTTTTTTTACTCTGGTCCTAACTAGAGCTACAAATCGAATTTTATTGTGATTCCAGTTACTCTAGAAACTATACTTCCATACCTTTTTAACGGTATATGGTTTGCCTTCTAATACATTAAGACGAGAGAGAACCATCCATTTTAAGTTGGGCTTTACTGCTGCCAAACAGAATGCGAAAACGACGAACTTGTCTTATTTAATTTGTTGGGCTATCAAACTTTATTTAATTGAGAGGAGATATTTTGTTTGGGTTTTAGCCTTGTTTATCTTGTTTATTTTAATTAGTTTGGTCTAGTTTTTGCTTGGGTTAAATATTATTTAATTTAGATTTATATGGGATCCATTAGGAAAACTAGGGTTTTAGCTTGGAGTTTAAATACTCTATAGAAAATAATTTCAGCAGACTTTTTATGATAATTTCAGCATCGTAGCCGACTTTTTGTTGCTCAATCTTGGTTCTTGATTGAAATTTTCAACTCTTCAAAGAGTTGACAATTCTTTGTTGTGAATTTATATTTTCTTTGCTCGTTTACAAGCCACCACGTGTAGTTGCTCAATCAAAGTTGATTTATAGTCTTGTTGACATGGAACAAGTCTTTTATTTTGATAAACTCATTTAAATTTCAGCGAATTTGAGTTAGATTGATCTTGGGGTCGTGAATTTTATTAAGTTGGATTAGGGATAGCATCTGTATAGGGTATCTACACTAAGAGATTTTTGTTTTACAGAAAAATATGATTGAGAAATCAAGTGAGTGCATGGGTGTGTTATAATTTAATTGGCTGTTTGATATCCTGACCTTCCGATCAAATTGTTTATTTTTTAAAAATAAATATAAAATAAAGCCTGTTTCAAGAGAAATGCGTTTGGAAGAAAAAAGAAAATGGAACTTCCCAGGTAACCTGACAATCCAACTAATAAACGCGCTTCAGGAAGCGCTCATAAATCAAATCCGTTCAAAACAATTAAGCAATTCACAAGTAAAATACGCGTGGAGAATAAGGCGTATCTGCTAATTTCCTTGTCAGGCCTCAGCCAGACTGCTTTTGTCTCTCTTTAATTAGACTGGGCATGCAATTTGTTCCTTTTTTAAAAAAAAAAAGATGCTAAGAATTCACATGTTGCTATGGTCATGGAGATTTGGGGAGGATATATAGTAATGTTTACGCATACTATAAGATAGATGAGCATATACACCTGTCAGCTCACAACACGTAATAGTCAGCCCAAACGTAGTTTAGAATAATATATAAAAAAATATTTGATGCGTAAAAACTTTATTTTTCTGAATATATATCTTGTGGGCCCAGATGAGTGAGTAAAACACCGGCTATTACAGACTCCTACAATGAGTGTACGTTCTGACTCAAACTCGATACTTGCTGTACAGATTACAAATTCTCTGTCATCGCGTCACGCGTCACACGTTTTTTAAAAGCAGAATAACAGAATATGTTCAAGCAAAGTGGTCTCCCGCAAGCCCTTCAAAGAAGAGCAGCCATAGTAGAGTTGATCTTTCATAGTCATCTTACAAGAAAGAAAATGCATTTCCTCATCGCCTCATCTCCTCTCGACAAGTCCCTTCTTCCTTTTCAACCAAATGTACAATGACTTCTTCTGCATCTTTTCATTGTCTAATTTCACACTCCCAAACTTTAAACCGACAACCAAGTACTGAACTAGTCTTATTTGACTAATTAATCAACTTTGAATATATTTATCTCCATTATATATATATATATATCAAGTCTTGAATGAGAACCACTATCAGAAAGAAAAGTTTAAGGCAGATAAGATCATCTCACCTCAAAATCTTCGTCTTCTTCCTTGCCTCTCCACCAAAACAACTGCCGATTTCAATTTCCTTGAAAAAGAAGAGGGAAGTGAACTTCAAGTCTCAATGGACAGGCTAGTAAAGGCAGACGTGAAAGAAGTGGAGATAGCATATAAGGGAGGTCAAAACTTTCAGATTAACCAACCTTATGCACACCATGTCTGTGGCAATCTCTTTATCCACGACAAATGCTTCTGCCTTCTCTTTCACACAGCCTTTCTCTACAACACCACCTCTGTCTTCCTCATCTTACACAATTGTCCATGATCTCTCTGGCTGTTCAGGCTGGACAAATTGATGTTGTTAAAGTTCTGATTGCTTCTGGATGTGTTATTGACGGTTCGATTGATAAAGTCTTGCACTATGCAGCAGCTTTAAATAGAGTGGACTTGATGGATGTTCTGTGTGATAGTTTCAAAAATATTAAAGTAAATTCAGCTGTTTTATGCCGTAGAACTCCAATTCATGTCGCTGCAAGCAGGGCCATGTTGAAGTGATTAGCTTCTGTGTGAGTACTGGAGGGAAAACTGAGGTTTTGGATTATGACGCGTCGAGCCCACTTCATTTGGCAGCACAAAACGGTCACTTAGAGACTACATAGTATTTATTGGATTGTTCAGATTATTCTGTCAAGCATGCAGTAAACAAACAAGGAAAAACTGCTTTCTCTGTCGCAGTTGATAATGGACAACGCTGGATATACACCACTTCATTGTGCAGTTGAAGCAGGGCATATGCAGGTTGCTCTGCTGTTAATTGCTCATGGAGCTAGTGCGAAAGTGAAAAGTCTCAGCGATTTGTCATAGAATAATATAAATCATGTTTTGGGTCTCATTTAACAGTTTAAGTTTTTAGGTGAGATGGTTCCTTAACATGGTATCAGAGTCTTGTTGACCTAGAAAATAACAAGTTCGAATCTCACCACCCCATTCTATTTGATAAAAATTAAGCACAAGGTAGTGTGAGTCTGTGCAAATTTCAAGCCCAAAAGGCTTTCACTTGAGTGTATGTATTAAAAAATAATATAAATCATATTTTGGAATCTCATCTAACAACTTAATTTTTTATGTGAGATAATTTCTTAACAGGATTGTTCCTTTGAATATGGATTGCTTTAAGAATCACCCTTCTCTGGTTGAGCCCTTGTGTCAGGAAGAAAAGAACAGTGAAACTGGGGTCTCTGTTTGCTGATTTTCTCTTGTCTTTTTGAACTACGTCAAAGCTTTTACTGAGTTTTGGCTGGGTATTTTGATAGATGAAGCCATGGTTGGAAATTTAGGGAGGGCTCTGTTCCACTCCTGTCCAAGTCATTCTTTCGATTATGTGGAAAGTATATGGCCCTCAGGCCTCAATTCTCCAATTACTTTCCATGACGAAATTTATCAGCAGATCATGAAACGAACTGGGCTTTAGCTTTCATAGTGATGAATCCTATACAAAATTTATTCTATAGTTTATTATGATACATGAATATTTTATGTTCTTATATGATTAAATTTAATGATTGATGATTGAAATTCTATATGATATACAACATATGTTTTTGGTCTTAATTGTATTGCTAGTGATTAGTTTATGACGAGTTCATGACTAATTAATTTAAGTAGAAGTATCTAATTTTCAAAACCATATCTGATTATTTGATACTTGAGAAATATAAGTCTTGATTAAATTAACTCCATGCATGTTTAATTATCATGAATCAATTATACCAATCTTGATTTGAATGTTGTTATGTAAATTTTGCATGGTTAATGAAGGTTATTATATGATTAAGTTAACTAGAATGTAAGCAAATGTAGAAAAACTTGTTGTATTTCATGGTTGATATATTTATGATGACTAATAATATTAGAAAACATATTTAAATTCAATGATTGACGTTTTCTAATCTAATTTGTTTAAATTCAATAATTAAACATCAATCATTGAATTTAAATATGTTTTCTAATCTAATATGTGATCATATATAAATCAACAATAAAAAACAAGTTTTTCTACATATGATTACTTTTGAGTTAATTTAGTGTTTGTTTGGGAGTGTGGTTGAGTTTGCTTTTGAAAATGTTTTTCATTCAAAAATGCATTAAAATGATGTTTTTTTTAAAAATATATATATATTTTAACATCAACACATGAAAAAGATCTAAAAACACCAAAAACATTTAATTTAAAGTAAAAAATCAAAATAATTTTTTTCATATTTTTTCAAAAACACTTTTGAAATACAATGTCAAACATTCTCCTTAGTATTTTAGCATCAATTAATCCCAATTATATAATAATATTCATCAAGTATGTAAGATTTAATTACGTGAAAACATTGAGATCAAGATTGGTACAATTAATTCATAATAATTATATATGTATTAGGAGTTAATATAATAAAGACTTATGTGTCCCCAAGGGGCGTGACGTGATGGCAAAGAGTTTGAGATCTGCACAACAGGTCTCGAGTTCGAGTCAGGACATGCACCTCTTGTAATAGCCTAAGACAACCAGAGTTTTACTAGCTCACCTAGACTCACAAAGTGCACTTTTTGGAGAGTGGGGTTTCCTCGAATTGAAAAAAAAAAAATTAAGACTTATGTTTTCCAAGATATTCAAATATGAGTTTGAAAATTATATACTTCTACTATTTAAATTAATTAGTCATGAATACATCACAAACTAATCACTAGCAATAGATTTAAAATCAAAAACATATGTTGCACCTCATATAAAATTTTAGTAATCAATTATTAAATTTAATCATAGAAAAAAACATGATATATTTATGTACCACAAACAAATATATAATAATTTCAACCATAAATATTATAATAATTTAAAATCCTAGATTACTAACATCTTAAAATTAAAAACTAAGCTTATTGAAAATTCATAAAATAAAAATAATAGACCCACCACCACTTTTTTCTTCTATATTTTGAACATGATCCTTTAGAGGTTAGGAATTGAGGTGAAGAAGTTTTCTAGTTATTAATTGATTCCTAATCAAATTACACTAAGATTTCCTTACATTAATATGATTAAAATGACTTACGCATTGATTTTGACCTTTTAGAGAGATTTTTTGCTCATGTGGGATGCTTGCTACATCATCAATTAAATGTCATGTTATCATCTATGATACTCATCTTGATCAAGAATTGATCATATATTTATGATTACTCTTTTCATGATCATCAAATATTCTCTTCTTCATACTTGTTAATCACAATATAACTTTTTAACTTGCTTTTATATGTTTTTTTGGATAAGTAAATATGTTAATAAAAAAAACAATAAATGCAACAACGGGTTGAGGCTCTAAAAATAAAAGGTATAACGAATAGACTCATTAGCCCTGTGAACAACTAATCAAAGATACCAATAAAAATTTTAACGCTAAGAATTACAAATAAAAAATATCAGCATAACTTCCTCAAGCGATATGAAGCTTTTGATTAGCAATAGAATGAATTATATGGCAAAGAGAGTTAACTTTTGAAACAATACAGCTAACAATATTCTTGGAAACCCAGAAACTATTACTGGAAAATTATCATGAAATCTAACATCTCTTTTCTTCCAAGTATAATAAACACCGATAGCATCTTATAATTATTAATGCAAGAGAACAACTCGCATTCAAATGAGAAAGTCATCATATGGTGTTAACCTAAAAGCATCACTGATATGGAATGGAATATCTAGAGCATAGATTAGACTAAAAATACTTTGAATAAGGATAATTAAGAAATAAATGATCTACATCTTCTCTATCTCAACCAAAAAAATAGAAATAGATAACCTGAATAACACCATAGGTCATAAGTTTATCTTGAGTAATGAGGCCTTCATGAATAGCAATCCACAAGAGAAAGGAGAATCGTGGTATGTCTTGCTTATGCCAAACAAGTTTCCACCACTCATTTTTATGTTAATTAACTCAACAATTATTGATAACATAAACACAATATTTTTAGTGAAGCAACCAAGCATAACATACATAAGGAAACTTATGACATATCTAAGCCATTACATGTTTACAATCATCTCCTTACAAAATTAATCACACTCATGCATTAATACAACAACAATACAACACGTTTACTAGGTCGAAACAGGAACTCAGGGATTACAATTCAAATGCAAACTTGAATTACAATTCAAATAAAGAGAAACACAACGAAACCCAACAATTTAATTATGCAACAAGTTCATGACCAAAGTAATGAATAAACCATATAATAACCAAACCAATGAATAAAACATACACAATATAACATCAATGAAACACATCTTCAACGATGCATACATTGCAAACTCATCTTGTCAAAATTGTCTACGTAATATGTTGCAAATGTAAACATGTATACACAAATTATTTAGCATGTCAAATAACATAACACATTGAATTTAGCTAACATTCAAACATAAAAATTAACAGTTTAGAAAAGAGTGCATACCATCACTTATCCATGTTTACTTTGTTCATGCATTCTCTTTAACCATTCCAATTTCTCTTTAAGACCTCCTATGCTAGACCACAACTCTCTTTATCTTCATCTACTCAAATATACTATTGCAAAGTATGAAAATCATCATCAATTGAGACTCTAGAAATTGAATGGAGCTCAACCATAATTTTAGATATAATACACCTTTGTCAATCCATATTGATGAGGACCAACCCAACATTAAGTGTAATCACGCAAATCACCTATTGGTGATGCCAAGTAGGCCTATTACAAAAACTAGAAAAAAATGACTTAAAGGGGCATTTAATGGGTTATTTCAAAGCATACAGAGTAAGATGGACTTAGAGGGATAAAGGACACCTATGGAGCTTAAATAGCAGCCTCTAATTCATCTAATCCAAGCCCAAGAAGGGTCTTATTCATGTTCTGAAAAAGGCTGATGTGTTAGGCTCTATAATAGCCTTGATTTGGGCTTATTTTTCCTAATATGACATAGAGTACAAGTCCAGATTATTTCCTAAATAAGGGATGATTCTTAACATTAAAAAGAAGAAGTTTCCTAGTATGAAGGAAACTTACAAGTCAGCAACATTCAAGACCAAATAAATACTTTTTATCTTATTTTATGTGGTTGCAACTTATATTTTTATTTAAAATATGTTTTTTGTGTTTTAGGGTTAATAAACATAAATTAGGCTTAGATACTTAAGGATTTTGGTCTGATTATAAGTGGGCTTTACACAAGTCAATATCTTTGGGTATTCTAGGGTTTAGCTTAGGTTAAAAACACATATGTTACCTAAGTTTCAAATTAGGTTTTTATGCTTAATGACATTGAGATTATAGCAGAACTTTGTGTGCTTGTGAGGTGAGAATTTTCTCTTCCTTACTTCTCTAGAGGACTGATAATGACTTATCGAGGTTTAATTGACTTCGTGATGTCAATCCATACTTCTCGTTTGTGGATTATTATTCGTTGAGTAGGGGTTTCAATGCAATAGTGTTGGTGTCTGGGTAAAAGTTATATTTGTGTCGCACTCCTATCAAACTTCATTTACTTGGTTTTCCTGGAATTTGTATCTTTGTGTATGGGTTGCTTGACCGCGTGATCAAGTGGTTCATATCACATATGCAGAGAAGTATAATCACTCATCATCGACATACTTTCAAGTAGTTGAACGCCAATTCTAGACTTCTTCTTCTTTGCTCGAACCTCATAAGCATCCTTTTCTTTTCTTTTTCCACTACTCTTTGTGTTGCTCCTACTTGACATGTTTACCCCACCAACTAACTGAGAAATGTCATTCTCAAGCGTAGGATTTCTATCTTCATCTGAATCACCACTTCTCAAAATCAACTGCATCAATGTTGGCATTATTGTTGCCAAGTCAACAGAATCAGCACCTCTAAGTACTCCTATTGATGGTGCCCATACATACTCTCCGGTAACAACAATGTTGGAATATATTTTATCATATTTAAACTTCAAGGCAAACTCAATACCGGTATATCTAAATTTATTTGCTCCTCTAATTTCCTACATACAAGAAAAACACATAATTCAATATATTGTCATAAAAAATTCATAAACAATGGAACAAAAATTAATACATTGGATAATAAAAATTAACTTGAATTTTCACTTTCCACCACTCATCCGTTGCTAATATTGTATCCAATTCACTACATGAACCCATAACAGTTTTAGAAATCAATTTTGTCCATATTCTCCAATTCTTTTTGCATCCATCCCACTTATTTTTTTGTTGTGTTTTGGTCAATGCATGACCAATTTTTTCTTTGGATGATGTGATAAGAAATTTACAACCCGTTGCATCAAAATGAGTTGTAGGTCACATTCCTATATCAATGGCTGTAATACATAGGTCACAAAATATATGGAACATTTGCTTTATCCAAACAACCTTATTTGTATATTCACTACCTTTCATGCTATATTTTAAAATATTTAACAACACTTCATCACATAATTAAACGATAGAATAACAAAATGAACATGTAATAGAGAAAAATATGTCAATAAATCCTTCATCATGCAATGTTTATGAGGGGATAAGTGTAGTACAATTAATTTAATTATGCTTATAGTAATGCACTCTTGTGGATATGAATAGTTTTGCTAATTGTGTAATCAAATTCACTCATCGGTAATTAAAATAAAAGCTTGTTTTCATTAATAATTTCCCCCACTCATACCCTTCATGTAAAACCATCTATTGCATCCATGTATTTTCCGAAATACAAAACCCAAAGAAATTACATGCAAAATTCATATAAGTTAATTAAACAAACAAAATTGCATCAACCATAAGGTTAAGCAACGATGATCATTTTTTCATAATAACAAAGTGAAAACCTTAATTAACAGGTTCTATAACACAAATTAATTAATTAAATTATAAAACTTCAACAACATGTTTGATCATCATGCTTTCAAAACTATTTTTCAAGTGTAAGAATCATGACATGGACACATGTATCATCATCAACAGTCATGACATGGACGCATGTATCATTATCAACATAAATAATAAATTAACAGTTATAATCAAACAAACATCGCAAACAAATTCAATATGTTGTTAATTCAAAATATTTTGAGCTGAAAGGAGAAAAACTCACATGCAACATTGAAACCACCTTTGATTTACAAACCCTTGTTGATTGTTTTAATTCGGTCAAAACAACATAGATATGCCAAATATATATGCAAAAATTATCAAATGGAAGCACTGTACAATATTTTTAATAAATCAGAGTAGTTAAAGAAGAGGAGAAAAACTCACAGTTAACCTTGAATTGCTAGATGTTGAAGAAGGAGGTCAGGAGAGCAACAACAGAGTAGTTTGTAGTTCCTTTTGTTGGTGGAACAAAAAGTACCGAGCACAGTGGAGGAGAAATTACAACGACGATGATTGTCGACTTCAAGATCTGCGGGCATGTTTATAACGGGAGGTTTTTTGTTGCTTGTTTTGTTGGTGGAATGAAAATTACAGAGAAGAGGTTGAGGGTGAGAGATCTACGGGTGTCAACAGTTGGATTTTTTTTGGTGGAGCAGAAATTAGAGAGAAGGTGGAGATTTGAGCTGAGGGTGAGAGACGGTTTGTAACTACTTTTTTGTTAATTGCTTTTGCTTTTTGTTTTGAAACTGGACGGGTAGAAAAGTAGCGAAACTTGCTTTTCTATAATTGAGGTTAAACCACAGTTTCTTATTGGCCCCATAATTACATAAATTGTGATTCAATTCTAACCAAACAACAATAATATGCATTTGAGTTAAGCTACAAAAATGATCGCAAAATCAAACACCCACTTACCTTACACCCACTTAGCCTTTGCTTTGTGCCAAAGGTTTCGAGATGTTTAACCCTCGTATTTTTGAAAGGTGACGCAGTAGCTATTGATTTTTTATTTTTTATTTTTTTTGTAGCAATTAAGTCTTTGTTTGCCTGAATTTATATTTATTTATAATAAATATATTTTTACTAACCTTTCTTACTATCAGTTTTTTAATCATTAAACTTGATGAAGTTAAGAAGAACGATTTCGTGGAAGCAATTTTCACCTATGCTAGTTGGCCACATATTGTTCTTCAAATGGATGGAGGAAGTAGAGACGAAATGTGGGAAAAACTTGCATGTAGAATCACGAACAAGTGATCGATCCTCCTACCTAATTGGAAGTTCATTCCGCCATCTTTTTATCTTGGGAGAGGGGGATAGAAGATCACGCATTCTGTCATCAATACTTGAACCTATTACTATTTAATAATTTATCTTTTTTTAAAAAAAAATAGCTGATCTGAACAAAAATAACTGTTTGAAAGTATGTTTGATGTTGTTTTTTAAAGTATTTTTTATTTAGAAATACATCAAAATGATTTTTTTTTATTTTTTAAAAATTATTTTTGACATAAGCACATAAAAATGATTTAAAAATACCATTTTTTTAATTTAAAATAAAAATAAAAATAAAAATTGAAAAAAAATCAATTTTTTTCAAAAGAAACACAATTTGAAGCGCTCATCTGCGTGTTTTTTCTATCTGGGACACACTGTGTATGCACTCGGGGGACTTGCAAAGCATCCATTGCATTTTTCAATCTCAGGCAATGAGTGAAAAGGCTGTCGTCTGCGTCTTGTTTGACAGCTGTATTCATTACCCATCAGATCAGCCCTTCTTAATTCTATTTACTAATGAACCGGATCCCAAGCTGACAATTTAATAGATTATCCCGCTATTATTTTGTGTTTTATTTTTAGATTTTGTTATGATACGCTGACGTTAATAATAAAAAATAAAATATATATTATTGAAATAAAAAACAATTACAATTACAATTGAAAACTCCACTAATTAGGAGTTGACTCTGCTGGGACTCTCCAAGCACTTGGACAAGCTCACTTTTGACTCCCTTCTCCCAGGACAGGACTGCTAATTAGCGGTTACCTTTTCCATTAGCTAAGTAAATAAACTGTTGAAATTAGGAGTCCATTTTAATGCACAATTTTCAAATTATTTTATTTCTAGCATGGACTAGTAGTGATCGTTTTTTAGTTAGAAAAATTAGGGATTAAATAAAAAAGGAAAGATGGACAGCTGTGACACCACCACCACCACCACCACCACCAACAGCGCAGCACTGCCGGGTCCAGATCTTTTTAGTTTAGGACTTGAGGGTTATTGAAGTATTATTTTTAATAGAGTAGAGGGCGTGGGAAATGGGATCCAAGCCATGGCTACACCCAGCTCCCGCCTATAGGACCTTGGAGACTTACTGGAATTCTGATGATGATGCTCCTGGTCCTCGATGTGGCCACACCTTGACTGCCGTTGCTGTTACCAAGTCTCATGGTCCTCGACTCATCCTTTTCGGTGGTGCCACCGCTATCGAGGGCGGCGCTTCCTCTGCTCCTGGAATCAGTTACCATTTCCACCTCTCTCCCTCTCTTTATGCTGCTCCAGCTCTGCTTAATATTTATTAAATTTGACTGTTTGGTGCAGGATTGGCTGGAGTCACCAATTCGGTTCATTCTTATGATGTTCTTACTAGGAAATGGACTAGGTAGGTAACAGTACATTGTTTCATCTTGTTCTTGTTCTGGTCCTTTTTTAATTACTATAACTGTTACTATTGTTATTCGAAAAATAAACAAGCTAAAGGAAAAAAAACTGGACGATTGACCTTTGGTGATCGTTGTCTAATGATCAGAGTACAACCTGCTGGAGAGCCACCGTCTCCTAGGGCTGCACACGCGGCAGCTGCTGTTGGTACGATGGTTGTTTTTCAGGTGATTCACTGTGAATTAGGATTTGATTCTTTTTTCTTCTTTCTTTTTATTTGATCTGTTCAGTTAATGTGAGCTTTTGGTATTGATGAATGGATTGTTTGTATGGCTTAGGGTGGGATAGGTCCAGCTGGGCATTCTACCGATGATCTCTATGTGCTTGACTTGACCAATGATAAATTCAAGTGGCATCGGTCAGTTTCTTCTTTTCAATTAGCCAGCTTTAGCTAGGGGCTCCTCTTTTTTTGTCTCTTTACTTGGGATTCTTGATTTGGAACTGATTGTTATATTTTGGTGCTTGATATGAGCGTAGAGTGGTTGTACAAGGAGAAGGGCCTGGGCCTCGTTATGGTCATGTAATGGACTTGGTTGCCCAAAGGTACCTTGTCACTGTCAGTGGCAATGATGGTAAGCAAATTTTTATGTTCTGCCTTTTATCTTTAAGATCTTTTGGTTCCTTAAGGACTGGATCCTTTTTAAGAGTCCAGTGCTAAATTGTGTTTCATGAATGTTTCTGCTTGATTATTGGCACTGAATATCCCTTTTTGAAATCCCGGGGAGGATAGTTCAAATTGGATTGTGTTAGCTTCCATGTGTAAAATTCAGGATCTTGGTACTTGTTTTTAGATATGGGTTTAGGCTGTTGTTTCCTTATGCTTAAGTGAGGTTATCATGATAAGCTGTAGGATACTTGAATTTGTAGCTTACCTATGGATGGACAATTGTCTTAAATGTGTGATTTTAATACTTTTATGTTATTTCATGTCAGGAGAACAGACGTCGATGTTTTGTGCTGATGATTATGCATTTTTCCTTGCTTTATAACTACATGATAGTGATTTTTCCCGTTATATTCTAGGTAAAAGAGTTTTATCTGATGCCTGGGTTTTGGACACTGCCCAGAAACCATATGCATGGCAGAGGCTAAATCCTGAAGGTGATAGACCTTCTGCTCGAATGTAAGTTTGTTCGGAACAAACATTTGCAGAAGTGTTAAACTTCTGCGTTTGTTGTTTTCCCATCAACCCATGTTTTATTTTTGACATGATGTGGCATTATTTTGTAGGTATGCAACAGCTAGTGCCCGTTCAGATGGAATGTTTTTGCTTTGTGGTGGAAGAGACTCGTCTGGAACGGTATGATCTTTTATTTTCAGGGGTTGTTAATCTATCAATTCCATTTTTATTATTCTGCGCGATTATATTATAACAGCAGTTTGTTGTGCGGTAGATATTTGTTTCTAGGACTGTATGATAAGCTTGTCAACTAAGTGTTTGTCCTCGTGCCATTTATTTTATTTTACTTTATTTACAAATAGGAAGTAACTGTGGACATAGAAAACTTGAAGAAATGAACCTTTGGTGTGTGTTCTTATTTATTCACATGCTTTGAAAATATTATAAAAACAAGTGAGTTACAGTATAGAACATTCATTTTCTATATCGCAGTTGTGATGAGAAATCAATGCTCTCTCTGTCCTGGAATGATTTTCCTATTGTTTCTTTGAAATTTGCCATTACTTTTTTCTATCAGGAACCATTCTTCTGGTTTTTATGATTTTTTCTCGCTTCAGGCGTAACTGTTGATTCATCGCAGCTTCACTCTTGTTGAAGTTCCTTTTGTGCTCGACAGTGTTGTTTTTTGGATAAAGAAATTTTCATTAGGAATGGTGTTACTGTTGCATTCAATTCTTTACGACATGTTTGGAACCCTCTTAATTGAATTCAATTCAGAGGTTTTAATGAAATCTTATGTTTGAAATCCTCGTGTTAAGAATTGAATTGAATTCAATATTTTAAAATGCTACAAAAGTAAACAAGATGTCAACCCCTTTAATAAATTTAATGTTAAAACTAACTTTTCTAAAATACCCATTTAGTTTTTTTTTTTTTAAAACTGAAAAAAAAAATGAATGTAACGAGGGTAATAGGAAATGAAATTATTTGAATTTTATCTCTTCCAAACATGTAAATTCAATATTAATCATTTGAGATAAAATCAAACACTATACTTGAATTCAAGTATAGTAGAGAGTTAGTTCCACACAACCAATTACTGATCATAAGTGCACGCTTAAACAGCCACTTGGAGATGCTTATGGGCTTCTAATGCATAGAAATGGTCAGTGGGAGTGGACCCTTGCACCTGGGGTGTCTCCATCAACAAGGTATCAACATAGTGCGGTAAGTGACTACTAGTCAGGATGTTTTACTTCTAGATTATGCATAGATCATGAAATATATCTTTTGAAGTAAGATTCTAGTTTAAAATTTTTGTTGGAACTTGAAGACTGAAGGTGATCAAGATATTGCGATTTCAGGTTTTGATACTGTTCTTTTATGTGTCCAGTTTGTCTGCATGCTGCATAGCAATTCTTTCCAAGTTTCTTCTCTATCATTTGAAAGTTTGACATTGGTTTCTATCAGGTTTTTGTGGGTGCACGTTTGCATGTTACTGGAGGAGCAATGAAGGGAGGACGCTTAGTAGAAGGGGAAGCAGCTTGTGCTGGTAAGCTTTTTTCTTTGCTGTTCTTGTCTTGAAAAGATGGATTAGATTGTAATCTTCAACGTTTTTTTTCTGTGAGACTAGTGCTGGACACTGCTGCAGGCGTTTGGTTGGATAGAAATGGACTAGTTACTTCTTCTAAAACCAGCAAGGGCCATGCTGAATATGATCCTTCTTTGGAGCAAATGCGTCGTTGCCGCCATGCCTCTGCATCTGTTGGTGTTCGTATATATGTCTATGGTGGTCTAAAAGGAGGTGAAGTTTTCTACTTTTTTCATTGAGAGACCTATTAGACCTGCAGTTGTAGCCCCCCCTCTCCATCCACTTAACCCTTCAATTCCTCATGTGAGCAGGTTTTAATCACAGGCCACTTACTACAAGTGACTAACTTTAAGCTCGGCCATCACTGACAACAATGTAAAAGTTAAATTGAGAGGACTACTCATAAAATAGGAATACAAGTATTGAGGAGCAGAAACTTTTTGGTTGAAGTTATACTGACAACATTGCAAAAGTTAAATTGAGAGGACTACTCATAAAATAGGAATACAAGTATTGAGGAGTAGAAAGTTTTTGGTTGAAGTTATACTGAGAAAGCAAACAAGAAGAGACTCGAATAGATTTCCATTTTGCCTGTGGCATTGCTGGTTTTATGCTTGAACTAAACCAGACCAAGGTCGCATTTCCTGCAAATGTTACACCATATATCATTTATATTTTTCCATCCTTCAGTTTCCCAGTTGATAGTATTCTCATTTTAGTAGTTATTAGAGAAGCTTTTGGATTGAGGAGTGAATTCTTTGTTATTATTTATTGTTAGTACCAATAAATGTATGTTCCGTGCTGCGTCTTTATGTAAAATTGAGTTTAAAAGTCAGTATCAATAAAATATTTGTTGAACCTTTTCTGCATATTTGAGGAAAATACTAGCTGTGCCATTTAATACAGCACATATCAATGTGATCTTTACAAAGAGACATTAGTTTCACATCAGCAAGGGCATGCATTCATTTAGCACTATTGTCTATATTTTATACATTC
The DNA here is from genome assembly GCA_009078335.1 of Salix brachista. Lineage (NCBI taxonomy): Eukaryota > Viridiplantae > Streptophyta > Magnoliopsida > Malpighiales > Salicaceae > Salix > Salix brachista. The sequence goes on from CM018573.1 coordinate 14,623,965, forward strand.
TGTAATCAGAATTATAATTCCACAACCATTTAGGTAGTTATCGTGGGATCTCTTTTTCTTGTTTGGTAAGCATAAGAAATGGAAGTGAGTAACTTCCACTTGACGATGTTAGCAATTGCTTCTAGCATGTTTAATCAACCTATTGTGCTTGTGCTCCTTGATAATTGTATGATTGATTGGGACTGGTTTAGGACACCATCTTTGATAGACAGAAAAAAAATATGCAGGAGGCTTGCATCAATAAGTGGTTTTTTTTATATGGTTCTTGATCCCAATAGTTTAATGATTCTTATTTCTTGCTAAGCAACTATGATAAGTTTGGATTTGTTCAGAGCCAGTAATTCATCAATCCTAATTGGTTGCTCTAATGTTAACTTGAGTTGTTATGGTATCACAATAACAACTGTGCAAGTTAAATTACATGCATTTTTTTATCGTTTAGATCTTGTTTATTGACTATCTGCCCAATGATAACAAGAGTCTTTCTCAAGCATTCTGGAGAAATCAACTGTCTGTAATAAGTATTAACAGTGATCAGAGTGGATTTATTGTGCACAACACCTTTTTATCTTCTTGTTTAGTTAGGTTGTTATGCAGCTTATGCATATTTGACCCATCCTTGGTTCCTTTTCTTCTGCGTAAGCTGCCATTAAGCCTTAATCATTCAGGCCTCATGATATTCATTTAGTTGTGTATTGCAAACTCAAGAGACGCACATATCATAGCCAATTGCTTTGTTATCTGCAGATGCAGTGCTAGATGATTTTCTGGTTGCTGAAAATTCCCCATTCCAGTCAGACATGAATTCTCCCATTTTAACATCTGAGAGAGCCTCAACAATAACAAGTCCCCGATCAAACCATTCTAATTTAAATTCTTTTGGAACAACTACTCCTGATGGTGGATCGGAGATCCCTTTATCTGGTGGTATCAGGTCTCAACCTTCTCTCTGATCCTCATGTCATGTCAGCCCCTTTCCTATATAAACTCATGGATTTATTTTCTTCTGTAGCAGCATGGACAGAAATTCTATGGAGAAATTGAGGGAGGCATCTGCTGCGGAAGCTGAGGCAGCTAATGCTGTCTGGCAAGCTGCTCAGGCAGCATCTTCCAATCATGCAGAAGAAACATCTGTATCCGATGACAACTCACAAGCAGCAGAAGCAACTTCAGATGGAAGTGACAATGAGGCTGATGTCCGCCTTCATCCTAGAGCTGTATGCCCTTTTATCTGTGGTTTATAAGGGTGTTGCAGTTCTTTGGTTGTCTTGCTGTTAAATCTCAGTCTTGTTCTTATAGGTGGTGGTTGCTAAAGAGGCAGTGGGAAACTTGGGTGGGATGGTGAGGCAATTGTCATTGGATCAATTCGAAAATGAAAGCAGAAGGATGCTTCCTATGAATAATGATGCATCTTATCCTGCCAAAAAGTTCACCAGAAAAAAGTCTCCTCAAGGCCTGCATAAGAAGGTAAGACTTGACAAATTTATGTATATTGCTAACACTTCATTAGCACTACTTCATCTTGTTATCTTGCAGATTATTTCCTTGTTGCTTAGGCCTCGAAACTGGAAAGCTCCTGCAAATAGGACATTTTTCCTGGATTCTTATGAAGTTGGGGAACTTTGTTATGCTGTTGAACAAATTTTTATGCAAGAGCCAACAGTTCTGCAATTGAAAGCCCCAATAAAAGTCTTTGGTGACCTTCATGGACAGTTTGGTGACTTAATGCGTCTATTTGATGAATATGGCTTTCCATCCACAGCAGGAGACATTACGTAAGTATTACATTGTAAATCTAATGCTTGTGAGGAACATGTCGAGTATAATGTGGAGAGCTAATTGATCGTGGCATTTAATTTCATGCAGTCTAAGAGATTGAGGAAACTGACAACGAAACTGAACCATTTAAATTGATTATGTCACTCATGGGTGCTCTGTTGTGGGTTTACAGTATGGATTCTGGATTAAGCTTTTCAAATGTACCATTTAACAATTAGTGAAGGTTAAGTGCAAGGCAAAAGTGATGACAACTATTGGCTAGTTTTTTTTTTTTCAATCATGATGGGTGGAGTGCCAAAAACTATGTTTTGTCCCTGCGGGGTGCAGTTGGGTATAATTCATGTTGAAGCAGGGAAGTGGGATCTAATGCAAGTGCAGCTGCAAAAGCTAAGTGCTTGAGTTGACAAAAAGTGATAAGGTCTCTCTGCTTGATTGAGATGATTCCTTCATGTCCTACACAAACTGACTAAACTAGTGGGAGATGGGAGTTTGTTTCTTGGGAAAGGGGCCAGTGAAAGGGGCTTGAAAGATGTGATCGCAATGACAAAGATCCATATTCTTACATGGACTGGCATTATGGCTCTGTTGTGCTGAATTTTTATTGGTTTTAGCCAAAGTAAATAGTTGAATAGTTGAGTAAAGACTGGTTGGTTAATAAATCATGTACGACATTATTTCAAAGTTTCACACATTTTCAACTTGTATGTTGTAAATGCACCTCAAGAAAAGCATTGTCATTAGCAATTACAACAATATAACTCGTCTTCGAGAAGGCATTATCACTACAACTAGAAAAGCTCTGAACTTCTTACATGTTTTAGAAAGGTCAAGTATGTGTTTGGGATTGTGATACATGGTGCTTTTCAAAATATCTTTTCAGTTGAAAATGAATCAACATGATTTTTTTTTCAGATTTGTTTTCTATTTTTGATATCAGCACATCAAAACCATAGATAAACCCTAAAAACAGACACAAATTTGATGTTTTTTCATGCTAAACGCTCTTTTAAAAAGCATCCAAAAACAATTTCAAACGCACTCTCAAACACCCCTCTTTTTTGAAGAAATCATGTCAAACGGCATGTGTGCCCATATTCTCGGAGTCATTGGTATGTGTGCCCATATTCTCGGAGTCATCGGTATGTGTGCAAATAAATAATTAATGCATGTGTGCAGGTTTGCTGTTATGTCATAATTGAGCAAAGTTCATAAGTAATTTGAACTCGTAATTTGGTTATATTGCCCTCCTCTTTTTCATCATCATTTCTTGACATTCTTCTTCTTAAATAGTTACTGCTCTATACTCCTTCATTTGATATTTATGTCTATGACAATCAGTGGTAAATTGGGTTGAAGATATAATACATGTCCTCTAGCCTTGCTTATTAATATTAATTTTCATTTGGATAATGCTTAACATGATAAAAGGCCTCCAGCTTATGTGTCCAAAACAGCAAATTGATAATTTTAGAACAGATCTTGTGATTTATCTCTGTAGTTGATTAACCATGTTGTCCAATTTATTGGTTCAGGTACATCGACTATTTGTTTCTGGGAGATTATGTTGATCGAGGGCAGCACAGTTTGGAGACCATAACTTTGCTTCTTGCTCTTAAGGCAAAACTTATGCTTTCAGTGAACAAAAGTTTCACATGAATTATATTTTAGCATCATCCTTGTATTGATGATATGGTATCTTTTATTATGATTTTGTAGATTGAGTATCCCGAGAATGTCCACCTGATACGGGGTAACCATGAAGCTGCTGATATAAATGCACTCTTTGGTTTTCGTATTGAATGCATTGAAAGAATGGTATAGATAAACATGCTAAATATAGTTTTCCCGCAGGACGAGTACATCTTTTGAAAATTCAAATGTAACAATAGCATATGTATTTTACAGGGAGAGAGTGATGGGATATGGGCATGGACACGTTTCAATCAACTTTTCAACTATCTTCCACTTGCTGCACTTATTGAGAAGAAAATTATCTGTATGCATGGTGGCATAGGAAGATCCATTCATTCAGTGGAACAGATAGAGAAGCTTGAAAGGCCCATAACAATGGATGCTGGATCTATAATTCTAATGGATCTTCTATGGTATGCTTCACTCGATTTATTTTACTTGCATTCTATCATTGCTTGCGTTAATTTGTGTTATGAAACTTCTCCATTCAGGTCGGATCCTACAGAAAATGATAGCATAGAGGGTTTGAGACCAAATGCTAGGGGTCCTGGTCTTGTCACTTTTGGGGTATGCATGTCATTGTTTACATCTGTTATGTTTGATGATCTTTAGTTATTGTGTTTGGTGTGGTTTATCGCATGCAATATATTCCAAGTCATAGTGAATACAAATTGATTTTTTTTTGGACTAATTATAGATATTGCATCAACCTGTGGAAAGCAATTAGCCTCTCAAAACTTCTTATTTTGGTCCCCTGATCAATATATGTAGAGATTAAATTCCTACAGCAGCTTGCTTTGAATTTTCATACTGTAGTTAACAGCAGGGAAAAAATACTCCTACCATTAAATGTTGGATGTGAACTTGAAGAAATTTTAGGAGTTCATGTTACTAGCTTATATTGGATACCAAAAGAAAAATCAACGGTGACAGGTTAGCTCACCTTTGACGGAAAGTTCAGCAGTGTTGGCGTGTTTTATCTGCAGAACTTCATTACTGAGCTCAAAGATGTAAAATGATACGTTTATGGACTAGCCAATAGATATCAAGTAGGGCTACACCATGATCTTTATATTAATTTTGAAATACCAAGTGACTACCACTATAATTTTTATTCACTGGCAGTTTCATTTCCACTCTTATGAGCTGCTACTATCTCACTTTTTCTACATCAGATGTCCAATGAATCTATGCTCGCCTATGATGTCATCATTTTTGTTTATCTTGGCTCTGTATCTTTTTAATTTGATGTGCTTTCAAGTTGCATGTTTTATGAAGCTTTTGCTTGTTTCATCTTTTAATGTATTGCAGCCTGATCGTGTAACCGACTTCTGTAAGAAAAATAAGTTACAGCTGATTATTAGGGCACATGAATGTGTCATGGATGGGTTTGAACGGTTTGCCCAAGGGCAATTGATTACTCTATTTTCTGCAACCAACTATTGTGGTAAGCTAAATGAGCTTGAGTTTTCTCCTGCTAAACTCCAATTTGAATCCTAATGTGATGTGTCAATCCAGGGACGGCAAACAATGCCGGAGCTATACTGGTAGTTGGCAGGGGTTTGGTTGTGGTTCCAAAATTAATTCATCCCTTGCCACCTCCCCTTCAGTCACCAGAGACATCTCCAGAACGTGTCGTTGATGATACATGGATGCAGGTAAGATTTATAGCATTCTCAATGTTGGAAATACCGCTTGTTTCTTACGAATCTGGAAAACCCATCCCCTATCTGGCTTTTAATTAATTCATCCCGCTTGTTTCTGTTGTCTTTCAGGAGCTTAACATCCAAAGACCACCAACTCCAACACGGGGTCGCCCTCAACCTGACCTTGACAGAAACTCACTTGCGTACATATGATGATGCTACAAGACCCCCTCTTTTTGTATCTGTGGAATTTCATTGCAGCAACTATCTTTGCTGGCACGCTTGACTGTTTTGTTGGGCAAATTCATTCAACATTTCTCCCACTTTGCACAAGTCTGGTGCTTCTACTGCATTTTCAGATATACAAGTTGCAGGAGATATAAAGTACACAACTTGAGAATGATCCAAGGTTTAGCTGTTAACCAGTGAGTGTAACACATGTACAATTTAGCATGCAGAAAAGATGGTATTGTTTTTCAATTGTTGATAGATTATAAGGTGATCAGCTATTGTAAAATAGACAATCCGTAGAGGTATTTATTTTACAATATATATATATATTCATTTGATTTTTATCATTAGTGTGTTGAGGCATGAAAAATAACTTGCCACAGCTGAAAATTATCGGTTGAAATGTGAGGGGGGCAGTTGCAGCATGAAAATGTCATTTGTCAGTTTTTCCTAATTTATCAATATTCCCAGCCCTGGTTCACTGCTAGCAGAGCATCAAATCCACAAAATTAATTATGAGAAGGGGAGAAATGAAACATTTAACTTCGAATTCTTAAAATAAACGTCTTCCACAGCCGTTGATGCATGGAATACTGTTGTCTTCTATAAATTACAGCAATCTTTCAAGGGAATGGAGGAAAGATACGGGAATGTGAAGAAATAACAGAATCCTGCACAAAATTGTTGGAACGATGAATCCAAGTAATCTTGCTCATATTCGGAGTCTCCACGAGCACCATAGGGAATTCCCCTGCCTCCTGCCAGCCCTCAAAACAAGAATGTTGTTCCTGTTGTAAGTAAGAAAATATGTCAGTAGCTAGAAGGATTGTGGCACCTGGCTCGAATGCATTGCACTCATCATCCCAGAACTGGAAATGAACGAGGCAGTTTCGTCAGTCGCAAGTGCCCGGAAGGTTTTATTCTAACTTCCAATAGAGTTCTATCTGTCCAAAGCTATGAACTCCGTTAATGTTGTTTTCAGGTGCGGGTACTGTCTTTTAGACAGACTATCCTTCCTTGTCGATACTGAAATTATTTATTTATTAGAACTCTATTCAACCTGTAATTGAAGAGAAAGCAGGATGCATGTCTAAAACCTGTAATCTGATCAGACTCTAATATTGCTTTTAAGAGATTACCGGTTCGAGTCCCACATCAGTCACTGAAGGTTTAAACTAGTCATCATTAACTTCAGAATCTATAAAATTAATCAAGATACATATAAATTAGCTTAAACACCAATGTTCAAAAAATGTCTAAAAAGAAACGTAAGTTGGGTCTTGAGATAGACAGATAGAAGTTGATCTCTTTTCTTTCGGTCATTTGCACAAACATCTAGAGTACAACGCTAGAGGCATTCACTTTATAAGCATGCAAGATATCCCACCTTCCGGCGGGTGTCTACAAATACTACACCTCCTAAATTCACAGGGACATCACTGAGTACTGTGTAAGGCCTCATCTTATTTTAATTCAAATTTCCACCTGAATAGGCCTTACCAGCTGATATATCCCTTCCCGTTTAAGTTTTGGAGTCAGGATAGTTTTGATGGATGCTGCTGCTGTGCAGTATTTCATGTGATTCAACTTTATAATTGAAATGAAAGTGCTAATCTTCTGAACCTGAATCTGCTTATGGTTTTGGAACTTTAAAAAAAAAAGATACTGCTGGTAAACAACTACTAGCTCTACATTCTAACAAAGAAACCTAGCACTGAAATTGTATCATTGAGGTCGTGACGTATATTTTTTTCCAATCCCACAACACTCTCATTGCACTGAACAAAATTATGAAGCACCAATGTCAACAAAGTCTGACAATCCTATACCAGCCTCGGGATCTTCAAACACACCAATTTCTGATGTGTTTTGAAGGCCTTTTACACTTGATGTGATGTTATCTTCACCTGGGCTCTCAGGTGACTCATGCTGCAATGCTTGTCCAACTTGATTTTCTGGAAATGTAACATCAACTTCCATTGGTGCACGAACATCCTTACCTGCACGAGCTAACCTTGCTTTCCGATTGTTAAGCCTGTGATAGCAAAAAAAATGGCTCTCATTAAAAGCATAACAAAGTCCTGACCTATCTAATTAAACCTCTGTAGTACGTTAAAAAAACACCCATTTCCAGTTTCAACCAGGCACCGATCTATCTTAAGATATTGGTGGCATGAATAAACACACTGATTGAAAAATAAATTAGTATAATGTGCAAATGGAAAACATTCATAGATGTGTACAAATATAGAACTGGAATTTCAGAATAATTTCCCTACAATAAAAAAATGGTTTGGTACCTAGAATGCCAATAGACAACTCAAAATGATAATTGCATGAGTAGCAGTACAGGATGATTTTGCAAGAATCCTAGAATTAGCATTTAATACACATCTTTTCAGAGTTTGTATCCAATAAATCTTATAATCTAATGTGTAAAAAATAGAACGTCCTAGAACTAAGGGTTCTTTGCACCTGTGATTTATTCCTATCCTGTATATGAAGCTTTCCACAAGAAACATTGCAAAGTAATTACATGAAGAATCAACTTTTGTATAAAACAATGAAGAGACACATCAGTAATAACCGAATTGTGCAATTATCTCATCTTTTGTAACATTAACAACTAAAAGAAGGGTAGCATAAGTGTTCACATAAAATTCTTTTCTGAGCAACAGCTATATTAGGCATCTATTTACAAGTGCAGTTGACCCAAAATTTATTCCAGTTTATCCTCATATACATCATCCCCTTTAAGCATTCCCAGTTATGCCTAGTTTCACTGCCAAGAAGTAGAACAAGAAAAATTCAAAAGCCCCAACTTGAACAGGACCTTGAGGATAGAAAACTTTTATCTTTTCCTACACTGCATTAATTATGAAGAGAGTATAGCATCAAGGAGAGGGGAAAAAGTGATCTTAAACCACGGAGTGCAAACTATCAGAGAAGGTGAAGCTTCTTACCAATTTTTCAGCTGTGAAGGTGTAACTTCTGATCCCTGGAAAACACAATTAAACTTATTAAGCAGGAAAAAAAATAAGCACAGGTGATCAGCAAATATAATTAACTGACATGATAAATAATTTAACGGTGCATTTTTACATACATTAAGACTTAATTTATCAGACCATGACTGTAAAGCTGCTGCATTTCGCTGCATCTCGGGCTCATCTAGCAGGGCTTTCTCCATAAGTGCAATTTGATAGTCATTCATAATAGTTCGCTTCCTTTTTCTTGGCTGCTTTTCTTCAAAATGAAGACTTTCAGATTTTTCACCATTATGAACTCCCTGACAACCACTTCCTTTCATATGCGCAGTTGATTTCAGTAAGTCACCATTCACGACATGACCCACGAAAGACTTTCCTCTAGTTGAACTTGTATCTGAACCACTTGTCTCAACATTATGAGAATCTCTATCCATCTCTCTTAAAACATCAGAAGCGCATGCACCAAATTTAGCTTTGTCTCCCCTCATCACATTAGCTTGATTCACATGCTCATTTCTGAAACTGTGCTTCTCCTCTTCTTGGATAGCTGAATTCTCTGACATTTCCTCCTTTTGAATATCTGTCCTGTTGTTAAAACTTGAAGGTTCCTTCCTCATCATAGGTGATGAGGATGCCCTGGTGCTTTGAGCTTCCTACCAGGAATCAAATTTTTCTGTGAGAAAATGTAGGGTTTGTAGAGGAAGGCAACATCAAGACAACTTGAAATCCTTAATTAGAACCATTACGATATATAAGAGTTTAACCCTCAAAAATATATGCTATAACACTCCACTAAAAAAATGTTATTACTCGTTTCTAAACTTTAATTTGGACTTCTGTCAAGCAATCTGTTTGTCACCAATAGCAAAGCAAGAAAAAAAATAGTGGAGTCAATTGATAAATTATGCCACATCAAAATATATTTTGATACACAATCTCAGTAAACTCTCAATATATCTAAAACATTAAACAAAATTTATTGTTAATGTGAACATTGTACTCTTCTATGAAATGAGTAATAATAGTAAATAAATTCGATCAGATAATCATGGAGAGCTCAAGAGCAAGAGTAAAAAACTTAATATAAAAATTAAATGGGAGATAAAATATGAATGCAATGTGTGATAGAGAATGTAGCAAAATGAGAGACAACATGAGTAACTGAGAGAAAGTTTAGTCACATCAATTGTAATACAAACAGATCATTAGTGAAAAATCATACAAATGACTACTGAGCAATACTCCCTCTTTAAGCATATGCTGTGCAGACTGCATTTAGCATTTCATTTTTTTAGCTACTTGCATGTAATTCACAAAGCTTAAACCTGATAAATTCTTAACTTATTAAATTAAAATACAAAATTGAATCTTATATGTATTAATCTTTTCTATTTAGTTAATATATGGGGTTCAATTTAGACAATAAAGAAGGCAAGTATTATTATACCTTTTATTTTTATTTTCACTATCCATTAGTTATTATTTTCATAACTTTTCCATTAATTTGACCACCCTCCCCCCATGTTTGTCACCTTGAGGACCAGTCACCAATAGAATCACACATCAAATCAAAATAGAGCTTTAATGTCAAATGGTACATCATCATACTAATGAAATAGATAATTGTGACAAATATATGAACTTCCTTGCATTAATAAAAAAAAGATTGAAATTCCAGTATTCACCTGAAGATGCTCATCAATACTGAGTCTGGAGAACTTATCCAAAGATACTGACCTCTCTGATTTGATTTCCTAAAATATTTTCAGCAGAATGTTAGCACATTCAATTTGATAAGGACAAGAAACAAGAAGTTGCTGAAGTTGGAGTGGATAGGGAAAAAGAAAAGATTTCTAATCATTGATGGACAAAACCTTACTTGAACTTTGTTTTCTTCAAAATCAGCAGGATTAATCAATGATTGTAACTGGTTAAAGAATACCCTGCAATAAAATATAGATGAAATAAATAACATATTTTACAACAAACAAATAGACAATAGCTAGCTCAAAGATTGAAAAGATGCTTTAGACTCAATTAGTTGCACTCTGAATACAACACAAAATAGAAGCTTATTCTGGAACTTACTTAGACTCTGAGTACTTCCCCTTGAAAATGCAACTTACTGTGATGAATTTAATTTCATGTTGTCAGGCAGAGATGACAACTACTCAGAATCCAGAAGCATCCAAGGAATTGATACACTGCTATTATGCAGAATATTAAGGGTATAGATTACTGAAAAGGAACCCCATATAAGCTATGTTTCACTGCTATACTCAACTTTTTCTGAATTTAATGGAGCATGTAAGTGGAAATAAAGAGTTGAGAGTTGGAACATCTCATTTGCAGTTTTGTTTCTGGTACTACTTGCCACTCTTCAAATTTTTGCCAGGGCCCATTTATTAGCGTGCAATACTTTGAATTCTAAGATCAATAATATCAATTCTTTCAGCAAAGTCCCCCACAAGCTATATGCTACAGACAAAGCCCACTTAATGAATAGTCTAAACTTTAAATTCAATCTTCCTCTCTCTTTTTTCCTCCTCAATGTTAGCTTTACCATTCAAGGATGATGCTATTCTTTAAAATTAAGCTTAAGAAAAAACAAAAAGAAAAGAGAAATAACACTTGTACTAAAACAGCCAAAAATGAAAATTATAGGAAGAAAGTAGTGTGGTTGATGCTTAACTCACCTTAAGAGTTGTACATCATCCTCGTTCAAAAAGTTTGGAATTAAAGACTCTGCATGACTTAGCAATGAACCTACACATGCAAGTTGCTCATGAAAAAACCCACCAACTTTTATGCATCATGTCTATTGAGAAAATCATGAGAGACTGATACTTACGAAGGTTCCTGCAAACTGTTACAGCTCTTTGAGCACCAGAAGTAAAAGAAAACCCAGGTAGAGATTTAGATGGGTCCATCCTCATGCACTCCAAAAACTTGTGAAGGAACAAGTTTCTTTCCTGTTCTGTGGATTAGAACAAAATTTCGAATTATTTAATCCATACAGCAGCCAGTGGATCACTCATAATGAATATTTTGGAAGATTGTGAGAGAATTCACCTTCACATATGTTTGGAACAAAACAGTGTAGGTTGGCAATTAGTTTCACAAATAATGAAGTTCTCTGATGTGCATACATAGCTTGGGGCATGTTACTGGGAAGCAAAGTAATTTCTAAATTTATTGCATTTGACAGGTTCGCTGCTGCAAATGTGTCCAAAAACCACCCAGCTGCTGCAAATGTGTCATACTCCAGAGTAGCATCTTCTTCTCTTGGTGGAAATTCAGACGAACACCAGATTGATAAAAAATCTCCATGAGGGAGCGAAAAAATAGCGGTCATAACTTTGGTCTGTAGAGCATATTGATATTTGAAAATAAAAAAGAAAAGTCATGAATCTCTCTCCGTGATTGATGCTTTGAAGTATAATGAGTTGGAAATAAACAACATTACAAAATTATCAGTGACTTTGCAATTTTTAAAAGAGAACAATGAGGTTTTGTGTACATTATGTAGTCTATGTTGACACCTTAATGTTTTTCAGAGAAGATATCAGAGAAAGGCACTTAAAACAGTTCAGCAGAAGTAGAATGGTAAAACTGAGTATCATGCCTGAGAATCCAAATGATTAACTTACAAAGCATGTTGTGATAAAAGATCTGAAATTTGAATCATCTGAGAAGATATCAGCCAGACGCATGGCATTGAGTAGCAAAAGCCCCATGGGAAAAGTTTTGTCTGAACATGGACTAAGATAATTGGGGTCTTTGCTGAGTGCAGCCTTCAGTAATTCAAGAATCTACACCAAAGAGTATTGATAGAAAGCATGAAAAACTTGGCTTCAAATGTAATAAAGAATATAGGAAACAGTGGGTTGAGACAGGTTTGGTCGGGGGATCACCAATAAATGAAACTTGCCAATAAATGTGCTAGCACATTTCTTAAACTAACCTCTAATACTACAGACTTTGCCAAATCAAGACTCCCTGGAGTGCTAGCTACCTCATCAAGGTAAGAAATGCTTTCTGCTTCACACAGATGCAATAGCTGCATAAAAGCACATGGTCAACAGAATAAAAAATCAGGGATATTTACACGAGCAAGGAAATGAGAAATTATACATGAAAATGATGCAGCCTAAGCGTTGACCCTACATTAAAACTTACAATCGATAGTACTTTAGCCTTCAGTCTAGATATTGCAGCTACAACAGTGAAAGAATCTACAAAAGGAGCTGTAACGTTTAAATTCAAGATCGCCTGCGCCAGAGAAAGAACACCACCCCTTCCACATAGTTCCTGAAACGGTATTATACATGGATATTTTACCAAAATAATGATAAATAACAAAAAGGATTATTAAACATGAGATGTCCATGTAAAATATAAAAAGGAGACTTATAAGTAGTATGGATACCATCGTCAAGATTATTGATGCAAATAAAAGTTAAAAATAATAATAGCCTCATGCAATATTTCTTAATTGTTTCAACATTTTGTTTTACTGCTCGATCAAAATGCTGGCACTAAAAACCTCCATGTTTATCCACCTGACTTCCCTGCTTCTCACCACATGCAATCACATTAACTAGATACTTCTACTTCCAATTTGGTCCAGCAAGAAGAGTTTCTCTATCTTATGTCAAACACAGAGAAAAACATCAAAGTTGGCATCTCTTGGCATACAGCTTTAAACCAGACATATAGAATAAGATGGTTCTATTTTAGAAACCTTGTTCCTAAGAAGGCGCTCGCGAAACACCTTTTGCTGGCACAATGACAGAAGAATCTGTAAAGAAGCCTCACATTGTTGGCAGATATAGTTAACTATTTGTTCAGCTGTTGGACTTTTCACATGAAGGCCAGTATATTGATCTGACAGCTTGACCTGAAGAAATCTAATGGCTACATGAACAGCTCCAAAAGCTGCATCCATAAATATGTCAACCTATAAGAGAGAATTCATGATCAGAAAGTCCACAAAACAGCCCTGCCTCAAGAGCTTAAAAGCTCAAATAAAATGATAATATGATCAGAAATTGTTGATGAAGATGGAATTTATTGATCAATCAAAATGTAATGGTGAGAGTGTAAGAGTAGCAGTGGTGCTGTGTAGGTGTTAGTTAAAAAGAAAAGGACATTTTGAATCAAACCAGGTTTTAGTTCAGCTTTTCTAACATCTCATAGCCCAAACCGAGCCTTGAACCCACATGTAACTTGGGCATTCAGGCCTAACTGATGATATGCTGATTCCATGCCACTTCTTAATGGACAGATCAGCTACTGGCAGACATCCATACTTTGAATTGATTATGCAAAATTTAGAAATTAAAAAATCTATTCAAAAAAATAAAGATCAAGCCAATGATAGTTAAAAATAGAAAAGCTCCGCCAATAAGTATCTCATTTTCTCAAAAAAAAAAAGTTTTGCAATGATCCCATGAATATAGTAAACCCATTTCTCTTAAATATTCATAATCATGTCGGAAGATTGTACCTTGGGATGAGCAAGCAATACTTGAACAAGATCTTGCCATTGCAAAGATATACATCCTGACAATAAATGTAGACTGGATGCTACCAGTGCTGAATGCACAAGTAACAGAGAACATGAAATACGATTTTCCTACATAACAAAAATAACCCTCGTAAACGTTAAGAGTTTGGGAAGTAAACCCTCAAGAGTAAAATACAAAGGAATACCTGTCTATAACCACTTAGAACAATTAGTAAATAAAACACCAGATCCAGCAGCTGCTCTGATACTTTAACATCATCGAGCAAAACCTGTATATATAACACAAAAGAACACTAGGTGAGAAATAGCACCAGGTGAGAACTGTGTTTTGCTTCAATATATCGTTTCCAAATTTTTAAGAACATAATTATCTGAAGGTGAAACGAACACATCACAATTTCCAAGAATAAACAAAAAGATTGATTGTTTACAGAAGAGCAATGGGTAACATTCAAATATAAGTCCCTTAAAAAAATAATTTCAGACAGAGATAATAATGAACCAATGTCATAACTAGTTCAAAACAACTTCCGAGTGCAAGGAATACCTTCAACATTACAAAGAAAAATTTTGATAAAAAAAACTCAGAAAAAACAAGACAGCTGCACAGAAAGACTGCAATATCCGAACCACGGATTCAAGAACCTAAAGTAATAGGAAGATGGGGGTGCGTGTTTTCAGCTTAAATTAAAATAGTGATCATTCCTATAATTTGTCAAGGTTCATAAACACATTGGAGCCTGACTTTAAATACACGTCCACAGATTTTCAAGTAATGTGTAAAAGTTCAATTGATAAGCAAAACAGGCAAAAACTGATGCTAAATAAATAAATATATATATATATATATATATAATAAAGACTAGGTAAAGATTGGTAAAAGCAACCTGCTCAAGTTTACTGTTCCGAGGTGCAAGATCACACAAGGAATGCAAAAGCCGAATCCCACACAACAAATATCTCAACAGTGATTCATCTCTATCAGATGACATAAGCACTGCAATAAGGTGTAAAGGAAGAAAACCTGCCAGTTTTTCCACATCAATCTGGAAAAAAAAACAAGGATTTAAGATGCAAGACGGTGGTGAAATAAGAAAGCATAGGTGTTACGATGATGAGTTTGTTTCCTGACCTTTATTGTAGATCCTTTTTCAGAATGAGAGCGAACTGTAAAATTTTCAGAGTCCCTTAACAATTTGTTAAGCTCCTGACAGCTAAGACCATGTAACTCTTTCACTGCTGAAATTAAATCAATGACCTGTTCAAATAAGTAGAAACTTGGCCCTGTTAGAAAGGGGGGTGACTGAAGAGAAGTAAAATTGAACACGAAACACAGTTGAATAATTAAACAATGAAAATGATGATTAAGCAAAGTTCAAGAAAATAAAAAGAATCAGAAGATCTGGATGATTGAAAAATGTGATGACAAAACAAGTGAGCTGACCAGATACAATGAAGCAGAGATGATTTTCTATTATCCACCCAAAACAGATAAAAATAACAAAAACATTTTAGTTGAGTTAACAATGCTTACTTGTTCAGCCATAGATGGTTCTTCCTTAGCAAGCCGCATGCAAGAGCCAGGACAAGAAAGCTGACAAGAAAAAAATTATGAACCACTGTGACCAGAACAAAAGACAGAGCATGGATGCTGGCAATAACGCAATGTGCTCAAGGCTATAAGCAGCTAAAGGGGGAAAGAGGGCAATGGAAGCCAAAAGAAATAAGTACAAGTCAATTCTTCAATGATAAGGGCAAAGGGGCTTATAGAGAATAAATACCCCACAGTTTCCAACACAGACTATAATTCCCACATTTTTGGTAGCAGATAGCATATCTGCTTGAAAAAGCAAGAAGTACCCTGGATATAGCAAATATTGCAAAGTTCACACTTGCACTTGATATTCCATAAAAGCAGTTACTTTGAATCGGTCTAAAACTTAAATCCATTTTCTATTTCCTTAACAATTAATCAGATATTGAGGTCGAGCCCTATCAAAACAGCCATGGAACGTTTCACAGCCAAAGAGTACATGCAAGCAACTCCACAACCACCACATGCCTGAAAATGTAAATCCAGAACTACAAGCACTACAAAGAGGAAGTATTCAGTCAAATGGAAATGGAGTTTGTTTGTTTTAAGATAAGATGCAAGACCTAGAAACCACAATGTGCCTAATCACTACCTGGAACTCAATTAGGTGTCATTTGTGACTGTTAAGTAAATTTAACTATATGATGATCAAAGAAAAATAATATCAATTGGCTCTTCCAAATGGTATCTTCGAGTTCAAAAATGTAAAGATTTTAAAGGCAAGGACTGATCACTATGAGAGTTGAACATGCTTCAATAAAAAAGTAAAATAAACCCTAGATTTCAATCTCGAAGTGAAGTGAGCATTGAAAACCCTAAAACGCTATAAAAACAAATAGGTTACGGGGGGGAAAAGGAAAGGAAAATAATGTGAACAGAATATAAAACTCAACAACAAGAGTGAATGAAAGAGCTAACCTTTCCAACCGTATCAACGAGCTAAGCGCCAAAGGAACCCAAAAAATAAATTAATTCATGATGGGGTTTCCTGGTTTGGATTGGGAGGGTTGATAGAAACGTCCAGGTTTGAAGAGTCTGTGTGTTGTTTATAGGAGGATCGAAGGAAGACTACACACGTATTTGTTAAAAACCATAGCCTTCTTTCTTTTTCTCGTTGGTGGGGTGGAAAAAGACCCAAGGATTGCTTGCTATAAGAAAGGGACTCTCTTTTTCTTTTTTAATTGTTTCCTTCACTAAAAATAGAACCCGAGTAAATTGTTGTTTAGTTACTCGGTTCTTAACTCACAGATAACTTATAGCTTAGTCCTTCGACTGAGTTGACTCTTGTTAACATGTTTACTCACATATAACTTAGTACTTTGTATTTTTAAGGGTTATAGTTGAGTCCTTTGACTGAGTTGACTCTTGTTAACATGTATGGTATTGCATTTTAAAAATATTTTTGAAAAAAAAAAGTTATTTTTTATTTTCATGTTAAATTAATTATTTTGGTATTTTTAGATTATTTTCATGTGATGTGATGATATCAAAAATAAATTTTAAAAAATAATAAAAATTATTTTAATGTATTTTCAAACGAAAAATATTTTTAAAAACAATTTCAACCATACTATCAAATAATCACAATCAAACAGTCACATTGTCTTTTAAAAAAGTCAAGTCTATTGCTTTTTCTCTTGAGTGATGTAGGAAACATACCCAATGAATCACCATTTTCAAATAGCTTTGGAACCTCGTGTTCATTTTTCTCTTCTAATATTGCAAATATTATTGATTATAGCTTCATTATCTTAAAATCTATTGGCATACTAAAAAATAATAAAAAGTAAATTAAAAAAATATTAGTACTTGTACATTAGCATCTACCCCACCACAAAATCGAACCCCGTAAAAATTGTTTTTTTAAAACAAAAACAAATGTGTCTTCACTCCTACAATGCCACAAGAATAATATCACTTTCCCTAGTGATTTGAAGTGTATTTTCTAACTTTTAGTTCACCAACCATTACTATATATATAAAACGCGTAGGATATTCACTGTAGCAGAATTTACTGTAGCGCAAGACACAAAGCACTGTGGACTCGCAATTTGTCTCAGTGCTTCGCGGGTGTATGTCTACCTCTTTTTTTTTGTCTTTTCCGCCTGTGAACAGTGCCTTGCCGATTATAGCCCCCGGAAAAGACAAAATAGTGCATAGGGGGGCAGGGGCTCTCTCGGTTTTTCCATCTTTTTTTGCACAGTATGCAGACGAAAATGGGCACGCAAAACGACAAATTAGCTAACAGGAGACGGGGACAGGGTCGTCCTTTCCCATCAGGTATTTTCGTAATTATGGGTGGGGTCAGGGGCGTATTGGTCATTCGCCTATTATTTTATTATATTTACGCGCGGACGGCTGGTGCGTCGCCGGCCCGCGCCAGCGGGGTTCCCCGCTGACGCGCCTTTTAGGCGGCGCTTACGCCTTCTTCCCGGCGTCCAAAATTTACTTCCGTCGCGCCAGAAGATGCGCCTGAAGGTCCTATCTCCGCCGTCGTGGCGCGTTCCCGCAACCGATGTCCAGTTAAGCCGCGGCGGACGGTTTTCTCTCCGACATCCCTTTTCTCTCTCCTGCCGCCCCCAAATTCAGATCAGGTCCCTGATGTTGGTGTGAAGTTCCATTTGGTCCCTGAGGTTTTGATTTCGTTTTTATTACTGATTTATTCAAATTAAAGTTTTATTGTTTTCAATTGTGCCATTCAATTAAAACTGATTATATAAGAAAGTTTTATTTCAGTCCTTATACTTTTGATTTTGTATTTATTTTTTATTCCTTCAATTATTCCGGTACGGATGTTTTGATTTCTTTGATTTGGTCCTCCAATTGAAATTGGTTATATATACAAAGTTTGATTTCAGTCCCTCTTCTTCTGATTTTTTATAGAATGGCAGCAGTTTGCATTATTTATTTTTGGTCCTCCAAATATTATTTTTTTATTTTATCCTTCAATTGGAATTAATTTAATATATGTTATTTTTCATTTCGACCCTTATTATTTTAATTTTTAATTTCTTTTAATTCATTTATTTTCTTATTTTTTATTAATTGATTTTTTTATTGTTTTTTATACAAATATTTTGCTTTTTTGTAATAATTTTTCAGGGCAATTCAATTATTTGAATTGCTTTTTTATTAATATTGCTTATTTTTTATCTTTGTTCATTTGTTTTGTTTTTTGCTTCTTCTTTTTTTCTTCGGATTGGGTGATTTTTATGATTTGACTATTTATGCAATGATCATGATAATTTCAGTGGTTGTTTTTTTAATGATTTTTCCAGATCATTTTATTATTGAGATTGTTTTGACAGTAAAGTTGATAATAATTTTAACTATTATAGTAATGATAATAACAATCACATAAGGACAAATTTTTAATTTATGTATTCATCTTTTTGTGGATAGAAAATTACAACTTATTTTATACTGGTTATTTCATTGAAACCTACTAAACAAATAAATTTATATTCATTTAAAATTTATATATTTTATACAAAACTTGCACTTCATAAAAATTATATACAGATTTATTATTTTTTCGAAATTTATGCTATGATAAAAAAAATCATACATAATAAATATTTTTTTACATTCAAAAAAATATGATTTCGCCCGCGACAAGGCGCGGGTGCCATGGCTAGATGTTTTCTTTTATTGTTATTTGTTCTTTAGATTAGATGATTTTTATAATTTTATTATTTGCGCAATAATAATGATAATTTTAGTGATTATTTTTTTTATAAAAATCTTTTGATTTTTTTTAAAAAAATTTCCTTAAATTTAATTTATATCGGTGATCATTTTAAAAGTAATATTACTCTATTTTTCCCTTTATTTGTTTTTTTTTCTCTTTCTTTATTTGTTCTTTAGATTATATGATTGTTATGATTTTATTATGTATGCAATGATAATGATAATTTTAGTTATTATTTTTTTATTGTTTTTTTTTATAAAAATCTTTTGCTTTTTTTTTCCAGAGCAATTTAATTATTTCAATTGTTTTGACAATAATATTAGTAACAATTTTAGCTTTTATAGCAATGATAATGGCAATAACGTCAGGATGAATTTTCAATCTATGTTTTCGTCTTTTTATTGATAGAAATATAAAAACTTATTTTTGTTAATTTTATTATTGTGGGTATTTTCACAATTTATATTTTATTTTTGTTTTATTTAAATTAAATTATAAAATGAACTAATCTTAATACAGTGAACTAAATAATTCAGATATCCGACTTCTCTTGTTTTTTTAATGATGATGATAAATTTATGCTTCTTTATTTAAATTTATATCGATTTTAAATTCATATATTTTATAGAAAACTTGCACTTGACATGAATTCTGCACAGATTTATTATTTTAGCTAAAGTTATGTTATAATAAAAAAAAATAAACACAATAAATATTTTTTACATTGAAAAAAATATTGTGCCGCCCGCGGCGAAGCGCGGGGGCATTGTCTAATATTTTATATAAATGGTCAAAAATCAAGTTGTGGAATGGAGCATTAATCGACCGCCATTGGTTGAAGAAATCACAATTCTTTCCTTCGCATGAAAAAAATATATTTTATTTCATTTTTTAAAATAATGTAAGATATATTACTTATTATATGCAAAAAAAACGGATTTAACCATCTTGTTGTTATGAAAAGGATAATATACGAGGATGAGAGAGAGAATAAATTTTAAGAGTAGAAAAGGGCAAGAAGTCAATATTTTGGTGGTGTTAATTGTCATAGATACAGAGATTTAATTATATCCTATATAAACAAAAATATTAAAAACATAATGTAGCCTACTTAATATTTAGCCAATGCTTTATAACAACAATAAACAACATGTGTACGACCAAAAAAAAGTTGTTGCATGAGTAAAAACAAAGAGAGATAAATCATTTATGTTGTTATTAGGGTTGCATATTTAATGCCAAAAACATTATATTTTATTGTTAGGAAGATTATTATTGTCGCAACGACGGTCTTTTTTTAGCTTTGCTCGCTGTCATTCAAGAAAGAAGGGAGGTGGTGCGTGAAAAAAATGATTTTTATAATCATAAAATTATGATTATAATTTTTAGAAGTCGTTATCTAGTATTAAGGTCACTAGAAAACCTAATAGTCCACGAGAGTCTGAGTAAGAAGACTTGTCTGCAAGGGGAAGACGCATCACCTCCAATGCACCCTACCTAAGGTAAGTTGTATTGTTGTTTGATTGTTTTCTATGTTAGATTTTTTTATTTGTTGGTCTTTTCTAAGACTCGAAGTAAATCTTTCTTTGTGAGAGAGTTTCTACCTCATTAAGTTGAAAACCTAACCGTTCCAAGGTCCGAATTTTAACACTGCAATTATTTTTCTTTTAATATCTATGGGTGTACTTTACAATGTAATTTTACACCCCGGTAATTAAAGTTTATAAAAAAACAAAATGATTGTTGAAAGATTTTTGGTATTTTAGCCGAACTCTAACAATCGTAAACTAGTTACAATATCCCATTTTCATTTTAAAGTATGAAAAAGATGCAACTTTTTGTTTTTGTGAAAAATATGCTTAGAAATTTTTAGTGTTCATGCAAGATTATGAATTCAACGTTGACTTGAGGATACTAGAATTAAAAAGGTGTAATTTAGTGTTAGGAGTTTATTAGCTGCGATTATACTCATTACTATATAGTTAAAAGAGATCGATCATTTGAACATATAATGAACAGTGATTTTCACTGTTCATTACTGTTCAAATATGCTTTCCCTTCTTTTTTTTAAACCGACTTTTGTGTTTTTTTTTGTTTATAACCTGGATTCATTACTGTTCAAATGTGTTTTCCCCCTTCTTTTATTTTAAACCAGCTTTTTTTTCTTATAACTGGGGTGTCCGGATAAACTTACGCGTATTATAACTAATCTCTGGACCCACTTTTTTTCCTATTTTTTTTCCATTTATATATTTTTTTTAATAACCAAGGTGTCTAGGTCACCTTACGAGCACCATGATTTTTTCCCACGTATACATTTCCACTTATACATTTTTTTTGTTTTTTTATAACCAGGGTATCTGGGTCAGCTTACGCGCGCCACGAATAATCTTGGGACCCATTTTTTTATATATTTTTTTTTGTTTTTTCCCACTTATACATTTTCTTATAACTGGGGTGTCCAAGACAGCTTACGCGCACCACGACTATTATTATTTTATTAAGAAAAAAACTAAATTAGCTCGGTGTTTTACTTGATTTTCACAGTTCATTACTGTTTAAAAAGGTATTTTCCCTTTTTTTTTTATAATCGGGCTTCTTTTTTTTATAATCGGGGTGTCTGGGGCAGCTTACGCGCACCACGACTAAATTTCGAACCCACTTTTTTCTTACATTTTTTTTCCACTTATACATTTTTTGGGTTTTTTTTTTTAATAATCGGGGTGTCCAAGTCAGCTTACGCGTACCACGATTTTTTTCCCACATATAATTTTTTTTTGTTCCGGGCCAACTTACGCGCGCTACGAATAATCCCCAGACCCACTTTTTTTAACATTTGTTTTCTGTTTTTTTTCCCACTTATACATTTTTCTTTTGATAATCGGGGTGTCCAGGTCAGCTTACGCGCATCACGACTATTATTATTTTATTAAGAAAAAAGCTAAATCAGCTCGGTGTTTTACTATACACACAGACTAAAATTACTGTAGATTGGAACAGTTAAATGACGATTTTACCCATCAATGTGCCCCAGCTTTAACCTTGGAATCAGGGGTAATTTCAAATTTTTCTCTTTTCATGCACACTAAAATAACTGATCTAGCCCCTAATAAGACAAAAAAAAGTTTTGCTTGCAGGGGTATAACGGTCCTTACACATTCTTCATCAACAGTGCAAGCATTATGTAACTACCGATATGCCCCCCATAAATGATAGAAATGATGCATTGGTGGCAGGGGTGAGACGGTAATGCACATTTTCTTAAATAATATTTTATTCCGGGTGAACAGTAATGTAACGGTGTTAATACTAATTTAACCCTTGAAAAGACAAAGTACAAGACTTAGATGTAAGGTGATTAGATAATTAACCATTTTAAATTAATATTTACTGCCAGCTGCAGCAGGCGTGTTCGGAGGACATGTTGACGGGTTTCGGGCTCACGCCCCCTTTGGGAGGCGCGTGTTGGCTACTATGGTAGTGAAAAATTTTCATCTGACGTGTCACCGGAGGCGCCTCCACGTTCTCCACCTTGTGGTGGAGCACGTTTCATCCAAAGCTGGCCGAAAAAGTTCCAATTGGTCGTTGAACGTTTGTTCCACTTTTCTATCACCTGCCCGCGAAAGTGCTCGGTAGTTCCCGGTGTTGTCTAAATTTACAATCCAGTCCCTTAGCTTTTGATTGTGTTTTATGGTTCTGATTTCTGGTATAAAAGTTTTGAATTGTTTCAATTTTGCCTTTCATTGGAAATTGATTAGATATTGTAATTTCATTTCAGTCCCTAGTTTTTTAATTTCTGGATTGATTTGAAATCCCTAATATATTAGGTATCAAAGTTCAGATTTATTTCAATTTTATCATTCAATAGCAATTGATTATACATTTGAGTTTCATTTCAATTCTCAAGCTTTTAATTTTCTCAAGTTTATATTTGTTTCAATTGTGTCCTTGAAATTAAATTAAAGATACATTTGTTTTTTATTTCGGCTCTTATACTTTTAATCTTTAATTTTATCTTAATTCTTATATATATATATATATATTTCTGAAATAGTTGTTTTTTTTGTCCATGCTTATATATACATGCTCTTGGTTTTTGTTCTGAATTCTTTCGATTTCCTCTGTTATTAAGGTTTTTTTTAAATTTAATGTTGAAATTTTAATTTGTGTTGATAATCATTTGAAAAATGATATTTAGTATTTTTTTCCTTTTTAAATGTTTTTTTATTCTTCAAGTCAAATAATATTTTAAAATTAAACTTGAATGTTTAAATTTTAATTTGTGTTGGTAATCATTTGAAAAATGATATTTAGTCTTTTTTTCCTTTTTATTTATTTATTTATTCTTCAGGTCAAATAATATTTTAAAATGTAATCAATTTTGTTGTTTTCATTTTATTTTTGGTTATTGCTTTTTTGTTAATATTTTTAATTGTGAAAATTTCTAATTATTATAGTCAAAATAATGATAATGATTATTTGTGAATTTGTTTTCTTATAAATACATGAGGCCAAGTATATATTTTTATATTTGTTTAATATTAACGTCTTAATATATATATATATATATATATATATATGACCTATTTATTTTCTTAAACTAAAATAATAATTTACTATTAGTGTTCTAAAATACTTTTAATATAATAATATGACAAATAAATATTATAAACTAAAACAAATTAATTTATTTTTTTAACAATAATTATGGTGTCATCTATAGTATGACCAATAATAATTAAAATATTAATTATGTATATAATATTTATAATGACAGCTATAAGAATTATAACAAAAATTAGTTGGTCAATGTTATTTTTTTTTAAAATAATTTTTGTCTTTGTTTTATGATATTTCATATCGTAAAAGCAAATATGAAACCACACGTTGACAAGACAAGTGGAAAAAAATATGTCAAACTATCTACAATAATAAAATAAAAATTGTCTTGCGTTTCACCACAGTCAACACCAAATTGTTGAATATGTAACAAAATTGTTAATGGTCCTATTTTTTTTTAAAATGCTATACATATGAGTTAAATAATCTACTTAAAAAATTGATTATTATGAATTTTTTATATGTGTTTATTTTACTATAGATAGGACATTTAGAATAATGATAATAATTATTTTTAGGACTTTTTCCATAATAGACGAGGCTAATTATATATTATGATATTTTTTTTATATTAACGCCATAAATGTATATAAAAATATAAACTGACTTCTCTTTAGAAATCTCACATTAATTTAATCTCAGTTTTCTACAATACTTTTAATATAATAATATAAAGAAAAAATATGAAAAAAAAATATTTGATAATTTTAGTAGTTGTATTTTTGTTATCTGTCAAATAAATTATTTGTCAAGTAGTTAAAACATGACCAACAAACCATTAATATGTTGCAGGCAACAAATAATATATATTTAGTTAATTTAATCAATTGCGGTTTTGCTATCTACCAATTAAATTACTACTAAGGTAGTTAAAACAAAACCATCAATCAAATTGTTTGCTGCGTAAAACAAATCACTATCTGTGCTAAAATTCAACGATTGTAATTTAACTATTTGCTAATGAAATAATTAATGAAACAAGTAAAACATACACAACAATCAATCAGTATGTTACATGGGGCACGTGGGTCATTTTAATAGTTTTTTCGATTCCAATTGTACAATCTACCGATTAAATAGTTATCAAAAGAGTTTTAGCAGTAACAACATTCAATCACTTTTAGGCAGGAAAAAACTCTGTTTCTAACATATTTTATCAATTACAATTTTACTAATTAAATATTAAAATAACCAATTACAACACGCACAAAATCAATCAGTTTTTTACATAGAAAAAAAAACCAGCACAGCGCGCGGGCAAGTTCGCTCGTCTAATTCTATTTGATTTCATTAAAATGAAATAGTCATTTAGGAAAGAAGGTAGAATGATTTAATTGAGAGGAATTCTCGAAGAAGCTATAGTTTTTGTAATTAAAGTATACAAGTCTTAAGAAGACAATCTGTGGATACACTGACCAATTTTCCTCTATAGATCTATATTGGTGAATCGCCATAGATGATGAAAAATTCACAAGATTTTATTATAAGAATATCAGAAAGTCTTCAATGAACCAAAATAATAAGACAAATGGGTCATATAATTCATAAGTGAGAATTTAATGAATTGGTTTAAAAGATGTTACATTTAGGTCCAAATATTTGTTTTGTGAGAATCAAAAAGAATACTTGGACCATAGCAATTAGCAAAATGTGTTACCATATATCCTATCCAGAGATTGAAGCACTAAAAGATTAACCTATTCCTAATTCAATTGGAGAACAAAGAGGATTTCCAGGGTGAATTGGATACCATATAAGACAGGAGATAGTTCCAGTGCAGTATAAATGCGGAAGAAGCATTCATTGAATTGAAATCAGTATTATGTAAGGGCCCATGTGTTAGCATTGGCGTTTTTCAGTAAGACATTGGGAATTTTTTTATCATATATTTAGCATCGGTTGTCCTAGATATCGACATGTGGGAGTACTAAAAGGAAACAAACAGAATAATACCTCATTTCAACAAACAAGAATGATCAAACCAATGGATGAAGCTAATTTAAATTTATAAAAGATAAATTGTAAATTATGATACATCAGGAAGTAATATAATTGGCTCCAGTTCTTGATGCCCAGAAACTTTCACAAGGGACAAGATGGATTGATCCAACCATCAGGTATTCAAGAAACATCATGTATTAGCCATGGACTCAATTAAGAGCTGATAACCCTCTGGTACAGCTGTCTGTGTAAGCACACACTCTGCTAATGCCGGAACATCAGAACTGAGGTCCAGAAACTTGGCCAGAAATAGCAAGAGATGAAAATCAGAAATTCTCTTCACAAATGGAAGATTCTTTGCACGGTCCAGATGACTCCTCAATGCTCTCATTGTCACTTGTGTGATTCTGTTCTCAATGGGGAAGGTTGATGAAAGAGGGCCCTGCATTAAATAATTCATGATCATTGAACTTCTACACTAGAGGCAGCAGAAGATATATAATCATCCAGGATTTTGCCCTTAGCATCTTGAAAATTCATTATGACATGATAAAAAAGAACAATTGAATTAGCTCCCAAGCACAGCTACCACTGAATGTCAAGTGACAGTCAAACAAGCGATGTCTAATGCTGTTCATTTTTTCATTTTTCCCTGCTTACGCTGCATTTTTCTGTCAAAACCACAGTTTCCTTCCATGAACAAAATAAATTAAAATAAAGCAAAATAAAATATAAAGATTAAATAGCTGATAGCAACCTCACACAGATAGCGTCATTCTCAGGTTTCGGCCAGAAAGGAACAAACAGTACTTCACATGTCATGCTCCAAAAATAGAAGTTCTAGCAATCTCAAATATTCATTATGTAACCTACAGGCATAATCTAGCATCAAAGGTGATCTTACAAAAAACAGAAAATGCCAAACCATTCAAACTTGTAGCTGTTGCATGAATTCGAAATACAGGTTCCATTCCCTAGTTTAAGGTAACAGGGCAGTCAATTGAAAAATGGCCCACTGATTATTCACCCATTTATTTTTCTTAGTGTATATGTGTCATTTGTGCAGTTAAATTTCACCTGGAAATTGAATATATGGCATCAAATAAATTTCATGCGAGGCACCAATTATTAATATCACACACAGGTCAGGGGCCAAACAGCTTGTAGTATATAGCCCTCTCATCCTATGAATGTCATATTGATAGGAGGCTAAGTGTTCAATCGCACAGTAATTCATGCTGTGGGATAAGTGCAGGTTTTTTTCCTCATTACTGTAATGTACAAACACCATCCCTGTACATATTCTTCAAGAACATGAAAGATATATTGCTTGTTTTATACATCTGTCAGATGACTTTGAATCGAATACCTAGGACGGATTGAAAAAAAAAATGCTTGAGAACTACTTTGAATAATCAAACAAGAAAGCTTCATACTCTAACCCAATGGCTTGCTTGACTGCACAGCTAGACGGAATCCCTTGTATAGCACAACTTATATCTCTAAACCATCCCTCAAATACTTCACTTCATTTTCAAGCAAGAATCATGCTCTGAATCACTCTAAGAGAGTTTTGCTAAACAAAGGATCTGTTCGGGCTTTCTCACAATAATAATTATACCTTTTGTGTAAAGGCTGACAAACTATATACACCACCTCAACAGAAAATATTCCATATTGTCTTTGCATAACACAAACATAACTGTGATTGTCTAATGCCAGAACATAAAATAACCATCCATACCCCCATCCTGAAAATATTATGAACTATTAGATAATACAATATTGCCATCTTTGTTGCCAGCATATTCCATGATATTTGTAGAGCAAACAATCTAAGAAACCCTTAAGACATCACATAATTGACTAGCTATGAGACCCTTAAAACATCACATTATTGACTGGCTGGCCCTTATAATCCCTCAACCCCAACAACAACCCCCCTCTCTCTTTCTTACGATAGCCATATCCACTCTTTGTGGATATAAAATATGGTTGACTTATTATTCCATGATATTTGTTGAGTAAACAATCTATATGAGACCCTTAAACCATCACATCACTGACTAGCTGGCCCTTACAATTCCTCAACAACCCCCCCTTCTCTCATACACACTCACCCACACACAGGTAACTTGCAGATGGCACTTCTGTTAGATTCAGAAACACTAACCAAAAACATAGCCGTCCAAGACCTAGTAAAAAGAAGACCACAAAGGAAAATAAAAAAAGTTAAGCTGTAGCAATCTGCACTTTGAAGCTGAATGATTTATGTAAAACTTCATATCCAGTTCTAATGACTTTAGTTTAACCATTAACATATATAGCTGCAGAAATTCTAAAGAAAAGAGATTCACCCCCCCTCCCCCCCCCAAAAAAAAAGAAAAAAGAAAAAAAAACAGATATATCCTTCTAAGAACTTAGCAAGCAATCTCATCCTATGAAGGCACTGTTTGAAATTGCATTCCAAACAAAGTTTCATGAAAATTTTTACTTTTTCTTTTGCTTAAAATTAATATTTTTTTTTATGTTTTTGGATTGTTTTGATGTGCTAGTGTTAAAAATGAAAAAAAAAATTATTTTAATGCATTTTCAAGCAAGAAAAACTTTGAAAAGCAATAGCTACCACACTCTCAAACAACCCCAAAGAATGGAACCTCAACTTATCCTAGAACTTGATACTCAAAAACTAGATGTACTGCAGTAATTAGAATAACGAGAAAACAGTGAAAGTTGACACTTCCTAAGTTAAGCTATGTGTGTCATAAAAAAGCATGAACAAAGAGAATACATGGACTACAAAATGCTGAGCCCCAACCCGAAAAGAGAATCATACCCCAAGTCACTTTGAAGAGCACTCTAATGCATATGATAAAATGTTAACCTCTCTCCCCCCATGTCATTATCTTTCCACATTGCTGGAATGTTATTAAACCTTCCCGTCAATGAAGATTTGGACAATTTCAGTCAAGAAATAGCTTAGCACAATGAAATAGGAAATCTTCTATCTAAAATCCAAAACTACAAGTCAAAAGGTTCATTAAACTCAGCTTTCATGGGCTATTTATTACATATTCCTTTTCCAATGAACTATCATCTATCAATCAATAAAGCACAATCCTAATTCCTATGGAAAAGAATCAAGCAAAAAAAGAATACTTATCAACCAAAGATAAAGCCTAATATCAGAAAGTAACAACAGCAAAAGAAAAAAGATTAAGGCGTAACATACCTGGTGATCTAAAATCTTGACAACGACCAAGAAAAAATCATTATCGACCTCCTTAACATCCTTGCTACCAACAACCACATCCTTCTTCATTTTAGACAACTTAGGATCGGCATCTTCCCCAATCTCCGTCTCAAACCATCCTTCTTTAAACAACCTAATAGACATATCACTCATCTGAAACGCCTCGAAATGCACATCAGCTCCCCCATCCTCCTTCCCCTCCAACTTCACCACCGCAGTGACCCACTCCTTCAATTCACTCTCAGCATGCAACTCCGCCGCCTGAAGAACTTCCCTATGCGACAAAGTACAGTCCCTTTTATCTTGCATTATAGTCTGCGTAAAAATAAACCCCACTCTCCTCATTCCCAAACACGCCGCAATCGCCTCTAATAATTTCTCTTCATCGGAATCTCTGAAAAGCATCAAAATCTCTTCAGTCCCCTGCTGCGGGGGCTCGTATATGAAATTGACTTCAACCTTCCCCTCCTCCGACACCGTCCCGTACATAAACCCACCTCTTTTAACAGCAAACGAGAGCGTTTCATTAACATAATGCTGAAACGCATTAGCGCAATCGCGATCAAACGAAACAGAATCGCAGTGGGGATTTTCCTGCCTAGTGACCCTCATCTGTTTGGCAATAAGATCGTCGATTGTCATCTTCCGTCCGAAAGAACCAGAAGGTCGAACAGCGGGGCCGGCAATAGTTCTCTGGCCCTCGTAGGCTAAGAAGATAAGGGAGCCGTGAGAGATGTTGAGGGAAGAGAGAAGAGTGTCAGGGTTGGACATGTCAGTGAATTTGAGGAGATCGGGGGGTGATTTGGCCAAGAGGAGGTTCTGGTTAGTAGAGAGGGTCTGGTTGCGGATAGGGATTTGGAGTTGGTTTTGGATTAGAGTTTTGAGGTGGGAAATTGTGATGTTTGGGTTGTCGATGGAGACGCGTTCCAGCCCGTCTCGGCTGCGGACTCGAACCATCATCATCTTGCTCGCTCGCTCTTGATTGTTTGTATTGAGAGAATTGATAAAGTTCTGATCTTTAGTAAGGAGAAGAATAAGGTGCTTTGCTTCGCAGTGTACAAACCTTTTATATGTGATGCTTGCTGGATGGGGAAGACGGCGACTCGCAACCCTTTTTTCCTATAAACGGTGTCGCGGTGTCCTTTATGTGACTTCCACAACGACGCCGTATTTAGAAAAGGTCAACAGTATTCTCACTCCATAAACTGTCCACCGAATCATAGTTTCGTCAATCCTGTCGCGTCAGTGAGTCATTAGACTCGTTGTATGTTGAAAAATCTTTTAAACGAGAGGAGCGAGTTGAGTAGTAACTAGTAACTCTCCACTCCCACACCATGGTCACCGCTTGAGATCATTCTCCATTCAAGTACACTTAAGGTTGTCATTTCTTTATTTTACACATGATGCCATGCCATGAAATAATTAAAAATTTCGCGAGGACTATTTTGTAAAGTAGAGATTAAGGTTTACAAGGCTATAAAAAGGAGGTGGCCAAAATAGAAAAATACAAATATTCTCTCTCAAAAACCCAAATTCAAGCATTCTTTTTTCTTTTTTTAGTAGTTGTTCAGTAGATATGCAAGACTAAACTAATTTTCTTGGTTGCAAGGACAAGAAAAAATTTAGATTTCTAGAACTCTTCCATTTTATTCCAGTTTATATGATGAATGAATATATTTTTTTCTATGCATATTTTCTATGATTGTTTATCTTAATTACTAGAGCAGTCTCTAAATTGTTATTATGAACAATTTATTGCTAAGTTTGATATCAAAATCGGAGTTATGGTATATAAACTTGTGAAATAATTAAGCATAATAATTGTGGCGGATCTACATCATTAATCTTAGAGAGAACATTCAAACAAATCAACATGAATTGCAAACAATTATTATATAGGTTAATCAATTTATAAGATTGCCACTGAACTAAATTATTAGTGCAGACAATACGATTGTTTGTGGTTAGGGTTAGTTATACAACGGATTTGTTAACTAACTAACATTAAGAAAAGATAAAAATTCAAAATATAAATTGAAGTTTCGTTTCAAGGATCGGTTCTAATTTCTGTAGGTAGATGTTTACTTGCGACCAAGATTTGTTTTCTTGATAAATTCAATAATCACCAACCAAACCCTCCAATTGAATGAACATATGAACTAAACCTTCCTCGTGGGTTTGATCTCTTACTTGCCCTATACTATCTTGTATTTTGTAAGTCAGGGTAATAAATTTGTACGACCGCATATCGCAACAAATTTTAGTGTCGTTTCTTGGGAAAATATTTTAGTTGTTTCTTGTGATGTGATTTTTTTTTTGTGATTGTTATTCATTTTGTTGACAAAAAAGGAAAAAAAAGATATTTTTTTGTTATGGTCGTGGTACCACTTAAAATAGGGTATAAAAGCTTTTAACTATTGTGGAATCCACGGAGCTGGGGAGTGAGCTTTATAGGTTATTTCGGTGGCAGTTCTTCCTAGCATACAGCCCTCACGCAAGAAATCATTATCAAGGTGCCCCATGCTACATGGAGAAAGAGTTGTACCAAAAAATAACTTTGAGTATTAAAAAAAGGTTATATATATATTAACTAAAATATAAAAGACATCGCCCTTTTATTGTTTACACAGACTCAAATTATTGTGGATTGCTACAGTAAAATTATCATTTTGCCCCCAAGATCAAAAATTTTTAGCCCCCATGACTGGGGGTATTTCTGAATTTTTCAGGGGACATGGATGGTATTTCCCAATTTGTTGCACAGTAAAACTACAAAAATAGCCCCCTAAAACGACAAAAGAAGGCCTCTGCAACCGGAGGTAGTTTAGCAACTTCCAGGGGACATTGATGGTATTTCTGTTTTTATTGCACAGTATAAATACAAAATTAGCCCCTAAAAACGACAAAAAATAAGCCCCGTCCCCGGGGTATTGCTGTATTTTCCACAATGGTTTTTCTATAGTTATCGGTGTGTCCAAGGATGTATAGGTAATTATCCATTATTTCGAAAAACTACAAGCGCGTCGTACAGACGCGACTGTAGTGTTTCAAGCGCACACGCCATTTGAGGGGCGCGTGTGCCTTATTCCGGTGGTCAAAACCGACTTCTTCCATCTCACATGGTGCGCCGGAATATCCTCTTACTCCCGGGGCAACGCGTGTCTGGTAAAAGTGGTCAGTGAAGCTCCGGTGGACGGGTTTAAGTTGTTTTTCTCTTTTCTCTCTCCTGCTGGCCGTAAATACACGGTGGTCCCTACAGTTGTTGAGATGTTTATTTTGGTCCCTCGACTTTTGATTTCGCTTTTATTACTGTTGTTTTTAATATAGTTTTTGATTTGTTGCAATTGTGCCCTTCAATTGAAACTGATTATATATGTTGGGTTTCAATTTAGTCCTTATTCTTTTGTTTTTGTTTTTTGCTTTTGGTTATTTTAATTATTTCGGTATGCATGTTTTAATTGCTTCTAATTGGTTCTTCCAATTGAAATTTGTCATATATTCTATCTTTCATTTCGGTCCTTATTTTTTATTTTTTAAAAACATTACACAACAATTTTTTTAGATGTGTTTATTTATTCCGGTCCCAAGGTTTTATTTTTTTTATTTTTTTCCTTCAATTAGAATTAATTATATAGTTTGTTTTAAATTTTTTTATTGTGTCCTCCAATTGAAATTAGTTATGTATGCTATTTTTCATTTCAATCATTACTCTTTTAATTTTTTTTAACAAAATTACACTGTAATTTTTTTTAAAATATCTTTATTTATTTCAGTCCCCGGGTTTTTATTTGTTTAAATTTTTTCCTTTGATTAGAATTAATTATATATTTTATTTTTCATTTTGGTCTTTATTCTTTTAATTTTTTATTTGCTATTAATTTCTTGGATTTTTTCTGTCATACTTGAACAATGCTTATTTTTTATCCGTATTTATGCATCTATACTTTTAGTTTTTGTTTTTAATTTTTGTCTTTTTTTATTGGAATTTTATTTTTAATCGGTTCAGTCCTAAAATTTTAATTTATATTGATAATCATTTTAAAATTAATATTGCTTATTTTTTCCCTTTGTTCCTTTTTTATGTTTTCTATTATTTTTATTTGTTCTTCAGATTAGATGATTTTATAATTTTATTGTTAGAACTATTATAATGATAATTTTAATGATTTTTTTTGTTGTTTTTGTAAAAATATTTTGCTTTTTTATTTTATTTTATCTGTTTTTCGAATCTTCTTGCTTTTTTAATGATGATGATAATTTTATGCTGGTTATTTCGCTACAACTTACTAAACAGATAAATTTATATCGATTTAAAATTCATATATTTTATAGAAAACTTTTTCTTGACATGAATTCTGCACAAATTTATTATTTTGACTAAATTTATATTATAAAAAAAATCACACAATTAATATTTTTTGCATTGAAAAAATATGGTGTCGCCCGCGACGAAGAGCGGGGGCATTGGCTAGTATATATATATACAAGCTGTTGGAATTTTTTGGCAGCCTGTAGGCGAATCTTTGAAACCTCTTGACCTGAAAATAAACTTATAAGGGCATCTCCAGTAGGAGAGGCATCCTGGGAGCCAAAGCCAATTTTTTAAATTTTTGGCTATTGTTGTTCAATTTAAGGCCTCTAGCGGGAGAGGCATCTCGAGAGGCATTTTGCCTTTTCAATTTTCGGGAAGGCATTCCTACATATGAAAGAATGGAAAGCCAAAATAAATAGAGCCGTTGCAATTATACCGTTGCTTGCACTTGTTGCCTTGAATCTGGAACACTTGAGGGCTGCACGCGGGTTCTCCATCAAATTGAAACACAAACTTGGATCAGGAAGCCTTATCACAAAAAGCACAACCCGGAAGGTAATTGGAGAGTTGAAGAGAACAAAAGATCTGCTTCTTCAATTCAACTAATCCTAAAACAAAATACATGAAAATCAAAAGCAGAAATAAAGAAAGATGAAGAAGGGGAGGAAGGATACCATGCATCGGTGACTTAAAAGGAAATGAAGGGAAAAACAAAATACATGAAAAACAAAAGCAGAAATAAAGAAAGATAAAGAAAGATGAAGAAGGGAATATGTTTGGCTTTGTAAGGGAGATGGATCGAAGGGAAGGGCGGACAGATCGATCGATCGAGAGACAAGAGAGGGGGGGGGGGGGGGGGGGGTTGGCGGCAGGGGAGAAGATAAGAAATGGGGTAGGGTTTTTTAGCTTTAAGGCCCCATTTGTTTGCTGGAAAGTGGTTTCCTTTTGGAAAGTGAATTCCGGGAAAAGTGAATTCCTGGAAAGTGAATTCCGATGTTTGGCAGTGTTATGGAAAATGAACTGGAAAACACTTTCCAGTGTTTGTTTGTCTTATGGAAAATGAACTGGAAAATAATTTATTAATAAATAAATTTTTTTTTCAAGTTTATTAAAATAATGAGGAACAAATCTTACAAATTAAAAAGTTGAATGAGAATGAAATTGAAAAAAAATATAATTTCATAAATTATCTCAAATAAAATAAATAATAATAAAAATAATAGAGATCAAATCTAAAAAATTAAAAAAAATGAAAGGTGAATAAATTAAAATAATAATAATTAACATTTCATAAATTATTTCAAATAAAATAAGTAACAATAAAAAAAATGAGGACCAAATTTGATAGATAAAAAATTTCAATAAAAAAATAATAAGAAAAAAGCAAATAGCAATTATAAAAATAAGGACTAAAATTAATATAAAAATTTAATTTTAAGAGATGGAATTGAAAAATAAATATTCAAAACAAATTATATATAGCAATCAAAAGTTTGAGGATCAAATTTGATATAATCAGCAAATAATGATATTTCTAAATTTTTCACAACTTCTGGAAAGTGTTTTCCACCCAAATTTTCTGGAAAACACTTTCCTGAAAACCAAGCCAAATTTTTCTTTGACTGGAAAGTGTTTTCCGTTGACCAACTTTCCGGAAGGCAAACAAACACAGGAAAGTTTGGAAAGTGGTTTCCCGGAAACCATTTTCCTTGAAACAAACAAGGCCTAAGTTTGAGATGGGGAACGGATAGGTGGGTGGGTTTTTATGTTGATTATTATTATATTATAATAATAATTATTATATAATTAGTATTATTAATTATAATAATAGTTAGCATAAAAAAATAGGGGTATTAATTTGATTGAATTATTTGTAATGAAATGTATTTTAATTAATTATGTTTGAACTTATTGGTTATTTGTTAATGTGTTCATTTTGTTTTTTTAAGTTTTTATTACACTCGAAGAGAATAAGTAACATTAATTAACTTCAAATACAACAATCATAAAAAAGCATACAAATTACTTGAAAAACATACAATAAGTAGCTTAAATTTCCAATTTCAAATATTGCGGGTCTTTTAATTATATTTAAATTCATTTTTTTTAATTTAAATAAAATTAAAAAATTAATAATTATATTGTTGGAGGGTTTTTTAAAAGTAATTATTTAATTATATAACTTACTCCTATTAATTGTATAATTAATTGCATAATTAAATTATATACAATAATTGCATTACATTAAAATAGTAATATAAAAAAAATGGCTCTCCAAAATGCCTTTTACCATTAAAATGCACATCAACAAAAAAGCCATATACATTTTAAAGATTTGGCTCTCCAAAATACCTACTCCCGCTGGAGATGCTCTAACAGCAAGTCATACCGGAATGTCATAGTGGGTAGAGCAAGCACCCAACGTTACTATCATCCTATAAAAGAAAATTACCTTCTGAAAAACAGCAGTAGACACAAACCAGCACAACATAGGAGAAATGATCCCAGTAAGAAATGGGAATATAACAAGTTTTAGTGTCACCCAATTTTCCCTTCTTATGGTAAAAGAAAGAAACGAATGCAACATGAAATTATTGAGAATTCAAAGGCCAATAGCAAAGTCCATCCAGAACTTTATTGCAGCAATAATGTTTCCCTCCATTCCTTCCCTCATCACACCTCAGTACTAGTCCTCTCAAGGAAAGCAACGGTTTATACTTTATACATGATAACTTCATAAAGGAGATCAATATTAAAAATATAATAAAAACAACTTAACACACAACTGTTTCAAAATCAGAGTCATGAAAACCAGAAATGAATTACAGTGGCACCAACAGAATGAAAAACTGAAAGAAATTATCAGAACCTAAGTTTAAGCTTGAATCTTCAAAATCAGAGATACCTGAATCCTGTGAAGCGAACCACCAGTATCTTCAATGTTTTGTAATGAGGAACTGCAAGAAAAGATTGGACCAAAAAATTGTTACAGAAGAGAAGCATGTTAAATACTTGTGATCTAGTTAGATTTATCAGAACTTCAAATTAAAAAAGATAAAACAAGCATCTATAATCCATCGCAACATGAAATAAATCAATACAGAAAATATCACCACATGAATGTGCAACCAATGCAAGACAAAGCACAAAATCCACATGCATCATATAATTAGCACAATACCTGAAAGTTCTGGATATGAATACAGCTGTTTATGCACTTGTCATGAAACAGGCAGAAGTCTCGTATGGCAACTCAATATCCTACAATTTCAATATATCACATGGTTTCAATGCTTTATACATACAAAAAAAGAGAAAGAACAGCAAGACAGTTTCACAATTCACTACGCAGAGGACAAGCCATGTCTGATACTAAAGTGTCTTTAAATATAACATGTATGACTTCCCCATGATTCGTTTAACCAACGAAAGGAACCAAGGGATTAAAAAAAGGTCAATTTAATAAATAGCACAATATCAAAAAATTGTTTGTCATGGATGCTACAACAATATTGCTAAAAGAAGCTATCAAGGAAAAATCAATAAATTGATAATTAATTAATCTCTAAATGAACTTCCATGGTACACAAATTACAAATTTTATCAGCACACAATGCACAGTGAATTACAAGTTATGGGAATTTCAATCCCATGAAACAATTACATGACCACAGACTATTGATCCACCCCAATATGCCGCTACTTCAGTTCCTCCCATATATCCAGGTTGAATGTGACCGCATATTACACGGAATTCTGCTTGCTTCCTTGAGTCAACTGCTGATCAATAAGGTTTACTCTGTTTATTGTCTTTCTTAAGCTGAACCTTCAATTTCTTACCACCTAATTGGCATCCATTCATCATGGTAATAGCATTTTGAGCTGCAGCTGGTGAGTCATAACTAACAAATCCTGCAAATAAGGGCCTATTAGAGACATAGGTATATCTCCAAATTGCAAATGTCAGGCTCAGAAGTAACTATAAAAAGTTCATACCGAAACATTTGCTAACACCAGTTGCTTTATCAACAAAGACCTTGGAACTTAAGACCTGACCAAATGCTTGAAAAGCATTGGCAAGCTCTTGGTCACCAAATTCTTGAGGTATATGATATATAAATAAATTAGCACCAGGTGGACCTAAGATGAATAACACAGGCAGTTAGGAGAAAAGAACCACAGGAAAGCAAAAAGGAGTAACAATTAACAAAACATGGAATAATGATATAATAAACAAACCTTCCACTTGACCCCCAGAACTTCCACTGGCACCTGAAGATGTTGCAGAATTACAGCTCGGAACTGTGGGTGATAATGTACCAGGAGAACTACTCAATGGTCGGTGACTCATTATTGCTCCAGGATATGCAATTGGATACTGAAGACCTGGCATCGTATGATAAGCAGAGCCCATATAACTACCAGGAGCATAATTTCTAGGGGAAATATTGAGCGAAAGGTCAGGTCTGATCCCACCACGCAGATGATAGGGCACAAGTTCATAAGCTCCAGGAGCCTACAAGGAAAACAAAGCAATGACCACACTCCTAACACCATTTTGATTTTAAATAGTAAATGAAAAAAGTGTGAGTTAAATGAAGAAAGGAAAGCAAGATACTAAGAAGTTAGGGAGTCAAGAAAGATTCTGAAAAGTTCCTAAAGGTTTTGGTAACTGCAGATTCTGGGATATTTCCTGACAAATAGAAATAGACCTGGTATGCATATCCATTATAAGGGGGAGGATATCCCATTGGCAAGGCACCAAATAATGATGGATGTTGTGAATTGGTAGTGGGCATAGCTTGAGATTGTGTTTTCTGGGCCCTCCGAGCCTGCCTTTCCTTTTCTGTATCTGCCCATTTGACAACCAAAGGAACACTTGAACCCTAACAAAGCAAGAGAGCGATCAGACTACATATCATTGATTCAAGCATCCATATTAATGTTGAGTTCCAAGTTTTAAACGGGTTTACGAACACTGGCCCTCTACCCTCAATTCTTTTGTTACTTACAAAAATAAATAAATATATAAAGCATAAACTGATCAGGAAAAAAAAAAGAATAGAAAAACTAAAACTAGTTAAGACTTGGAACTTGTTCCTGCAGCGTCTGTTATGAAAGCGACAAGGTCAAATGAAAGATATGTTTTGATTAAAATCTATCATTTGTTGTAAGAGGAAAATATATTGATATTGATAAGTTTGTGAACAATTCTATACCTTCATCTTGTACAGCCTATTCAGGAAATACTAATTTTGGTTATTCAAGTTCGGAGAAAGCTATAGAAATTATTTTGACACAGTTACTTGTGCTATTCTGCCAAAAGCTCATCTCCTGTCTGACCAAATAGTTAGCATACCCCCATCGAAGTTAAATGACAGATTTTACAGGGCAGATCCATGATGTTACATTATGTAACAAAACCTTATTCAGTGTTCAAGTTCAATCTGATAGCCAAAATTGATTTAAAGACAGACATAAAAAGATGAATTTTCCCATCAAATTATTAAACAGCAGATAATTAAAGTTGGGCTCTAACTATAAAGAATAATTGCTTGAGCTTGAGAACTATGTTCCATTGGCTAAAAAAGCTCACCTCCATTTTATACTTTCCATTGATGTCCTCCAGGGCAGCAAGGGCTTGTTCTTTTGTCTCATACTTCAAAAAAGCACAGCCTGCCAATTAGTGAATTGAGATCAGCAAGAACAGTACAGTTCAGTGCTTCACATGAACAGCCAGATAAGAGATCAGGATTGTTAAATAAAGAAGTACCTTTGCTTGTTTGTTGAGAACCTCTTAGTATTTGTATGTCCTTTATTACTCCATATGTAGAGAATAAATCGGATAATTCAGCTTCAGAAACATTTTTTGGAAGCATACCAACAAATAGTTTGTGTTCTGGATTGCAAGAACAAAAAAAAAAATCATAATGGGACATGCTAAATTAACACTGAAATAACAGTATCAGATAAGGCATAAGAAATCTTGCTGAAGCAATCTACAGTAATGATCTTGATGGCAACTAAATCAATAGTCAATGATATTTTATTACACCTAGCCTTTCCAACTCTCCATCTGCATACTTCACTTGCAACGGACTAGATGCCTGAATTGGAAAGAAAGAAAAGGATGCATTTCAATTAGAGAGACAGTCAGATGAATGAATTCGAGCTTAATTAAAATAAGAGCACAGGTCATACAAAGCTAGCACTGATCAAGGACCACATAACAAATAATTAGACTATACAACCACTGAGATATTTAACAAAAAGAAGGCATTGAGAATTAAACCCTAAATAAAACAGATTATACATAACCAGAAAATGGCTAAGCCTCACAGAATCCTGATTAACTGAAATACCT
Source organism: Salix brachista (assembly GCA_009078335.1). Classification (NCBI taxonomy): domain Eukaryota; kingdom Viridiplantae; phylum Streptophyta; class Magnoliopsida; order Malpighiales; family Salicaceae; genus Salix; species Salix brachista. The sequence goes on from CM018573.1 coordinate 14,663,608, forward strand.
AGGCCAGCAAAATCCCAGATTGTTCATCTACAATAACAGTGATTGAGATATCATGTAAATGATCATCTAATGTTGAAGATCAATTGTGAACATATGCTGCAATATCTAAAATAATCCAGTAATGAACTAACAGTATCGATGATTTTTTCCATAATGATTGACTTTACATTCAAATTTAAATTATTCAAGTAAGTCTTGGGACTCCATCACAACTTATCCCTGCAGAAAGTTTTTGTTTTGTCACAATATCTTTACAATACATTCTTCAAAACAATTTCCATTTTGGTTTAGAATCTCTCAACATTTTCTCTAATCTACAGTTGCATTCTAATTTCATTTTGTATTGAGCGACTCACCCTCACTTTTCACTGCCATATCTATTCACAAATATCAAAATCCACACTCTCATCACCAATATCCAATATAAATGTATTGTATCTGCATCAGGATATCCATTTTGTCAAAATCAACCTTTTCTCATCCCTCCTTAAACACCACCATCTTTCCGATATACTATTAGCAATATTACCACGATCTCATTGACAAAACCAGCCCTCATTGCAACAAGTTCCAACTCCAACACAGTAAGATTGTACTTGTTATGCGAACATATTTTACTACTGTAAATCACCGAGGCTTGTTTTGACATGATTACGAAGCTGGTAAATAATAATTAACTAAACAGTCATCAACATCAGAAATCTATAACCATTACATCACAGGATTCACAGGTCACTCGCAATATATCAAACACAGTAGAAATCATCTCGTGGCTCCAAAGTTAACCACAATAAGTAATTTCCATAAATACCAAACTAAAATAAACTACTTAAATTAAGTCGGAAAATTTAATTAATCACATTTCATCTACAATACAATGTGGATAGAAAACAAGAAATCAGCAAGTAGTAGAGTGTACATAGAGAGAGGGATCAAATTAGAGGAAGGACTAACCCCAGGCAACGTTTTCTTATTATGACAAGCATTAACAGCCTTATCTGCTTCGTGTCTAGAAGGACATATTATAAAACAACAACCTAAGAGAAGAGGAAATTAGGGTTGCAAGAACCAGTACACTCTGCGAATCTTGAATGTGAAGAAAATAAAGCAAGTAAGCAACCTCGGGAAGCGCGAGTGGTCTTGTCTTTGATAATGTTGACTTCGTCTACCAAAGCGAACTCTTCGAACATTGCCAGAAGCTGATCTTCTGTCATTTGTTTTGGTACTTGACCTACAAATAGCTTCACGCTCTCTTCATCATTATTGCTGCTGCTTGATTTCCTCTCCTTTCCACCCTCCGCCATTACCAAAAAATATTAAAAAAAATCCTTCTCTCGCTCTCTCTGTGCGTGGTGGTGTGCTTGTAACACACACACTCTCTCTCCCCCCTCGCCTCTGGAATTCTTCACTGGCTCTGTTTCGCTCTCCAGATTTCTGGTGTTTTTTTCCTGTTTTGGTGATTTCGTCGTCGCATGGAAATTGGGGGATTTCTGGATGGCAAATTTGGATCTTCAATGGATAAATTATAAAACTAAATAGTTTCCATTTGGGCTTAGACTTGTAATTTATTTACAACTATGACCTTACAGCTGTTTCAGACTCTCAGTTTTCTGGCTTGGACATGTGGGCGCTTTGTGCAGTTATTACTTATTAGTCATGTCTATTTAACTATTTCCCAGCTTAAATTACTGTAACGCCCTTTTCTTTTTCTCTTGCATGGCATTATTGGCAACTGGGATCCAAACTGGAGTGATTTCTCTTCCTTCTCCCTCGGGTCATCTGAAATTTCTTCTCCGCATATAACAGCAAATATTTTCTTTCTTATACCTGGATTAAATTTCTTTTTATTACATCATTAATTCACAAAAACTACTTTCTTCCACGTTTGTATTTTTTAAAACTCAAATTTCTATCACAATTAATTTTAGGATATTTTTTATATTGCGTTTCAAAAATATTTTAAAAATAAATAAATATTTTTTGTTTTTTGTTTTTACTTTAATTTTTTTTAAATAATGTTTTTAGATCATTTTGATATATTGATGTCAAAAATAAATTATATAAAAAATAAAAAAATATTAATTTAATTCATTTCTGAATAAAAAATACATTTTTAAAAACAACTTTAACCACATTTCTAAATAGACATTTAATATATAACGACACGGCACCATTATATCAAACAAAGTTATGATAAATTTTAAAGAAAACTATATAACGACACAGCAGAATCCTTCCAAGTTTATATATAATAATTTAGAGCTGTATATATATATATATATATATATATATAGTGGCACTGTCAGAGCATCTCCAATTGAATGAGCTATTTTGAAGAGCCAAATCTTTAAAATGGCTCTTTAAATAGTATATTTATGGTTTTTTTGTTGATGTGTACTCCAATGGCAAGAGCCATTTTAGAGAGCCATTTTTTTATATTATTTTAAATGTAATGCAATTATTTTATATATAATTTAATTATGCAATTAATTATATAATTAATAGGAGTAAGTTATATAATTAAATAATCCTAATTAATGAATTTCGCATAATTATTTTTCTGTGCTAACTATTTTTTTATGCTAACTATTTTAACCGAAAAAAAAATCCTAATTAACGAATTTCGCATATTTTTTTTTTATGCTAACTATTATTTTATGTTAACTATTATAATTATTATAATTAATAATAATAATAATATAAAAAAAAAACTCACCTGTCCGTCCCCCTCCTAATTTTTTCCAAACCCTAAATTCCTTCTACACAACAGCGTCGCCCTCCCTCTCCCTCTGCACTCTCCGGCCACCATCCAGTCGCCCTCCCTCTGCACTCTCCAGCCACCCTCCCTCTCCCTCTGCAGCCTCCAGCCCCCCCTCCCTCTCCCCCTGTTTACTCCCCTCCAGCCCCCCCTCCCTCTGCACCCTTCAGCCCCCCCTGTTACTCGATTTTAAATCAAAGAACCCTCCCTCTGCACTCTCCAGCCCCCTCCCTCTCCCTCTGCAACCTTCGGCCCCCTCCCTCTCCCCCCGTTTTGTCGTTCTCTGACCGATAATCCAGGGGCAAAATCATTGTTTGTGATCCCCCCGTTTACTCCCCTCCCTCTCCCTCTGTTGTGTTGTTGAAAAAGTAGAATAAGTTTGGAGAACAAACCTTGAACATATATTGATCGAAGTGCAGATGTTGTTGTGTGTTTGGCTGCCAGGTGATTTTCGATTATCTGTGTAGAATAAGTTTTGTTGATTGTTGTTGCTATGATTTTGTTGTGATTTTGCTGCTGTGAATTTTTAGGTTCTTGCTGCTGTGATTTTGTAGATTTCTGCAACGTAAAATTCTGCCAACATTCCAACGGCTATTTTAATTTTTTGCTCCTGGATCAATATATGTAGGAATGCCTTCAGCCGAGAAGAAGAGGCAAAATGCCTCCTGGGATGGCTCTCCCGTTGGAGAGCAGAAATTGACAAAAACAACCATATTTTTAAATATTTGGCTTTGGCTCCCAGGATAACTCCTCCCGTTGGAGATGCCCTCAGCGACTGCATGCCTTTTTGCACCATTGAATAGATGCCCAATTGCATGCACCTCCAAGAAAAACAAGATGTGATTGATAAAGGTACGAGGCTCTAAGCATGTCAAAAAAAAAAAAGAAATCATGGTTTTTATATTAATATTGGGTGTTCGGAAGTTAGCTATGTGACTATTAATTTCATGGAACTTAAAATTAATAGTCATATAAATATTCAGTAATTAATGGCTCAAAGCATGTCAAAATATAAGGATCGATGGTTTTTTATTATTAACACAGTGTTTAAAAACTAACTTGTTCATATCTCGATTAATCTTATAAGTCTTAATTTTAATGACTATATAAATCTTCAATAATCACATGGCTCGAACCTGAGATCATAAAATAAACAAACTCTTTAATCATAAACTCTTGTCATTGTATCAACTACCGGATATTTCGATCGCATGGTTCTTGCTTATTTTTATCGTAGCAATAGGCAAAGTTTGATTGATAGATAATGAAAAGGAAAAGTCTCAAGTCTCAAGTCTCAAGTCTCCCCCATATTTGTCTTGCTTTGATCTCTTTCTCGAAGTCTTAGGCCTACATTTCCCTCCTCCCTTTTGACACGTTCCTCGAGGGTTTTCGGACAAAGAAGAAGAAGAAGAAGAAAGCGAAGCCCTTTAACTCAAAGTTGTCAATATCGTTCCGGTCACCGTTCTAGTTTTTTGATTGGAACGGAACGTTCCGGTTTCGGAGTGTTCCGGCGTGCCGTTTCGATGTCGTACTGTTCATATATAATTAATTATATATATATGAAAAAAAAATATTAATTTAACAAGCATAATTAAAATTTGAATTCTTTTTTATTTAAAATATTTTGGTGTTTTTAAATTATTTTGATGTATAGATGTCAAAAATAATTTTTAAAAAATAAAATAAAAATAGATTTTGACCCGGAACGGCACGCCCGGAACGGAACCGGGGCGTTCCGGCCGGAATTTCCGGATCGGACCGGAATTAAAACCGAGACGAAAACGACGCCGTTTTGTCTCGGTTTGTTAAACGGAACGGAACTAATAACTATGCTTTAACTAGAAACAGTAACTCCATGTTTGGCGGCAGTTCTGTTCTAAAAAGCATGTCAAAATATATGACGAGAAAAAAATGGAAACGATATTTCTTTTGTGCGCCGGCCATGACTCAAAAACTAAACGAAGGGCTTATTTCTCTTTAAATCGGGCCAGAAGCTTGTGGAGTTAAGTGGTAGTTGAGATTCTCTGACTGGATGTAGGTTTAATTCTGTGCCTTCAACATGTGCTTGTCCTTTACTCTCTTTTTTAATTGATTAATTTTTATAGGTATTTTTTAGAATAACCTTTTTTATTTATATTTAAATTCGTTTATATCTCTTTGCTGTAGGAGTTTGATAATATGTTTTCTGACGAGATTGCTACTAGTAGCATGAATCAAATATCCAATTGACCTTGTATTTGATGTATCAAATCCTAACCAACTTATCAAATCATTTTGAAGAAACAAAGGAGTTTCAAAAACAAGTAAAGAGTTGATGACAAAAAGATTATATTTGTGAAAATGGAACCGGGATGATATGTGTTGGTTTTGTCAAAATATATAATACATGTGAATGTTAAACCTTAGATAAATCTTATCAAACAAATGTTTATTTGTTTAAGAAAAATAGATTATGTGTTCCTGTTAGTTCTACGCGTCAATTACTTATTGATGAAATATATGAAGGATTTTGGTGTTGCTAAGAGTTTGGATGTATTTCATAAATATTTTTATTGGCCAAATATGAAAAGAGATGTGCAAAGAATATATGGATAATATATTGCATGTAGGAAAGAAAAATAATTGTCGTAGTCATAATAATGATGGTAACGTAGAGATGAATTCTCAATGATGTTTTTTTTTTTTTTTTTGTAGATAGAAAAGTAACTATTTATTTTCCTATTTGATTATTGCAGGTATTTTCATAATTTATATTTTGTTTATTGTGTATAATTTAAATGGTTTTTTTTTAAAATAAACTAATCCTAATACAATGAATTCGATAATTCAGATATCCAAATCTTTTTGCTTTTTTTAATGATGATGATAATTTTATGATTGTGATTTTATTAAAACTTACTAAACAGCTAAATTTATATCAATTTAAAATTCATATATTTGATAAGAAACTTGGACTTCACAATAATTCTATACAAAATTATTATTTTTCCCAAATTTATATTATGATAAAAAAATCTCACCCAATTAATATTTTTTTACATTGAAAAAATATAGTTCCAGCCGCGACGAGGCGCGGGTTAGTGGCCGGTGATGAAGAGATGCTTCATTTTTTTTATACATAAGAAGATTTAAACTCAGAAGGGAAAAAGGATTAATAATGATAGTTTATCAATAAAGAGATGTGGACTAGCAATTGAAGTAGCAATACGGGGAAAGGTTTTAAAAGTGATCATTTTTCAGCCATAAATGCATAGATGAAATGATTTGCCGGGTTCTATGCTAAGGGGACCCTTCAAGTTTGTCTCCGTCTTACGGTGGAATATTTGATCAGATGGACTTGACCTCTTGGTGGCTGCAACAGCAAAACCATTGGACAGCTACCAGAAACCCTAAATTTACATGGTTAACTTGGCATTATTATCTTCAAATTCCAAGAAATTAGTTAATGGAGTCAATAGGCATGTGATTTTTAAAATAGATTCAAAGGGGTAGGCCACCATCATTTGTTCATACTTATCTACAGCAGCACATAAGCAGCAATGCTAGGTCAAAACTATTGACGGGGCAACTACACAGCACCAGCAGCTGCATCCTGATCTTAATCATAAGAATGAAAAATGATTAAAAAAGCCAGCAGTGTCTTGGTCTGGTGGTCATGAAGGGCTTCTCCTTTTCTCTCACCCCAGGTTCAAGCCTTGTCAGGCACGTCTGTTACCCCGAGGTACCTTACATGCTCATTGAGTTTGCAGGATGTTCAATGGACCAGGGGATTTAGTTGTGGTGCACGCAAGCTGGCCCGGACACCCAGTTATAAAAAAAAAATGATTAAAAAAATCCTATATTGGTTAAGCCTTGGTATTTAGGTTAAAGGCTAGTTGACTGGTAGTAATTATATATATATAATTAAAATGTTGCTTTACGAGTAACTTTCGTGAGTAGAGCTAAAGCTTTTGCTTCAAGAAACTCCCAAAAAAAAGTCAGCAGAGAAAGTTAGCTGTACCTAAGCAAATCAAAGTGAGCGTTGGTCAAACACGTACCCCCATGCTGGCCACTAATTACTCCACAATCTTACTTCCAACTAATCATAAAATTTCCTAATTATTTCTAACCATAAATTAACTTGTATGATAAAGGCAAGGGAGAGGAGAGAGATGCCACCATTTTATTTTATTTTTATAAAGGAATGGATTCCTCTGAGAGAGTCAGGAGAAAAAAAGCTTTGGCCTAACATGTGTTTTTAGTGATAAACCCACCCTTTAAATAGATAAATTAATAAAACTCTGATTGTTTCAGACTCTTATAAGATATATAAACTTTGACTTGAATTCAAGATCTACTGTATAAATTGACAATCCTCTATCATCACGCCACGACCCATATGAGAAAGTACAATCCTGGTTGTCCCAAATTCTTATAAAAAATACACATTCCGACTTGAATTTGAACCCTATTGTGCAGATTATAAAATATCTATCATCACACGACGCTACTTGGTAACTTTTGATTTTTTTTTTAATTTCAAACTAGTTTTTACGTTTTAAAAGTCATCGTAGCTCATAAGAAGTTATATAGTGTGAGTCATTGTAGTTCTTACACGAGCGGTATACCCGCGCGATGCGGCGGCTTTTTTTTATCTATGTAAAAAATTAATTGCTTTTATATGAATTGCATTTTATTATTTTAATATTTAGTTAGTATAATTATAATTGATAAAATCTATGTAATCAAAATGGAAAGTGACCCGTATATTTTTTAATTGTAGATAACCTAAGTAAATTTTTAATTTTTTTTTAGTTTAATTTTTTCCCAGGTAATATTATATTTAAAATATTAAAAATGAAAATATTGTAAATATTTTTTTAAAGAAATAAAGTTAAACAAAAATTTTTTTATAAGATTTATTAATGATATTATTATATTAAATGTATTTAAGAATATTGATATTAATTTTTTTTAAGGAAAAATCCTAGGTCATTTTTTTCCTCTCTCTATATATTTATAGGCGATAATATTCAATAATTTTTTTTTATATTATTCGATTAATTCATTATATTATTATACAAAATGTATTTAAGAATAATGATATTAATTTTTTTTATTCAAAAAATCTTAGGTCATGTTTTCTTCTCCCTGTATATATTTCTATGCAATAATATTCAATAAATATTAGAACATATAATTAATGATAGACTAAAAATATTCATGAACCTTTAACAAAAAATAAAAGAAAAAAAAATTACCATTGCTATCACTGTCAAAACAATAAAAATTATTAAATTATCCGGAGTGAAAAAATATTAACAGAAGAGCAAGCAAGAAAAACAATTAAATTATTATAATAATAATAATAACAATAATAATAATAATAATAATTATTATTATTATTATTATTATTATTATTGTGTTAAGTACAAAATTAAAATTCGAAGAGAAATGTTTTTTTATGTTAAATATAATTTGAAGGACAAAATTGAAATAAATCAAAGCATGGATACTAATGAAATTAAATAATTTGAAAGAAAACCGGAAATCAAAAGACTTAGGACTGAAATGAAACTTTAATTTATACTTAATTTGCATGGAAGGATAACATTGAAATAAATCAAAACTTTACGACTTTAAAAAATATGGATTCCAGACCAATTTCCGAAATTCAAAGTCTGAGGACCGAAATGAAACTACAATATATACCTAATTTCAATTGAAGGACGAAATTGAAAGACATCAAAACCTATATAATAACAATAAGGACCAAATTCATACAATTCGAAGTGCAGGGACCGAAGTGAAATTTGAGAAAAAACAGCTGCGCTGACGTCAGCATGCGCAGGAGGAGAGAGAAAAGGGGTGAAATTTTTCAAACGACCATTACACCGTCTACGGCCACCTTGGTCGTACACGCGCCGCACCGGAGAGAAGCTCACATGCCTTAAAATCGTTCTAGACGCCGGGAGGTCTTTTTTGGACGCCGTATGAAGCCGCACGCGCCGTCCGAAAAACGCGTAAGCGCTGGAACGGACGGCGCGTGAACCGACGCGCCAAAAGTTTTCGGCGAAAAAAAAAATAAAAAAAGTGGCTAATTACCGTAAGGACCCTCACCCCCAGGCCGTGTTTTTGTCGTTATCGGGGGGCGAATTCGTCGCTGCACTGTTCAGTTTAATGTTTAAAAAATAAAAAAACCGGCCGGCTGAGCCGGACCGGTCCGGGCCGGACTGGTCAATGACCGTCCAGCCCCCGAAAATGGCGGCGTTTTTTGTCTTTTTCTGGGGCTAATTTCGCCAATACACTGTTTAAAATCGAAAAAAAAAAAAAAAGAGGATGTACACCCGCGAAGCAGCGGGTGAAAGTGCAAATGAACAGTGGGCATGGGTCTGGAGCTACAGGAATGAGCAGTGAATGTTCGTTCTGTTTTAGTTGTTTTGTTAATTTTAAAAGTCATCGTAGCTTATCAGAAGCTATAGGTTATCTGTATAGTGAGTCATTGAAAAGAGCAATTTCTTAGCCATATGATTTTTATTGGTAGGATGACAACGAAGACGAAACCACCCGCCATGACTTGCAATACTCTTTTGTCAAGTAGCCAAGCTACCATACTCCTTGCTAGGTAAGCTTTGTGGTATCTAAGCAAGCAAAGAGTATCGATACACTCTCTGCAGTTTCATTAATTTTCTTGCCTTTATTTTCATTAATTTTCTTTCCTTTATTTTTCTCCAAACACTCGGGCTCAACGAAGTCGCAGCCATTTCCGGGGTGTTTAGGAATGCGTTTGGATAGTATTTTAAAAAAAAATAAAATTTTAATTTTAATTTTTTATTTTAAATTAAATTTTTTAGGTGTTTTAAATCATTTTCATGTGCTGATGTAAAAAATATTTTTTAAAAAATAAAAAAATATCATTTTAAAACATTTCTAAATGAAAAATATTTTTAAAAATAACTTCAACCACAATTTCAAACCATCACAATCACCTCTAAATTGCTACTCTGATCACAACAACTCACAAAGTCATGAATATGACAACACATTTCTCATTTATGCCTTATGATCCAGTCCAACCCCAGAAAAAAAAGAAGAAGAACAAGAAAAAGCATGTGCAATGATTAAGAGAATCATTCAATTACTCAATCAAATATACAAAAGTCCATAACCAACCATTTAATAGGTAACTCAATGATAACAACTTGAGATTAGAGAATTTGTTTTTCTGTAGTTTTATGTTCGAGCCATATGATTGTTAATATGATAACCACTGAAAGCTTATATTATTGTTAACTTCAAAACTCGTGGGATTAATTGAGATACGCACAAATTAACCCAAAAATCCATATTAATAAAATAAAATATAAGAAATTCCCCTCAATGACAAGTGGGGAAGTCCACCATTGCCATTAGAGGCTCCCATTTCAAAAGGCCAAAAAAAAGGATGCTATTAGAATTGTCTAATCAATTCCAACTCAAGGCTGCTTTTCTGTATTTGAATCAAGACTCTCAGTTTCATTTTGTTTTGGCCAAAACAACCAAAATATTTTGCATCAGTTAAAAAAATCATATAAAACAATGTTGTTTTGTTGTTTAAGGATTAAGGCAACTATGCACCTAAGGGGGGGGATTAGGTGTAAATACAATTGTTAATGCAATTTTAAAATTACTTACTTTAAAATAAAACAATAACCAACAATATAATTAAGTACTTTAAAGTAAAGAGATAAGAGAGAGAGATTGCTAACTCGGTTTTTAACGTGGTTCGGCAAGCCTACATCCACAGCCCAAGTACCAACCCGTACTTGAGTATTGTATTCTCTTACTAGTCCAAGTAACAAGATTACAATTCTCGCTTGATGAATCCACACCAAGACTTTTACACCACTTGAAGATATGCCCTCTTCAAGATTTTCCTTTCTCCCACTTGAAGATGTACCCTCTTCAAGATTTTTCCTTGGTGATATTCCCTCACCAATATCAAGAGTTTTATACTCAACTCTCAAGAGTTTTACAAGGATTGTTTTTGTAAAACAATAATACACTCTCAATAGTGTGGATATTACAAATCAAGATCTATGATCTCTTTATCTCACTTAATAGCACTTAGAATATTTGAAGGTGTTTAAGTGTAGTGAGAATGAGAAATACTCTTTGTGTTAGGATATGAAGATTTAAACACAAATATGAGTATTAATGAGGATTGATGATTTGAAGGTGTTTATGCACTACTAATTGCCTCAATATCAGATATGAAAGTTCTTGTTTTATTTTTGCAATTAAGAGGCCTATTTATAAGTTTCAAAGAGAAACTAGCCGTTTTGGTGCAACTGTCATCTCAAACGGTCGACCGGTTCACAACGGATAAATCAAGCGGTCGACCGGTTCAGCTCGAAAGGCAATTTGTCTTCCAAGCGGTCGACCGGTTCACTTGGTAACCCAAGCGGTCGACCGGTTCATGCAGACACCTCAAGAGGTCGACCGGTTCACAACGGATAACTCAAGCGGTCGACCGGTTCATGCAGAAACTCTATTTTGACAAATTATCTTTTCTGAATTTCTTGAACCGATTGATTATGACTTAAACCTATAATCATCAAACCCTTTTAATGCATGCAATGTGAAGTGTGTGAGTTCATTTTAATTTGTGCTATCAAGTTAGAAATTGAGATTTACATAAAGCACTAAAATGAAAACTTATTCTAAGTCTTCACTTGCTTGCATCTTGGACTTCCTGGAGTGATTTCTTCGTGTACTCTATTATGCTTGTTGATGTATTCTTTGTATAATACCTGTTTATAACTTAATCTCATCCAAGCATATTATTAGTCCATTTTCTTTTTATTGTTATCATCAAAATATATAAAGCATACAAGTATGACATTATATGTCAACAATTTTTATCTTAGTTTAAATTCTGGTCCATTTTGGATTTTTTAGGTCAAATATCAGCCAAAACATTCCGGTTTTGTTCCGCCCATTTCGTTTCGGCCAAATAGTATTTTTTTAAAATAATAAATAATTTTACAATATCAATCATATCTTTTAATCCGACTGTTAGATTGAGATGTAATTTTACGAGGAGTCTCTTAACATGTTTATATATATTATATTAAAATTTCAGAGCAATCAGTGAATGAATGACCTTGCGAGATTAATGATGACATTCTCATAATTTTATACATGTTCATAATTTTGTTCAAAAAAATTATTTTATTGTGTCTTTTTTAGATTAAATTGCATAATTCTAAATAATTTTATTTTTGAATTTGAACTATTTTTTTTGAATTAATACACACACAAACAATATAACACCAAAATACTCCAAAACCAAAACATTTCATTTCAATTAAAGAAATAAAACACCAACAAAACAGAATTGACTGATTTGAAAATAACACAAAAGTCAGATGTGACTGTAAATTAACACTCTCTCCCCTGGATGGCATCCAATCCGGCAAGCTTGAGCATCTTCTCGCATGATATAAATGTAACTGTAGCTTGCGGAACCAATCCTGCAAAAATTGCGGAGCCCCTCCAGGTTTATGGAGTTGACTCCTTTTCTCATGATATAAACGCTGAACCAATCGCAGAGACGCACAGAGGAAAAAAGTTGTGCAAATGCTTCCAAAACAAGTACGAGAGTTACTAAGTATCATCTAATTAGCAAAAGGAGCTACAAGTCATTGGTTTGATTTGATTGTTGACATCAATAATAAAATAAATTAATATATTCTTTTAAACATTTTAGAACTCAACTCCATTCCATTAGTTCAAATGATTAACCTATTTTTTATTGATTTGAGTATCCGGGTTAGTTTATATATATTTTTACTAATTTTATGAGTTCTAAATTTAACAATCATATAAGTCTGTAGTAGCCATCGTAATAACAACTACAAGACTCAAATTTAAAATTATAAGGAGAAGAAACTCCTTAATTCCAAGCTCTAACCACTGAATTACTTGATAAATGATTAAACATTTTACACCATTGAATTACCTAATAGATGATTAAACATTTTCATACCATTGAATCACCTAATAGATACTAATAGATAGTTAAACATTTTATACTCTATCAGGAATATGAGGTAACTTTTTTTTTAAAAAGAAAAACAGGATGGATGAAATTATTTTTGTTTGTTGTTTTTGGATTTTCTGTCTTTTATTCGTATTTCAATTTTATTCTTAATTCTAGTTATTTAAAAAGAATTTAGGTCTTATGGGGTTTTTTATTGGTCCTTTGAGATTTTTTACTCTTTATTTTTTTTTATCTTTTGATATGTGTTTTTATTGAATTTTATCATTTAATATTCAGTTATTAATAAATTAAATTTTGATTTTTTTATCATATACTAATATAAAAATATCAATTCAATCTAGCGGAACTAATAACCAAGGTCAAGAGTTTTACATTTAATAAGGCTATTCACGCAACTTAATTTAAAATCTGGGCTAATTAAAAAGTTAAGCTGAAAATTTTTAAGTTGAAATTATTAAACAAAATACTTGAATTTTTTTATGATCTAAATAATATTTTTTTATATTCCAAAAAATACTCGTCCAACCCATACTGTAAAGTCGAGTTGAAAGAGGAAATAAATATACATCCGGAAATTATTAAGAGGCCCAACAACGACTGCCACAGCAGTGAACCAAAGTACTTTGGAGATTACACAGAACCATCCATGTCTTAAAGCTACACTCAGCTAATTAAAGAAGACAATGCCCACGGAGGCCCAGATAAAAAAAAAAAAAAAAAAACTCACCCCTAGCTTATAAAGTTCACTTGTCCCTAATGAAAGCATAACCTGAAAACTCAAAACACAAAGGAAGGTATTAGACGTGAAATCTATTTCTCCCTTGCAGAAACTCATTAATTAAGCCGAGCTTAAACCACAGACACATAAACATTAGGCAAACTCTTTAAAAGGGGTGTTAGGATTAAGTGTTTAGGTGAAATGATTCATTAATATAGTATCAGGGTGTTGTTGACCTAGCTAGCGGTTATGAGCTCAAATCTCACTTCCCTCATTTTATTTAATAAAGATTAAATATAAGGTAGTGTGGACCTGTGTGCAAGTTACAAGTCTAGAAAGCTTTTAGTTGAAGAAATGTGTTAGAAAATAATATAGATCATATCCCGAGACCTCACCTAACAATTTAAATTTTTAAATGAGATAGTTACTTGAGATACATGGAAGCAAAATTAAAATCAGTTTTCAGCAGTGCCCTATCTTTCCCCAGTAGAAACTCATAAAATGACTATCATGGATCATCAATTTGGACAGCAATAAAGGCTGTGTTTGTTTTCCGGAAAGTGGTTTCCGGGAAACCACTTTCCAAACTTTCCTGTGTTTGTTTGCCATTAGAAAAGTTGGTCAACGGAAAACACTTTCCAGTCAAAGAAAAATTTGGCTTGGTTTTCAGGAAAGTGTTTTCCTGGAAAATTTGGGCGGAAAACACTTTCCGGAAATTGTGAAAAATTTAGAAATGTCATTATTTACTAATTATATCAAATTTGATCCTCAAACTTTTGATTGCTATATATAATTTGTTTTGAATATTTATTTTTCAATTCCATCTCTTAAAATTTAATTTTTATATTAATTTTGGTCCTTATTTTTATAATTGCTATTTGCTTTTTTCTTATCATTTTTTTATTGAAATTTTTTATCTATCATATTAGGTCCTCATTTTTTTTATTGTTACTTATTTTATTTGAAATAATTTATGAAATGTTAATTATTATTATTTTAATTTATTCACCTTTCATTTTTTTTTTAATTTTTTAGATTTGATCTCTATTATTTTGATTATTATTTATTTTATTTGAGATAATTTATGAAATTATATTTTTTTTCAATTTCATTCTCATTCAACTTTTTAATTTGTAAGATTTGTTCCTCATTATTTTGATTAAACTTGAGAAAAATAAAACATTAATAAGTTATTTTTTCAGCTCATTTTCCATGACATAACCAAACACTGAAAACTGTTTTCCAACTTATTTTCCATTACACTACCAAACATCGGAAAATACTTTTCCGGAATTTAATTTCCCGAAATTCACTTTAAAAAAAAAACTAATTTCCATCAAACAAACAGGGCCAAATAATCAAGTGACACTAAACCAGTAAAATGTAGCATTGTGCCGTTCGATGAACCAAATTCAAAACCTAGCAAATGTGCCATTCTATCCACTCTCGCTTTCACATGTATTGTCATCATCCGAGGGTATAGCGAGTAAATTTAGCAGCTTGCATGATCAGAAATCTGCATTTACATTAAAATAATTAAAAAAACACCATTTTTTTTTTCAAAAAGTATTTTTAGAGTAACAAGCACTTTAAATGTCAGCTACATTTTTAAAATATTTTTTTTTTAAATTAATTTTTTTGTTTTAGTTTTAATATACTAATGTAAAATAATAATTTTTTTTTAAAATTAAACCATAATTTTAAAAAAAAATTATTTTACTATATTTATATATAAAAATAACATTTGAAAATTAATTTTAAACCATTCACTTTGTATCATGCAAAGAAGCAGTCAAAAGTGGTCAAATATTAAGGCGCCAAAACCAGAGACCTAATCCAATCCAATCCAGGCAGACTGACGGAGATAAGAAAACTGAGGGAGGGAGAGAGCCAAGACTGAGCTGAAAGCGAGTCACTCATTCAGCAGCTCCATCATTTTAACCATGGCCACGGCAGTCGCCAACTGCTTCTTCTCTGTTCTCACCTCCTCCGTTAAATTCCGTTGCTGTGTTTCTTCTCAACGATATCTCGCCACGTCGCATCATTCCATTGCTTCGGTCACTTGTAAAGCCGTCGCCAATCACAAGAGACGCCCTTCTTCTAATCGAGATAGAGAACTTGTAAAACCCTAATCTCTCCTTTAATTTTTAATTTTTTGCATTTATAAATAAATAAACGCACTCCCAGTACTGGATTATAATCATAATCTACTGTCATTTTAGTCATAACCCTGGGAATTCTAATTTGTTGAGCAAACTCAGCTCTCTAAGTCATAAATAGGAACTATCTCTGCTTTAACACAGCTTGAATTGATATTTTTTATCTTTTTAAAAAAGAATAAAAGTCAAAATTTTCTGGTTTAACCGATTATTATGTGAAAATCATGGTTTGGTTGTGTTTAGAAAGAAGGTGTTTCACAGAAGAAATCTTTGAGGAAATCGAAGGACGACGATGACGGAATCAGTGGTAAAAGGAAAGCAGGGGGATCCCAATCAGCGGCTTTTAAGTCAATCGGGGCGCAAAGAAAAGATAAGAAAGAGTTTAAGTTTGATATAAAGGAACAACAGGTGTGATTCTATGCTCTCCTTTTTCCTATTTGTTGCTTTAGTAATTTAGATGAGTTCTGTTATTCATCACTTGATTCAGGTTGAGCCAAATAATCTTAAAGATGCAGCTTTTTTAGACGCGGTTGTCAAGGTGATATTTTCGAACATTTTACTCTATTGCGTTGCAATTTTATGTTCTGTCATTTTGACATTCAATTGATGGTTTAGGTCCCGTGATTGCTAATAGTAGATGTGTGGATGCTTGCAGATTCCATCTATTTGTTAAGCTCCACGTTCATTATTAGCAATCTGTGCTTCATGATTAGTATAGTTTTCATCAGGATATTACTCTTGTATTCGTTACTAAAATTGCAATGAGTGACTAACTAGATATGGGAAAATCCAATTGACACTACTAACTTTTAGTCTATGAATGCCCTACATTTATTTAGAATTCAACACGAGTCTTGTTCAAAGAGCTAGATGATGCATCAAAGATGTCTAAGATATTGCTCCCAGCTACTTTAACAACTACTTGGTCGAAATTCCTTCTATCTTGATAGATATTGATACATTCATAACTGAGCAACTGGGCATTTTACCACAAGGGTGCATGTCATTGTCTTTCTTCTTTTATATTCTTTGGAAGCTTCAGGTTTGGGAGCAGCAATTATTGCTATCCAAACTAATATGTGAAGCTATGTTTTATATCACCATTGACTAATAGTCTCAACTATTGGCTCTCAATAATATGCCCACCTATTTCAATTCCTTGATACAAATTTATAGAGTTGACTCCTTTTCTCATGTGCTTGCACTTTGTTAGAACATGTTTATTTATTTATTTATTTCTAGGTATACTGCACCCATACTGAGCCTGATTATTCCCTTCCCTGGCAAAAGCAAAGGCAATACACAAGCACAGGAAGGTGAGTTTTTCTGAAATATTTACCTGCTAGGTCTTCCATAAAATTTCTTTTAAGGTAGTAAGAAATTCTCTGGTTGCAGCAGGCTCTGTTAGTTGTATTTCTGCTCACAATTCTTTTCTGCTGTGCATGCTATTTATTCAATCAACATTGTCTCGCAAATTGATTTCTTCATTTCCTTACATGCTTGTTATGCAGTGCTTTTATGATTGGTAATGGAAAGCTTTTGACAAATGCCCATTGTGTTGAACATCATACACAGGTTATTTCATACCTAAACTTTCAATTTTAGTTTGGGTCTTATCAATTGCCTTTTACCATAAGTGATCAAACCACAAGAAAATCTCTCAAAAGACCCGAACATTTAGGTAGCTATGTTTAGAGACAGAATAATAGCAACTCAAAAGGACTAAGTCACTAGTCAACAGCCCTCGGGAACTCTGGCCTTCCCTTTTCCATTTGATGGAATGCTAGAAAGTGCATGATGCGTATGGACTGGAAAAGGGGATATATCTGGAATACATGGAATTCCTGTAAGAGCACACTCCCATTGGTAGAGACTTGCTCAATACAACCAAAAGAATCATTTGTGTTTTCTTCAGTTTGAGACATGATATTTAGGTAAAGATTGTCAAATTAACTTCTTAAAAGTCCTTTTCTTATTGCAGGTCAAAGTGAAGAGAAGGGGAGATGATACCAAATATGTGGCCAAGGTACTTTTGTATCCTATGGAAGTTGCAAGATATTTTAATGATCTTAGTAACTCAGTCTATACTCTTTTTTCCATATTATTTAAAGTCCCAAACCATAAATGGAAGTGACAAGGATCTGTTAGATGTACTTTGAGAGCAAGTGTACATAGATCTTGAGAAAATTGGATGAAAATCCCAATATTAATGAGTTTCAGTGGATCTGTTTGAAGCTATTTGTTTTGGAAAAACAAAAAGCCTCTTTTACAAGAAGCATGGTGTAGAGAAATTGGTGTCTGCTATGATTCCCAGCACTTTCTTACAACCAGTTGAGCCTGCCATCTTTGGAAACAAACGATATGATTGTTTCAACCTGTCATTAGTTTCTCAATCATTCATCTGTTGACATAGTATTCACTAGAAAGAAAAGAAATGAACAAAGGCATAGCTTGATCTTGCTTGTGAGACATTCAAGGATGCTGCAACTTGCTTTCCTCTCATTGATACACAGGTACTGGCCAGAGGAGTTGATTGCGATATAGCTTTGCTTTCAGTAGAAAGTGAGCAATTTTGGGAAGGAGCAGAACCACTCGAGTTTGGATGCTTACCACGTCTTCAGGTCAAATTCCCTTTCACTTAAGGTCGCAGTGCCCTCGCCCCTCATGTTTTTAGGTCTATGGACTCTTTTTGGCTTAGCATTTGCAACAGCCCTAAATTATCACACCCCATTAATTAACTGCAGAAACTATAATTTTGGTGCTATTTAAACCTGCATCAATGAGAATAAACCCTTGGGGTTCATCATGGCAGATCTTTGGAGTGATAGTTTAATTTACTGTGTACACTAAGGTCATGTACTTTCCTATGAAAATGCAGACTGATGCCCTAATTTTAACTTACAAGTTTCAAATTGTTTTGTATGCGCTTCTCTTTCTGAGAATCATTTTCTGCTGCATTTTACATGGGCAGGATGCAGTAACAGTTGTAGGATATCCCCTTGGAGGAGACACCATTTCAGTGACAAAGGGGGTTGTGTCTCGGATAGAGGTTTGATTACCCCATCCTTGAAATCATATGATCATCTATTTCTGACTTGTCTATGAAGTTTGTTTGATGTTCTCCCTTGATCAATATGTTCAAGCAAATTTTCTGTATCATGCTATCAAATTTATTATTATCAGGTTACATCATATGCACATGGATCATCTGATTTGTTGGGCATTCAAATTGATGCAGCAATAAATCCTGGTTAGTTTGTATATATGCTTATTCTTATTTATTTGTCTATCCATTCCGTGTGTCAAAACTTCTCCAGGTTATGTATTTGCATTTTGGAGATTGCATGTATCTGGGTTCTTCACTATTACAACTCTCTGTGTGTATGCATGTGTGTATTTCTGCATCTTATACCAGGGCTTTAGTCTATTCTGTAATAGCTACTGCTTATACTAGTTAAATATAGGTAACAGTGGTGGCCCTGCATTCAGTGACCAGGGGGAGTGCATTGGAGTAGCATTTCAGGTAAGTTTTCTGGCTCGCTCTTATGCACCAGTTTTCATTTGGTCTAGAATTATTTGTCCAAATGACTAGATTCAAAGAACGAGGGTTCCCCGACAGTTTCATCTTGGTATTACATCCTGTTTATACCTTGTTTTTAAACAATTGCAAGTTTTCCACATGTTTTGCTGTTGATTCAGCAAACAACTCATTAATATTTGCTGCATCTCTTTCCCTGTGACATTTTCATGAGACATTTCTCTTAGGTATACAGATCTGAAGAAGTCGAGAATATTGGATATGTGATTCCAACAGCAGTTGTATCTCATTTTCTAAATGACTATGAGAAGAACGGGAGATACACTGGTGAGATGCTTTTTTGCACATGTTTATATGGTGTATTCCTTGTATCGTTTATGCTGTGTCCTGGCATTGAAACTCAGTGTGTAGAATTTGAATGTTGACAAGCAATGAATGCATGCCAATTTTAAGGACCAAGCTTAAAAAACTTCATGCTCTTATTTTGACCTACATCATATACAGCTAATTATTATCAAGTTGTGCAAAGGTAGTTACGACTTCTTACTCTTTTTGGCTCTTCAATAACCACTTTTAACTTGCTAGTTTCATGGGACCATAATCTTACCCTTGTTCTTTAATAGATCCCTCCAGGCTATTCTCCAGCGTAGATACTCTTAGTTCTCATTTGTTGTTGAGAGCATTTATAGACATATATATCAGTGCCTTGGAATGTTCTGAATTCCTTTTGAATCTATTTAGTAACATTTTCACTTACTGGTACCTGATTGATTTTTGTAACGCAAACCTGGCTTGTACCTTGATCATACAGTTGATTTGGGATTGTCCCAATAAAACTCCTTTTGCCTGACTTCTAGGCTTTCCTTCCCTTGGTGTGTTGCTGCAAAAGTTGGAGAATCCAGCATTACGTGCATGCTTACAAGTGCATTCTAATGAGGTATGCCTCTTTGTCAAATACTTTTTTTTATTATTTACCTTCATATTGTCTGGCATTGTTCATGTTCTTTGTAATTTATTCTAGTCTTTATTTTTCCTTTTGAAAAGTGAATTGTGAAATGTGTGATTTATGGGACAGTTGGTTGCTGCTGGTTTATGCCAGTTCAGTGTATTGAGAGCTAAAATTTTGGGAATGTTGTGATGAAAAAGTGATTCATATGGTTGTATACTTGAGCAATATTTTTGGGTTTTTGAAAAGAAACAAAAATCTCTATTTTAGGGGAATGAAGTACGGAGGATTTTTGGGTTAAAACTATACACATTGACAGTTTTTTTCCCTTCCCCCCTTCGAGTTCTTAATTTCCACAAATACTGATTCTGCATATAGTTTATGTGATGTATGGTCAGCCTTTTCTGTTACTCCATCCCTCTTGCTTCAGTGAATGGTTAGCACCGCCTTGGTACCTAAACTAATAGACCTTTATAATTGTGTCAAAAGCAAAGTACACTCACATATTTTCTCTTCAAATTTCAAGTTTTACATATCATGTGATTAAACAGTGGTATCATTTTGTAGATTGTTTGATGGTTATAGGTTTATGGCATCCTGGAAGCAATACCTTGAAGCTCTACTCTATGATTTGAAGAGTCATTTGTATGTTGCTAATGTGCAAGCATGGAACATTCTGCTGAATGTTTGTGAAAAACATGTACATTTTCAATTACTAGAGAAGGGAGAGCTTTTCAATGCTCCTGGAAAAATGAAAAATGGAGGAAACAATTCATTTTTAACCTTTGTTTGCTTTCTTCATGTAATGTGCAACTTCATTGAATGAATCTACCATGCAATTCCCTTATAATGTCTGGTTCGTGCAGGGTGTGTTGGTACGAAGAGTTGAACCAACCTCTGATGCTAATAGAGTCTTAAAAGAGGTACACTGGCCTTTAGTGGATTATTTTTTATCATGCTTCTCAATATTGTCAGCCAGACCAATCTATATATAAATATCCAAGCAGCATTTTTTTAGTGTTCTGACTGCAATAAGATTAATGAATACTGAAAATAGAAGAAAATGTAATAGCAATACATTGTGTTTCATGAAAAAGGTTTGTAATAATGCCATGGCAAAAACTAACTCTAGACATGAAATTTTAATTTTACACAAGATTCAGTCCTTGTGTGAATTGGTAGTCCTCATTTTCTTGCATTGGTTAGTGGCGTAATTTGATTTATGAATAAGACTAAAAGCTTGAATAAGTAATTTCTTCTTGAGATGGATTTTCCTTTCTACCTCTAATTTTTATCTGCTGACTAATTTTGATTGTAGTTGTTCTTTTCAGGGGGATGTGATTGTGAGCTTTGATGATGTTAATGTAGGGTGTGAAGGAACAGTACCATTTCGATCAAATGAGCGCATTGCATTCCGTTATCTTATTAGTCAAAAGTAAAGGGCTTTAGTTCAACCACTGTTTCTTTATTGCTAGGCTTTGGATATTTTTTCTCTCAGTCTGTTCATAACCTTTTTTGAGCCTGTTCTATGAATATCCAAATAGTCATTGTTCTTTGGCCTTCATACTTTTCTGTATGTATCTAAACAGATTTGCAGGCGATGTAGCAGAGCTTGGCATAATTAGAGCTGGGTCATTCATGAAAGTTAAAGTAGTTCTTAATCCACGAGTGCATTTGGTAATGTCATTAAAATCTTGGCTCTACATCATATATGAGTTGATTTATTGGATTCATATATCAAAAAACTTGGATTTTTATCTTCTTGCTTTAAGGTTCCATATCATGTTGATGGAGGTCAGCCTTCGTATTTAATAATTGCTGGTTTGGTGTTTACCCCACTTTCAGAACCACTGATAGAGTATGAATACATCCAAGCACACAGTAATGTGATTAATCTGTTAATTTATATTCTTGCTGTGAGTGATAATTGCTAATGCAAGAGATTTTGTTCCCCTGTTGGCAGGGAGGAATGCGAAGACTCTATAGGGGTAAGTCCTATGACCGGTTGCTTTAACACCTTTTGCATTGGTCACCAATACACTTTTATTGTTTTTAATTTGATTGGTTTTATCTTGCTTCAGTTGAAACTGCTAGCAAAGTCACGTTATTCACTGGCAAGGTTCAAAGGGGAGCAGATTGTTATACTATCACAGGTAAGTTTATACCGCTTCTCATCAATTGAAATCTTTCAGCAACTTTGCAGATGCAATGCTAATATCTCATGTGCTTTAATTACAGTGGCAAGTTTTCGGTACTTATTAAATCTTTGTTTAACTAAAGGAGGATCATATCTCATTCCCAAGATTCTTGTTTTATTGAAAAATTTAACATACTGTTGGCATATTTTTGGACATGGCTGCCTTGATCATTTTCTTTCTATTGACAGGTCTTGGCAAATGAAGTTAACTTTGGATACGAGGAAATGAGCAATCAGCAGGCACGTTATCTATAACCAGTAACAACTGTTGTCCGCACCTGCTTGCTGTTATTTGCAGGTACTAAGAAGAATAAAAACTTGCAGGTTTTGAAGTTCAATGGAACTCCAATAAAAAACATCCGTCACCTAGCACACCTTGTCGATTGTAAGCCGACTGCCCCTTCTCTGTTTTTGTTCCTTTTTCACTTTTGACCTCATGTTTTTTGTGATTTTAATCAGCATGCAAGAACAAATACTTTGTTTTCGAATTTGAAGACAATTATGTTGTTGTGTTGGAGAGAGAAGCAGCGAGTGCTTCTTCATTCCACATTCTCAAAGATTATGGAATTCCATCTGAACGATCTTCTGATCTATTGGAGCCATATGTGGATTCATTGGACGACAACAAAGTTGCAGTTCAGGATTTTGGCAACAGCCCAGTTTCAAATCTGGAAATTGGCTTTGATGGACTCCTCTGGGCATGATACACAATATTTGGAAAGTATGGTTATAACCTCAAAGCCACCAAATTGATAAATGCCATGCTTCTGCTCATTTTTCAAGGTCATTACACGAGTTCCTTTTCTGGTGTGTAATCACATGATCATGGTCGTCCCTTCTTTTCGTTCATTCTGTCTGGGTGGCTGTGCTTTCCCAGATGGATTTTAACCAATTTGCATGTTTACACCTCAATTAGGAAGAGCCTAATCACTGAAGGGCTCATTTTTCTTGACAGCCTTGAAGTTGTATGATTAGAAATAATGTACAATTAAATTATTTATTGTTACATTTGATGCGGCATATAACACATCCAGTTTGCTACTGGGAAGATAGGTTCTGGGAGATTGTCTCGTTCTGGGCTTTGAATTTCTAGCAGGGGATCGTAGATTTACGAAGCCAGCCAGTCTCTGGTCTCTACTGCTCTGAAATGGTAAGTTGATTGAGAATAGCTAACTTAGAAAATGAAATGCACTGCTGATAGGTTCACTACTCAAGCAACTAGAACCATCCATGCACCTTCAAAACCATCTTTATCAAGCCAAGTTAACTATGCAACACAATATAGACGTCTTGTAACCTCACACGTGTACAATCACAGCCTAGGGATTTTGATGTTTCATGACATGACACCTTGATATAGAATAGATTTGCAGAAATTTGTTCAGTTAAAGAGATACACAGTGTGATTTAAAATTAAATAAAATGAGATAATTTTGAAGTGAATTTATATATTTTTAAAATAGGTCTAGAGAAGATATGTTTTTAAAATAATATTTTTTTTTCTTGTCTGTAAAATAACTCATGTAAAAAACACTTAATTCTAAACATGTTTAACTATGGTATGTAATGATAGAAATATTTATTATTATAGTTTTGAAATCTAATCCAGAACAAGACTTGGGTTACATGTAGGAACGATTAATTTTATTTAAATTTTTTTTAAAATAATGATGTTTGATAAAAAAAAACTTTTTTAAAAAATTAAACAATCACTCAGGTTTTACTCGGGGTTGATTGGATAGCGAGTTGATCAGGTCATGTTTCGACCCAAGTTTTTGAATGGATTAGATTGGTCAATTATTTCTTTATTTTTTTTCCTTAAATCCAGACTGGTCTAGGCCTGGGGTTTAACTAGATGATGGGATGATCTAAGTCTTGTAACTAGGTTATTATACTATTATTAAATTCAACCGTCAATGTAAAACTGAAACTGAAGTAAAAGGAAATTAATTAAATAATTTAAGAGCAATATATATTAAAAATAGAACAGTTTTATAGTTACATTTTATTTGACTTTATTCAT
This sequence comes from Salix brachista, assembly GCA_009078335.1. Lineage (NCBI taxonomy): Eukaryota > Viridiplantae > Streptophyta > Magnoliopsida > Malpighiales > Salicaceae > Salix > Salix brachista. The sequence goes on from CM018573.1 coordinate 14,687,971, forward strand.
CATCAGTCAACCAAACGCGATAGAAAAATAGTCACTCTATTTTTTCTTTTCCTGGTAGCATGACCAAAAGCCATCATCTACACGAGCGCCTTGATATCGTTGACTACATTCTGTGCATCCGCACCGGCTCCATACAAGCCTCTCCTTGACAGTCCGACACAGTACAGACCGTCCTTCCCCTTCCAGTGGTTCGGGTAACTTGGCTTGGGAATCCCATTCTCATTCAAAAGGTAATCATCCCCCTGGTCAAACACAGCTATGATTGGTCAAAGTACGTAAACACATGCAGTGGTGAGTTTACTTTTTGTTGGTTTAATAAAATCACCCACCTTGAGCCATTTATTAGTTGATCTCTCGAATCCAGTACAGAAAACAATGGCGTCAAAGGGGTGCGACTTGCCATTTTCAAACACCACCTCCTCGCCTCTTACGCTTTCCAGCGCGGGCAGGACCTGAGCACACACAAGCCAAAAAATCACGATCTTCGACACCATAATCAATTGTCGGCACACGCAAGCACAGCAAACAGTCATTTATTAGCCGAAGGAAACTTTCTGGCAATACAGCATGGTTTTGCACAAACTTTACTACACAAATGAAGTAATTTCAAAGCTAAACTAATGATGTCCATACACTCTATGATTTAGGTGAGCTAGAGGAGACAGCTTTAACTGGTATGATTATAGTTGCTGTCATCCATTCATGGAACCATCTGTTTTCAACAACTATGTAAATGTGAGATCTCGTTACTTTTGTTTGCAAAAAGATGTGTTGAACACGACAGGATGTCATTGACTCCCGATTAGTTGCTGATAACTAAGTTAGAAGCTACCAAAATGATTGTACAAGACCCAACCATAAAATAATCATTGAACCCATCATGGGCTCGACCGGATTGATGTAAGGATTTCTTTCTCTCTTTCGTATGTTTAAGGACTTGGTGGCCGGAAATAAATCCATTACCTGCTCTCTCTAATTCATAAATGCACAACATACCTGGATCTCCCCGGACTTGATTTTCTTCACGGTGCCGACGTCGAAAACTGGATACTTCCCGTAAGCAACTTTCATGAAAAACGGCCCCTCTGCTGGTCGAATTATCCCATGCTTGCTTAAGTCTCCATAAACAAGCTTGCTAAGCATCGCCATGACTTTGTCCACAATGCCCGTTGAAAAATACTTCATCAAAGTCAATCCCAAGTATACCATCTCCCTCGATAGAATGTGAATCTGCAAGCATGAACATGGATCCAATCATATATAATTCATAATTAACTTACACACAGTACTAGTTAGGTAGCATAATTCGAGATCGAACCGTTCTCTGGAAGAAGAAGAAGAAGAAGAAAACAGAGTCTTGGAAACAATTAATAATTTATACTCGAAACAAACAAATTAAAGATTGATAGAGCCAGATGATAAGTTACCGGACTACGGATGGCGATTGATGTTCTTGCACCATGGTTTGCGAGATCTAATGCAATTTCCATGCCGGAATTACCAGACCCAACAACCAGAACATTCTTATCACGGTAAGTCTTTCCATTTTTGAATTTAGTAGAGTGAAGAAACTCTCCGGAGAAAGTGTTCAACCCCTCAAACTCTGGTATAAACGGATTGCTAGTTTCTCCACTAGCCACCACCAAAAACCTCGCAGAGTATTCCTCAATCTCCCCAGAGCTCACATTTTTAGCCTTAACATTCCATTTCTTGGCCTCTTCATTGAAACTCGCAAACTCGACACTTCTTTGGTACATGGGACTGATCTTGAAGCGGGAAACATAATCCTCCAAGTATTGTAAGAACTGATTTTTTGGGACATAGGCGGGGTATGAGTCGGGAAAAGACACGTGAGGTAGCTCGCAGAACTGCTTTCTCAGGTGAAGGTGCAGACGGTCATACGTGTATTTTCTCCATAGAGAAGCATAGCAATCTTCTCTTTCGAGGACGATGTGAGGGATTGAATGGTGGTTCAGGCAGGCAGAGGTGGCTAAGCCAGAGGGACCAGCTCCTACGATGATTGCAACTGGGTCTTCCATCTTTTCGGGGAATGAGTGCTCTCTTTCGATCTCGTTTCCTTCGATTTTCGTCGCCGGAAATGATAGAGCAAGACCAGGTTGCTGGGTAGGGAGTTTGGAAGAAAGCACAGAGATGGAGTTACTGGCTTTATTTGAACACAACTTATCCCAGTATTTATAATAAGCAGTTGTTTTTCAATTTATCCTCCACCAACCAAAACAACTGATTTATTTACGTGTTTTTTATTCTCAATAATAATCCGTTTAAATTTCAATAAAATTTCTAAGCTTATTATATTAATTAATATTTATAATAATCTTTGACTTTAAAATTCGTAGTTCACATGAGAATTCAATGACATTCCTTCTTAATCGGTTAAACTTCAAAAGCATGTCTTAACTTAATAGATTAATTCATATTTTACAATAAAAATAATTGGTTATAGATTTAAGAATAGCTTAGTCAAATTAAAATTCAATTGGATTCTTTAACTTTTCTTGTTAGGTGAGTTGTAGTTAATATGATTCCTTATAGATTTAGTCGAATAAATTCTTAAAAAAATAATAATATTTACGAGATTTTGAGAGAAAACTTATTAAAAAATACATAAAATATTAAGACAGATAAAAAAACATTTTTTTATCAGGAGCATACAGGAAACAATGTTTTTTTAGGAAAGGTAGAGACAATATTTATATGATAAATCAATAATTTTAATGACATAGGTAATAATAAAATGTATATTTAAAAAAAGAAGTTGACCTCTAAACTATTACCCCCTGTATCGGTTTGCCCAAGGAGTTGAACTTATCAAATAAAAAAAAGAGCTGACCTCCTTAGCCAAAATAAAAATAAAAATATATATGGTGGAGGTCTCAATCGCCCCACCTGCTTCATTAATTAAAACAAATAATAATCCTCTTAAAATATAAAAAAAAACATTAACTTCGAGACCTTATCAACCTTCCATGCCATGTAATTTAAAAAAAAAAAAAAAACCTAAGACTCAATTCTATTTTTTTCTTTAGAAAGTCTACAAAGGGAAATTCATTTTATGGGATTTGAGAAATTAATTAATGCTTTAAAAATAATCACAATAATAGATGATAAAAAAATTAATAAAACATCATTAGACCATTATCACTCTTAAATCCAAGATCTAAAATAGACATAAAATAAAATAATAAAAGACAATAATCACATGCAATGCATCACTCACAAACACAATATCCATATATAGCTTGTTGTCACATGTTATATATAATAATAGCTTGTTGTCACATGCTATATTTTAATTTTCATATATATATATATATATATATATATATATATATATAATAGCTTGTTGTCACATGTTATATTATAATTTTCATATAATAACTTGTTTTCAAATGTTATATTTTATTTTTCATACACAAAAATAACGAGACAAAACACGTTTCACCGTTGACCAAATAAGTCCCCTAAGATTTTTTTATTAAAAAATAAAATTTTTATATTATTAATGCACATGTCATGCTTAACTCTAAATCATCAATAGTTTTTAAAAATAAACGTGACTAAAAAAACTAAAACATAACCCTAGATGACATCATGGGCATTATTACAATATTTAAACCTAACCTCGTTTTCAACAAATACAAACTAGCTAGAGCTCAAAACTACATTTCATTTAATAAATCACATAATATCAGTTCAAAATAGGGACTGACAGGTCACCACCGTGGAGGAGAAGCAGAAGACGCATGCGACGCGGGCGCCACGATAGCGTGAGTTTCGGCAACACGTGCAAAAGCATGCAGTGTCGAGTGGAACGGCTACAAAAAATCGATAGGTTAGATTTGATTTTCTTGATTGTTTGCTTCCTATTTTTATTATATTTATTTAATTACAAAAGCATGCAGTGGAACGGCAAAATTATTTGTTGATAAGCTTTTTTTAGCTCTCCTCCCTTCTCCATAATTTATTTTCTTACTGAATTTGGAGATATTTATGGGATCCCCCGCTAATAAGAAATAAATAAACATTAATTCCATATAAATATTAAATTTTATTATAACTCTCGTATATATAGTTAAATATAAACAATCAAGATATAAATTGAGTAAAAAGTTTATTTTAAAAATCAATTATTAAATATACATAATTAATGTAAAATTTGTTTTCTAAGCTTGTTTTCAATTATTATTTTTTTGTGTTTGTTACAAGTAATTCTTTTACAGAAAACTGGTTAATGTAAAGTTTTTTACAATAAATTTTTAAACTTAGTTTATTTTCTATGAAATATTTTTATATCATGAAGTTTTATAAATAATAATCTTCTTATAATATCATTCAGTTATTTCCACAATTATCTTCATTTCATAATGATCACCACTTTCATCTCACAACAATCTCTTTTACCACCACGCCATCTCACCGTCATTACCATCTCTCAAGCATTTTCTTTTACCACCATTTCTTTCACCGTCATCATGATCACCTCACCGTTGCCTCTGTCATTTTGCCACCATCATCTCTACGACTTCTGTTTCCACCATTATCACCATCTCATCACCACTACTATTGCAATCACCATTTCACCACTATCATCATCTTAAAGACCATTTCCTCCTTCACCATCACTATTGTTATCACCATTATCACCGTCATCATCTTCATGTAACAAATTCCTCGTCCACCTCCTATTTCATTACCATCATGATCATCTCACCAACTCCTTCACAACAATCACCATCTCATCACTACCTTCTAAATCACCACCACAACCCCCTCATTAAGAACTCCTCCACGATTATCATGTTACATGATGATCTCACTAAGACCACCATCATCTCACTATCATCACCATTGAAATATATACCAAAAAACAAACTTTATGAAAAAGTTATATCTTGCTACTTTATATTTATCTAATTTGATTTTTATAATTAAATATTGAATGTCATTATACATGTAGTTAATATATGTATGTATATATTGGGAAATATTTATCAAGATAAAATAAAATAAAAAACAAAAAAATATAGAATTTTATTATTTTCATGAATTTGGTAATATTTAGTTTCATTGGTATTTAATTATGTTTTGGTCAAATTTAAAGAAATGATAAAAAAAATCAATTTTTTACTTAAACATAAAAAATATTATATAGTTTAATATGATGCTTTCTATAGTACACCTACAAGTTTAGTGTGTAATTGACTTTGTAGTTGCTTTTGTGTTTGTGGTTTGAAAAGTTATAAATTATAACCTTTTCTTAACAAAGGTTACAATTCTTAGTGGTATTTATATAAACTGTAGTGCTTATTGATTAAATAAATACTTTTAAATTTATGGTTAAAACAATAAACAACTTCAATCAATTTGCTCCATACTTTTAAACAAAACCTTGTAAGAAATAGACATTAAGAATTATTTATATATGATCAATTAATATTAATTTATAAGTGAGTTTTAGAAAGAAAAATATAGTTAAATTTTTTATAATGATAATGTTAAATAGATTTTATTTATTTAGTTGTCTCTTGATTGTGAGATGGTGTGATTTTAGTAGGATTTGGATTCCTAAGTGTTTGATTTTAGTTTAGCAAGAAAGTATAGTTAACTAAAGCTAATTCCAGAACATTTTAAGAGTTAATGTTCACTAGAATTGATTTTTCCTATTCATAAATTTATTAGATTGGTTATTAAAGGAAATGCATTTTTTTTTATAAATTTCATTAGCCATTATAATAATAATAGGGAATAATTCAGTCTTTTTACATTTCTAAGGCATAGTAAAATAACTGAATTACTTTTAAATGCATAATTTTAAAAACTTACAAGCTTTTTTGTATTTTCAATCTAATTTTTCAGTTATAGTCAAGTTGATTAAGTGATAATTTGGTATTAAAATAAAAGCGTTTGAACCAACAAAGAATTAAGGGGGTGTTTGGAAAATAAAAAAAAACACTTTGAAAAACAACATTAATCACGCTCTCAAACAAGCATTAAGTCTTCAATAAATCAAGAACCCCAAACCCCAAACTTTATTCAATAAGTAGGATCAACCGTTTGAAATTCAAATAAAATGATACCAATTTGTGATAAGTTGTTTATTTTCCAATTTGATCCTCATTTTTATTTTTCTTTTTAATTTCACCCCTCAATAAAAAAAATTATAGTAATTTTATATTTTATTTTAATCTTCATTCTTGTAATTGTATATTTTTGTTTTGGACCCTTAATAAATGAATTTGTTTTTCTAATTTTATTCTTTAATATTTGATTGATTAAGAATTGAACTCTGTGTTTTTTTCTCTAAATATAGTGTTTCTGGTCTAATGATCTAGGTTACGAGTTTGAATAACTTACATGGATTGAGATTAGTTATTTTTTTACTTATTTTTTTAATTTCATTTTTTATATTAATTTTTGTTATTTTTTTAAAAAATGGCTTCATGATTTTTTTTATTTTCTTTTCTATCGAGTTATCTTGATCTCATAACCTAGACAAGTTTAACATGTTGACTTTTCCCTTTATTACCGAGATTATAACTTGTCAGGTTAACCTAGGTTAAAATGGTCTAATTTTTTTATCCAATTTTTTTATTTTATATGTAGCTGACTGAAAATTAAGCTATATTGTTTTATACTTTTGAAAAAAGAGTTTTTTTCTCTATATTATCGTAATTATTTTTTTATTTGTTCAACTTTCCAAAGTTGTCTATTTTTTTTTATCAATCACATATTCTTTTTCTTTCTTTAAATATATTTTGGCATCTAAACATTATATACATGCAAAACAAATAAAAAGTGCAGGTCAAGTCTATTGTGTTATGTAAAAGAAGAATTATTTTCTTGTATTAAGCAGAAAATACTATACATGTTTCAATATAATTATCTCTATTATTCAATATTTTTTTACAATTTGTCCTTTTATTTTTTTTATGCTAGAAACCCTTCTTAGATTATTAGATTTTTCTATTATTGAAGTCAAATTATTAATTGATCAACAATTATTGTGCATCATGATATGGTTCTGGGGCATAAGATGCGAGCTTCACGTGGGTTCCCTAGCAAGAAAGGCCCATTTCTTAAATGACAAGAAAAGCATCATGGTACCATCCATCCGGACTCTGTCACTGTCCCCCCTCCCCTTTCTTGGTCAATATAAGTAATTTAATTATACGTCAAAATTCGCAAGACTGTCGTTCCCTCTCTCCCTCTCTCTCCCTCTCTCACACAGGGAATATAAACCACGCAGGTAAGTGGGGTCTTGGTTTAGCGGTTGAAGAAACTTGTTTTTTTCCTCTGTACTAAAGTTCAAGTTCTACCATGCACATCTGTCACCCCCGCGGTACCTTACATGCTCACTAGGTTTGCAGGATGTTCAGTGAGTCCGGGGATTAGTTGTGGTGCGCGTAAGCTGGCCTGGACACTCCGATTAATGTGTGTCCGGGTCAGCTTGCATATATCTCAATTAATTCTACGAGTCCTGAAGTTAAAAATCATGTAAATTTCTAATAGTCATTATATTAGCAACCAAGAGCTCGAACGTGAGACCACAAAAAGAACAAATTCTTATTGATCATCTACTAGATGGTGTTTTTTTTGTTTTTTTTTTTTAATTTTGTATGGTAGCATTTTGTTCTCTTACGTCGCTAATTTTCAAATTTAGTAAGAAAACAGGGCATGGTTCAAGTAGAAAGGGAGAGATTGGCATGTGATACCTTGATGGAATTGAATATCCATCAAGGGATCTGTGGTTAAGAGGGTAGTTTGCCTGCTCAATGTTGTTAGGTACGTCAGCTTGATTCGTAATCGGGTGGCCAACGTACGACATCTGAAATGTTATGAGAAAGAGAAAAGGAGAGGAGGAAGCACATCCACCAAGTTAGGGTTTAAATTATTAAGAGTGAAGCATGTGTTTTCTTTTATTGACGGGCACACCACAACTTCAAATTGATCAGATTCTTTGAAAATGACTACACGGAGACAATAACAACTCACCATCCCCTTGACGTTTTCTAATTATGAGATTATAAAGTACACTTAATTTGGACGCCATAGTTGGGCGGGGATATATGAAAAAGAAGAGCTTCCATGTAAACAAGGACTCCGTTTGTTTTTGCGTTAGAAATTGTTGTTTGTTTTTGTTTTTGCGTTAAAATTTGTGGTGGGTGTCGTGATGATGCTTTTTTCACTCTTCTCGCGTGTTGTGCTATTTATCATGATATCGGTTTTTCTCTCTCTTTTCTTGTGCGTTGCTATCACAGGAGAGAGGAGACGGTGCATGGAAAAAAAAGTTTTTTTATAATCATAAAATTATGATAATAATTTTCAGTAATCTACATCTAATATTAAAATTGTTAAAAAATCTAATGGTATGCAAGAATTTGTATTTTTCTTTATTTTTGAATACAATAGATATATGTTCGGGATATCAAATTCATTTGAAATTTCCAGCCTGATTTTTCTACTAACACTAACTTTTTTTTTTTTTTTTTTGAGAAGATTTTAGGAAAAACCCGGAAATAAGTTACGGTAGTATGGTTGGACCATAATAATAATAAAACCATAATAATAATAAAAAGTGTTTAGCAAAATAAATGGATCCATGTCAAAACTAAGGTCCGACCGTTAAGAAAAAGCAATGCCTCGCCTGCTTCTAAATAATCAAAATACCCCCCGTCCTTTTTTCTCCTCCCTATTCTCCCGAGAACATAGTGAACGATTATTCTAATTGTCCAAGTTTTTCAATCACTTCAACAATCTTTTCCTTTCTCGAAGAACCTCTCTTTACAGGCAAACACCATGATTATTTATTTATTTATTTATTTTGTAGCCATAAACAATTGCAAAATCCACAAACCACCACCAAGATCTACACAAATCACCATTCACCACCAAATTTGCTCTCCTCAACTCTTGTAATCCCCTTTTCATGTAAAATCCAGGTAAATTTTGATTTCATTATTTCTTCAATTTCATCTGTGCATGCTCTTAAAAAATATCGAATCTAACCAAGACTTGTTGATCAGTGCTGCAATTGTATCGTTATTTATTGTTGCAGGAACCGTTGATCTACTCTTCGTAATCCTAGCAAGCGCTCGTGGTTATAATCTTCTTCTTTCTCAGTTGCATTACGTAAGAGATTGATGAATTTGTTGATGTTGCATTTTAAAAGAAAATGGAAAAAGATTTAAAGTGTAACTTTGAATATTTTGAGTTAAAAAGAAATATGAACGAATGAAATTACATGAAAAGTTAGGGTTTGGTATGGTGAAGGAAGGATAGAACATAAACAAAAAAAAAAAAACATTACTCGCACAATTAGAAATAAATCCATACAAGAAATACAAAACATAAAAGTTCAAAGATGGATAAATTTAACTATTAAGAAAAATAAAAGCAACATTAATTGTCAAATATTTATTTCCCATTATTTTTACTCATTAAACAAATATTTATTTGTCATAGTATTTCAAAATTCATTCATTTTACACATTAATTATTCTTGTTTGGACCGTGCAACCCATTACTGAACATGTTACTGAAAATTTAGACTTATGGTTTTAAACTCATCTTCTTATTATGATGCATTGTCTTTTGATTCATGATACACAATTTAAATATTTTAATTTAGTCTTCTTATGATGGAGAACTTTGATTAACTTAAAATTAGAGTATGAAGTTGCAAACATAACATTTAAGCCAATTATGATAATTAATTGATGTTTATTACAATGATGTATTACAACTACTCGTTAATTGAAACTTTATTTAACATAGCCATACCCTATTGTCCTCGACCTTTCCCTGGCATTACCTTTTTATTTATTTATTTATTATTATTATTAATATGCTCTGCTAATCATAATTTATATTACATTTCAAATAAAGATTGCAGTACTAAACTTCATTACATGATTCCTTTGGCCTACTATAACTGATTCTAAGCTTTAGTAGGTATTGTAAACGACATCACAATTCATTAAAATTACATAATTATTTTTCGTAATATTGCATAATTTAATTGTTTATTATAGCAACATAGGGGTTTGTAACAGCAGACTCAATCACTAAGCTTATTTAAGAACTTCAATAATACTTAAGACAATAGCATTAAGGACTACCCAATAATTCATAGACAACTTTAGTAATGTTTTGTTAATAAGACAATTTCGTTATTAATAAATGGGATAGGATGAAAAGTGACTGGAATATGAAAAAAAAAAATGATTTCCAAAACGTGAGTGGACTGAAGTTCAAAGTTAGGAACTATTTTTGCCACTAATGAGTGATGAAGATCTAAAGAGCCTCAAACCATTAGGTACGTCTTAATTTTTAAAGGGCACTTCAATTATATATATCACTCTATTTTGATGTGAAATCCAAAATATATCATAAATGTTTTTTTTTTTTTTTTAGGTTAGATCAAATCCTTATTTTTTTAATTTTATTTTGTTTCCCAAGATCTCTTGTTGACCGATTCGTTCCCCAATAAATGTGTTTGACTAAGCAAGTTGCAGTCCCCTCGAGAAGAGAAAAAAAAACATCGTTAATCCTAATGGGGGAGTATTTTATCACCAAATAAATAAATAAATATATTATAGAGTGGCCAATCGTTCTTCTTTCTGCGCTCCTCTCCTGGTCGCTTGCGCTTCATGTGCTTGCTTGTCCCCCAAGGAGAAACAAATGGATGCTGTCAAACATTTATTTCACTTTCCCATGATCAAAAGTCACCCAACAAGACTTCGATCAACTGTATATTAGTTATTACCAGGTCTTGTCTCTTCGTGCTGGGTTTTTTATTTTTATTTTTTCAATATAAAAAGTATCATGACGGCATTTTTTTAAGGTTTACTTGACGTAAAAAGACAAATTGTAAATTAAAAAATATTTATGCAATCAAAATAAATTATCAGACTTGACTTCTAATCAACTGATATTAATAGTCAAACTTATGACTAAAATTATGAGTTGATTTAGATTCAATAATTTTTTTAAACATGTGATAAAAAAATAAGATTTTTTAAAATTGAGAATTAACTAATTATCAAAGTGCTTGTTGATAGATGTATGATGTATCCAGTTGTTTTTGATAACTTTGTTTTTTAAATTGATATTTTTGCAATAAAAGAAAAATTAAAGACATGTTTAAGAAAGCAATTGGATAGAATCAAATAAAAAAGTTTAAGTTGGAGTATGATATGATACAAGAAAGGGTTGAACAAAAAAACTCAAATCTAGTGCCTTTTTAGTTATTTGTTGACCCAAAAACAATTAAAAACCATTGTAAAGGCCTAAATAAGCATGTTTATGCTTTCAAATAATCAAAAAAAAAAAAAGATTCAAAAACAAAAAATCAACCATAAACCCATAAACTTCCCAAGGTTATATCTATTTTCTTAAAACAATTTAAAATTAAAAGGAAACCTTATTGGAACTCTTCTAATTAAATAAAATTTGTAGATACCAGTCAACTAAATTTCTTTTTTTTTAACCATTAGGATCCAATGACTTTCTCAATCCTAACTCAAACTAGAGACTGAAAATACTAAAAATATTGAGGGATTAAAAAAATGATTTTAAAAGAAGATGACCAAAGCGTACTTTTCATTCCATATTTAAATTTTCATTTTCCTCTCTTTTTGCACTTCAATCCCTTTTGTTTCAGTCTTGTCACTTCTAATAATATTTGATGAATTATCCATGAATTTAACATAAATTGAAGCGATCGAAGAGAAACAAAGATTGAGAACCAAATTGAATAAAAATATAGACAATGTGAATTGTTATAGTGAAAACTCCATATCTTTTAGAGTTTCTTACTAGTTATTTGACCCACGCTTCAGTGCAATTCAATTTTCCCCCCAACAAAACAACATGAGTATGCAAGCTTTTCAAATGTGTTTCTAGACATAAAAAAAATCATAGCTGTAAATTGAAAACCCGATGTATTTAATAAAATAAATTGAGAGTAATTTGTGCTAATAAATGTACAAAAAAGTCATTAATGATAACTAAATATTAAACTAAAAAATTAAGGTATATATAAGTAGACAAAGAAATTTGATGTTGCAACACTAACCATGTATCCAATTGTGTTTGATAATTTTATTTCTTGGAACTAATTTTTTATTTAATAAAACAAAATAAAAAAGACACGTTTAAGAGAACAATTGAATAAAATTAAAAAAAAGTTTAAGTAGAAGCCTGATATGATACAACAAAGGTTTGAACAAGGAAACTTGAATTCTAGTGTAATTATGTTTACTGTTCAATTTTACGCAATGAAGTATAACTCTTAATTGTTGAATTAAGATGAAATTTTACCAGAAATTTCTTGAAATATTATTCTTATATTGGATTATAATCTTAGGTCAATCAAAGTTCTAAAAGATATTGCTATATAGGTCAAAAGATGGGATATGATTTTTGTTATTTCTTGCCTTCTAATTTGTGGACTTTGTATTTAGAGAGGATTGTTTTTCTAATAATGTAAGGATATTCAAAAGCTAATTTTGGGACATTTTCTAGTTATACAAGGATCTTAAATGGACAACAACATATTTCGAAGTGTGACCATGATTACATTAATGTTTCAAAATCATTTCTTACAAGGAGTTTTGGGCTAAGTTTTCCTATTGCATAATTTCATACCAACAAACATAATATTTTATCCAACTGTTGCACCAGACTGAAAATTTCCCCTATATTTTTAGACGTCATGTTTTACATCAGGTTAATTTCATATCAATTCGATATTGTACGTATTGTGATAAGATCCATAAACTATTATGTGAGATTTATATTAATTTCTAGTTTATTTAAGATTCTTTTTCACTTATTCTATTTAGAAATCTTTTATTTTTTCATAACTTTGACCTATTATAAATAAGGTTATTTAGATTGTAATTAAGTTATAGCTTTTGATCCATGATATTTTAAATAAATTTGTGTTTTACATGATACAAAATATTTTTCTCTTGGTTGGGAAAAATAAATATAGAATTGACTTATCAAAATGTATAATTGACCTTATTATCAAAGTATAATAAGGTTACTTCACGTTCACAAATTGATATTTGTTGGGTAGAGGTTCATTCCAATAATATTGATGTTTTGATTTCTCTAATATACAAGTCACACTTGTATCAAATCTAATGCTTTGACTCAAAGATTTTTCTTCCTTGTGTGTGAATCATGTGATCATTAAGTTTTCATCATATAATAAAGCTCTTAGATAATATGTTCTTAAAAGCATGAAATATGTTTACTCAAATACTCTTAATTAAGTTTTTAAGAAACCTTAAAAATTCAAAAAAATCTTATAAATAAAACAAACAAATATCCTAGAATCGAAGAATATTAAAAATAATCAAAATACAATAGATAATTTATAAAGAAGATTGTTATGGCTTTGCATCATTCTCAACACACAATTACCTCGACCACTATACTTAAACACTCCTTCTAAGAAAAAAAAAGTTAAGGATAATAACTGAATCACTAAGCAAAGCTAAAAGTCATTAGGGCCACTATATTATTTTATCTACCTTCTAGGTGTTCCTAGGCTATCACGGGTCCGGCGATGGTTGGATGATTGCATTTAATTTAAGCTTAATTTATTAGGCCAATAAAACTTAATAATGCTTTATTTATTTTTACTTTTTAATGAATAGATGTCATTATCATAAACGTAAAATCTTCTTGAGAATATAATGATTTCAATTATCCCCTAATGTATCAACCATAAAAAGTAGGGCTTTCAAATGATAAGTTTGCATATTCATATATGTATGACATCATAGTGATCATCCTTGTTGTTACTCATTTTAGACACCACGTTCTGGAAATGATGTACACCCCTTTGGAATTAAATGCAAGATTTTAATCTCGTGGTTACTAGACAATGTATAAAAGTAAAGAATAAAAATGTTTTTTCAAACACTGTCTTTGTTGCTTTATGCTTTTCTTATATCCTCCTTTGTTGCTGAAATCGTCAGGATTCCTAGATTAATTAAGAATCTTCATAATGCTAAAGTCATATTTTTAATCTAGTTTTTAAGATTGGATAAATCTCTCAGAATTTGAATTGATTTTGCTTTTATCGCAATTCTATTCTAATACCATATTGTTCTTCCAACTTAAACTTTGAATTTCATTTGATTTTGCTATATTCTATCATCCATGACACGTTCAAGAATTGATCTAAACTTTTACTGTATCTTATAGCCAACGTTCTTATGTCAGATTCTCAGTCAGATGGACATTGTCAGTTTTTGAATCAAATCAGGAGATCTTTTTGACCAAGCAGATTGCTGGCATATTTTGTTTTTCAAAACAAAATTTTCTCCCTACCAATCCTTCATGAATGTTGTAGTACTCTATGTATAGATGATTGTGAATTTTTTAATCACTTGATTTCGATATCAAAATTTTGAGATATTCCCATTTGAAAGTCTAGTCCTACTTGGTTTTTGACCAAGCAAATTGCAGGCAGATTCTGCTCTTCAAAATGATATTTTCTCGCTTCGTATACTTCATGAAAATTGTAGTCGTGTACATATAGATGACTGAGAATTTTTGATTTGCTTGATTTCAATATTAAAAACTTGAGATATTCCTGTTTGAATGTCTAGTTCGATTTGGTTTTTGACCAAGCAAATTGCAAACACATTCTGTTCTTCAAAATGATTTTTTATCTCTTTGCATCCTTCATGAAAATTGTAGTCCTATATGTATAGATGATTGTGAATTTTTGAATTACCTGATTTTAATATTGTAAGATCAAAATATTTCCATTTGAATGTCCAATCCTGCTTGGTTTTTGACCAAGCAAATTGCGGGCAGATTATGTTCTTCAAAATAATTTTTTTCTTGTTTTGAATCAAGAAACCAAACAATCCAATTTGAATTAATAACATTGAGTCCTTCAACTCCACGTTATTTTAAAAACATCACTTATAATTCCAATCCATTACCGACCGAGGCTTGATCTATAACGCTTGCATTCTAATCCAATTCAAGATTTTGGTGCAAACAACTCTTACTTCCTAAGTTCCTCCTTCATGTCATCTGATATTTCGCTTTATTTTTTTTTATTTATTGAAATTCACGTGACAAACATAATAATTTTCTCTCTTAAAGATGTCTATGTCCAAACAAAGAATCTTATTGCTTAGCGCCACTACAACTCTCCAATATAAGAGAAAATGGACTATAAAGCTTTCAATTTGAGTCTTGCTGGAGAGTTTTTCCTTGTGCCATTTTGGTTTAGGGTTATGAGAACTTAAAACTGGTACTATAAGGCCTTGAATTTTCTTTAAAAGCAAAGCCAAAAATATTTCTTCATCTTCTACATACTCTTAATAGAACAACATTTAGTAACCTAAAATCTTAAAGTATGTTGCTTCTTGTAGTTTTAAAACCCGATCTAAAAATCAACTTGGAATAAAGTGATTTCATGTTAAAAGAATCAATCTCGTCAACTTAAATTAACTAAAAAAACTATTTACATATTAATATTACTAAATGTCTTATTTTTTTTTTAAAAGAGAATAAACTAGAGGACAATGAAATAAATTTCACAACTTTGAAAAACCAAACTAATCCACATTTGAGTAAATAAGCAACAAAATAGTCATGTCCAAGTTTATTTTACTTGCCCACTCATCTCCATACTTCACTTTTAGATTTGTTTTGTTTATTTTCCTTCTCTTCGTTGGTTTTCTCTCTCTCCTATAAAAATAATAGTGACAGTAAAGGAGTAAGTTTGACTGCAAATAGATAAAAGGAATAAATTGTATACTTATAAAAAAAATAAGAGACATAAACAAATTGTTTTCAAACCTGGTGATTAAGTTTAGTACACATGCTTAAGGAATAATTTTCTAATCATATGAAATCAAAGTTACAATCTCGTAATAATGGTCTATTCAAGTTTTAGAGAGGATCAATGACAATGCCTACAAAGTTGATCTTTTGGGTGAGTATGGTGCTAATGTTATTTTTAATATTGTTGATCTTACTTTGTTTAACACAAGTTTTGATTTGAGATCAAATTATTTTTTAGGGGATAAAGGATGATGTGGGTCAACCCATGAACACCAAGGACCAATTACATGTCCTAAATGGGCCCATCACAAGGTAAAAAACAAAGACAATGAAAAAGACATTAAATGGATTGGTTATGCAAGTTTTAACCAAAGTTTTAGTCAATTCAACCCATAATAATAGATCCATTAAAGTTAGTGTTTTAGAACTATTTAAACACATGTAAGGCTAAATTTCAAAAACCTTTGTTGATTAATACTTCTGAATCTTTAGTCTTAACATGTAAGAGAGATTCTTACATTCTTTGGTTCTTAAAGGAACTCAATCTAACTTATCAAATATTAACTGACGTCGTGGTTTCATTCAATTTTATTTTAATAGTGTTGATACCATGAGATAAATTTTCATTTTCTCACACTTCTATAAGATCTTTTTCGGTGTTTTGGGATCAAATCTCAATATTAAATGTTGGTTGTGTGACCATTTGATCACAAAGTTCACATCATGATCTTTCATGCTCTAATTTTATAACAAAATCAAACATAAAATCGAAAAATAGCATGCTTGCATTCAAGAGTTGTGTTAGTTTTATATTTGGAATGAAAAAAAGATATGATATGAAAATCCATCGAGTTGATATATTTTGTTGTTGTAGTTTGTCTTACAAGCTAAAATGATATTTTTAGTATTTTTGTATTGTTTTGCTATATTCATGTCAAAAATAAATTTTAAAAAATAATAATTTTTTTAATATATATTCAAACAAAAAACATTTTGAATATAAAAAGAATTACATTGCAAACCACTTTTTTCCAAAATTATTAATCTTGTGAAGTAACAGGAATCAGATGCTTTATTAGTTTAATCATTTCACAAAATATTTTGTTGATTATTACCTAATTAGCCAACTGAAAACGAATCTTTGACCCCATTTAGCAAACTGCTGCTCCAACTCATTGCCTTTCTCCTGCTTCCTTTATTTTTTTTCCTTCTGAAAGTTCCCCCCTGTTCTTAGACCGCTACTAGGAGAAAGTCTTTTTTATGTAAGGAAATTCAATTTTCTGGAAGATATATTTTGTGAATCCAGATGAGTAAGTAAAATTCCAATTGTTTCAGATTCTTACAAGAGATATATATTTTAATTCAAACTCAAAATCTATTATACAAATCACAAATATTTTACCATTACATCACACCCCAATCTAGGAGAAAGTCATTCTAATGAAACTAGTCATTATAAATATGCCAGAAATTTATTAAACCTCAAAAAAAGAATTTCAAGGAGTAAAAGATGATAAAAGACACCCCAATTCCATGTAATTTGTTAGTTGATTTATGCACATCACATCAATCTTTTGTCCCAATAAAGCAATAACCTTTTGGCTCCTAGCACTCCGTCCCCACCCGGCACCTGCATTATTTTTTCGGTGGATTTTTGCTTTAATTTGTAGATTGTTTTGACATGTATTGAAAATAATTTTTTTTTTAAATATTATTTTAATATATTTCTAATAAAAAACAGCTACTTTGTTTTTGTGTAAAACTGCTGTTAGCTTTTGAGCATACTCATTCTCTCATCCAACTTTATCACCAGATATCGAACCGTTACTGCCTACTCCTGGAGTTGGAGCACCTTCTCCTACTGAGTCATCACTGCCAACCATTCCTTCAAATCCAAGCCCTCCAAATCTAGATGACGTGCCAGCTCCTGGCCCTGCAGGATCGTCAATTCCACCACCTGGGTCTTTTTCGGCCTCTTCTTCAGTGTCTCTAACTTCACCAGGAAAACTTTAGATTTAGCTGTTGTTCTTGGTTTGCTGGTGTTTTGCTTAGTGCAGCCTTCTGGTATCATGTGAGGTCCTCAATTATTGTTACTAGTGGTTCCACCTTTTCATTTTCTTTTTCATATATTGTACATGTTTTGTTGTGCTGTTAGGTGAATGAAAGTGTATGGCATTGCTGTGAGTAAATTGTGATAGGAATTCCCTTCGAAAGAGAAGCTGTAATTTAATTAAGTTGTGGTCACATTTCTTCGCATCCCAGTGTCCTTGGGGAAACATAATGTGGGTTTACTTGAAGATTACTGGAGGCTTATCTGCAAAGCAAGTCTCGAGTTCGAGTCAGGATGTGCACTTCTTGTAAGAACATGGGACAACTAGATTTTACTTACTTATCTGGACCTATAAAATGAGGTTTCTAGACTCGAATCCGAAAAAAAAAAAAAAAGATTTATTGACAGCTCGTATGTGAGGTTGCATATTCTCTATTTCCAACCAAAAAAACAATTAATATCATTTAACATATAAAACTAGAGGTTTTATACAGGATTGAACAACGCTAAGCTGACTTCACAAGAGTGTAAAACAGTATCCGATTAAATAGGATTTGAATAACATCATAACACTATACTGGATTTCCTATGTTGACTTCTAAGGTGGTGTGCCTAATAGTATAATCATCTTTAGATACAAACTGTGTTTACGAACTACACTAAATGGCGTCGAAAATCCACATCTACAGAGCTTGGATTCTACTCTTGAGACTTCGAAGTTGCATTAAAAAGCTTCCCAGAAAATACATCCTTCAGCTTCTCGACTGTGAAATGGCTTCCTTTTTTGTGGGAGTCTCCTCTAGCTACACACTTCCTCAGCTTCATATTATCTAACTTCAACACTTCCACTGCTGAACATAGCTGTCTTATTACTTCTCGTTTCTCTTCATCTTTCTGCAAAAGCTGCTCCCTGTAAATCCTGTTCTCTTCCCCTAGCCCTTCTATTTCTTCCCTCAACTTCATCACTTCAACATCGTTCAAAACACTTGAAAAGTCAACTTCTTTCATTCCTGAATTGACTGTAGTTTCATTCTTCTCTTCTCTCTTCTCTTCATGTTTCTGCAATAGATGATCCTTGCTAATTGTCTTCTCTCCCCTAAGTCTTTCTATAACTTCCCTCAACTTCATCAAGTCAACATCTTTCTTTTCTTCTGGAGTCTCAATTTCTTCCAATTCTTCATCAATTTGATCTTGTTCAGGGTCATCTACTTCCGACTCAGCAGAGTCCTCAGTGTACCCTACTTTCTTTTCTTCTGGAGTCTCAATTTCCTCCAATTCTTCATCAATTTGATCTTGTTCAGGGTCATCTACTTCCGACTCAGCAGAGTCCTCAATGTACTCTACCTTCTTTTCTTCAGCTGTCTCAAGTACTTCCAATTCTTCATCAACTTGAATTTGATCTTGTTCAGGGTCATCAACTTCAGACTCAGCAGAGTCTTCAGCATGGGTTTCCTTCTTTTCTTCAGGCGTCTCAATTTCTTCCAATTCTTCATCAACTTGAATTTGATCCAGTTCAGGGTCATCTACTTCTGACTCAGCGAAATCCCCCGCGTCGTAAGTCTCGGAGTTGCTGCCATATGTTTGATGCATCTCCACACTCAATAACTTCTCAGGTCGATGTTTGGTTGAGAAAGGCAACCCAAATGTTGCCGGGAGGCGATTTCCAGAGTCAAACTTAAGTTGGTCATAGCGCTCAGCTAATGAGCGATGTGCCCTGTAAAAATCTTCAACCATGCTAATTAGCTCAGGCCGTTTTTTGTAGTACATCTCTGCACGTTGAGCAAAAGAATCTGCATCTGGCTCTACCAGTTTTAGCATTGACTTTGTCTTCTTGTCTAGCTCTGCCAAAACACAGATACGATATCCTTACTTAATAGCAAAAAATTACCATCTCACCAGAAGTACAAATTAAGACATTATTAATGAAGGCAATATCTGGTATATGATAAATATCAAACACTGACGGATTGTAAAAGATCCCCGGGATACTCAAAGTCAAAATGCCTAATTCTAGGTATTTATTTGGCACAAAATGTTGCATTGCAAGGGATCTAGAATTTGGAAAGTGTAGGCACCTGAGCAATCATCAACCAAGCTTACCACAGAGAATTGCAACTGGCAATGACCTCAACAAGCGAGTTAAGTTCTATTTCTTATAGTACCATCCAAATCTCAGGTTGGTTTAGAAGTAAGGAAAAAGCAAAGGCCAAAGCAAAGGCCAAAGCGGGTAAACGGGAAACAAAAGAACAGGAAAAGCGAGTCCATGGCCCTACCAACTTTCCAGATATTTTTTCTAAGAATCTACATTTTGTGATTCACAAGGGTCGCGACCCCTTTTTACTAATAACCAACGGGTCCAGCATCATTTTTAGAACCTTGGAAAATGATGATAGTATATTCAAAGCCATTTCCTCAATCAAAAGACTGAAACTAGTTGGGGGACTTTCAGGGGCACTGTATAGAGGGGCCATGTACCATAATTGACACTACCAAGCAGTTCCAGACTTTACAAGCCCTTGTAACCATCACATCCTGGTTCCTTCTCAAAATCAGTTCCATGAAGATAACGCATGATACGTATTAACTTGGAGTTGCTCCATTTTAATCATAATTCATTCCCATTACGCATCTATCCTATCAGTCTCCAACGACTGCCCTTTATTTTGCTCAGGATTGTGTCGTTAGTCATAACATTATCCATTAAATTCGATCAGTAAGAGTTACACTCTTAGAAATATGAAAATAAAATCTATGAACCCCCACTTCGATTACATTTTGAGTGGAGAAAGGGCGCCGAAGGAAACGAATCACATCATTGATCCTAACGCCCTGATACTTGTTTCTTGTAGTCTCCAATACTATCTTAAACCTACAAGCTAAAACATAACTTCGGCTACCAAAATATCAACCTAACACTAAATTAGAATTATCCCTTTAACATACTGGTCTAGTAAATCTCGATACTCCTTTCAACTAACACAAAAATAAGTAAAGTCGTAGGGCTAATAAGTAATTGGATCCACCTTCCATGGTGGAATTACCTCTCTTTCTCTAACCCCACATGGTGGTCCAAGCCATTTCTCAGAATAAATTGTATTAATATGGTGAAAATTAATTAGTGACTCTCTCAACCTATAGTTCTCAAAGAATCCATAGCTGGACCCACCCAAATGCAACATTTTTCTTGTATGAAGTACAATAAAAGCAAGAAAGAATAATAATAGGGTGACCAAGAATTGAAAAATAAAAGACAAAAGAGGGGTGTTTTTTACCAGCGAGAGTAGATTGAAGCCATGGAGATCCAGTTGAGGTATGGTGACTGTCAAACCACCACCGGTGTGATGTTTCCTTGTTCATCGTCTTCTCCACCATTTTCTTTTTTCTCCACTGAATAACATCAATCCAACAACCCACACTAGATAAATAAAAATCTCAGCAGGGAAATTTTAACCTAAGCAATGTTACAGTTTGGGTGAGAAGAATCTGATGAATATGACAATTCGGTACGTTTTCTGGAAGCAAATCGAGGTCAGGTGGATGATGGGGGGGCTAGTTTAGTCATTTCATTTTATGAAAATAAAGAGGGAAGCTTCAATTTTTGAAAAGGCCAGATAACCAGAAAGTTGCCATAAATAAAGTTATTGAAAAACAGCACAGCAGGTTCGGTTAGCTTATGCACCGTGCAGCCGAGTGTCAAAACGGGTAAGATATTTACTGAATCACCCTTATCCTAAAACAAGTTTTTCTTCTGAGATGGGAGGTAGCAGTGATCTACCATAAAGAAATATAGAATAGAAAACAAAATCCGATACATAACAGAGAACAATGGTGGTGGTGGTGGTGGTGTTATGGCCAATGGATAGAGTCAGAGGGTGATGGTGATACGAGCAGTACCTGAGATCTCAGAGAGAATGCTCTTCTTCCTCTTCGATGGTGTATGTATCTCTCCGTCTGTACTCCACCCTTACCTCTTGCAGCACCAGCAGCAGTGTTTTACACTGTCTGCCGGGGTAGTTGTTGTTTAAATTTATATAAGTGCTCCTCCTCCTCCTCCGGTTATTATTGTTCAAAATAAACTATACACTCTATCTTTTTGTCTCGTTCTGGTTCACTGACTGTTTCATATCGGTGAGCCGAACCTGTAGAAGCCTGGCATGTGCAAGTGTGTAAGCGAATTTACGAAATTAACCAAAGAACCAAGCAAAGTGTAACATCTTGCTGGCTCTCAATCCAAGGTCTATTTGGGAACTTGAATGCATTGAATTGGACCTTGCTCCATGGATGTGGACTGGAGCGTATTGAGTGGGGCCGAAAGCAGAACAGTGTTACCAACGGTCGAATACCTGCGCTCGCATTTGGCTCTAAACGCTGAATTTGAAAACAAGAAAAAAAATTCAATAATTGGAATCGGTGGACTCGTTTATTGATGATCAACTGAGTTTGATCAGTTTGGTTTATCAAGCACAGAAAAAAAAAACTGATTATTTATTTAAATTGTTTCTTTCTTTTAATCAATGATGAATTCTCCATCACCTCACTGGGCGTGTGGAAGTTCAAATAGAAAAAAAAAACGTTTCATTTTATAATGTTCTCATATTGTCATGGCATTCCATATAAAAAGGTTGAAAAAAAAAACTACGTATAATAAGAGCAATCACAAAATATAAGTAATTGTTAAGACCAAACCCAGTCTTTGTTGCGATGTCATGGCCACACAAATTAATTACCCTAACTTATAACACAATACATAAGATAATATAGAGCAAGTAAGGAGTCGATCACACGAGGAAGATTCATGTCAAATTTATATGCTATATGATATGCAATTTGTGAGGGGATTGAAAGTTGTCTAGACTAAAACAAAAGAAACTATCAAGCAAAAATAAAATAAAACTGAAATTTATTAATAAAATAAGATATGTCAATTCACGAAGTATTATCAAAATGGTAATAAATAAGAATGATAATGATTATTAGGCCTTAGAATGATTACATTTGAATCCATATATCCATCCAAGATTTAATTCAAAGTAGTAGAACACCTACTTAACTTATATAGAAAGACGATTGGTAAAATAGGCACAATAAACTCATAGAAATAGAAAACAAGAGTAGCAATGCAACCTACCATAGATAGAATGTTTTAGGATGATAATATCTTACCTTTAGCATAACTAATTTTATTTTTATTAAACTCTTTTAACTAGTTAGGTTTTCTATTGATCATAATATTAGGAAGTGACTCCTTTTTAATAATTTTAGACCTTCTCTTGTCTCTCATAAAGGGGTCATTTTTTTCTTTTTTCTTTTTTAAGAAAAAAAAGAGATTTTATTTCACCATGATATTGGGTATAACACCAAATGGTGTCATTCATGAGATCTCTCTCCAAATAATATATATATATTTTTAATTTTATATCTACCTTTGCTAACATTTTCTCTCATTATTTCCTTCACTCCTGTATCACACAACCTTTCTTTATCCTTATAGCTCGAGTAGAAAGATAATTTGTGATTGTAAAATATCTCTTATATATTTATATTTTTTTATTCATGATATCTTTCACTCTTAATATCACAAGCTCGAATGATTTTATTGTGGTTGTTGTCGCACATATCTAGGTTATGTTGGGGGGTCGTTAAAGTCATTACCTAGTTGTTTATTTCCGTGTCATTAGAAAAACCCGGGTATACTAGTCTTGTTAAAAATTCAAGGTTTTTTTTATGGCTAGATATAATATTTGATATCCCTAGGACAACATACATGAGGTAAGTTGCATTGTGTCAAGTTCATCGCCATTCCACTTAAAAGATTATCATTACTTTTACACAATTACAATATGTTTGCATGCATGAAAATATTTAACTTCACATTCAATGAGCTAGAAAATCTCAATGTAACCATATAAAAGATTCTTAAAAACTTCACTAATGTTCTACCATTTTCCCAACCCTCCAAACTAGGTGGCCCTATATTTTTTTTTCTTTTTTAAATCAACCTCCAAAAAGTAACTTGTATATCTAAGTTCATTTTCACCTAACCTCATAAAACACATTTCCAAACTCTTCAGCAACTTCTAATATAAGATAAGTTGAATTCCATCGAGTTGAAACATCCAAACACAATGATTTCTTACACTCTATATGCAGTTTTTATGCACACTTCTTAAATACAAATTGCCTAGTAGGTGAAGATCTCACAAACCTAATTGTATTCTTAACAACTGAAACATTAATCTTTTTCAAGTCATCACTCATAATGAGCTTTACACTGTGTGTATAACATTTAACATGCAAATGCTCATTTGACAATATATTAGTTGGCTAATTTGTCATCACATTCTTCAAATATGAAATAGTCACATTATTAGAGCTTGTATTTGTTAAGGAACCATCTCACCTAAAAGCTTAAGCTTGTAAGTGAGGTCCCATAATATGATTTATATTATTCTCTAACACCCCCCCTCAAGTGAAAGCCCTTTGGGCTTGAAACTTGCACAAGCCCACATCACCTTGTGCTTGGTTTTTATCAAATAGAATGGAGTATTAAGGATGATCACAGGAACACTGCCGAAGATCATTCCAAGCATCCCAGCAAATAAATCTCAGAAACTTGCCTTTCATAATGTTACCGTTATAGTGTAATTGCATAAGCTCAATTACAGCATTACCGTTGTAATCCTTTGTAATCCTCTCTGTATTTAGATACTTGCCTTACTTAGAATTGTGTATATATTAAACCCAGAATCATCAATACAAAGTGTGGAAAATTATCACTGCAAAAGCTTGTGCTTGTGAGTCTTGTGAGTTTCATTAACATGGTATCAGAGCCTTGTTGACCCAGCGGTCACGAGTTCGAATCTCACCACCTCCATAATGAAACTCACAAGACTCACAAGCACAAGCTTTTGCAGTGATAATTTTCCACACTTTGTATTGATGATTCTGGGTTTAATATATACACAATTCTAAGTAAGGCAAGTATCTAAATACAGAGAGGATTACAAAGGATTACAACGGTAATGCTGTAATTGAGCTTATGCAATTACACTATAACGGTAACATTATGAAAGGCAAGTTTCTGAGATTTATTTGCTGGGATGCTTGGAATGATCTTCGGCAGTGTTCCTGTGATCATCCTTAATACGCCCCCTCAAAATCGAACTGCCATCAGCAAGAGAGATTTTGCGTATGAGTATGTCAGTTCGTTGCCGTGACAGTGGCTTGGTGAGAAGGTCAGCAAGCTGATCATTAGTATGGACGTGACTGACTTGAAGAAGTCCACGATTCACTAGATCACGAACAAAGTGGAGGTCGATTTGAATATGTTTCATTCTTGAGTGATGGACAGGATTGACACTTAGATGAGTGGCACCAAGATTGTCGCAGAGGAGGGATGGTGATGTTTTGAGTTGAATGCCAAGTTCCCGCAGAAGAGAGGATAGCCACATGGTTTCAGAGGCTGCATTTGCAAGGGCTCTATACTCAGCTTCAGTGGACGATCGTGCAACTGCGCGTTGCTTCTTGGAGCTCCAGGAAATTGGGTTGGAGCCAAGGAAACTGATATAAGCGGAAGTGGATGTGCGATCATCAAGGTTACCTGCCCAATCAGCATCCGAAAAAGTAGTTAGAGCACAATTAGATTTGGATTTAAGATGAATACCATAGAAAATAGTGTGCTTGAGATAGCGGAGAAGGCGCTTTGCTGCTGTCCAGTGATTCTGAGTGGGCATGTGCATGAACTGAGATAGTTTGTTCACAGCGTAGGAGATGTCAGGCCGAGTGAGAGATAGATATTGAAGGCTGCCAAGAACTTGACGATAGGCTGTGCTATCAAAGGAAGCTGATCCATCCGTGAGCTTGAGGGGAGTGCTGGTAGAGAGAGGGGTTGAAACAGCCTTGGCCCCAAGCATATTCGTTGTATTTAGTAAATCCCGGATGTATTGGTGCTGCGAAAGGAATAAACCATTTGGAGTGGGTAACACTTCCACCCCTAAGAAAAAATGGAGTTGCCCCATGTCCTTGAGGGAAAATTTACAGCCAAGTTGTTCAACAATGAAATTCACAAAAGAGGGATCATTCCCGGTTAGAACCAAATCATCAACATACACTAAAAGATAACAGACAATTGAATTTTGTTTGTAAATAAATAGAGATGAGTCAGTTAAGGAATTCATAAAACCAATTTGCAGCAAGGCATTTTTCAAAGCTAAATACCACGCTCTAGGTGCCTGTTTAAGGCCATAAATGGCCTTGCGAAGGCGACAAACATGGTTCGGTTTGCTTGGGTCTTTGAATCCAGGGGGTTGTATCATAAAAACAGTTTCACTAAGTGCCCCATGTAAGAAAGCATTGTTTATGTCCATCTGCCGTAAACCCCAACCACGCATCACAGCAATAGAAAGTATGGTTCTAATTGTAGCCGGCTTGACTACAGGACTAAATGTCTCTGTATAGTCAACGCCAGGCCTTTGATGATACCCTTTGGCAACAAGACGTGCCTTGAACCGGTCAATTGACCCGTCGGGTTTTCTCTTCACACAGTAAACCCACCGACAACCAACGGGGTTACAATTACTGGGAGGAGGGACTAAGTCCCATGTCCCGTGCTTCATGAGAGCTGTGAGCTCTTGTGACATGGCAGTGCGCCAGTGAGGATGAGACAGTGCTTGACTTACACAAGTAGGCTCAATAGTTTCAGCAAGAGGGTGTTTTGTCACTGTGTTTAATTGCTTGGGTTTAAAGATGTTATTTTGGGAGCGGGTTGTCATGGGATGGGATCTAATTGGTGGAAATTGGGTCGGTTGGGTTGTGGGTGTGTTGTCTGGTAAAGGGGAATTTGTGAGAGAAGGTGTTGAGGATGGGGGATCGGGTTGTGTGGGAATGGTAGATGGATTTGATGGAAGATGTGAAGAATTTGGGTTGATATGAGGTGTGTGTGATGCAGGTGATGAGCATGGCAGAGGTGAGTGTGAATTAAAGGGGAAAGGAGTTGAATACATACCTGGAGGGGCTGTCGGTGACGGTGAAGCATTTTCCGGAGACACTGGTGGCGGACGAGGCAAAGGTGGTGGTGTCACTGTACTGGACACTATTTGAGCAGGAGACATGGATAAGAGAGAAGATGGACACGGAGACTCTGAGGAGGATGATAAGTGAGAAGGAAGATTTTGATTTTCATCAAAAACGACGTGTCGGGAGAGGTAGAGCCGATTGTTTTTTGGATCAAAACATTTATATGCATTTTGGGTTAGGGAATAGCCTAAAAAGATGCAAGATACTGATTTTGGTTCCATTTTGTGATGGTTGTATGGTTTGGTGAGGGGATAACATAAACATCCGAACTTGCGTAACTTAAGATAATTTGGTGGTTGATTAAAAAGTGCTTGGTACGGAGATATATTTTGAAGTAAAGGTGTGGGCTGACGGTTGATTAAATATGCAGCTGTGTAAAAAGCATGAGGCCAATATTTGAGAGGTAAATTAGAATCATGAAGTAAAGTCAAACCAGTTTCTACTAAATGACGGTGACGATGTTCGGAAACGCCGTTTTGTTGTGGAGTATGAGGGGCTGTAGTAAAATGACTAATGCCATGCTGATTGAGAAAAGATTTGAGACCCACATATTCTCCTCCATTGTCGGAGTATAGGGTTTTAATCTTGCTTTGAAAACGATTTTCGACAAGAGCTTTAAATTGAGAAAATATGGTTTTAACATCAGATTTATTTTTCAAAGTATAGACCCACATATATTTGGTATAATGATCAATTAAAATGATATAATACCGAGAGCCATCAAGGCCAACACAATGGGCTGGGCCCCAAACATCAGTATATAAAAGATCAAGAGGAGCATCACTAGATAGACTTGTGGTTCGAAAAGGTTGGCGATGCGCTTTATTAATCGAACATGATGAACATAAAGAAAGATTTTTATTTTTTTCAAATGGAAGAGAAAAACCATGAATAATATGTTGAACAGTTTTCAAGGAAGGATGGCCAAGTCTTTTATGCCATCCATCAAATGAGACACGTTCATGCACGTTTGCAACCATAGGAAAGGAAGGAGCCACCAGTGTGTGCGGAAAGATGTAGACACCATCTTGACATGCACCCCTTGCTAGAATTATCCTCGAGTACCTATCCTTCACAAGAAAGTAATATGGGTGAAATTCAATAAACACATTATTTTGAGAAGTAAAACGGTGCACAGATATAAGATTTTTTGATAGATTTGGCACACATAGAGTATTTTTAAGAAAATATATTTTTTTGTTAGATTTAAGAGCAAGAGAGCCTATGTGTGAAACAGGCAAACCTGAACCATCACCAAGCACAACTTCATCGGTTCCGTCGTATTCAGAATGGATGGTGAGGTTATTGAGGTCACCCGTGATGTTATGTGAGGCAGCGGAGTCCATAAGCCACTTTGAGTCCGTAGAGGGAGCAGATGTGCAATTAACGGTTGCCATAGGAGATTGAATTTGTGGACAAAATTTTGCAGTGTGACCGACATTGTCACAAAATTGACACTTGGGCTGGTACCGTTTTTGAGTGGGATTGGGCCGGCCCACATTCCTGTCATACTGCCTGGTGTACCCACCAGTATTGCGTTGGAAGGCCGGATTTCTTTGAAAGCCCGAAGGCTCACCAGTGCTACGTTGAAAGGCCTGGTGTCTTTGAAAGCCCAAAGGCTTATTGTATGTTCTGTGCTGAGAACGACCAGACAAGCTGCTGCGGTTTGTGTAGTTGGTGGATGCCAAGAGTTGAGACGACGCCGTTTCAAGGCGGCGAAGATAGCCTTCATGTCCAGCCAGAATATCATGAAGCTCTTCAAAATTGAGAGATTTCTCTCTGGCACAAATGGGTCCAGTGATTTCCCTGAAATCAGAACCTAATCCATTCAAGATATACAAGGTGAGGTCGTCATCGGAGATTGGGTGGTCAATTACAGCAATTTCATCAACCAACATTTTCACTGCATGAAGGTATTCTGGAATCGACCGATTTCCCTTTTTCATCAAGGTAATGTCTTCCTTGAGCTGCATAGCTCTCATTCGAGATCTGCTAGCGTACATGTTGTTCAATTTTTGCCAAGCCTCATGTGAAGTTTTGGAGGCTGCAATGAGAGGAGTAATCGTGGTTGAAGTGGATGCAAAGATCGCACTGAGTATGAGCTTGTCCTGCCGAACCCAGTGGTTCATGATTGAGGCAGATGAGGAGGTGCCATCAGCGATTGGGCACACTTATTTTCCTGTGACATAATCTAAAAGATCATATCCAATTAGGAGCGCCTCAAATTGAGCACGCCATTGGGAAAAGGTGGAAGAGGTTAGCTTTCCATTGATCTGGGCTACAATATTGAGTGCTATGAGTGGAGTTTCAGTGGGTGATGAAGGTTGATTGTTGGGATTTTGAGGTGTGGCCATGACTGAGCTCGGGGTGGGGATCGTGTTCTCGTTTGAGGTAATATGCTCTGATACCATGTTAAGGAACCATCTCACCTAAAAGCTTAAGCTTGTAAGTGAGGTCCCATAATATGATTTATATTATTCTCTAACAGTATTGTCTACTGTAACAATCAAAAGGTTATCAATCTCCCACTCTAACAAACATTCTCAATAACTTGGTCAATTGTACTTGATGAAATTGAGAATTCTTTTATGCAAATTCCACTCAATGTCAATCTAATAAGCAATTAAGGACATATAATTAATGCTTTGGATTGATGTCCATGCATATGCTGTTAAGCACAATCATTGACCCTAAGAGTTGTCTTTAATCTTTCTTTCTTCTCAACATAAATTTTCAAACAATGTCTCATAACAGTAAAATGATTGGACTATCAAATCCAGATTATATAGTCCTAGAAAATAATTTAAATACCTTACCCTCTATAAAATTAAAAAGGAAACTAATCAATTATAACAATTTTTGTTAGTGTTTGTCTATAAGTCCATATATTACTTGTTCTATTAAGAATAATATGACATGCACAAGTCTTTCCATAGTAATTATATTCAACTCTAAATTTTAGGGTCACCATGAAGTTTTGTAAAGTGATCCTAAATTTTTGAATTTTTTCTATCATCAACATTTCTTTTTGTTTATGTAAGGATTTGAGGTTGTTTACCCTTATCATTCGTGGCAGGTTCTGTAATGGTTGATGTTGGGTTAATATCTAAAGTTTGGGCATTAATGATACTGGGTAGTGCTAATGGATGAAACATTTTGATTTTAACACCTATAATTATACAAAATGAAAACATGTTAATATTTTAGGAATTTAATAAATTCACAACTCTAAATTAAACATGTAATTATATATATATATATATATATATATTCTATTCAGTTTTTTAATGGTTTGGTTTTTTATTAGTTTTTATTTTATTTTATTAGTTTAATTGGTTTTTCAGTTTCTATGCTCATCCCATTAGTTAGGTAGTTGGAATCAGCTGGAAGTTAGTCCCGTTATTGAAGTAGAGAGGTATAAATAAGCATTTCTTGTAAGGCAAGAAATAGTAAAATAGTGCAATTTCTTCTTCCAACCCTCCATTTCTTTTCTTCCAATTCCTTTCTCTTTTCTTTCTTATCTTAACTGGAGATTAGATGCATAAGCATTTCTTGTAAAGTAAGAAAAAATAAAATAGCACAAATTTACGGGGAAATAGCCATGAAAGGATCTGATTGAGAAACACGACTTGTCTTTTCAGTTCTCGATCTGATTGAGAAACACGACTTGTCTTTTCAGTTCTCTCTCTTCTTATTTATTTATTTATTGTTTGGATAAAGAACAAGCTACCTGTGGAAGAAAACAGAAATGGGAAACCATTAACTTGATGGACGACATGTAAGGTGCCCTGTGAAAGAAAAAGTACACGTAGTTGGTAGATTAGCCACATTTACAATTGTTCGTACTGATATTTTTGGTCTTGAAAACGGTACCGTTTTATAACAAAACAACAGGGCTAATTAAGGCCATTAAAAACATCGTCGTTATACAAAGACTAGGTGCATGTTTCAAACTATCACATGTTATTTTTTACAGTTTTTATTTTTATTTTCTTATAAATATATCAAGATAAAGTTTTTTACCCAATAAGAACTTGTCTTGAAAAACTAAAATTATACACAATAATTGCTTTCAACTTATACTTATAAAAATAAGTGAACAAGTAGTATAAAATCGCAATGAAGTGGATCAATTTATCAAAGATTTTGAAAGTTTGATAAAAAAAACTTAGCATGATAATCAGTCAAATATAAAAGATGGAAAGAAATTTGCAAGAAATTTGATGTTTTATATTAAAAATAGTCTCTCTTTGTTTTTACAAAAGGTTTCTAGAAAAAAAATAGTTACAATAAAAAAAATCATCAATCTACCTGATGCGGGTAGAAAAATCAAGTTGAAAATTTTAGACGGATTCGAGAGCCCAATAGTATCCCTATTGTGTCAAAAAAAGAATGAAAATGCAGATACAAGGCTAAAAAATAATTTATTATTGAATATTTTTGCTTAAAAATTAAGACGAAAGACATAATTATAGTTTATAAGCCAATTTGATTTAATCATGGGTCAATTTAAAGTATAATTATATTTAAGAATTAATTTAAGGTCCAATTGAAGGATTTAATTAAGTGCAAGGACTCAATTATACTTTAAATTGCTCTAATTAATTTTATTAAGGGCTTAATTGATAAAAAAATCAAGTTCGTGACACTAATTCGGGTTTAATTGAGAAGATTGAGACTTTCGAAGATAGGCTTCAATTTTTACCAAGTCAATTGGATGAAATTGAGGGTGAAATTGAAGAAAATTGAGAGTTTAATGGTCAACTGAGGGTCAAATTGTATAAATCCAAAACCAAGAGTCAAATTAAAAATAGCGCATAAAGTTAAGGCTGCATTGGCAGAGGATAAAACTATATTAATTTAAAAGTTTAAAGCCAATTAGGGTCACAATTTAAACAATTATAAATCAAGGGACCAAAATGCATTTCTGCCTTTCTGCAGGATTTGCAGTCGTGACTGCACTGTTCAGTGGTCTGAACAGTGCAGACACGTTAGTGTAGAAGAGAAAGAGGCAATCCATCGCTGCACGTAATGAGCAATCAAAAGGTCCCCCCTTTCTTTTATAAATAGCAGACACAGGAACGAACAAAAGAAAAAAAATATAGAACATGGGGAAAAAAAAGAAAAAATGAATGAACTGGAGAGCAAAAAAACACAGAACACGGGGAAGACAACAAAGAATATATGCAACGTGACTGCGATGTCTCCCTCTTTACTGTTGGTAACAAAAACCTTTGCTCACCTTCAGCAACAACAACAACTTCACCGACAACAACAGTAGTAGTACCCGCCGGGAGTAGTGGTAGTAGTAGCCACCGACAACAATTGCACTTCTTCATCGATATCAACTTCTTTTTCCCTTCCGGCAACAACAAAAACATTTCTTCTCGACAACAACAATGACTTCTTCTTTTTCTTTGGCGACAGCAGCAGTTGCACTTCTTTCTCTTCTCTGACTACAACAACTATACTTCCCCAACAACTGCCGCAACATCTTCTCTAGCGACAAAAGCATCAACAACGCTGTCTTCTCTCTCCATTGTTGCAGCCATTGCAACATTTTCCTTCTCATCCTGCAGCCACTACATGTCACCATTCCCAGCATTGCCACCACTAGTAGCACCAGCCCGACCTCCTCTACACTACGATAGTGTTAAGTAACCTCCTCCTTCTCCTTCATTAATTAGTGTTCACTGTGCAAGTGAATAGTAGAAAGGGCTGAATATTCTGTCCAGCCGACATGAGAGAGATGTTGGGCCGAAATGGTGAAAAGAGAAAATATTGAAATTGATACAAGTCATACAACAATGGTTTTGATAATGTGATGTAAAAAAAGAACAAATAATATATTAGAACATAGATATTCATAATGAATTTTAAAAAAATAATAGAAAAATATCTCTTTTATTATGAATTCTTTTCTTTTCAAAGTTTCAAAAATACAAAACAAATGAATCTAATTATAGAAAAATAAAATAAACTCAAGGATTATGAAAATCCAAGAGACTAAACTCGAAAGTAATGAACATTCAACACACATAATTATAGATTTTATAGCACATATAATATTTTGTTCATTTAAAAAAAAATATCAAAGGATTTTAAATAATCATTAGATATAGCAGTGCTAGCCTTTGTTTTTATTTTGATTTTTTTATATATAAATTTTCAATAATACACACTTAAAAAAATTATTACCTTGCATTGATTTTTTTATCTGCTCTGCAAGTTGAGAGACAGCTTAGAAATTTAGTTCAAGTGCTTAAAACATTTGAGTGTTTACGGTCGACTAGTGTTTTTAAAAAACAAAGAGTCAGTTTGCTTTCCTTTGAATATTAGGAGATTCCATGTTACGATTATTTCCTTGTAACAACATAAACATTACATTATTTTTCATGGCATTTGAGACTCTACTTGAGAAGAGACCAAAATTAACCAAACCCAAACTCAGAACAGCTACAGAACGGCCTCACAAAGAACAAAACCTAACACTGAAGCCAAGCCCATCCAAGGAAGTAAAGGAGCAGGTCTAATGTATGCCTCAAGAAGCTTCACCAAAATATAAAGAGAAGAGAAAACCCTACTTTATTTTACATTTTGCTGCAAAAGTTGTTTTTAAGTTTTTGCTTCAGTGGCTTATGATATGATATCCCGTAACATATGAAATATTGGCACATATTGCGGTGCATTCCAGAACTCAGCAATCCATCCTAGCAAAATGTCCAGGTAATTCTAGTGATGTTCCCTATCCTGCGCTACACCTCATACTTGTAAAACCTGTTGATTCAAAACAAGTAATATCAAATTCAGAAGTCTAGAATTGATGACAGGAAAATATACAAGAGCCATCAAAACATCAGACTCTTGCTATTATACTCTGCTTTAACCAGATGATGCAAAACAGCATGTGGTGAGACAGACATGTGACTTGTTTGTGTATGAAGTTTGTATTCATCCAGTGCACGCAGAAATCAGTTTGAAAAACAATTTCAAAATCTTTCCACAAATTGTCAAACCATAACTTAACAGCAACAACAATTGCGTACCACTTTCAACGATCCATCTTGGCGAAACGTCCCCTAATTCTTGTTCTGCTTTCTGCCCGAAGCTTGCGGGATTCATACCTAATACGTTTGTTGTACCTGTTGTTTTTTCACAAAAAGAATGTTGGTTTAGAAGTTCCAGAAAAATGACATCCTAAGATCACAAATCTCATGCTCTAATGAACCATCCTGCAAAGATTCTACAACTTATTTAGGTGGTCCACTTGACATGTCATGTTCAATAATTTAAACTACACATAAAATAAATAGTAATCACTAGTAAAGTTGTTTACAGTCCATGGAACATACAGAAGAGCTTGTTGAAGACTGTTGCGTCTTCTTCAATGTAAATTTATTCAGACCATATAGATGTTCATTTTGAATCTTAATTTCTCACAGCTATATTTTAAATCTTAATTTCTCACAGTTATCTCGATCCAATGAGAACATGCTAGTTTCATTTTCTTGGTGACCCCAAAACGATCAGAGAATTTTAGAAAAGTTGACATATAAACCAACCCTTTATATTACGCAAATTAACCACTTTTGAAGGATATAGGAAATGTCGATCTCGAATGCAGATGATCATGTTCAAGTAACAAAGATTTCCAATATCATACTGCCAAAGAAAAACTTGTGGTCCTAATACCTCCTTGTTTTCTTCTTCTCCTTGTATCGTGAAACAGCAGAATCTCTCTCCTGGCTGTTCAAATCATGTGCCACAACATTTGGGAGAACTGGTAATGTTTCAATTGTAAGAGGTTGTGGCCTCGCTTCATGATCATCATGGATATGACTTGCGCTGCCAATAATATTGAGCTCTTTGTCAGGAACTGCACAACTTTCCTCGAAGTTGCTTCTTGGTAATGTAGAAGGAGAAAATACATGATTTGCAGCTTCACCATAATCAGCCAACCAGACGGGCAGATTTTCCTGAATGAAGGAAAAATAAAATATTCCTCTTTTATTCTACCGAAAGAATATCTGATACTAATAATTGCAAGAACTGAATTAAAAAGAAACCAAAAAACAAGAAAATAAATTTGAATAAGAAGCTCCGAAATGATTAAGCCAGCCAATAAGTGATCACGACCCTGCCACACATGCTGAAGTAACATATGCTTAGATTTTCATGCAAAAAAATCTATTAACCCAGGGAAAGTTTATTTTGACATATAAACAATGTCTTGTATGCCCATTTCATGTAAAAAATTCACTAACCCCGGAGACCATGAGACGACCTCTCTTCCACAAGAAAACACAGATCTACTAGATGCTATTTAATCGATTTGTTTTTTGCATGCATGCGCCTTGGTGGACAGGCAAGTTCTTGTAAAAGTTTGCATGCACCTGCTGATAAAGCTTTGTATTATGGAATACCAAAAGATTGAAATATTTCCTATTATGGAATGTAAATAACCTTAGGCATGTAATTAGACATTTAGTCATTATTATGGGATTAAATTGTATACACTGAACATTATATATAAACCTAATGATACACACGGCAGACCTAAGGTTTTTGGCTGCAACATTCCTTCTCTACTGTTTCATTGTTCCATTGTTTTATCATGGTATCAGAGCTATAAAACAATTGAAACAAAACACACAATCAAGCAGCATACATGGCAGAATCCATGTCCGGGAACAAGAATGTCTCTGTTGACAAAACAGAGTCCAGTTCCGGGAGCAAGAGTGTCTCCGGTGAGAATCGAAAAACAATCTCACCATACGACATTACATCTCTTGATAATCCCGGATTGACAATTACTCAAGTCCAATTGAAGGGGGACAATTATGAAGAGTGGGCACGTTCATTCCGAACAGCCTTGAGAGCCCGAAAGAAATTCGGGTTCATCGACGGGTCAATTGAACAACCCAGTGAAGAATCAGAAGATTGTGAAGACTGGTGGACAATCAACTCACTGTTGGTGTCCTGGATTCGAAACACTATCGAATCCACACTCCGATCAACCATCTCCCATGTAGAGATTGCACGGGATTTATGGTTGGACATCAAGGACCGATTCAGCATCACCAATGGACCCCGAATTCAGCAATTAAGGTCTCAATTGGCTGATTGCAAACAAAAGGGAATGTCTATTATGGATTACTATGGGAAATTGAAGAAATTGTGGGATGAGCTGGGCAATTTTGAGCAATTGCCCGCGTGCAAATGTGGAAAATGCACGTGTAATCTAGGTTCAATACTGGAAAAGAGAAGAGAGGAAGAGAAGGTGCACCTGTTCCTCATGGGTCTCGATGAACAGCGGTTCGGGACAACTCGATCGAACATTTTGGCGCAAGACCCATTGCCGGGGCTGCACAAAGTGTACTCCATCCTCACTCAAGAAGAGCAGGTGAAAGGGATGACTCGGGGCAGAGAAGAACAAGGGGATTTTGTGGCTTTTATGGGTCGAACCCACGGTCGACAGCAAGGGTCCATAACTCGGGTGACAGGGATGACCGACGGGAGAGAGAAGGGGGTGTGTTCATACTGTCACAAGTCTGGACATGGGGAAGACACTTGTTTTGCTCTTAAAGGCTATCCCGAGTGGTGGGGTGACAGACCCAGGGGAGAGGAGAGAAGAGAAGGTGGCCGTGGAAGAGGGTACTCCGGTGGCAGAGGAGGAGGCCGGGGTCACAAGGGAAACCACCGTGCCAACACTGCACAGACCACCGGAGGTTCAAGCTCTGTCGCAGCCGAAGGAGGTGGCTCGTCGTTCCCAGGCTTGAGCGACGAGCAGTGGGCAAAATTGAGAGTGATTTTGGGTGAGCCGAAGGAAATTATAGATAAAATGACCGGTAAGCTTAAACCTTTAATCGGGTCAAATACTGGTTCGGTTTGGATATTAGACACCGGAGCTTCAAACCACATGACCGGGTCAATTGGGGAACTGACTGATTTAAAAATAATTGATTAGTGTCCGGTTGGATTACCAGATGGAAGTAGTGCTTTGGCGGTCAAAGAGGGAACGACGGTTGTTGACGGATATTTGTGCCTTGAAAATGTCCTTTATGTGCCAGGACTTGCAATTTAATTTCTGTGACGCAATTAATTGATCAGTATGATTGTTTTGTACTTTTCACTAAAAAATTGTGTGTTATACAGGGCCACACTTCGAGGATGCTGATTGGTGCGGGTGAGAGACGAGATGGACTCTACTATTTCAAAGGGATACCGCGGATTAATGCAATGAAGATCAGTAATAAAGCGTCTCTGGATCTTTGGCATCAGCGACTGGGGCATCCTTCACTGCGAATAACAAAGTTAGTTCCCGAGGTTAATTCTAGCAACCAGGAAAACAGTTTGAATAAAAATTGTGATGTTTGTCAAAGAGCAAAACAGAGAAAAGATAAATTTTCTGTTAGCGAAAATAAGACTTTGGATATTTTTGAACTGGTTCATTGTGATTTATGGGGACCATATAGAACGGTTTCTTCATGTGGTGCCTCGTATTTTTTAACTATTGTTGATGATTTTTCCCGTGCTGTATGGATTTATTTGCTTGTTGACAAGAAAGAAGTGTCTAGTATGCTTAAAAGATTTTTTGCCATGGTTGAGAGGCAATTTGCTCGGAAAGTCAAAATTTTCCGGAGTGATAACGGGACAGAATTTACATGTCTGAAATCGTATTTCTTTGATCAAGGAATTATTTTTCAGACCTCTTGTACAGGCACTCCACAGCAAAATGGGCGTGTTGAGAGAAAACATCAACATATTTTGAATGTAGCTCGCGCTCTGCGATTTCAAGGTTCTCTTCCGATTAAATTTTGGGGAGAGTGTGTATTGACTGCTGGATATTTGATCAATAGGACTCCTTCCTTGACCTTGGATGGAAACACACCATATCGAGTTTTACATGGGGTGGAACCATCTTATAATCACCTACGCGTCTTGGGCTCTTTATGTTATGCACATGAGAAGACGGGGGATAAAATGGCAAGTAGAAGCCGTCGGTGTATTTTTGTTGGTTATCCCTATGGGAAGAAGGGATGGCGCTTGTATGATTTGGAAAGACATGATTTTTTTGTCTCCCGGGATGTTGTGTTTTCAGAAGATGTTTTTCCTTTTGCTAAAATTACTGATGGGCCTTCCACTACCGATTTGGCTCTCACCGCTACTGACGAGGCCCATGATCTTGTGCCCGAGGATATGCTGGAGTTAGATCATTTACCTTCTGAGTCAGTTCAAACTATTGCTCCAGAAGAAGAGGTTACTATAGAAGAAGAAGAAGTTAATCCATTGGGGAGAGGACAGCGTCAGCGGTATCCCTCCATTCGACTTCATGATTATGTCACCAACACCATTCAAAAGAGTCCATCTCTCTCGCCACCCGTCCCACTGCATTCTCCAGGTACACCCTATCCTATAGCACACTATGTGAATTGTGACAAATTTTCTATACGACACCGACATTTTCTTGCAGCTATTACCACTGAGCGTGAACCCGTGTCGTATTCGGAGGCAGTAAGACACAAAGGTTGGAGAGATGCTATGCAGCATGAAATTTCCGCGCTCGAAAATAATGAGACCTGGGATGTTCAGAGTCTACCAGCTGGGAAGAAAGCTTTGGGATGCAAATGGGTATACAAGATTAAATATAATTCTGATGGCACTATTGAGCGATTGAAGGCTCGCCTAGTCATTCTGGGCAATCATCAGACTGAAGGCCTTGACTACACGGAAACTTTTGCGCCTGTCGCAAAAATGGTTACCGTACGAGTATTTCTTGCTGTGGCCGCCGCGAAGAATTGGGCAGTACATCAGATGGATGTTCATAATGCATTCTTGCATGGTGATCTTCAGGAGGAAGTTTACATGAAATTTCCGCCTGGTTTTCGCGTCGGGACAACTGGGGCAGTTTGCAAACTTCGCAAGTCGCTTTATGGGTTGAAACAGGCTCCTCGGTGCTGGTTTGCTAAACTCTCACAAGCCTTGACGAGCTATGGTTTCCAGAAATCTTATTCCGACTACTCATTATTCACATATCGGCAGGGGGAAGTACAACTCAGTGTTCTTGTGTATGTTGATGATCTCATCATAGCTGGCAACCATCCGGGTGATATCCAGAAATTCAAAGATTATCTTAGTGCTTGTTTTCACATGAAAGATCTTGGCTGCCTCAAATATTTTCTGGGAATTGAAGTGGCGCGCAGTCCTGCTGGTTTTGTACTATGTCAACGCAAATATGCACTTGACATTATTTCGGAAGTCGGATTACTAGGGGCTCGACCAGCAGTTGTTCCTTTAGAACAAAATCATCGTCTTGCCTTGTCCACCAGTACAGCATTGGCCGATCCGGAAAAATATCGTCGGTTGGTAGGACGATTGATTTACCTTTGCTTCACTCGACCCGAACTTTCTTATAGTGTGCATATTCTATCCCAATTCATGCAATGCCCACGGGAGGAACACTGGGAAGCTGCTCTACGGGTAGTCCGGTATCTTAAGGGTAATCCGGGTCAAGGCGTCTTTCTTTGTAGTGAAAGTGATCTGCAGTTACACGGGTGGTGTGATGCTGATTGGGCCGGTTGCCCCCTTACTCGGCGATCCCTTACTGGCTAGATAGTTTTTCTTGGTAATTCTCCGGTGTCTTGGAAAACCAAGAAACAACACATTGTCTCTCGCTCCTCTGCCGAAGCAGAATACCGATCTATGGCCATGACGACGTGTGAGTTGACTTGGCTTAAAGCGTTACTTGAAAGTCTTGGCGTGTCTCATCTGGCCCCTATGTCTCTCCATTGTGATAATCAATCGGCTCTTCATATGTCGCAGAATCCTGTGTTTCACGAGCGCACTAAGCATATTGAGGTTGATTGTCACTTTATACGTGATGCCATTGTGGCTGGGAGTATTACGACTAAATTCGTTACGTCATCATTACAGCTTGCCGATATATTCACAAAAGCCTTGGGAAAGCAACAATATGAATTTTTATTGCGCAAGTTGGGCATCCGAGACCTTCATGCTCCAACTTGAGGGGGGGTATTATGGAATACCAAAAGATTGAAATATTTCCTATTATGGAATGTAAATAACCTTAGGCATGTAATTAGACATTTAGTCATTATTATGGGATTAAATTGTATACACTGAACATTATATATAAACCTAATGATACACACGGCAGACCTAAGGTTTTTGGCTGCAACATTCCTTCTCTACTGTTTCATTGTTCCATTGTTTTATCACTTTGCTTCTCAATTGCCAAACCTAAAACCCTAGACTATCCACATGGACTGGTGTGCCAAACCAACAAGGCAACAAGAAGACTCATATTACCACTTAGACTAAGAAAAGGCAGTTTGAAGATATTTTGAATTCACATCCAGTCCTTCTGAGACTGTTTTCTTTCCTTGCACATGTAGATCACTATGGTATTCTTGATTCGGATAATGAATCAGCTCAAACAATGGTGAGGCAGATTGATAAAAGGATTTTAATTCCACGATGCTGAGAGTTCCATTGATGACTAGACAACAATGTGAGGCAGATAGATAAAAGGAAATTAATTCCACAACCACAAGAGAAAATGAGAATGCTCACAAATTATACAAGGTAGAAAACATGAATGTTTACAAATGAATGCCTTAGCTCAATGGTGCCTTTGCCACCTCCCCCAAACCCCCATTTAACCAACAGAAAGAAATAAAGAAAGAAAATAAATCAAAAAGAAAAGACCATGAAATAAATGGAAAAGACTTACCTCGTATGAAGCGAATGCACCAGGATCACCAATTGTTTTTAAATTCGGAGGCTGCGGATCAGCATCCAATGATAGGTAGATATTAACAGGGTCAATGTCTGCATTTCCATATGGACCAGGCTTCATACTTACTAGTTCACGAAGCTGACAAAGGATTTCTTCCTTGTGCTGCCCGCAAGCAGCATTACGATTCTGATTGAAGAATGACATCCTCAACAAGGTCAAAACCACAGCAGTTCATGGACAAAATTTGACTAGTATTTAGCACTTGAGATTTTTCATTTGAAGAACATCATAACAACAAAAACACTAAAAATCTACACAAACTTACTTAAAGCTTTATTTTTCAGAAAACTAAAATTTATAGCCAATGACTTTTCAAGCTTGCACTTTAATTTTCAGTCATAAAAAATAAAAATAAATAAAATAAAAAAGAGAGTGATTAGGAAATCAAACAGAGGTTGAAGAAATCTCAATTAAATTCATGAATATATCAACAAAGGAACCTAAAGAGAAAACACAAAGGAACCAATCTAATAATTTATTTATTTATTTAAAAAAAGTTGTGTTTGGTTGCCAGCAATCCGAGCAAAAAAGCATTTCTTTTAATTTTTTTAACCTTTGTGTAATTCAAACCAATGAAACCTACCGCAACCACATGGTTTTGTAAAGTGAGACTTTTCAGTACAGCATAAGCAGAATTGGAACCTTCATCTGAAGCTAACCAAAAAACCCCTCAGACACACTAATTTAAGCTTGACAGTGATTATTAATAAGCAAAACTGGATAATTACCTTAGGCAAAGGTGGAACTTCTAAAGCCTGGAAACTTGAACCCGAATCACTGGAAACTATCAAATCATCAATGCAAACAGAAGGGCTATCCCAAACGAACAAATCCGAATAGCCATCATCAAGTTCAGACCCCGTAAACCCATCACTTTCTTCGCTAAAAAACAGAGATTTTTTGAGACCCAGATCTTCAAGCCCCAAAATTGTCATCAAATCATTCCCTGAAGGACACCCATTAAAACCCTCAATCGGCCTACGAATGTGTGTTGAAGACAAAGAAGAATGACTGTGTCTTTCCCAGTCGCAGTTCTGGCAGAAAACAGAGTGCTCTGTTTCACAGAAGAGTGATACAGGGGATGCGTGACAGGCATCACAGAGTAGTGAGCGAGTGTGCTTGGAGAAGAGCTGGTTTGTTGAGTGGACTTCATGATCACAAGAGAAACAGAGCTTGGCCGAGTCGGCTCTGCAATACAGGAGAGCTGTGGCGTCATTACAGTAATCACAGAGCCTGTTTTGTAGTAGTTTGGGCTTCATGATTGCTGCTGTTAGATGTTCTGGTTCTTGCTGTTGTTGATATTGGGATTTAAGCATTTCGGTACATTTGAGATAAGGCTGATGTTTGATTTTTCTTGTTGAGAAAGCTTATCTTTCTTGTTGTCCAAGGAAATTGATTGCACGTTTTGCTTGATTTTTCTATAAGATGAAATCTCTTTTTCATTTTTAGAAAGTCGTTCTTACCAAATTAGTTTTGGATTTGATGTATAAAATTCAAGGCATTAAATTTTAAATTTAAGGGATTGTTATAATGTGAAGTTTCATTAAATTTTACGGCATTAAAGTATTTTCATTAAATTCAAGCCATTAATTTTTTTTTTTAATTTTTTTAAATTATTTTATGTGTAAAAATAATTTTAAAAATAAAAAAAAATAATTTTAATATATTTTTAAACAAAAATCTTAAACAAACTCCAAAACATGCATTATATATATATTATTCATTATATCAACTCTGGTATTTCTTTTCATAGTTGTATTTTACTTATATTTTATTAATTGCATAGACTAAATAGTTTGATAAGTTTCTAAGTTATGATATTTCATCAGGTTTTTAATTTTAATTTCGACATTTAATATTAAGTTTATTAGTGATTCAACTTTTTTTTTTTATTTAGTTTCATGAGGTTATCCTAATTTTATGATCTGAATCGTAAATTTGACAAGTTAACCTTATTAACTAAAGTTTTTTCTCTCCTTATCTAATTGATTTTTTTCTTAATTTTATCGATTAATATTGGAATGATTTTGAATTAGGCTTCATTATTTACTTTATATGAAGTTATTTCATTTCATGATTCAAGTCACGAGTTTAGTTGGCTAACACCTAAGATATTTTTTTCAATCTTATATTTTAATCCTTTATTGATTGATAATTAAACTTTATAATCTGTTTTTGTTTTCAATTGCTTTCTATTGAGTTATTTTCATCTTATGACTCGAGTTATAAGTTTGACAAGTTAATTCAGAATGCCAAGGTTATTTTTTTTGAGTTTTTTCTTTAATTTATGTTTCTAATTCCATCGTTCACATATGGTTTATTAAACATTTAATTTCATAATTTATTTTAATTTTTTTATATGGCTATTATGATTTTTTGACCTAATGTGTAAATTGATTAGTTAATTTTGGTTGATCTAAAATAGATGTTGCCTAACTACTTATAAAATGAATAGTTATTTAAAGTTAAATCAATAAAATTCACCAAGTAACATCAAATCAATTTTTACACGATTAAATGTATTTTTATTAAAAAAAAAAATAATACCCTAATATATTTCTTAAAGAATGAATGAGATGCGAAAGAAATACTCTTGTAGGTACTATTGCCAACCTGTCCCCCTTATTAATTTGACATGCAATTAATGCAAGGAGATATTTTAGGATTTCGCTTCCCTTACGTCTCCTACCACCTTTGATATTTTAAGCGCGCGCGGGCGCCTCTCCTCCACCGGTGAACTAGCTACATCCAATACGACAAAGGAAGGCCAATTGTGTAATTTACCTATGATATACGTTTCAAAGATACGATGACGAGTGCTGGTGGAGCGGTGGGACCGTGTTTGACATTATACGTGTTTTTACACGAAAAAAATACTATTTTAACTGAGAGATATTGAAAAAAAAACCTTTTATTTTATTAAAGGTAGCTTTTCTCGTAAAAATAATAAAAAAATCCAAGTTGAAATGGTTGAACAAAACTCTTGTGGGATGTGGCCCACTTGAATATATATATATATATATATGTATATATATATATATGATAATTGTGAAACTTCAAGTGTTTTTCCTCATTTCATTTCTTGGCTACCACCAACTTCTTCTCCCTTGCATCATCATGCTAAGCGGCTGACATTCCACGGCAGCTAGTTGGGAGGAGGCAACTATAATTTTTAGAAAGACTATTATTATTCATGGATGAATTGGATGAGAGAAAGGCAAA
The DNA here is from genome assembly GCA_009078335.1 of Salix brachista. Taxonomy (NCBI): domain Eukaryota; kingdom Viridiplantae; phylum Streptophyta; class Magnoliopsida; order Malpighiales; family Salicaceae; genus Salix; species Salix brachista. The sequence goes on from CM018573.1 coordinate 14,731,983, forward strand.
TCTAAAGGTTGAAAGATTAACGACACACATGTATTATTATTATTATTATTATTATTATTATTCCAGGCAATTCATGCCCTGTTTCTATAAATCAGCTATATATAATCATCTCGAGCATCAAATGAAAATCAAAATTTGCAGATGAATTTTGTTTGGTATTGCATTTTAAAAATGGTTTTAAAAAAAATGATTTTTTTTTTACTTTAAATTGAATTTTTTTAATGTTTTAAGATTATTTTCTATTAAAAATGATATTTTTTTTTAAATTATTTTGATGCATTGTTTAATGAAAAACACTTTAAAAAACAATCTTAACAGCACTTCTAAACAAACACGAAATAATATAAGAGTACCGAATATCGGTATTCCTCTGGCATTTGAACATCCTCAATCTATCCAAGTAAACTTCACCAAATTATTGCAGAATACTAATCAAGTAGTAAAGTTCATAAACAATACTTACTACAATTATCATCTAAGTTAAATATGTTAAGGAACCATTTCACCTAAAAGCTTAAGCTTTTAGGTGAGACCCCATAATATGATTTATATTATTCTCTAACACACCCCCTCAAGTGAAAGCCCTTTGGGCTTGAAACTTGCACACATGTCCATTCTACCTTGTGTTTGATTTTTATCAAATAGAATGGGGATGGTGAGATTCGAACTCGTGACCGCTGGGTCAACAAGGCTCTGATACCATGTTAAGGAACCATCTCACCTAAAAGCTCAAGCTTTTAGGTGAGGCCCCATAATATGATTTATATTATTCTCTAACAAAATAAACAAATACTTACTCCAACAAGATCTACAAGAAAAAGAAAAAAAAGAAAACCCTAAGGGTTAACTTCACAACAGCTACTTGCTAGACAATGAACTGCTCCCAGCTAATAATATATGTCCAAACCCGACAGCCTGAAGCAGCTGCAAGAACAAACCAATAACATGTTTGACCTCTAGCTATAGTTGTTCTGTGTCTCGAGCATAAAGATTGGTCAATGAAAACTCAGGCTCGGCTCCTTCACTTGAAGATGCATCTACAAGCACGAACTAGATTGAGGAGCTCCTGAATAAGTCTGTTTTATTATCTTCACATGATGAGAATTGTTGTAAGAATTTTAAAAACATAAAAAAAAACTCATATCAACATATAATAAATAAATAAATAAATAAATAAATAAATTTACAGTACTTGTTGATATGAGAAAATAGATTGAGGCAAGTATCAATCCTCTGACCTTAAATTGCAATATTGTTTTCTAACCTCACTCAATTTTTTATTCTTGGTAGCATAATAAAAAATAAATAGAGAACTTGAATTTTATCATCAATAATAACAAAATTTAAGATATTCATATATCATAATTAGTGTAGAATAATTTCAAGCATAAATTTGATTTTTTGATAGCTAATAAAATTCTTGTTAGTATTTTAATGGGATATACGTACCCAAAAATCACTTAATTATTTTCTTTTTTGCTACCTATACCTTGTAATTTATGATATCATGCTCATAACCCCTACATATAATAGCTTGAATATTTGCAACTTCCATACTTATATTGGCTTTCACAATTATAAACATTACCTTAGTGATGAGAATTGAGTCAATATAATGGTAACCTTGCAAAATCAATTATTTTTAATATATGTGTGGCTCTTTTAATTTGAGACATCAATTGAATCACCGCACGAATACCATTTATATGTTTGTTCGTGAATACATTACAATTGCATACAAGTTTTGATTGAACATTGGACCTTGTATTGTAACGAATTCTTGATGTGTCATGATTTAATTGTTGTAATATATTTATACTTGTCCAACCTCCAATTCATTACTTGGTATAGCCATTCCTTTCATTGTGACCACTTCATGCTCTACTACTTCTAACCATGATAATTCAAGATTGAAAAATCAATCACTAGGACAATTAGGTTTTAATACCAACCAAGGCACATAAAGCACAAAGAAACTACATTAATTAGGATTGAAAGAAAACTAGTAAAGGTTGAATGAAAAAGGCTTGAGAAAAATCGTAGACTGTTGAGTTGTTAGTGTTAGGGTTAGTTACGGTTAGTTGCTAGTCTATTAAACAATAACATGAAATTGTTATAGTTAGTTACAGAAACAATTAGCTAAAAAGAGAGGAAACAGATAATTGATTACGCAAAAGTCAATTCTTGATTTACCTGTATATATTGACAGTTGAATAAAGACTAAAGAATTCCAACATGATATTAGAGCTCTCTTTAAAGAAAAACTAAGAGGACTTCAAGAAACTGTAATTTTTTGAAAGAAGCAAAGAAAAAGGAGATAACATGCCAGAGCAAAGTAATCATGGCAATAGAAAATAGTAGCTTTGTGCAGCAAACAATACTACGATTCAATGAACACTATGATCATTGGTCTATGCTCATGGAAAATTTTCTTAGATCAAAGGAATACCGGGGCTTGATAGAAAATAGGACTTCTGCAATTAGAGAAGTTTAAGAGGCAACTGAAGGACAACGAAAGATGAATGAAGAAGAGAAACTAAAAGATTTGAAGGTTAAAAACTATTTATTACAAGCTATATATAGGACTATCATTAAAACCATACTTATTAATGAGACCGCAAAGGCTATTTGGGATTCAATAAAGATGAACATGAAGATAAAGATGAAATATCAAGGTTCCACTAAGGTAAAATGGGCCCATTTGCAGGCTCTAAGGAGAGAATTCGAGCTTCTTGGCATGAAAGAAAGAGAAACAATGGATGAATATTTTACCAGAACTCTAATCATTGCTAATAAGATGAAGGTGAATGGAGAAAGAATGGCACATACTACAATTGTTGAGAAGATTATGAGATCAATGACTTCCAAATTTAATTATGTTGTGTGCTCTATAGAAGAATCAAATGATCTTTCAGTTATGACCATAAATGAACTTCAAAGCAGCCTTTTAGTGCATGAACAAAACAAGGACAAAAAGAAGAGGAATATACTCTTAAATATCATCAATTCAAAAAGAATTTGAGGAAGATATGAGCATAGATATGAAGGAAGAGGAAATGATCGTGGAAATAGTAGAGGAAGAGGTAGAAGTAGGCAATCTCACAATAAAGCACAAATTCAGTGCTACAATTGCCAAAGATTAGGACATTTTCAATATTAATGCCCTAATAAAGAAAAGAATGTGAATTATACAAAATTCAATGAGAAAGAAGAAATGTTACTAATGGCATATGAAGAAATGAAACAATCAAGAAATGAGATTGCATGGTTTCTTGATTTAGGTTGCAGTAACCACATGTATGGTAACAAGGAATGATTCTTTGATTTTGACAGTAAATTCAGGCAATTAGTAAAGCTTGGGGATAATTCAAGTATGATGGCTATGGGAAAAGGAAATGTCAAGCTGCTCATAGGAGGATTAACTTAGACAATCATAGAAGTGTATTTCATACCTGAGTTAAGAAATAATCTTTTAAACATTGGGCACCTTCAAGAAAAGAATCTAGTTGTTCTTACTCAACATGGTATGCGTAGGGTCTACCATCCAAAAAGGGGATTGATCATACAATCACAAATGTCAGCCAACAAGATGTTTGTAATTCTTGCCAAGGTCATCAATCAAACCTAAAACTGCTTTCAAGCCACATGCAAAGACATCACATCTTTATGGCACCGTAGGTATGAACACCGAAGTCTTAAAGGATTAAGAACTTTGTTTTACAAAAATATGATCATAGGACTACCAATGATCAATATTGAATCTGAAGTATGTGAGGATTACATGATTGGAAACAACATTGAGACACTATGCCAAAGGCATGTAGAGAGCACCAAGAAGCTTCAACTGGTGCATGCAGACATCTATGGCTCTATCTCACCAGAATCAAACAGTGGAAAAATATATGCAATCACCTTCATTAATGATTACAACAGGAAGACATGGGCATACTTCTTAACACAAAAATCTGAGGCATTATCTAGGTTTAAGACATATAAATTGTTTTATGAAAAGGAGAGTGGTGAGATGATTGGATGCTTAAGAGTTGATCGAGGGGGAGAATTTACTTCACTTGAGTTTAATGATTTCTGTAATACACAAGGAATCAAAAGACAACTCACTGCACCTTATACACCCCAACAAAATGGGTTGCCATGAGGAGGAATCACACCATAATGAATATGGTGAGAAACATGCTATCAGAAAAGGAAATGCCACAAGAGTTCATGCTAGAAGCTGTCAATTGAGCAATCGATGTGCTGAATAGGAGTTCCACTTTAGCTATTAAAGATGTCACTCCTGAAGAGGCATGGGGTGACATGAAGCCCTGCGTAGATTATTTTCATGTATTTAGGTGTATAGTTCATGTACATCTTCCTGACAGTACAAAAAAGAAGTTTGATAATAAGAGTTTTAAATGTGTTTTGTTGGAAACTAATGAAGAATTTAAAGCCTATAAACTCTATGATCCTTTCAGTAAAAGAATAGCAACTAGCAGGGATATAGTGTGTATTGAAAATGAAAAATGAAATTAGGAAAAAAATGCAGATGAAGGCTAACATGATGTCCTTAAATGGGAAGACACCAATGGAAATGATGTTATTGATAAGGAAACAACAAGACTAGAAAATAGTCATCACTAAATGATGGAATAAGATCAAAAGATATGCAAACTGATGGAACAAGTACTAATATAGATAACCCATCTATGACTAAAATCACATCACTAAGTCTGAACATAGGGAGAACTAGAAGACAACCAATTTTATTATGAGATTATGTTACTAGTCAGGAATTGCTTGATGAAGAGGAAGGACACGATCTAACAATGTTCATCTCAGTAGAAGATCTAGTTACCTTTGAAAAAGCATATAAAAATTCAAAGTGGAGAGAGGCAATGGATATGGAAATTAGAGCAATTTAGAAAAACAAAACATGGAAGCTGACTACCCTACCTAATGGAGCAAAATCCATAGGATCAAAACAAAACTAAATGAAAAGGGAAATATGGATAGATATAAGGCCAGACTTGTAGCAAAGGGATACTCTCAAAGGCAAGAGATTGATTATAAAGACTTGTTTGCACCAGTAGCTAAGTGGGATACAGTTAGAACAATCTTAGCCCTTGCATCTCACAAAAAAAAGTATGTTTTCCAACTGGATGTAAAGAGTGCATGCTTGCATGGGAAGCTAAATGAGACAATCTTTGTGGACCAACCTCAAGGATAAGAAAGACAGGGGGAAGAACACATAGTTTACAGATTGAGGAAAACATTGTATGGCCTCAAGCAAGCCCCTCGAGCTTGGTACAATAGGATTGAAACATAGTTCATTAAGGAAGGATTTGAAAAATGTTTTGTGAGCATATATTGTTTATCAAGATTGGTTATCAAGGAAATATATTGATTGTTAGTCTTTATTGGATGATCTCATCTTCATCGGAAATGATGAAGAAATGTTCAAGAACTTCAAAGAATCAATGTAGAAGGAGTTTGATATGTCAAACCTTGGTAAGATGAAATATTCTCTAGGAATAAAGGTGATACAAAATGAAAATGCTATCTTTATATGTCAACACAAATATGCTCACGAAGTACTTAAAAGGTTTGGCATAGAACAATGTAATCCTGTGAACAATCCAATGATTTCAGGATGCAAAATATCAAAAGATGGGAATAGTGAATTGAATGTGGATGCTACAGAATACAAGACTTTGGTGGGAAGTCTGCTGTATTTAACAGCAACAAGACCATACCTTATGTATGTTGTGGGGTTGATTAGTAGATATATGAAAAAACCTACTGAATTACATCTACAAAGTGCCAAAAGGATACTATGATATTTGAAATGCACTACAAATCTTGGCATTTGTTATGAAAAGGGAGGTAAAGGAAGCGTAATTGCATTTGCAGATAATAACTATGCAGGAGACATTGATGATAGAAGAAGTACCTCTGGTTATATGTTCATGCTAGGAACAAGAGTTGTCTCTTGGTCTTCAAAGAAACAACTGTAGTGACCTTATCTACAATAAAAGCAAAGTTTATAGTAGCTGCATTGTGTGCTTGCCAAGGGGTATGGATGAGAAGAATCGTTGAAAAGCTTGGTCATGTTCAAAACAGGAGCAATACCTGTTAAGGAACCATCTCACCTAAAAGTTTAAGCTTTTAGGTGAGGCCCCATAATATGATTTATATTATTCTCTAACACACCCCCTCAAGTGAAAGCCCTTTGGGCTTGAAACTTGCACAGGCCCACATCACCTTGTGCTTGTTTTTTTTATCAAATAGAATGGGGGTGGTGAGATTCGAACTCGTGACCGCTGGGTCAACAAGGCTCTGATACCATGTTAAGGAAACATCTCACCTAAAAGCTTAAGCTTAAGGTGAGATGGTTCCTTAACAATACCATCTACTAAAATAACAATTCTGCCATTAAACTCTCAAGAAATCCAGTACTACATGGCAAAAGTAAACACATTGATATTAGGTTCCATTTCTTATGAGAGCTTACAAAGGATGAAATAGTTGAAAGGTGCATTGCAGAACACAAGAACAAGTATTTGACATTATGACCAAACCACTCAAACTAGAGACATTTCTGAAGTTGAGAAATAAACTAGGAATGTGTAATGTAACTGATATAAACTGATTACTAAGTGTAATTCAGTTTAAGGAAGGATGTTGAGCTGTTAGTATTACGGTTAGTTACGATTACTTGCTAGTCTGTTAAACAATAGCATGAAATTGTTATAGTTAGTTGCATAACAGTTAGCTAGAAACAGAGGAGGCAGATAATTGATTTCGCAGAAATCAATTCTTGATTTTCCTGTATAAAGCCATGTTGGCAGTTGAATAAAGGCTAGAGAATTCCAACACTCCGTAGATAATCTTTCACGAGAGAAAAATCGAACGAGTATTTTTATTAATATATCAAAATACCAAAGATAAAAAATAAATTAAATATCTCTATTTATTCTAGATCTAGAACTTTACGCTAATCCTTAAAAGGAAAAGAAATCCTAACAAATAAATATAAAATTCACCTAGCATCAGAATTCTTACACTAAAATAAATAAATAATAATCTCATAAAAATCTCCTACGTCAAATATTTGGCAATGGGAAAATTATATAAGAATGCTGCAATGTGTAGCGCACTTATGTTGTTCTGATCTTGCTTCCTTTTCCAGGAAGACATTCGGATACTATCACCGCTGAAAAGAGCCAAGGCAAGGAATGTAATCCCTCTTTATCTTAGATAAAAGTAGACGAATCAAAGACAGCTCAAAAAAGAAAACGAATTTTCCTTTTTAAACTTTTTGCACATGGAAAAATGCGATAGGCAGTTCAAAAGTTGGAGATGGCTAATTAGAGTAACTTATATATATATATATATATATATATATATATATATACATACTAACTTATGTATATATATATGTATGTATAATTCTGCTATTTCTTTCTTTGCCTGACCTTCCTCATGAATTGTTCTCTCCGATTCTGATATTAGATGGATGCCCTTGGAATATTTATATCATGATGGAAGTGTTGAAAATGTTAATGGTGCTCGAGATCACAGGATTGTAATAGATTTGGAAAGATACGTGACTAATTTGATTTGATTCCCGCTGGGAATTTACAATATAAAAGGCTTTCATTCTGGGAGAAATCTGGTTCATATATATCATGACGCTGATGGCCTTGAATGATTTCATGGAATATATATGCTTTTCTGGAACTGATTAAAAGTTATTTTTCGTCGTGCTTTCAGATATGGGAGAAAAGGGTCGGTGAAATATTCAAGATCGTGCAATGTTTAAATTCTGCATGAAGCAAAACATTTATATAATTAAAGCCAACTCCATTGACATAAGGGAACATATCACACACGATCTAATCAGAGCTATGAAATACTTCACACAAACTACTTGTACATTTACGTACTACTGCTATATAAAGCGTAGAACACACTAGCTAGCTAGACTAGTAACCAAGCCAATCTTTATTCTTCCATCTTCATAATGAAGTGATAAATTAAGTTCAGTTCTGGTAGGGTTTGAGCATCGGAATGAGCGAGCCACTGAGGTGGAGGGACATGACTTCATTGGTGGAACCCATCAGCTTTCCACCGATAAAAACAGCCGGTACAGGCGCGTCGTTGCACCCCAGCCTTGTGAGAGCCTTTTCCATTTCCCTGCCTTCCGGGTCCTGGTCGATCTCATGAACCAGAGGGTCCACCCCGATTTCTCGGAATAGAATTTTGACTGCATAACACAAGCAGCACGAGCTCTTGCTGAATATCACCACCCCCTTCTCAGAGGCCAATCCCATCACCTTTTCCATGTATTTGCTACTCCTGGTTAAGCCTTCTTAGTTTGTGCACGAGTATGTTCGCTAACAAGTCCTTGGCTATCTCTAGGGTTTACTCAGATCCTAAAAACCACCGGACCAAATTCAAATAGAATTGGTCCCGATGGTGATTTTAGGGTGGGAGCAGGCAGGAGAGAAAGGGTTTCAATTAAAGATCGATGAAGGTTGTTTGAACTTATGCTTTCATGCTAGACTATATATATAGGGACATGCAGCTTAGGGGGATCGAGTCCTGTTTGAACAAGAACATTCAAAAGTGGAGGAGCTATGCTTGGATTCCCCAATGGGTGAAAGTTACTGTCAGAGATACTTTGCCTCCATGAGCTGAACAAGTTGACGACCAAATTTTTCTGCACCGGTATATATCGTTCAAGTACTTACGATATTGACAATTTACACGTCCAGTACTGCTATTTTCTTAAAAATAAACTATGTTACCTGTCATTTCAAGAGATATACAAAACTTTTAAATACATCACCAAACTCTATATATCTCTACTAGAAAATTATTTATTCTTGTTTTCTAAAAATTCCAATAAATTAATCCAATTTTTTTTTATAGATCTAATCTCATGAAATCCAATGGTATGATGAACAATATTGTAGCTTTCTAAGAAAAAACTGCTTGTACAATTACGTACCTCGAAAAATTTGAATCTGATTCAGCAATCAAACCTCCTACTATCACCATTTTAAGATGCCAAGATTGCTTGATGCAACTAGGTTTTTTTAACGAGTATAGACTGTTTCACAAGTTCATAAAAGTATTTATTAGGTTATTTATATCGTTTGTATAATCTATTTAATTATGTAGAAACTTCACTTGTATTGAATGCTTAAAATTACAACAAACGTGTAGAAAGATTATATACAAACGGACACAATTACAACAAACGTGTTCATGCTATTGACCATTTGTTCAACTTTTGCAGATTTTATGGACACAATTATATACCCTCTATAAAGGCACACAAAAGTTGGAAAATACTAAGAAGCTCGTTAATTTACAAGATTCCCTCAATCACCTACTATGAATCCTTTTGTTGAAAGATTGGGAACGAGGATCGCTTTCGGTGGCTGCGATTCTTTGTGCTGCGCCCACCAACTTGCATGATTCCTTCGAGCCCACGGCCACGTGAGACTCTATTCCATGTAGTCCTGCTACATTCCAACCTGTGCAAGCTCTTGCAAGTGTGGATGAGCATGTCAACAACGTCCGCACGTGCGTAGCACAAATGCAGCTCTTCTTGATTAATATGGAATAGTACTTTTCTCGCTTGAGTCTCGGGAGTCACTGTGATTCCCATCATGGTCAGAAATACTGTCCTGCTTGGCATATGATCAGCCGAGCTGTATACACACATGCTGACATGGAGGCGTTCAAATTTTCCAGTTCATAAATTGTTCCCAGTGTAAATTTCCAGATCATCCTGTACAAATATTATTCAGCATAAAAGTTAGGTTAGAAAGTTTTTTGCTTTTCGGATATGAAGGAATACATGGGAGGCATAAAGGTTCCAGCATCACCTTTTTGTCTTTCCCTCGTCAAAGGTAATCCATGTATAATATAAACTAATTAAAAGGCCTGGATCCCAAATTCTAGGGTAACAAAACCACGTTTAAGGTTATAATGAACCCTAAAATTACTTCGAGGAAACGACACCATTTTAACCACAAATATTTCCCATCGGTTGGACAGTTGCGCAGAGGAACTCTCCGAACATTGCTTAGAAGTTTCAGTGAAAATGTGATGCGTTTTGGGTATATATGAACTTTATATTGTAATTTAGTTTGCATATATAGGGCAGTTCTGCCAGATATTCTGAAGTGAGATTTTCAGAATTCTAACAGATCATGGTATGTGATCTAACTAAATGCTTGCATGACCACCATTTTATAGATAAACAATTATCCACTTGGTGAATAATATTACATTTCGCACACAATGTAGTCAGGGAACTCAAGAAATGGAGAAAAGCCCTTGCTATATGTGGCTTATTTGAGAGGTACAAAAGCTAGAACCAGATTGCTTTTGCTTCCATGAGCATTTGTTTCAAAGAGCCATCTAGGTGCAGGGATAGCACATCTTTTGCTGATCCTACCCATTTTCCACCTATGAAGACAGCTGGGACGGTGGGATTGCACCCTACCGCACGTAAAGCCCACTCCATTTCCCTCCCATTGGCTACTCGGTCGAGCTCATGAATTGCAGGGCTCGCTCCGAGTTCATAAAAAAGTGTCTTGATACTATGGCACATGCAGCATGAGCTCTTGGTGAAGATCACTGCAGCGTTTTTTGATGCCAAATCTCTAACTTTATCCATTTCTGAAACCTTTTTCTGGTGCTGCTAAGAAATGAAGTAATTCTTTTGCTATAAATAGCTTGCTAATTGCTAGTAGCTAGGATTTTCTTGGAAGAAACACAAAGTGAAGAGAGGTTTTGAAAAAAAAAAAAAAAAAAAATGCAGGGAAGCAATTAGCTGATCAGTGAAGAAAGCTTGTAGCTAGCTATAGTTACTGAGGATTAGCTTTGGTGGACTTTGAGACTCATCGGGTCTTATTTATAAGGGCAGGTGAGATTGGTGGATTGCATTGTTTAATCCATAATCCAAAAAGGAAAAAAAAAATAGAGGATATAAAAAGAGAAAGATCCTTAGATATTTGTTTGGATAAGAAAAATATTGCAACCTACGACTTTGTTTGATGTCGACCGGCCGTTTGTGTCATAAACAAATTGTATCATTCATCTATAACTGTAATTCAAATCTCCTGGATAGATTGTCCGTGAAACTAAACAGTGTTGGAATATAAACAATACATTTAACAATTAGCAGAGCATGTTGGAAGATAATGATAGAGCGTGGTAATTAATTTATAAGAACAAACACAAGAATAAAATTTAAAAAACAAAAACAAAAATGAAAGGAATGATATTGTTATCAAGTGTTCTCTCAAAAGATACATATATGCCTCAAGTCCTAGACAATCAAGGAATTAAACTACTTACAAGAAATCCTATTCTATATAGGAATCTCTAACATTCTAACTAAATAATGATTCTAGTAATTTTGTCTATTAAAAATCTTTATTCATCAAGAATTCCTACATTAACTAGGATTTTATTTTTTAACAGGAGTTTTATTTAAAGTTGTGGAATTTTAACAATATTAAAATTCTTACAAACTCTAAATCCTAGTTGATATTGAACTTCAGCACTCCTCTTCAATATCAGTTGTCAACATTCTTCCATCTTTTTCTTCGTTTCAATATGCCCTCCCTCAATAACATTGTTGTCGTTCATATTCTATCATTACCAAAAAATAACAAAGGTAGTTTCACCACAACGATGGACATCAATTGCACCTTTTCAAACCATGTATATGTTTCTAAACCTTCAACCAAATTTATAACTTTTCTAAATGAGATTAACTTTCGGGCTTGCATGTCTTTAATTTCTTGTAGCTTACTTCTAATGTTATCAATTAAAGCATAAACTTCATCATAGTCAATTCCATGCTTTTGACAACCTTTTGCCACTAACCTTGCTTTGTACCTCTCCATCTCTCCTTAGCATTCTTCTTTTCTTTGTACATCCACTTGACACCTATTGACTTCTTTCCACTTGGTTTAGGAACCACTTTTCAGGTATCATTCTTCTCAATTGATGTAATCTCATCATCCATAAATATTCTCCACTTTTCATATTTATTACTTATTCAATCACTATAGGATCACTTGTAGCATGGTGACAATATAGTGATACATCATCATCAATAAAATTAGTTACCTTCTACAAGTCATTAAGGCTTCTTATCTTTCTTGGTAGTGTGTCGCTACTTAAGCTTCCATCAGAAGATGAAGAAGGAAAATGAGAAGTTGAGCTAATTGGTGTTTGTGAAGGTGTGAATATAGGTTCTTGATGATCTTTTTATCCTTCATTCTCTTCATAAAGAAGCAATATGAAGTCATATATCTCATTGTCATTTATCCTCGAATCTCATGCTCTTTCTTTTCCTTTCATGACAAATTTTGAATGTTTCGCAAATGTGACATTACCATTAATTGATTCATTAAGCTCTATGAACTTGTCTTTGTCTCCACAGATGTGGTTGCTAGCTCCATTGTATAGATATCACATGTTCTTTTTGTCTATCGTTCTTTTATTATGCACTAGTAGTAGGGTGACTTATTTCTCTTTTTCCAATATAAGATTTACATTTGGTTGGACTCCATCAATCCTTAGCATACTGGCTTGTCTTTTGACAATTATAACATTTAACTCTTGATTTATCAAACCTATATTTTGGATTGCTAGTATTAGTTGAACCAGTCGACTAATTCTTTTTATTCTGTCAACATGTTAACCTGTTGAGGCTGCCTTGTCCTTTGCTTTGTTCATGTCCTTTACCCCTTTGGGAATATTCATAACCATATTTGTTTTTGAAAAAAGTGCATGTGCACCCATATCTTCTTAAATCTCGTTGGCTTATTTTTTCATAAGCTTATAATTTTTCCATGAGACGTAGTATTGAAATAACTTTCATATTCTATAACTCATCTATTGCAGCTATCATTTAATGGAATTTCTTTTACAATGAGCATATAATCTTCTTTCAAAGTCACCATATTGTTTTTGTAGATGTACATTTCACACACTATCAGATCCTTGATTTTATTCTTGCAAAATTTCTCATGCTTGCTTGAAGGTGTTTAAATTGACTTGTATCTCAAAAGTAATATTATCCAGATATTGGTGGATGATTTTGAGTGTTTGTTAACCCTTCCTTAATGCCCTTTGCATGACCTCCCTTTGGGATGAAGTCAACATTGCTCTATCTAAATGCTCATCAAATCCTTTTGCAACCGTCTCCCATACATCTTGGAAACCTAGCCAAGCCTTTACTTGAATAGATCACATTTCATAGTTTTTTGTTTTCAACCAAGGACATTGAACTGGAAATTTTAAATTGATCATGTTAAATAATCAAACTTAAGTTTTGATACCACTTGTTGAAAGAGAAAGATAGAGTGCGGTAGCTAAATTTATAAGAACAAAGATGAAAACAAAGTTAAAGAGCAGGAAGAATAATAATGTTTTTTTTATCAAGTGTTCTCTCAAAAGGTATATCTTTTTAGTTATTCTCTATATCTCTCTATGTCTATATATTATGTTTCTAATCGCAAGCCTATTTACAGGTCTCAAATCGTAGACAATCAAGAAATTAAACTATTTAAAGAAAATCCTAAGAAGCTAATATTCTAATTAAACGAAGATTCTAATAAACTAGTCTATTATAAATCCTTATTCATCAAGGATTTATACATTAATTAGAATTCCTCTTTTAACTAAACTTTTATTTAAAGTTGTTGAGTTCTAATATTATTAAAATTCTTACAAATTCTAAATCCTATAAACCTAAATCCTAGTTGATATCTACAAAACATACTTTAGGCCTCAGTAGCATCAAAAATATAAAATACTATGGTAATTAATGATACTGAGATGATTTATCATTTTAAGGATGGCCAGGAATTTTTGTTTTTTCATATCTCACCGGCAATGAAGACTTTTAATGCCATAATATGCATGAGAAAAGTCGAAGGCATGAATGGTCTGAATCCCATGTTCATCTTGTCTGCAAATACTTAAATTACTTTGTCTCTGTATATTTGTCTTGCCTGATCACCACTAAATTCAGATTTGGTTTTCTCTTATCGAAAAAAAATAGATTACATTCCCAGTACGTGACGTAGTTCTTCAAGTTGGATCGAGTTAAACTTGTTCTTGTTGTGATTGCATGCCACATTTTGGTCACTTGTCATTGCTTCTCACTTTCTTGTATCGGTCCCTCACCATATTATGGTATATATGCAAAATTCAAGAAACGAAACGAAGGAAAATAAAATATAAATACTACCTGCAAATTAAAAAAAAACGCAACAAAGAATCGAAATACATAAATTTACACTAGCTATACATTCAGAATTCAAAATGGAACTTGTTAGCCAGGACATGATGGTGTAAAAAAAAATGTTGGCAATGAAACTTTTTATTTTTTACTTTAAATTAAAAAATTTTGGTTTTTTTAAATCATTTTCATGTGCTGATGTCAAAAATAATTTTTAAAAAATTAAAAAAATATTATTTTGATGTATTTCTGAAAAAAAAATATTTTCAAAAACATCTGCAACCATACTGCCAAACAAACACTTAATCTCCTTTGTGCATATCCTCTCTTCAAAACACCTCTTTTCTTATTTCATCAACTGAAAAAGGTTCAGGCTTACATTCGACACTTCCCTGTCGAACAAACAAGTGGAGAAAATCTTCCCTTACAAAGATAGTTGAAAAAAGTAGCTGAGAACACTAGCTGTAGCTACTTGGCCTCTGCCTGATATTACAGATCGAATATTGTGTATAAGTGCATCTTCTTGCTTGTTCTTCCTGATCATTTACATGCAGGAATCGTTCAAGATATCAATGTCTTACAGATATGCAATATTCTTTGTTCTGCATGCATGCCTGCCTATGTCGGCCAGTTTCAGTAGCTTTTTATGCAGGTGATGATCCTGCACAAGCGTCATACTGGATCGTATCCAATATGCTGTTCCCCACCCACCCACTTGAGATCTTTTCTATTTTAATTTTTTGTTATATACGAATTGATCTTGAAATATAATTTTTCATTGAGTCACCACTTTAAGTTTTCAGAGATCATTAAGAACCAGAAGCAGTGCTCCCATTGATGCAAGTGTACTTCATAATACTATAATACAAACGAGAGCATGCATTTTCCTTGATTGTCCTCTTACCCGGATGAGGAGTTTTCTGTTTCTTTACTGTTTGATTAAGATGGATTCTTAATTTATATAATATATGTACATACTATTTTAAGAATAAAAGCAACTTCATTGAGGATGGTAAAATATGTTGGTCAATTTAAAGTACAATTAGTTTTTATAATACATGGATTAAATAATTATTGGTGTAAAATCAAGTATAATCCATGGTTTTTTTTTACTATTTAGAAGTGCATTAGTGGTTCATCCTCTCATAAATTTTGTTATTGTAGATAGAGCGTGCACAATTTTTTATTTTCTCAATTTGGCTCTTAAACTTTTTGTTTTGGCGATTTAATCCTAATTAAAGACCTATTAATTTTGATTTCTAATGAAAGGGTGGAATTGCAAAAAGATGAACCCAAATGAAAAAGATGTCAAACATGGATGAGAAACTATTAGTTTCACAAAAGATACACTTTGTTCCGCTCTTAAACTTTTTGTTTTGGCGATTTAATCCTAATTAAAGACCTATTAATTTTGATTTCTAATGAAAGGGTGGAATTGCAAAAAGATGAACCCAAATGAAAAAGATGTCAAACATGGATGAGAAACTATTAGTTTCACAAAAGATACACTTTGTTCCGCTCTTAAACTTTTTGTTTTGGCGATTTAATCCTAATTAAAGACCTATTAATTTTGATTTCTAATGAAAGGGTGGAATTGCAAAAAGATGAACCCAAATGAAAATGATGTCAAACATGGATGAGAAACTATTAGTTTCACAAAAGATACACTTTGTTCCAAGAACTTAAAAAATAACGCAAATTATACAATTACGGTCCCTCAATATTTTTAATATTTAATTTTGGTATAAGAGTTTATTTTTGTTATTTTTGGTCCCTAGTTAAGAGAGGTTGTTAGATTCCATCGATAGAGAAAGAAACATGTTGTTAACACCGATTTAGAACACCATAACAAATACATTTGTGTTAAATTATTTTATCTGATGAGAGGAGTTCATATTAAATGTTTTTTTTATCTTTAAAGTTCATGAAAAAACAGATTTAGACTTGGGTTGATATTTTATTTTGGGTTGATTTCTGTTTTTAGGGTTTTAAGACCATGGGTAGATTTATCATGACTCCTGAAATATTTTATAGATGTTTTAGGCCAACGATAGATGGGAAATGAGTTTTTGGTTGAATAATACTTTACCCTTGATTAGCCAGCCATTATAATGGCTAAATCTAGACAAAATAGACTACGTGCTTCCATTTGATATTTTAAAAAAGTTGTCCGCTATAGATTTAGTAAAAAGAAATTACAGCACAATCATGTGCGCCCTACCTAAATTGGTAAAACAGGTTAAATGTGTTGTCTAATATTGTTTTTTATTCAATGAATTGAATGTGTTTGTCTACTTATATTATAGTTTGAATGAATAAAAAAAAGAAGAAACAATATATAGCATGGATCCATCATTGTACGCAGCTGAAATGTTTGGTCCAATTTATTGCAGATGTTGAGAGATCTGGGTGTTCGAATGAAACTAATGAAAAATAATCCGACCAAATATGTCGGGCTCAAAGGCTATGGTTTTGCATTTGCAGGCAGTTGACACCATAATCGTGGACAAAAAGAGATATTAGTAAAAGAGCTAAAAGAGCTCGGCCAGCCACTGTACATGTGCACTGTGGACTTACTATTTTCAGCCCTTGCTTCGTGCGCGTATGTGCACCTGTTTTTGTTTTTTTTTTTGCATAGAGATGCTTTTTATAATTTCTATGGTGGAAATGACAAAGGAACGCCTGTGGCCGAGCGGCTCGCTGCGCGCTGGAAAATTCAGCGCGCAGGGGTTCGAACCCCTCAGCCAACAATTTTTTTTTTTTTTTTTTCTGAAATAAATTTTTTTTTATTTGGAAAGCAACTATCTGGGATAGTTGCTTTCCTTTTTTTATTTTTATTATTCTTATTATTCTTATTTTTTAAAACTACCGTGTTTTTGTTTTTTCCTTCTACAATGCTGATTTTGAAAATGTCTGTCTGGAAAAGTTGCTTTCCCTTTTTTTTTATTATTATTATTCTTATTATTTTTTAAAACTAGGGTATCAATGATCGTTTACGCGTACCATGACTAATCTCCGGATCCATTTTTTTCCCTTTTTTTGTTTCCACTTATACATTTTTTTTCTATTTTTTTTTTCGTTTATTTTTTTTCCCATGACCGGGGTGTCCTGGTTAACTTATGCGCACCACGATTTTTTTTCTCATTATTGTTTAAAAAGGTGCTTTCCCCTTGCACTTTTTTTTTTATAACCGTGCTTCTTCTTTTTTTTAATAATAATTTTCACTATTCAATACTGTTTGAAAATGTGTTTTCTGTTTTTTTATTTTAACCGGGATTTTTATTTGTTTTTTTTAAACCGGAATATCAATTGCAGCTTATGCGCACCGACTAATCTCTGGATTCATTTTTTTATTATTATTTTCCCTATTTTTTATTACCACTTATACATTTTTTTTTCATGACCGGGTGTCCGGGTTAGTTTACATGCACCATGATTTTTTTTTAAGAACTATTTTTTTTTGTAAAAAAATCGGGTTTTTTTTTAATAACTGGTTGTCTTTTTTTTTTAACAAAAAACAAGAATTTTTTTTAATCAGTAAGGTGTCTGGGCCAACTTACGCGCACCACGACTAATCTCCGGATCCACTTTTTTTTGACATTTTTTTCCCTATTTTTTTTTCTTAACCGAGGTGTTCGGGTCAGCTTACGCGCACCACGATTTTTTCTTCCCAAGTATATTTTTTTTTTCCTGGCCAACTGAGCGCGCCTCGAATAATCCCTGGGCTCATTTTTTCTTAACATTTTTTCCTGTTTGTTTTTCCTACTTATACATTTTTTTTATATAATCAGGGTGTACGGATCAGCTTACACGCACTATGACTATTATTATTTTATAGAATACATAAAGGAGATCGCAATTCCACAAAGTTATAAATATATATATTTTAAGACGCTAATATGAAATAAATAACAAAATATATAATTAGTCTAACATATTTATCAGAGAAAAAATTACAACTAATTATTATCATTATTTTTAAGGCGCTAATATGAAATAAATAGCAAAATATATAATTAGTCTAACATATTTATAAGAAAAAAATAGACAAATTATTATTATTATTATTATGAATGCCTTATCTACAATAATTAGAAATTCCAACACCTAATAATATTTTTTTTTAAAAAGCAATTAAAAAATAAAATAAATGACAAAACTAAAAAAAAATATTATTAGATCTTAAATAATTATTTGACTTGAAGAATAAATAAAAAAAAAAGAGAGAATAATAAGCCGAACAATTACGATACACCCAACCGCCATCGAATGCCCAATTAACTACAAAAAAATATAATTCATCTCTAATTGATTTTGTCGATTGCATTTCTTTTTAATCAACCGATGATATAATTATCAAAATAATTAAGACACAGCAAACAATCAATCAATTGCAGTTTTGCAATCTATGAATTAAATAAATCAACACACAATAGCAATCAACCAAAAATAATCCATCTTTGATAGATTTTAGCGATTGCAATGTTGCTATTTGCCGGTTAAATAGTTTGTTGCCGTTAAAATACACTCAACCATCAACATGTTCGATACAAAAATTTTACTAATTAAATATTAAAATCACCAATTATAACACACATAAAATCAATCAGTTTTCTACATAAATAGAACCCAGCACAATGCGCGGGCAAGTTCGCTCGCTAAAGAGCTAAAGGAGATCGGTCGTTCACTATTTGTTACTGTGGACTTGACAATTGTTCTGCTGCTTCGCGCCTACATTAGCTCGGTTTTTTTTAGTTAAGACTTCTTATTTTTTTATTTGTATAGTAGAAATGACAAAGGAGTAGCTGTGGGCGAGTTGTTATCTGTGCATTGGCAGATTCGGCACACGATAGTTCGAGCCGCTCAGACAATAAAACTGATTTTGGCTTTATGTTTTTTTCCTTTTTTTAAAAAAAAATGATTTTTTTTAATAATTAAGGTGTTCGAACCAAGTTACGCGCGCCACAACTAATCTCCGGATCCATTGTCACTATAGCTCTAGACTCATTGTCACTATTCACTGGCAATTTAATCCGGTGCTCCGCGCGCGCACGTCCACCTTTTTTTTCCCAGCTCATGAACAATGTATTAACGAAAAAACCCCTCGAAAAAGACAAAAAACGCCGTCGGTTTCAGTGGCTCATCGGTAATTGACCATTTCCGGTCCGGTTCGTCTGACCGGTTTTATTATTTTTTAATATTTCATTGAACATTGAATTAACCATTTTGTCCCTCGAAAAGGACAAAAGACACGCCTGGGGGTGAGGGGCGTTCCGGTAATTAGCCAAAAAAATTTTTTCGCTGACAGCTGCTGGCGCGTCGCAGGACGCGCCGTTCGTTTCAACACTCACGCATTTTTCGAACGGCGCGTGCGGCTTCATACGACGTCTGAAAATGCCCAACCCGGTGCGGCGCGTGTGACACTATGGTGTCCGGAGACGTGTCAATGGTCGTTTGAATTTTCCCCCCAGTTTCTCTCTCCTACCGCGCCATATGACGTCACCTAATCTGTTTTTTATCAAAGTTCATTTCAGTCTCTGAACGTTGTAATTTGTTTTTCTTGCCCTTAATGCTATTATATAGGTTTTTATTTGATATAATTTCGTCCTGCAATTGAAATTGATTATATATTTGACTTTCAATTAGGTCCTCATGCTTTTAATTTTGCGGGTTGGGCCGGAATTTTTAATTTTTTTGGTATCAAAGTTTTGATGGATTTCAATTTCATCTTTCCATGCAAATTTATTATAAATCCTTAATATTTTCGGTATTAAAGTTTGATTTCTTTCAATTTTATCCTTCTATGCAAGTTAATTATGGATTTTAGTTTCATTTCGGTCCCATTTCTTTTAATTTCAGGTTTTGTTTTCAATTATTTAATTTGAATGTTTGGATTTACTTCAATTTTGTTTTTAAAATTACATGAATTATTTAAAGTATGTCAAATTGATTATATATTTGTATATTTATGTCAAATTAAAGTATGTGAAACTAATTATATGTTTTAATATTTATTGAATAGTATGACCTAAGAATGTATATAGAGAGAGAAAAAAATGATATAGGATTTTTTGAAGAAAAAAATTTAATATCAGTATTCTTAAATACATTTAATATAATAATACAAGGAATATCTTATAAAAAATAAAAATAAAAATTTGTCTTAGAATATTAATTTTGTGCTCTATTTTTTAAAGTTTATTTCCTTAAAAATATTTATAATATTTTGGTTTTTAATATTTCATATCTAATATTACTAGGCAAAAATACAACTCAATTTTTTTTTGACAAATTTACCTAGATTATCTACAATTAAAAAATATACGAGTCACTTCCCGTTTCGATTACACTATTCTTTTTAGACGGCAGATAAGTAATTATAGCATGCAAAAAATTTAGGTTTATTTCTAAAAACAAATTATAATATTTTTATTTATAATGTGTCAGATCTAATATTACAAGGGAAAAAAGTCAACTCATAAATTTTTTTGACATATTTACCTGCATTATCTACAATTAAAAAATGTGCGAACCACTTCCCATTTCAATTACACTATAAAGTATGTGACACTGATTATATGTTTTAATATTTATTGAATATTATCGCCTAAAAATATATAGAGAGAAAAAAATAACCTACGATTTCTTGCAAAAAAAATTAATATCGGTATTCTTGAATACATTTAATATAATAATATGATGAATAAATCTTATAAAAAAAAACTTTGGCTTTGAATTTAAATTTATATTTTATACTCTTTTTTTTTTGTTCTTTTAATAAACGGTGACCTTTTTTTCACATTTTTTTTAATTTTCTAATAACCGTGGTGTCCAAGTCAGTTTTTTTTTAACCGGGTTTCTTTTTTTGTGTTTCTTTTAACCAGAGTATCTGTAACAACAAATTTCTATTAAATCATTTCACCTTCTTAGCAAATTTTCTAACAAGTTTTATCAAAATTTTTGTAGCAATAGCAACATTCAATCACTTTTTGGTGGAAAAAAAACTGTTTTTAACAGATTTTATCAATTATAATTTTACTAATTGAATATTAAAATAACAAAATACAACATGTATAAAATCAAGCAGTTTTCTACATAGATAAAAAAGCCCAGCACATCGCGCAGGCAAATTCGCTCGTTTGGAAACTAAACTTGAAAAAATGGGGCACGTGTATGATTCATATAGTAAGTTCCAAAGTCTTTTTCCCATTTAAGAGTGAGTCATAAGCATTCTTTGTTACTTAGCGAGGAGTGGTAATACACCTACTATTTTATTGTATGCCTTAGGAGAAATCATGGCAAATGATTACTTTTTCATTAAGAATGTTTTCGTAACCAATAAAACAACCAAAAGACTACGTAATTTGACTAATAAAAAGAATTGTTTTGGCCATTAAATCACCTAACCATTAAGCTAAAGTTGAAATATCTATCCATCTAGGCAATTGTTTTGGCCATGATGATAGGACTATCCAATTATGTTAATTAGAAGCTAATTTCCCAATATAGGGGTTGGACTTGGAGCTAACGATCAAATAATTTTTTGACTAGTCCAAAAGGTCAAGGTCCGGCCATGTTGATCAATGTTATGTAGTCTAAGGAATAGGCTGAAGCCCAATGATTTTAATAGAATAACTCGATGTCCATTTTGGTTTGTATAGGTCATGGACCAACAATCCTATCTAAGGGTTTTTTTTCTCTCTCGTCAGGTTGAAAAGACTAACAAATGATATTGTGTGGTGTATTTTTTGAAAGTGACCAGGGAATCGTCATGTCTTATATGTCACTTATATATATATGTTATAAATCTTCTTTTTTTTTTTTTTGATGACCGGGGTATCCGGGCCAGCTTACGCGCACCTCGACTAATTCCCCGGGCCCACTGAGCCTCCTGCAAGCTCAGTAAACATGTAAGGCACCGCGAGGGTGACAGGCATACCACGCAAGGATGGACCTAGAGACAAGAGAGGAGTACCCCTCCTACTCCCACTCCCACTGGGAACTCTCGAACCTGGGTCCTCGATGAAGGAGGGAGCGCCTCTCAACCTCTGGGCCACATCACTTGCTGGTAAATGCTGGTGCGAACCTTATGATGATCACATTCATACAATTCACAACAGGATTAACGATGAAGGTTGGAAAGTTGAAATAGATTTAATAAGAGTATAATATAATAAAAACTTGTTGCAAGACAACAACACCTTTGGAATAAAAACCACAACCCAATAAATACCAATTTGTGAACGGAAAGTATATAGGAGGTGCCATAAGACTAGTAAATATTTGATAAGTCAATTTAGTTCATTAGAAAACAAAAGAACACAATAATCTCTCTCACACAATCTCTCTCCAACAATAATATTATCAAGTTTGAATATTTTGTCCTTCAAAAGAGTATTTATACTCTTGAAAGTAAAGACCTTAATGGATGTACCCTTATAGGCTCAATTGGTCCACTTATAAAGAAGCTGTTTGGCACGGCGTTTCACCCGCCGTGTCGCAGCTTTTGATAATTTTTTTTTTCATTTTAAATGAATATGTTTTGGTATTTTTAGATCATTTTGATGTACTGATATCAAAAATAATTTTTAAAAAATAAAAAAATATTATTTTAATATATTTTAGCATGAAAAACATTTTAAAAAATTACCGTAATAGCTCTCATAGGCCTTTAAATTGACTCAAAACCTATACTAATATGCTTCTAAGCGCTTCGGGGTCTGCGGGTAAAGAGAGAAGATCTGGCTTCTCTCTTCTTTCCCCTAGTGGCTGCAGCCTCTTCGCTAGAGACACCTCTTCCTCCGGATGGCTGCTGCCTTCCTCTCCTTGTTCGGCCCTGCTAGTTTATTCTCTTCATCACAACACCAACACCTAAATGTTCAAGAAAGGGTAGAATGAGATTTGGTCGGGTAGAGAGAGCAGCTCTGGCTTCTCTCTGTCTTTTTTGGTTGGCCATTGCCTTCCCCCCTTCCTTCCATGGGTCTTGTCACCACACATGGATCCAAGGAAGACCAGATCTGGGGCAGAAGATACCAGTTGAGAGAGACGCATAGGAGAGAGAAGCCCTCGATTGTGTTGAAGGAAGACCACCTTCTTGTGAGTCAGATCTCTCTTCGCTGTGCAACACCAACATCTCTTCTACTCAAATCTTCTGGCTACCCTTCTCCCTTTGGCGGCTGAGCTCCTTCTTCCTTTGGGTCAGATTCCATGGATGTCGTCCCCCCTGTAGCAACACCTTGAAAACCTAGGTATCCTTTATGTTTTAGGGCCCTCGAGCTGCTTTTGCGACTAAGTTTTCACTAGGAACACAATTCTGCCACTGCTCTCCTATTTTGTATTGTTGTTTGATAGCTGAGCTTTATTGGAATAACATATTTTCTCACCATTGTTGCTGCTTTCCATTGTGTTTCTTGCAAGAGGATCTCCCCCCCTCTGCCGATGGTTTGTGGGGTACTGATGTCTGCTCTTAGGCTTCAGGAGCCCTTAGCAAAGTTTATTGGAAAGCCAACTCTCCATTTTTGTTGCTTTTCATTTTGTTTATTGCAGGGAGCTAGTTCCCTTGATCAGCTACCTCATTTTCAAACATACAATGCTAAACTCTTTTTCTTTGTTGCAAGGACATAAACCTTTGGATTTCAAGACCCGTGAGATATATTTTACATTTTATTTTTAGTTTATATGATGAATATGTTTGTTCTTCTATGCTTATTTTTCCTATGATTGTTTATTTTAATTGCTAGAGTGGACTCTAAGTTATTATTGTAGACAATCTATTGCTAAGTTTGATACGAAAACTGGAGTTGTGGTATATGAACTTGTGAAGTGATTGAGTTTAATAATTGTGGTGGATCTACATTATTAATCTTAGGGAGAACATTAAATCAAATCAAACATAGATTGCAGACAATTATATTTACTTGATTAATCAACTTATCTAGTTCTTAAGGCTGTCATTAAATTAAATTACTAGTGTGGACATTGTGGTTGTTTGATGGTTAGGGTAAGTTATACGGCGAATCTGTTAACTAAACAATGTTAAGAAGATATAAATATTCAGAATATAAATTGATGTTTCATTTCCATGATTAACTCTGATTTTTATAGGTGGATGTTTACTTGCGACCAATATTTGTTTTCTTGATAAATTCTAGTTTTCTTTAATTTTCGCATGATAATTTTCTTTTTCCTTTGCTTTAGCCTAGAAAACTTCCAATCACCCCAATTTGCATATCATATAACATAAAAATCTAACTTGAACCTTTCTCAAGGGATTGACCCCTTGCTTGCTCTATACTATATTATGTGTTGTGTTTTAAGTTAGGGTAATTAATTTGTGTGGCTGTGACATTGCAACATGATTGCCGGTGTCAATCGGGTTGCTAATGAGTAGATGTGATTGCCATGGAGGAAGAGTTGGAGGAGGTTGTCGCCGATTAAAGCTGGTGGTGTCTAGTAGCGCTGGCTCTCATCTACTACCAAAATGGAAAGAACTATTGACAGGAAATGGTGGCTAACAGGAGGAAGTTGGTTGGCCGGGACTCATATATGGTCGGGAGGTTGAGAGGAGAGGAGGAGACAATGAGGTGGGCGGATGTTGTGGGGTGGCTGGTGGAACATATGAGAGAAAGGCTGGAAAAAGAGCTCATGGCTGGGGGCTTTTAGTGAGGGGCAAGTGCAACTGTCGGATGGAGGCAATAGAAGGGAACAAAAATGGATAGAGAGGGGGATGCAACTACTATAGTAAAAAAAAAAGAAAAAGATGAGGGTTTTTTAGGTTTAGGGTTCTTGTGGGGGATAATATGTGAAATCTTTTCCTTTATTTTCTCCCCACCTTTACACATATGTAGGCACATGTATATGTAGTAAAATATAATTTTTTTGGTCCCTTGTTTTCTGTCTTTTTTATCCTTGCATCAAGATTTTTGGGGTTTTGATCTGTTTGTATTCTTTGTATTTTTTCGAAGCAGCAAAATATCAATGTCGAATCAAAGTGAAAAATCTAAGATTTTAAAAATGATGCGTTAAAAGCTTCATGGATTGAACAAACATTAACATTAAAAAAACTTTTGAGACAATGCTTAAAAATACTGAAAAGGATGTAACTACATCAAAACATCTTTTCCCGGTTATTTATTGTTTTTTTTTTGGTTTTCTCCAAAAATACTTTAACAGGGTGTCAAAATTGGGTAACAACAAAGGTTGATAGGCTAGTGGAGGAGGTAAAGGAGGGGAATGAGAGAAGGGGAAAAAGTTGGCATTTGGAAAAGAGAAAGAGATAGGGTTTTTTAGTTTTTTTCTTATGAGGGTGAGGTTGTTATTGTTTTTTCCCTAAAATTTCTTCGATTTGCAACCCTTCAATTTTACATATGTGGACACATGTACATATAGTAAAATATATTTTTCTTTGGTCCTATGTTTTTCTTCCTCTTTAATTTTGGTCCTTTGTTTTTCTTCCCCTTTAATTTTGGTCCTTGCATCCAAATATTTTTTGCTTTTTGATTATTTTGGTATCTTTTTTCTCTTTTCGAAACAGAAAAATATCAACATTAAATTAATGAGAAAAATAATTTTATCTTAGAAATAATGCGTTAAAAGTTGAATGCGTTGAAAGATATTAAAATTCAAAACCTTTTGAGATGACGCTGTAAAATAATGAAAATTATTTAAATACATCATAAACATATTTTTTGTGTTTTTATCCAAAAAGTACTTCAAGAAAGGGGTCACAATTTGCTTTAGGGTTTTTGCTAGTTTAGAGATGCATAGAAAATACAATTGTTAGTGAAAGAGGTTGTGCTGAGAGTTTAGCCGGTTGTGGGGAAGATGAGGATGGTTTAATGGGAAGGGGTAATGGGTATCAATTTTAAAAGTAGGTTTAAAGGGTTAGAAAGGATGCTCAGCTGTGCAGTGGTTTGTAAAGTGAGGAGGAAAGGTGGGGGGCGACTAGTGTGGTGGAAAACTATAGGTTTGTGGGTGTTTTTTAGTTGTAGTGAGTGAGGTTTTTTTTTTTTTAGATTTAGGTTTCGTTTTCTTTGTATGTGTTATAGAGAGTGAAAAATAATTTTGGTCCCCTTAAAATTTTGTTCTCAAAATATCTCCCCCACCCTATTCTTCTATATGTGTGCACACTTATTTATAAGTAAACATACTTGTTTTGGGTCCCTTGTCTCTTTATCTAGATAATTTGTTTTGTTATATGATTTTATATTTTTCCTGAAATAGAGTAACATATTAAGAGTCAAACACGTTAACAAAACATTGAAAATTTGAATCCTTTTAAGTTATGCTGAAAATATTAAAACAACACAAATATTTCAAAAATATTCTTTTTTATTTTTTGATTTTTTGATTTTTTTTCATAATTATGTTTTTTTGGGTTATTTTATAAATCGTATTGTCAATGAGAGTAAACAGTGTGATTAGGATTCTTTTGGATAGTTTTGCATATCAAAATTCAATCTCAATTTTCTTTTTTTAATAGAAAAACACATGAACATGATATTAGTAGAAGTTTTCTGATGCGATCCAACCATCAAAGGATCCATTGGAGGTTCTAGTTGGTCCAAGTACTAGGCTTAGGGCTAAGAAGTTCAAAGAAGCTTTCAATAGACTTCTTCAAGATACATGGACTAGGGTGGACTTCAAGAGGATTTGTAATAATAAAGAGCAAGCCTTGATTAATCTCATTCATGTTCAAGAAGGGCTTGTTGGTGGAACCAAGACCATTACACAAGGATTGGGAGAAGAAGACTAGATTCGGACAGTTTGACCTTTGGTTACTCTTTTAGTCATAATTGGAGCTACAGATCTAATTTTGATGTGATTCTAGTTGGGATGGAAACTAGACTTCAATACCTTTCTAACGGTATATGGAACTCCTTCTAATTAATTAAGAAGAGAGAGAACCATCCATTTTAAGTTGGGTCTTGTTGCTGCCCGACAAAATACGGAAACAACGAACTTGTCTTATTTAATTAGTTGGGCAATCAAATTTTAATTATTTTGAGAGGAGACAATTTGTTTGGGTTTCTAGACTTGTTTATTTTAATTAGTTTGGGCTAGTTTTAGCTTGGGTTGATTATTATTTATTTTGGGCTTATGTGAGACTCATTAGGGAAACTAGGGTTTTGGCTTAGAGTATAAATACTCTTTAGGAATAATGTTAGGGGAACTTTTTGAAAATTATTTTCCAGCATTGTAGCCATCTTTGGTTGCTTCATCTTGGTTCTTGATTGAACTTTTCAACTCTTCAAAGAATTGACCATTCTTTGTTGTGAATTTATACTTCCTTTGCTCGTCTTCAGGTGTAGGCGTTGTGATCGAGTTGGTTTATAGTCTTGTTGCCTTGGAGCAAGTCTTCCATTGTGATAAGCTCATTCAATTCTCAATAAACTTGAGTTAGATTGATCTTGGGGTCACGAATACCATTAAATTCCGCTAGGGTTCGCATCATTTTCTTTCTTCAGATAGTTTTTCCTCAAATTCAAACGTGATATGATCACATGAATAACAAACTCACCCACTCCACATCTTATATGTTAACACTTGAATGGTTTTGTCAATTTCCACTTCCGATGATTAAGTCCACTTGTTCAGAAAAAAAAAGTTTTGAAGATTTTGTATCACAAATTTCAAGATTTAGTTCGCTAATTAACTTTCTAGACTAAGTTAAAGATTCCAATATAAAATGTAACAACAAGGTTTAGTTACTTAATTAATCAATTTCATTAAGAATCCATTTGGCATGATTAATGAAAATTAACTTTTAATTTTAGGTTATGATTTAGGAGTTTTTTTTTTTCCAGACATAACTTATGACAAAAATAGGTTAAATTAAACTTTTGATTAAAGTATAGTTTTGATTGAAGTTAAAATTTATTTCTAACCAAACATGTTTAGTACGTTTTTAATCAAAATTTAAACACATACTTGAATCCAAATTCAAAGTTCATGGCAAACACAACGTAATTAATTCCCCATGTATGGTTTATTTCCTTAAATGCGTGATTATAATAAAAAACTATCTCATCTAAAAACTTAAACTGTTAAATGAGATTTCTAAATATAATTTATATTATTCTCTAAAATATAATTTATACTATTCTCCAACAATCGCAAATTGTGTCAAATATACAGCATGCCAGATCCCGTGAATGTTACCATCACTTAAAAGGTTAAGCTTTTAGGTGAGATGGTTCCTTAACATGATATCAGATCCTTGTTGACCCAACGGTCACGAGTTTGAATCTCACTATCCCCATTCTATTTGATAAAAACCAAGCACAAGGTGATGTGTGCCTATGCAAGTTTCAAGCCCAAAAGGCTTTCACTTGAGGGGGTGTGTTAGAGAATAATATAAATAATATTCTGGGGCCTCACTTAAAAGCTTAACCTTTTAGGTGAGATGATTCCTTAACACACATCATGCATAACGACAAGAAAACATGGAATATATAGTGAATCCATTCAGGCTCAAAGATGCCACTATATCACACTATCTAGCTTGCAAGGGAATTTTATGACACGATCGACTCAAGGATCAACTTGAACTTCGATCCAGCGAATCATTTTTTAGCAAAGATGAGTGATCTTATCAAGTGCTGTGAATTCCATTCCATTCATATCTTGTACTTGTATCTCGAAAAAGATTATAGAGAATTCTTGAAGAAGGTCTTAAGGATTTTCAGTAGATTTAAAAAAGAAAGGTATGCATGTCCTGTTTTTGATCTAAAAAATGAAGAGGGATCGATCGATAGGAGATATCTGCAGGCTTCTTTCATTACAATATCTGAAGTTTCTATGTGATGCGAGGAACTGACCTCGATAGCATTTCAGCTTCAGGCTCTACCTGTAGATATTCATCCATCAATCAAAATAAAACATATTCCTCTACACTGAAACTCTTTATCATATATTCTCATTTGTTCGTTTTTGTAGTTATGAAAATCATTTACTGACATTTATGGATTGAATTTTACTCTTATATTAATTGGCCACCCTTTAAATATTAGATTTGTTGGCATTTATGGATTCTGACAGATCAAAAAAATAAAAATAAAACATGATAATTTTATTCTGACATCAGAAGCAATATATTTCATGAGGCAAGCGTCAAATTTGTGGAGAGTTATAATAAATAAAGAGCCACGACCTTTTGGCATGCTTTCTACGTACGTATCCAGAAGTTAGGTTCGACGCATGTAGGATCCATGTGGAACACAATATTGATAAAGTGAAGATGATCTTCATAGATCAGAAAATTCACCAGAAAATCACGTATTCATTAAGTTTAATTTCATTCGTCAAAAAATGTACTGATAAAGTGAGAGTATCAGAAACCGGGCCCTTCGTTTTATCATTAGCCGGATTATATTCCTGCTCATCTAGACGGCAGGGCGTGGCCATAACTTATACCTGTAATTTTTGCATGCAATATACAGAATTTCAAAATTCTCAGATGATAAAGAAGAAAGGACATGTGTCAAAAATATGATGCTAATTCTCAGGAATATCACCATAATAAATTTGCTTTCGCTAAAGAATCCTAGTTCTGTAATCGGCACGCTATTTGTTGCATGCTGAAATCTAACGTCTAGTAAACAAAGATACCATAAAGAGCTAGCCTGTTAATTATTTGTAAAGGTAGATGATGTGTTCATGTAGCTGATCTTCAAGAAACCATCTCCTTCTTGTACGGCCCTTACGTGGTTTTTGTGATTTCCGTGCTGATTAGAGGAGAGATCGCTTTTTGACAAGCATCCTGTCTTTCCAAATTACTGCTTTTCGGTGCCCATCTGTCAGCTTTCGGTTTTCCTTGCATTGAACTTGTGCGAATCTTAAACATGGAAAAGGAAAAGGACCGCCACTTCGATAACTCAAGTTTCTTCTCCGCCTCAGCATATGTTCATATTTAAAATAATTCAAAGGTATTGGCCTTAATTAATTATGCCTTTTCCAGAATGAAATAACAAAATGCCAAGAAATGGTTTCGAAATTTTGAAGATTACACTAAAATATCTGTAACGGATGACCAGATGTTTGAAACATGAGGTTGTCTGTCACTTTTCGCTAAACTTAGTGTTCAAAACAACGACTCAAATCCGGTTTTGGCACAAGCGTTGTGCCTCTAATACAAGGCAATCGAAAAGGGTCACAAAAACTAGTAATTAAGAGGGGATACTGGCTTATATGAAAAGTTATGCGTACAGTTAAAGTGACTTGGGAATCTCTAAGTTTCATCGTCACATTTTGCATGTTCATTAATGTTCATGATGGAAATGTCTTATTCGACAGGTTAACATCGAGTAATCATCGAGAGTACATCGGGAATCAAATTGATTACAAATCTTAACATTTTATTCCCTTTCAGCTGATATTCCGTATGGATAGTATAAATACACCATCCAAGAATGTCAAGTTCCTCAGAGCAAACCCTGTAATTTCTCAAGACATAACATTCCCTTTGCCAACTTTACTTCTAGTAATTCTTCGTCGACATGGATATCGTGAGAAGGTTGGTTGCGGACAGGCCAGTGGTGATTTTTAGCAGGAGCACTTGCTGCATGAGCCACTCCATTAAAGCCCTTATATCCAGCTTTGGGGCAAATCCTACTGTTTATGAGCTGGATAAAATTCCAAACGGGAAGCAAATTGAAAAGGCATTGGTGCAGCAGCTAGGATGTCAGCCAAGTGTACCAGCTGTTTTCATAGCCCAAGAGTTTGTAGGAGGTGATAAGCAAGTCATGAGCTTACAAGTCAGGAATGAGCTAGGCCCTTTGCTCATGAAGGCAGGAGCTATATGGATCTGAAGTAGTATTGAATTCGGCATTGCACTTCGGTGGTGCTGAACAAGCATGAATAAGTGGTCTTTTCTTCCCTTTTTTTTTTATCTACTTTTCATACGGTAAATGTTCATCATCGGACAAGGCTTTAGATATTTTGTTGAGCGTCTTGAAAACCTGATCCTTTTCGGCGGTCAGGATTAACACTAAACATTTCCAGCCATTATCTCTGGCTAGTCTGTACTAAATAAAAGGAGACTTATAGCATAATTACAGCATTTGCAATATTGGTATTGCATGTCTTTAATTTGCAGGAAATTTTCATGTCCTCAACATCTTCGACGTAATCACTATAGAAGTTCTTCAACTTCACCCCTTTTGTAAAATATCCTCTAGTTCACTATCCCTTTCAAGTACCTGAGAGTTCTTTTGGTTTCTTGCAAATATAGCTCTGTAGGCTTTAGACATGTAACGACTAATTACTACTAGAAAAGAGGGGTGTTTGCAACGGACGGATCCGTTGCAAACACCAAAGACATCCGTTGCTAATATTAATTAGCAACGGATTTTACAATGGACGTGTTCCGTTGGATTTCGGTCGTTTCAAATTCATTTGCAACGGCAAATCCGTTGCAAATTTGCAATGGCAAATCAGTTGCAAATGATAATTAAACTTTTTAATAATTTCATATTTATTTATTTTTTAATTAATTTTAAATGAATATTTTTATAAATAAATATTTTTTTATTAATATTGAGAACTAAATAAATATAATTGAAATAAAAATTTCATAAATTAAATTTATAATCGGTTACATTTACATGTATAAGAAGTAAGTAAATCAACAGAGACAGATTTGTGTTGTGAATGCTCTCCCCACAATTCCTTGGCCTATAGGAAAAGGTATTGATCGGAACTTGCCATCCGAAAACCTGAAAAATCTCTATCAGCTAAAAAGCAAGGAAGGCAATCCATATGTCTAAAGGCAATCCAAGTTAAAGCTAAAGGCAATCCATATGTCTTGCACATGGATTGCAAAATCTCTAACATCTCAGAAGCTGCAACTTGATACCATTCATTGCAAGTCTGTGACAAAAGAACAACAGTTGTGATCTTAGTTATGAATACTAAAACTTCTGGAAACTGAATCTGGTGTCTTTAAAATGCATATTACTTGCCTTCACACCAGGAGAGCAGAAGTCTTCAGAACTTTTTAGATCAACAGCCTGCAAATCAACAAGCATATTTAGACCAGAAAACAAAGAATGTTTTCAGCTCATTTCACAGGCTTAATGAATTGACAACCATTGTTGCTTTGAAAGGCATTTCAATCATTCAAAAATCTGAATGCTCGAAGCAGTTCAATGCAAGTGAACGGACTTAAAATGAAAGAAACATGAAAGTCTACTTGCAACTGGAGGAACTAAAATAAAATGATATAACAAGTCTCATGCTAAAGTGAATTTGGCAATCCGGTCTTTTGATTAAAGCATCCTAGAACCACTTACTTGGAAAGGCCGATCAAGGAGGGAATTAGGTGCCTTGTTGAACAAATCCTCGATTTTGTTAAACAAATAAAAAGGAAATACAACACAAAAAAAATTACCTACAAGCATTCAAAATGGCTGAAAATGTGACCACATTTGGCTTGATTTCCAGCTCGTGCATCTTGTGAAAGACTCCCAAAATGCACATCATTTCCTGCCCGCCACTGTTCTTTGCTTGATCTGCCTTTTCAGCAGCAAGCTGCCCAAAAATCCTTATGATCTGGTTATCCTCCCTATCAACCACCAGACTTTTAGTGACTTTCTCAACAACACTTGAAGATAGAGATTCAATTTGCAACTCACTGATCCGACCAACATCATCAACCACAAATTCAGTGGTTGCTGGCCGGCCAAATGCATCTATAATGGAATTTTAAGTGACCACGTTAGGCCTAATTCCCTCCTTAGTCATCTCATCAAGCAAGGACACAGCAGATTCCACCAACCCATTCTTCACATTAATCCGAAAATATAGCTGGGACATTTATCTCCTTTATCAGTTCCTGGCATGCTCATTTCATCAACCATGGGCTCTAAATTAATGATCAATTAATACTTTCAATGACCTGATTGATATGGATTCCAAATTGATAATCTCTGAAAAGCAAACCCAGAATCTGATCAGACAATTTTCAAGTATATAATGTGAGTATGATGGGCAAAATTAACATATAAAAATGCAATGTGGGGTTTTTTGATGATGCAGATTTGATGTGAGATAAAAGAAGATAAAAAAAAACTGATAAAAAATAAAATTTAGATAAGAAAAAAGAGAGAGATCTTGACTCTCTAATTTTTATTCAATTCATCAAAACATCCTTATATCTAGAAAAATATGATGTAATACAAAAAACTTTACTTAAAATAAGCAACTGAGCTTATAGTTCCCTGAACAAAATATTCAACGACAATTAAATTAAATTAAATTTAACAAATAAAATCTAGCAGATAAACTTCAACAAAAAATACAAATAAATCTTAAAAGTTAAATCTCAATCTTTCAGTGATTTGAGCTAGACTATGAAGTGTGTAAATAACGTCGCAGGTCCGGTGTCCCGCCACCATCCCAAGAAACAGAGCAGGACAAGAGCAGTAACTAAAGATGGATCTTGCGACCCCATCCGCTCATAAAAATACCCCTTACCAGACCCTCCTCTCCCATCAACCCCAATATTTCCATTTCCACACTATTGCACTAACCCTCCCTTCATAACCACCCAAAAATTATCCCATCATATTCTCCGGTAACTCCCTAACAAGTGGTGGTGATGGGTGTACTGGGTAACTGAAGCTCGACGTCTGCAAGGTCTCCGATCGGGAACAAGAGCTCGAACGGAATTAGAGATGGCGAGTGTTTGTGTTTTTTGTCTTCTGATAAATGAGGCAGAACGAGAGAGAGGAAGACAAGAATGGATAATTAATCTCAAAGCTCATGAAACGGGTGCGCTGCATCTTTACTTTGCAACGAATTTTCCGTTTTTCATTTGCAACGGATAATCCGTTGC
Organism: Salix brachista; assembly: GCA_009078335.1. Taxonomy (NCBI): domain Eukaryota; kingdom Viridiplantae; phylum Streptophyta; class Magnoliopsida; order Malpighiales; family Salicaceae; genus Salix; species Salix brachista. Next base: position 14,766,098 of record CM018573.1, read on the forward strand.
AAATGGTTTCAAATTGCAACGGATTTTTCCGTTGCAACACATGTGTTTATTTTTTTTATTCTGGAATTTGTTTAGCGACGGAAATTCCGTTGCTAAACAGAATCCCGTTGCAAAATTTGAAACGGATTTTTGCCGTTGCAAACATGCCCCTTTTCTAGTAGTGTAATTAAACTCATAATGAACATTATATCAGGTCTCGTGGTGGTGTAAGACATGAGACTTCCAACTTAAAATATGTTTTGTCTACTTTGACTCCTCCATCACTATGTAATTTTGAATCTGGTATAATTGGATTACACACAATTGCTATCCTCCATTCCAAAATGTTTTAGAACATCAAGTGCATAATTTCTGTGACATATATATATATATATATCATTAGCATTTTGCAGAACTTCTATGCCAAGAAAAAACCTCATACCCCCCAAATCAGACATGTCAAATTCCCTTAACATAGACTATTTAAGATTAGTCATCATCACTAGTATATATCAACTCATCCAAATAAATACTCATAATAAGAATCGTACCTCTACTACAGGTTTTAACAAACAATGTTTGTTCACTGTGGCACCTCTGAAACCCGTCACTCATAAAGTGTTCTTCAATTCTACTAAACCAAGCGCGAGGAGTTTGTTTTAGTCCATACAAGATCTTATGCAGCTTATACACTTTATGTTCATTCCCTTTTTGCTTATACCCTTTTGGTTGCTCTACATATACATCTTCACTTAATTCTCCATGAAGGAAAGTTGACTTTACATCGAGCTGAAAAATCTTTCATCCTCTTTGAGGTGCTAAAGCAATAATCATGCAAACTATATTCATTCTTGCCACTAGAGCATGGACTTCGGTTAGTTCCCTGAGTAACCATTGGCCACCAACCTTGCTTTAAGCTTGCATACCTCTCAAAGTTCATCGAATTTTGTCTTATAAATCCACCATTACCAATTCTCTTCACACCTACAAGCAACTTAGTTAGTTTCCATGTTTCATTCCTCTCAATCGCCTTCATCTCAGCATCCATTGCTAGCCTCCATTTAGGACTCTTGTTAGCCTCTTCAAAGCTAGATGGATTTGCAGACACAATTTGAGCCATGTAACCCCAATTCCCTCATCTAAAAACCCCTCATTAGTGACATAATCATTCAAATGTGTTGGAGTTCATTGGATTCTAGATTTTTTTTTCCTTCTACATTTAAAGTCGATGATGTTGATGCATCAGAAGAAGAGACTAAATTTGGGTCATCATTCACCATTTCTATATTGTTATCTTCTTCATTGTTAATAGCATCATCTTCGATCAAGTCATCACATCTCTCATCATCTCCCCATTCTAGATCCACCAAGATTTGTTATTTAAAACTCTTATCTCATTCCCATTGCTTCTCCTATTCAAAAATGACATCTCGATTAACTACAATCCTTTTTGAGGTAGAATAGTATAAGCGATATCATTTTGATTCTTTACTGCCACCTAGAAGAGCATACGGAAGATTTTTACTTGTCAACTTTGTCGGTCTTTCATCAGAAATATGAGCATATGAGATGCATCCAAAGACCATGAAGTACTCCACTATAGGTTTTTATCTTTCTCCAAGTTTCTTGTTGTGTGACATCTTCTACAACCAAGGTGGGACTCCTGTTTAGCACATAAATTGCCCAGTTAACAACTTCAGGCCAAAAATTATTTGGCATCTTCTTCTCAGATAGCATGTTTCTCACCAAATTCATTACTGTTTAATTTTTCTCTTCTACCACTATGTTTTGATATGGAGTGTATGTTGTTATTAATTGACTCTTAATGCCATGCTGCTTACAAAACTCATTAAAATCTTTAGAGTTTAATTCCCCACATCTATCAATATGTAAGCATTTAATGGAAAAATCAGTTTCATTTTCAACAAGTTTCTTAAAACACTTAAACATATTAAATGTTTCAGACTTCTCACTCAAGAAATATGTTCATGCCTTCCTACTGAAATCATCAATGAAGCATAATGACTACCTTTTCTTGTTGTTTGACCTTGGAGAGATTAGACCACAAATGTTTACATGTATTAGCTGTAATTTTTGTGTATCTCTCCATATGCTCCTTTTTGAAAGAGGATCTCTATGTTGTTTCCCCACTATAAAGTTAATATACGTCACAGTTGATGCTGATACTCGTTGAAGACCATGAATCATGTTCTTAGATTGTAGTGTCTTTAAGCCTTTATAACTTAAGTGTCCATACCTGTAGTGCCAAAGATGAGCTAGATCTGGAGTCGTTCTGAGAAAGCCGGTATTCTTCTCCTTCTTGGGCTGAAAAATTTGGCCAGTAATACAAACATTCTCTTGGTTTTCATCTAAGATTGAATAATAAGCCCTCTCTGTGGATGATAGGTGTGACATTTCCTGATTCGATTAGGATTGCAAACCATGCTTTTGAAGTGTCCAATGCCTAAGAGGTTATTCTTCAACTCTGGGACATAGAAAACATCAGTGATCACAAAGTAGCTACCATTAATTGCATTCTCGCTCTTCCTTTTACAAAGACAGTCCTCTTAGTATTATTTCCATGTTTTATAGTTTCCTGAAATGTCTCATATAACTCATAAAATGTAGCCTTGTTCCCACTCATATGATTTGAGCATCCTGAATCAAGAAACCAAGCATCTTCATGTGCTGCTTGCTTCACCTCGACATATGACATCAAGAGCATCTCTTTGTGTTCATGTAATTTAGTATAGTTGACTTCCTTTTCCAAAACTGGACACTCATACTAAAAATGCCCATGTTGATGGCATTTTTAGCATTCAATGGTAGCCTTTTTAAAAGCTTGGCAACCTTAGTCTCTACCTCTTCCTTGATAGTCACTTATGCCTTGACCTTTACCTCCATTTCTTTCGGCCAATGTCACCTTCAAGGCTTGCTCCTCGCAATTACTCTTGTGAAACTTTTGTTCATGCACAACAAGTGAACTTTCTAGTTCATCAATGGTGAGTGCATCAATATTCTTAGATTCTTCAATTGAGACAACAACATAATTGAATCTCTCAATTAAGCTTTTAAGGATCTTATCCACAATAGTGACATCTTTCATTTGCTAGAGTTCCCCTAGCTTATTCCTTGTCTTTGTTATAGAATTGTACCAATAATATTCATTGAAATTGGATGTTTAGTTCATCCAGATTAGTGATCAAATCAAAATATATGTTTTAAAATACGACAAAAACATTCAAATATATATATATATATATATATATATATATATATATAGATAGATAGATAGATAGATAGATAAATGACACCTTGGAAAACACAACAAACCCATGGATACTCTCCTAACCACGAAACAACTAGCGTAGGAAATTTGTTTTAAAATATGGTTAATTGATATGTTCAAGATTAAATTAAAGATCAAATTAAAAGTAAGGTTTACTCATTTTTAGGTTAAAAATTATTTTGTTGGATTTACTGTTTAACAAAAGCTCATTAACATAATGAATGAGATATTGATCTTAAAGAACTCTTTGTTAACATCATTTTTATGAAACCTTAGAAATTCTATATTATATGTGAAAGAAAAAAAAAGATTCTCTTGTTGTTTATACAATGAGAAAATGAAGTATTGTAGTTGAACCCAAAAAATAATCATACTCTTCTAGAGAAGATAACATTAAACAAAGTGAGATTTAGTTTGACTCGTTTCCAAGCTTGGGTTAAGATTTTTATTAAGAAATAAAAATTAATTTATTTTTTTTCAACCCATTTTCTAGGAATGGGTTTGGGTTTATAATTCTTTGAACCACAATGATTGTTTTTTGTTAGACCCATAATGATTTAATTTAAAATACTATTAGTTAATCTTCTTTTTCACACACCTAAATAGGTTATTTAGTGCTCAATAACTCATGTTTGAATCCAAAATAGTCAATTTTAGTACTAATTTTTAAGGTACCAAAATTAATTTTACACTCCCCACACACACAACAAAAACTAAACTTAAAAATAAAAGACTATCGTCCCTTTTTCCACCAAGAATAGTGATGCATGTTTAAATTATTGTAAAATTCTTAATTTTATGTGTTTTATAATCACTTAATTGTGGTGTGTGTGAGTAAAATGTATATAAAAAAACAAGTATATGTGTGTTTCTTTTTCCTTTATTTAGCTATTTATTTTTATTTCATTTTAAATAATACATGATAAGAAAATTAAAAAGATTAAAAGTCTTAATTAACACGAAAAAAATGTTTTATTGCTTACATCAAACTCTCTCAAAGATACAAAAAATTCATATTGTTTAGTATTTCCACATGAAAATTTAAAATATTTATTTGCATACATTTTATAAATTAGTAACTAGTTTACTGAATTCATTAAGAATTTGACCAATATTTCAATAATTTATAATTTTAATTCATGAGAATTAATGGTAAAAATTATGTATGGGGGAGATGTGTGTCAAGTTTTTTTCATTTATTGTTCTCCCCCCTTAAACACATATGAGATGTCATTGATATCAGAAAAAAGTTATTGTTTCACTGAATACTATTAATGTATTTCTTACTATTTCCTTGAGACTTGTGATATGTAGCATCACATGTTAAAATATGTAAATTAAAAATCTATACAAATATTAATAAATATTAAATTATTATCGAGTATAATGTTTTATAAAAATCACATGTTACGTTTGCATAGAATTAAATTCACAAAGCATTTTTTCAAATAGTTAAAATAAGTAGTCACCCTCAATATTTAATTCACTTGAATATTGGTGATTTAAAAATTGTGAAAACTAGAAGTGGGAAAAGATATTATATTAATTTAATACATAATTGATTGATGTATTATTACACCAATTTTCATAAAATAAAAGATAATGCTCTTGAAATGTTTACACATCAGAAGAATAAAGGTGAGAATGAATTTAATAATAAAATAAAGGTAATCAAAAATGATAAAAGTGAAGAATACAAAGCACCTTTTGGTGAATTGTTTTTTCAAAAAGGAATTATATGCTTAACTAACTCTTATAATTCATCTCAACAAAATTGCTTTATGGAAAACAAAAACTGAACATTAAAGAAAAGATGAATGTTGTGTTAATTAGTGCTAATTGCATACTTAATAAAGTATCATAATAATTTAGAAAATATTTCATATGAACTGTAGAAAGCTAAAAGGCCTTCGTATAAATACCTTAAAGTATATGTGGACCAATTTTGTTGTTCTTGATCCTAAAACTATGCATTTTGTTTTTATTAGATATGTGTACACATATCTATATATTATACACAAGTCAAGTATTAAGGATGTTCATCATAATACTACTATGAAATCAAGAAATGCTATATTCTTTAAAAATGTGTTTTTATTTAAGGAAGCAAAAAAGCATGTTCACCTAAAAGAATTACTAATATTACCTAAATTATATATGATCAATCAAAAGATAATAAACCTGAACATAAAATGAGTTAAAAGGAAAAAATTACCAAAACATTTGTTTCTAATTTTCTAACATACTTGTTGAAAAATAAACCTCAGAGTTACTCTGAGGTAATTTCATGTCATAAAGCTTTTTACTAGAAGAAAATACTCTATAGTGAACTAGGACACATTATAATAATACATGGGACTAGTAAATCTCTCACTTAGTAGTAAACCATTAGATCATAAGTGAGACATTAAGTAAAAGATGAAAGTTGATGAAACTATTGACAATACAAAGCAAGACTTGTTGTTAAGGGATTCAAATATCCAAAAGGTGTGGACTATTTTGACACCTATTTTCATGTGTCAATAATAACTTTCATACAAATATTAATACCTATTATAACTATTATAACTATTATAACTATTAACAAGCTTGAATGACATCAAATTAGTATAAATACAAGTTTTTTAAATGTTAACCTTGATAAAAATATTTACATGGAATAACTTGAGGGATTTGTTATTAATAGAAAAAAAACAAACAAATCATAAGCTTATCAAATTCAAAATAAGGACCTAAACAATATCTTGAAAAAAAATTACAAGGTTGTTTTATCAAATGAGTTCAAAATTAACAAAATTGATAAATATATTTAGATGAAAAACATATCTAAATGTTATGTCTTTGTATATATATAACTATAATTAATGAAAAACCAATAAATAGAGTACTTAAATATTTAAGGTACTCATTGGATTATTGCTTATACTATATTGGTTGCTAATGTAGCCAAGCTAGAAAGTCTGAAGGTTATAAATAGTTAGATGAATATATATTACTAGCATATCATGTAGGTAACATAATAGATATATTTATAGACTAGTGATACAGAGCTAAGTACAAGAGGAGGTTTAGTCATGTAAAACCAATAATTTGGCAATAAACGAGCATAACTTTTTATTTGATGTCAAATGGCTTAAAAAATCTTAAAGAGGAAGTCAAATGACTTCACTATGAATGGTTAGTAATGAAAAAAAAAATACCTATCTTGATACAGTGAACCACCAAATTGGTATCTCTCTTTAATCCTTAACTCTTTTATACTAGTTATATAATTCTCATTCATATGGGTTATTGTTAAAAACAATATTTCAAGACATGGTTAATAGACTCATTTCATACCAAATAAAAAATATAGTCCATTACTTTTTGGAGTCAAAACTATGTTACAATTTATTTTCTAACAAAAGTTTTTTTACATGGAATATTAACATGGTTAAAAAAATATTAGAGAATGAGAAGCTAGCCTTAAAAACCTTTGAAAGGTATGTTTTTAAAAAACACCAAAACTTTATAATAAAAATATAAAATAAATTTCTTGTTGTTTATATAGTTTGAATATGAAGGGTTAAGACTAAGCTCAAATAGCACCTAAGATTTTAGATGAAAAAGAACCTAAGCAAAGTGAGCTTTAAGTTTAAGCCGCATGAATTATGCCTAGGCTTTGGCTTTAGTTTACTTTATAATATTATTTTTGAAATAAAAATGATTTGTTTCTTGGGAAAACAACATTTATAATCTTGTAATTTCATCACAATTTAAATTACCCATTATAGTTTGTAAAATTACATTTTATGTCCTAGGTGGAATAAGAAAATGAATTTGATAAAATGACATATTATCTGTATATATATTATATCAAGACCACCCAAACTAAAGCCTAGATTGCTTTTTTTATTTTATATCTCCCTTTCCTTCTTCATTTCCATCTTAAAGATGGAAATTAGACTTATAGCAATCTCATTACATATTTTCCGGTGTTAAAGCAAATCTAAAATCATAAAAGCAATTTTCTCATTTCCTAACTCTAGGAATTGTATTTTCTAACTCAAAAGTTTTAGAATTAAACTCAAAAGTCATAATCCTATATTTCAAACTAACTACCATGTTTTGAATTCCTCATTTCCTCTCTAATATCTTTCGAATAATCACCTCCATCCTCTCTAATGTTATTCAATGGAAAACTTATTGTTAGAGTATAGAAGACGTATTCTAGAATATTGTATTTGTAGTCTAGAGTAAGAAAGATTGTATGAGATATGTGTATAAATAGAAAGGTGCACACACAACAAATGTATGCAAAAATAAAATATCAATACAAGAAAATTTCAAATATCATTCTCCCTCTCTTTTCTCTCTTCTCATTCTTCCCGTCTCTAAACTCATTCTTCTTTCTCTTTCAGTTATCTACAATCTCTCTCAATCCTAACATGGTATCATAGCTATTATACTAGCGCATGAAATGATCCAAGCTTTCGCAATCTAATCCTTCAATGGATCATTCAAAAAAAAATCTGCAGATGAAGAGACACATCGTTCAAGACAAATTTTATGTTCTCTTTGTTCTTCTATGAAATATAGATCCGTATTGCTGCTATGGCAACATCTAGCATTTTCCATGCCAAATCGAGCATTTGGTTTTCAAAGAGTTTATCTAAAGCTGCACAAAAAAAAACCATCATCTAGTCTTAGTAACACTCTCAACTCTTTAGTCTCTACGCAACAAATTATTGCATTCAAATCTTGCACAACAAAACTCATGAAGCTCAAACAAAGCAGCAGTAGAGTGGGAATCACCGTGCAGTGCGCATAAGCAGCTACGCAAGCGTCATGACTCATGCCTTGATTCTTGTACAAATGACTTGCACGAGCAAAATGTATTTGAGACTCTTATACCAATAACAACATCAGATTTATTGTTTGGATGAGACTCCTTGTACTGATTCCTGAATTCCTCCATGAAAACGAAGAAAGCACTAGCAGGTCTTTTAGGCTTGTTAGGGTCTTTCGCAACCCCTGAGTTTTAGATTCTTCTCTAGTTTTGCTCATTTCTAGTTAGCCTCCTCAATCATCTGCTGCAACTGAAGAATCTCAGAATCTTTATTCTAAATTTCAGATTGGAATTTCTTCACATAACCTCATATGTTTTGAGTAGGCTCTGATGTTCTTGGATCTCAAAAAGAAATGTTCGAAGGAATGACGTGTCCTCTTCAAATCAATATGTGAAGGCTTCTAAACCTTCTAATCTAGTGTCTGCATATGATTCATAGATCACCGAGTTGAAGCTGTCACAGTCGATCGACTTGAGAAGGAGAGGGACTTTTACTTTGCAAAGCTATGAGATATTGAGATTTAATGTTAGAGCCCTGGGATTGAAAACCTACTAGTGGTTGCAGGGATGAAGAGAATCCTTTATTCTACTAATGATGATGCATAAGTATTGGCAGAAGCTCAAGCCATGGTGTCACTTCACTAAAAGGAAGCACAATATACTTGATTCTCATTGCTGAGGTATCTCATGACTTTGTGATTTTTGACTCTGTATTCTTAAAATTCATGAAGGGAAGTTGGAGTATGGAAGCAATATGGAAGAAGATGACTTTTAGTCTTGGCGAAGCTGAACTGGAGCTAGGGTCACCAGAGGATCGACGTTGTCTCTCCGCTAGAGAAGGTAGTTGAGGTATCAACGGAGACAGGTTTGTGTTTGTCAAGCCCTTCCAGCTTTGCTTCCAGCGCGCGAAACCACCATATGAAAAGGAAAGGATTGGTGATGAAGCCAACTCGTGTTGATGAGGAGGAGCCAAAGAGGATCAAATCTAGCTCTGGCTCATGTTACCTTTGCAGCCTAGCCGAAGCAATATTGAAGTTGTTGTCTAGTGGTGTTTTCTCTGAAATGAGGATTCGTCAAGTGCTTGGAGACAGTCCTAGCACAAGCAAAGCTTTGAGAATGTTGTTAAGGCAAGATGTAGAGATCTGGCAGAGAAGAGGCTTAGGCGACTGCTGAGAGAGGAATAAGTAGAAACCCTAGGTTTTGTGTTTTGTATGGTGTCGTTTGTGGTGCTATTTTGTGTGTGCTCCTATTGTTGTTTTGTGTGTCCCTTACTGCCTTTTTGACAAAACTAAAAAAATCAAAAATCAAAAAAAAATCATTGAGAATTAGAAAATGAATTATTACACAGATTAAGAAATTCATCAACAAATGAAAAACTTATGTAGACAAATTAAAATTCAAACAAATTATATCCCCTCTTTTCCCTCCCATTTCTTTCCTCTCGTCCCTCTCTTCTCAAATTCTTAAACAGACTGATGTATAACAGGTTGCGGAATCATACATGCTGAAGAGGGATCACCCGAAATTCAAAGGCAACTGAATTTCGGCAGCCGGGTCGTCAAAGTCGGAATAGCGCGAAACTCATCCAGTCAATGCGTTTCGTTGTTTGCGGAAGAAATCAGTAGCTTTGCTACTGATCTCGACCCAATTTTCGCCAAATTCCATCGTTTCGGCCCCGGAATCGTCATATTTGCTATTTTAGGAAAGTTTTGTTTTTGCAATAACTTTTGATCTAAGAGTCCGAATTGACTTTGGTCAATTGGTACTCTCTTAGAATTCATAGCTCTTTCATATTCTGCATTTATCTCAAATTTGCCATTTATGGCAAATTTAATGTTTTACGTCCTTTCCTTTTCTGTATTGAATTAGGCTAGGGTTTTATCTTTAAGTATCCCTTGTAAACCCTGCAGCCAACTTAACTATCATTTTATGAAATAAACTCTGAGTTTTATTGAGATTCAATCTCGTGTTCCTTGATTTTACGGAATATTGACGTTGGTCGTATTCCCCTTTGATTTTCTGCTGCGTCACAGACAGATGAAATTTCTTCCTCTATCTTTTATCTTTTTGCCATTTGAGCATTCTTCTTCTTCTCAATCTCTCAATTTCTCAAAATCTTCTCAATCAAATTCAAACTCATCTTTCTTTTACATAATGATTTATGTCAAAAGAATTCAGTACTCATGTATTTCATATCCATTGCTACAATCTCATGCTTGGTTCATCAAAGCATGAGATTGAGGGGGGATGTTAGAGTGTAGAAGATGTATTCTAAAATATTGTATTTGTAGTCTAGAGTATGAAAGATGGTATGAGATATATGTATAAATATAAAGGTGCATACACTATAAATATATGCAAAAACAGAATATCAATACAAGAAAATTTCAAATTTCAAATTTCATTCTCCCTCTCTTTTCTCTCTTCTCCCTCTTCCCGCCTCTAAACTCATTCCTCTTTCTCTTTCAATTATCTGCAATCTCTCTCAATCTAACACTTATAATACTTAACACAAGGGTTCTTTAGTCATTAAATAGATTATAATGACAATCTTGTAAATAATAAAATATTAGGAGAATAGAAAGTATTAACACGTGTAGAGAATTTTGGATGTAAAGTATAGTTTTTAAAATTATAACAAATAACAACAATTTGAACTAAACCACATGGTTTTAAGGATAATTTACTCTCTTTTTTTCCAACCTATTTTTTAAGCTTGGGTTTAATTTTACAACTCTTTTGACATTTAAAGAATTATTTTTTACTAGCCCATGTTCATCAACTTTAACATTTTTTTCAACATAAAATCCTTATATATAAGGCCACTTCTATTAGATTTTATGACAAGTAATAAAGGCTAATAATTGAGGGAGTTTAATAATTACTTTTCCATCAATTTTGTATCCAAAAACTAATATAAAAAATGGATAAAAGAAGAGTGTTCTAAAAAGTCTTTTGAGATTTTTTAGAATTTTCTCCGTCATCATTTTTTTTTTTTTTTTTTGCTCTTATTCTGCATCTTAAATTCAATATGTGTGGAGAGATATTACAGTAAAATTTGTTGAAGTTCATATGACTTGTTTAGAAAAACATCTAAATAAGATGGTGTTGCTAGAATTTTAAGAGGTTAATTGCAAACATCATGTTTGCACCAAATAAGAAGCAAAAAAAGTTTTAAAGACAAGTGATTAATTATTGAAATAACAAATCTTCGGCTTGATCAAATTCTAATTGCTTGAATAAGTAAACATTCGTACAATGGTTTTGTTTAAGTATAAACTCTATAAATACTTATTAATTTCTGTTTTAATTACAAATTTTCTTCTAGATATATCTTTGCATATTTATAAATTAAATACTTGCGCTCACTATTCTAATATTTTTGGATAACGCTAGATAAATGAAATATCAAATAACGTGATCAAGAAAAGTAAGATGCCCTGAAGAATATTATGATATTGTCATGAGCAATCTTAATTTAATAGAGATTTAGGGAATAATTTATATCCTGATAAGAATATTTATCCTAGCATATAATTTGTTAGAATTTTCTATGGGACTTGCGTATATTGTGTTGTACTAGCATGATTACATGAAAGGCGAAATGAATTAAATTTTGTCATTATCGTCTAGAAAAGCATCAAATTTAGATACGCAGATTATAAGATCGTGCCTAGATTTATTTTCATATTATTATTATTATTATTTTTTGGATAAATTCCACTTTCATATAATATTCCCCCTCTACACTCTTCATCCAAATCAAGATGATAAATGTTGAGTTGTACTAACAAATAAGATATGCATACGACTCACTCTCTCTTCTTGTTCAAGTTTAAATTGGCTTCTCTTCACATTGTGACTTCTGTGAGAAGTTGCATCAAGTTATCATCACACTTTTATGATTGAACTATATATTAAAAGGGGAAAAATGAATAGTGGATCCCATTTATGAAGTCAATATTTGACAAATAAATTAAGATAAAAGGAATTATTTAAGCAACTCACATAAAAATAAATAAAAATGAGAGGTGGAAGTTAGATATTTTGCTAATATCTCAAGAAGCTTATACCATATCTGTGATTCCAGGAACCGTCCTGCTCTTGTTTTCTTTTTCTCATATTCCATTTCTAGACGATCCAAAATGACCCACCAAAGCTTACATTCCTGATGGATCCTTAGCCAGCTATACTTATCCTCTCTGTCATTTTCCTGTCTGTAGCAACATGACATCTAGACATAATTAAAGATGACTTTAACGAGCTCTAATTTTTCAATCTGCGCAATAATTTTCGTTAATTTTAGACTTATTAATGATGATGACTGCTGGTTCTATTATTACATTTACAGAGCGAGCATACAACGGAAATATGTGTATTGAACAATAACGTAAGATTATATATTAGTCTACTAATTTTAAATTTTTATATGGATATGACTGTTTCAGAAAATTCTTTTTTCTGAGTGGCATGCTTTTGTGGGCTATTTACTTTCAGTATTTTAAACCAAACAGAGCAAAGCTAATATTCAATCGTAGGTCAAGCCCCCAGTAGCATTTCTTAACTATTACAGCAAGTTGCATGTGAGAATATGGTGCAGTAATTTATTAGAAGTAACTTTTTTTTTTATTAACGTGTGTGTTCGGGCTAGTCTGCGTGTATCTCAACTAATCCCACGAGTCTTGAAGTTAATGACAATATAAACCTCTAGTTATTATTATATTAACAACTACAGGGGTCGAACCTGACACAACAAGAGAATCAAAACTTTTAGTTCCAATCTCATACCATTATCCACTACTATATAGTTAATTTATTAGCAGTAACCTTGATTGCTCATCAGAATATCTTCTTTGAATATTATTCCAGGTTCTGCAATGTGTAGAAATTGATAATGTACGTGGTGGCTCCATTCGGTACCTTTTCCAAATAACTTGTGCGACATCTCGGATCATTTCTTATTTTATTATAGCCAAAATTCATATAATATGGAGACTATTTGGGGGCATATCTTAAACTCTGGATTTGCCAGTAGCTTTTTTTTATTGGAAAGTAAATTTCTTTTTCTTCAGGATAGCATTGGAGTGCTTGGCTCCTGAGAAATTATCTTGTTTTTAACAAAGTGCAACCATATATTAAAGTTCTAGCTTCTTTTCGATTTTATATGAACTATTAGTTTGGATAAATTATTTTGAATCTAATTTCAGCTGTGATAGTAACCATCTCATTTATAATACAATAGTAATGATTATTGAAAACAAAATCAGTGCGTGGTTTTTGTTACATTGCAGTGCTTTTCTTTCTAGGAGCATCATCTTGTTATTTTATTTTTCAATTCCGTCTTCTTCAATTTGGACTTGTGCGAATCTCACTCTCTCTCTCTCTCTCTCTCTCTCTCTCTCTCTCTCTCTCTCTCTCTCTCTCTCTCTCTCTATATATATATATATATATATATATATATATATATATATATATATATAAAAGTGTTCTATTCAATTGGATAAACCCAATTCTATATCCACCTCGGCATACAGATGCTCAGAATAGGATAGAAATTGAGCGCTATGATTTTTGAAGCAGGGAAAATCGAAGAAAATAAAAATTCCGGAATGGAGTCTTCAACCCATAGCTTAATATTTAATAAAAATTTTAGATTTGATAAATTAAAATTAATTTTTTTTTCATGCTAATAAACTTTATAATAAGTTTTGACTTATAATTTAAGTTATGTTATCCTTCATTTACAACTAGGTCAAATTGCTTCAAGCAAGTCCTGTCATTACACAGATCTTTGTCAAGAAATTATCAACTAGGCAACTGGGGGATTTAATAAGACGTCTTTTTAACAGTTTATGGCAGTCCCTCATATTCTATCCTGCAGGAAAACTGTGGAACCCGATCATTTTAAATGGGCTGTATATATAGCCTCCATAGGTGTTCAATCTCCTCATAGAACAGCCTTTCAGATTCTAACAATCTTCATCAACATTCGCACGCCTTCTAAAGTCTCTCAGCAACCACTCCATACTCTTTCAATACTTCTTGAAAATGGACGCGGTGAATGTAATGATTCGAGAAAAGCCAGTCGTGATTTTCAGCAAGAGTTCTTGCTGCATGAGCCACTCCGTCGAGTCACTTATACGTGGATTTGGAGCAAATCTGACTGTATATGAGCTCGACAGAATCACAAATGGACAACAAATTGAAAGGGCACTACTGCAGCTGGGGTTTCGACAGAACTTACCTGCTGTGTTCATAGGCCAGCAGCTGGTTGGTAATGAAAGGCAGGTGATGAGCCTCCACGTCCAGAACCAGCTAGTCCCATTGCTTATACAAGCTGGTGCTATTTGGATGTGGAATAAGTAGTTTCTCCCACTGACAGAGGACACGGATCAATATCAGACTGCTGAAAGTTTTGATAAGCTACTACTTTTGTTTTTTGTTTTCAGTTTTAGCCCAAGTAAGCGAGAATTGATAAGAGGCACAGCTCAGGACCTCTTTCTGTTTTTATATTTTCATAACAAGATTTCAGGCTTAAAATAAAGCATTTGGGTGCACATCCAGGTGTGAGAGATAAAGAGCATGATGAGGATAACTAGGGCCGGGAAGACTTGTGAAAGTGAACATTTCCGCCACTTTTTTTTGAATAAATGAGAAATTTCATTATTAAAGCTGTTCATTGCTGTAATTCCTAAAGTGACACAAGTTAGAGCACGTAGCATTTGTGATCGCCTTCTCTAAAGAAGCTAATTAATTAGTGCCATACAATTTGTGCTGAACTTTGCACAGTTTTCCTGACAATCTTTCATTCTGTGGATCTAGGAGCTTGTGTCTGCAGCATGACGCAGCTCATGGAGAAAAGAAACGAAACGGTTCGATAAAATCTGTGCCATACATCAAGAAAATTTAATGTTCCATGCCATAAAAAGGGATTCATTTTAAGTTGAACTAAGAAAATTTAGAAAGCTCAAGATCAAATATAATCTACAATTGCAGGCTTCTATCTCTGTATATATATATACATAGAATACATCGCGTATGTGCTATAATAATCATGAATACTAGTAACTCAACTGAAGCAAAATATTTTCAAGTGACCTTGCCAACGTAGAGTTTTGCTTTTATAGGATCCTCCATACCTTCTATCGACCTTTCTTTCCAGGAAGAAGCAGGGTAAGTAGCATGTGTGTCGTATTTATGAGAATATTTTGGATGCTAAACAAGAAAAAAAAAGAAAACGAGGAGATGCATATATGATTGGCGGTTCTGTTTTATGTAAATCCAAAAGAAAAAGGTGACAATGATTGAACGTGACGAAGGATGTGTATGCTTGAATTCTCAAGATATTTTTTTTATTCTTTCAACATGGAGAATATCTTTCGATCACCAGGTTTTCCACGAATTTTAAAAACTTAAGAATCATATTAACTGACATCAGAATGCTGATGTGGTGTCCCGCACATAATTACTGGAAAAACCTTATTTTTAGGTTTTTCTCTAAAATCTACTCGAAATAAAATAAAGATAACAAAATTAAATAAAAGGTGCTAATATTGGTAGGAAAATAAGGTTGGAGATTTTGGACGGTTTTGAGTACCCGATCGTAACTATGTTGTGCCCAATAATAAAGGAAATGCAAATTCAAGACTAAAATAATTTATTATTGGATAAGTCTACGTGAAAATTAGGTTAAAAGACATAATTATATTTTTTATAGGCCAATTTGATTTAATGATTGGCAATTTAAAGTATAATTATATTTAAAAATTAATTTAGGGTCGAATTGAAGGATTTAATTAAGTGGAAGGACATAATTATATTTTAAATTGGTCAAATTAATTTTATCAAGGGCTTAATTAAAAAAAAATGAAGTTCTTGAGCTTAATTTGGGTTTAGTTGAGAAGTTCGGAACTTTCGGAGACAAAATTCGATTTTTACCACGTTAATTTGATGAAATCGTGGGTGAAATCGAAGAAAATTGAAAGTTTAATGATCAATTGAGGGTCAAATAGCATGAATACAAAATCAAGAATCAAAGTAAAAAAGGCGCATAAAGTTAAGGTTGCTATTGAAATTTTAGTGGGGATACAATTTCATAAATTTAAAAGTTTAAAGCCAATTGAGAATACAATTAGAACAATTACAAATTGAGAGACCAAAATATATTTTAACTTTCTCCCAAAAAAAATTATTTTTTTTCAAAGACGGTTTCGAAACACATTGTCAAACAGTCACAAAGAAAAACAAATAGTGAGGGGATGGTGGCTAGAAGAGAAAAGGAGAGGTTTTTTCTTTAGGGTTTTAGGTTTTTTGTATGGGGTGAGAGTGTTGTTTTTTGTCCCTAAAATTCCCTTTTTTTTTCAATTTGCTCCCCACCTCTTACATGTATGGACACATGTATATATAATAAAATATATTTTTCTTTGGTTTTTTGTTTTCACCTAGGTCCTTGCATCCAAATATTTTTTTGGTTTTTTTTTGTTTTTTTAGTATTTTTTTGTTCTTTAAAAAACAGAAAAATGTCAACATCAAATCAAAGATTTTAAAAATAGCACGATAAAAGCTTAACACGTTGAAAATACATTAAAACTCAAAACCTTTTGAGATGATGCTGAAAAATACTGAAAATGATGTAGATACATAAAAAAAAATCTGGTTTCTTATTGTTTTTTTTATTTTTTATCAAAAATACTTTAACAAGAGGGTCAAAAATTGGATAGCAATGTCAATGAAAAGAAATTGCACTAATAAAAGATACAAAGTGAAAAGTAGTAGTGATGGTGAAATATTTTTAGTCAATGGATAAGAGATATGTTACTTTGTGAACAGGCTAGTAACAACACTTTATTTTATAAAGACATAGTGATAGTTAATTTAAAAGTGACTTTTTACAAGTAGAGGGGATTGACATGGGACGCCAATCCCATTAACATAAGCTTAATTATTTTCCTTGTGATATTTATTTAATATTTTCAGTTTGGAAGAGATTTATTAGGATATTTAGTATTATTAGGATTCAGTTTTTATTCTATTATGTTTTATCATTGAGATTAAAGTTTTATAGTTTTCCTATTTAAAGGGTTTTAATGGCTTTTTAACAAATAAAAATTAAATATTTTAGGTGTTCATATTTTTTATATTCGAGGTATTTTGTTTTTTGGTAAAAAAAAAAAAAAAACGGTACCTGTGGTATAGATTAGTGAGTGATTAGTGAATTAATTAACAGGTAAAAGGTACCATAGTCTTACTACCTCAATGCTGATGCTTTGAACAAAACTTTTTGTTCTTTAAGCAATCCATTGTCGGCGATCTACCAGGAATCAGAATTTTAAACAGTCAAGGAAAGTAACAACAGCATCTCTTAATTAAGCAAATGATAGTGGACTATCCAATCAAGGATAACATGATAAAATAATTAATCCTAAGTTTTTTATTTCCTGACCAGAACGTCGTCGTGTATATTATTCCAGGCTCTGCAATGTGTTTAAATTAATCACGTGATGGCTCCACTGGTCATCTTCTGCTCCTTCTAGTATGAAGGAACCCTTGCATGGTTTTTGTTACGTATCCACTGAAGAGCTGAGAAATATGATGGTTTCTTCACCTTTTTATTAAGCAAAACTGGAGTGTTTATATACATCGAAGTAGAAAGAAGATAATTACTGAGTTACAAGAGAGACTTTGTAGAATTAGACAATCAAAGAAAGGAAAACCCACACACTGTGGTTATGTTATTAACCGTGTATATATATGTTGATTACATGAGTGATTGTAGCCTATTTTACAGGAATTACAGAATCATAGATGTACAGGAATTCTTGTTGTGATCAAGCACAAAATCCTCCTACATTATCTCTACTGCCAGCTGTGTAACCTATTATCTTATAATGACCCCTCCAGCTCAAGGCGGTCTGGACCCGATGAAGAGCTTATCATGATTGGAAACAAATCTGCCCAAACAAAGAGGTTTGGTTAAAATATCTGCAAGTTGAGCAGTTCCCGCAACATGTTCAAGCACAAGAGAGCCACTGGCAACACATTCCCTGAAGAAATGAACATCAATTTCGATATGTTTTGTGCGATGATGAAACACTGGATTCTTGGCCATAGTAATAGCACTGACGTTGTCACATAACAACTTTGGGGGTGGAAGGCAGTAGCCAATGGATTTTAACAGATTCATGAACCACACGAGTTCAGCTGTGGTGGAAGCTAGGGCCCGCTATTCTGCTTCGGCTGTAGATCGGGAGACCATGGCCTACTTCTTGGCACCCCATGACAGTAAATTAGCACCCATATAGATGGCAAAACAATTCTGGAGCGTCGATCGTCCTTACAGCTTGCCCAGTCAGCATCGCAGAAACCATGAAGAGCAGTTAAGGACATGGGAACAAAATGAAGACCAATATCGAGGGTTCCTTTGAGATAAAGAAATATTTGTTTAACGACAATGAGGTGTGGTTCCCGTGGGGCATGCATGTATTGACAGACAAGATGAACAACATAAGATATGTCCGTACGGGTAAGTGTAAGATATTGAAGGGATCCCACAAGCTGACGAAAGAGCATGGGGTCAGATACCAAGTTGCCTTCATTGGCTAATAAGCTGGTACTTGATGCTAAAGGAGTGGCAACTGGTGTAGCCCCATCTAATCCAAACTTGTGGAGAAGTGACAGGAGATACCTTGTTTGAGTAATTGTGAGTGCTTCGTTGGTTCGTGTCACCTGCAGAACGAGAAAGTAATGAACATCCCCAAGATCTTTCATGCGAAACATAGATGAAAGATGAGTAATGAAGGTAGTGATTTGAGACGGAGAGGACCCAGTAAGAAGAATGTCATCGACATAGATCAATAGAAGAAGAACATCCGAGCCTTGTTGATGATAGAATGATGACTGATCATAAGGACAACGAGTGAAGCTCAAAGTCTGTATCACATAAACCAATTTCTTTGTTGCATTCAATAGAGTCTAACAAAACAATTCTACAAGATCTTCATTTGATGCATAATTTATCTTGAAGACTCGATAATCTCAATAACACATTTTTTTTCAACCACAAATACCGACGGACATGATATAGTTCAATATTTTCTTTTGTTTTGTTTTTTTCTTCTTTTTTTTTTTTTTTGCCATGTCATACCTCAATTTGCTTGTTCTCCAATGTTGGGTTTTCATTCTTAAACATCCCCCCTTGTGATTATTCTAATGTTGTCACTGTATCCTCAAACCAAAAATCTCTTATTTGCCCCCAATGTGTTTGCCCCTAGTGTGAGGGTGTGATCCATGTCGGGGGTTTTTTTTTATTTAAGAAATATCATATTGGAGATTAACAGGGGATACATATTTTAATAATAGTGAAGGAGATAAACAAAAATGGCCTTTTGTCATTTCAAGCAAAGTTGGTTTTAACTGATAAATTTTTGACCTCCTCAAATGTAATGATTTGGACGTGCAAGAGTTATGATTCGCGGGTCCATAAATATTGAATCCATTACTAATAAAGCTTAGTTCTATGGTGTGGTTCAAAAACTCGATGTATGGGCTCAAAAAATTGTTTAGTCGCCTGGTATTGGTCATCATGTTATTTAACACAAGTTGGGTCAATTCTGCAATCAAAATACTTTTAATTTTCAAGAATTATAAACTTTAAATTTTGCATGTTGGAGTTTGATCAAAATGTTTTGTCAAAAATAAGAATGTTAAACATCTCTTGATTTCATAACAACAAAAAGACAAGGAATACACATGCTTCAATGAAATGATGATTTAAATCCCAAAACAAAGTGATAGCCGCTGAGATTTCATAAGAAAATTATTGACGATGCGACACTTTTCTCAAACAATCATTTCTGTATTATCGCTGCTCATTGATCTTGCTTAGGCTTGCGATGATTTATTGTTGACACTGTCGACGATAACATCCTCCCCAAAACTTGACTTGCCTTTTGCTGATTAACTTCCACACTTGATTACTGAAATTCTTGCAACTATTCATCTCTCTGATTATGTCACAAAAGGAAAGTATATATATATTTTTTTTACGCTCCACCGCGGTCCTCATTGGACATTAGAAGTGAAGCAAGCTTAGAAGCACTCTTGACAAAACACCAAAGTGCGCAAATCATGAACAATTTCATTATACGATGAAAAGAGTCACTTTTAATAGCGAACATCTATATTCTATCCAAACCACCAGAAAAAGCGGAACCGAACGAAAGCAAGGATTACGGGCGAGTCTGATGAAGCGCTCATGGTCATAGCAGGAAAGATGACAATGAAGTCTGATAAAGCAAAAAAAACTAGTTCCAGTGGGCAGAGCGAAGGGTTAAGTTAGCATACCTTAACAGGTATGGGGCACGAGCGCGGAAGAGATCTTACTTTACCCTCCCGTTATTCCTGAGTCAGAAAGATGAGTCCGAAGGCCAGGGAAGCGCGACTATCCTAGCAAAAAGAAATCGCTTTTTATAGTTTCATTTTACTCTAAAAAAGGATAAGATTAATGTCTTAATGGAAATGGAGAATAGCTGAGCAGGAGTCTTTTAGGGAAGAGTCCTATACCATCACTAGCAAATTACTCAACTCAAGTAAAGGGAGTTAGACAGGAAGACAAACAGAGCTTATCTCTATATTCTAGCTAAGAGCAGCTTCTACGCTTAACTCCTAATAGAAAAGGAAAGGTCTTCTACTTGAATCAGAAAAGAAGGACTTTTCCCCACTTGTAGCAATGCAACCTCGTAAGAGCCTGGGACAGCCGGGGGTTTTCCCTGCTACCTGGGCCCACAAAGTGCGCTTTCCGGATAGTGGGGTTTCCCTCGTAAGAAGCTCCACCACAAGTGGAGATATTCAAAAAAAAAAAAAAAAAAAAAAAAAAAAAAAAAAAGAAGGACTTTCACTGGGCTTATTGCTAAATAGAAATTAGCGACTGATTTCATGCTTAGTATCTTAGTTTTTTTTTTTTATCTTCTAAGCTAACTTTAATCTCAAAAAGAGGATTCCTTGCTTGTATTATATCCATTAGATAACCCTTTTTCTTCCTTTATTCGCCGCAGGAAGAGATTCCAACTATGCTTACCTCTAACGAAAGGACTGGAATCTGAGCTCCTATACAAAATCTTGAATACATTTTCTATTATATATAGCCTATTAAATTAATATTGGGTACTCTATTAGTTCTATTATATTAGTTTTCTTTTTTTTTTTTTTTGCAAATTCGCTTCTTCGAGCGGTGTAATCTTGTAGTGCACATGTGCCGACCTTTTAGACACCGTCTACTGTGTGTGGTGGCATAAAACTCCTTAATTTGACAGTGCCGCAAAAAATTCCACATGAGCAGGGGAAATAGATTGATAGTTAAATGGACTAACAACTTCTTTTACTGATATTGGCTTTCTAAAAAAAAATAGTCTCGTATATGGACTACCCGCACTCCTTCAAAGGAAACCCGAATTTCCATAATCTTCATTGATGAATGCATTAACACTTTGCAGATGATATCTCAGCATATGTCCCACTTGATTTCACTGGAGAGCAAGAACTCTATCTTTGGCTTGTAGAAAAACACGAATGCTATTTCTATATCGGTGTGAATTTTCCTTACTAATGTCAACGACTCCTGACCTTTTGGAGGATGATAGATTGAGGAACCCCTATTTCAAACTGTGGGAATGCATGTTGAAATGTATATGCATGTTTTTTTTTTTTTTTTTTAACAGACTTGCCCTTCGAGGAGTGATTGTAACAAAACTGTGAGAATGCATGTTGAAATGTATATGCAATTTTTCTGGTTTTTTTTTTTTTACGGACTCACCCTTCGAGGTGTGACAATTGTATGATAAACAAAAACTGAGAGAATGCATGTTCAAATATATATGCATTTTTTTTTTGATAGACCCACCCTTCGAGAAGTGACACGTGAGCATGATAAACAAAATTTGATTTTTTCTTAAACCCTACAAATGAACATTTCTTACGTGATAGCCACTGTGTCACTCAAAAATCTTAAATTCAAAATGCTTTGAGAAGAGTTTGTCTTAATGCAAAACAAAATGGAGGGAGCATACACCCTAATGATTGGTTCTAGTTCCTCGTACGTGAGACACAGGGTAGGTTTACTACTTGGTCTCTAAAGAGGGTCTCTTGCTATCCCAGTGATCACCCTCGTAAAGGCGATGTGGGGGTTTAGCAGATAGCGGGATGGCACGTATACCAATCACTACCAGTCTAAACACTCAGCAAAGAGTTAGGGTTTACATAAACTTCAACCTTGACTCAAGTCATAGGTAAGCTGCTAGTCCCCCACTTATCTTAAAGTTTTAGTGTGCTCTCAAAATAATAATAGTGATGCATGACAAGGCATATTATGATGACAGGATGTAAAGATGCGTGCTAAAGCTTCTAAAAATATAAAACATCCATAGCAATATGAAAAACCATAACATATCACAAACAAATTTTTCAAGCCTAGTCCAAGGTCCCCAGCGGAGTCGCCATTCTGTCGCACCCCAAAAAAATGTGGCGCGGTGTCGTGACGACTCTTCCCCGTGAGCGGGGGATTAAATGTCGGGGGGATTCTTTATTTTTGTAAAAAAAAAGGGAGTCGCCACCTAGTATTATGGTTACTAGGAAGCCTAAAACTGGTCTTTCAGAGATTATAGGGTAAGGGACTGATTGCGTAAAGGGAAGGTTTTAGCACCCCTAGTACGCCCTACCTAAGGTAAGCTGCTTGACGTTTTGGTTTGTTTATGATTTGCTATGGCTTTGATCTTTCAAAACATATGTTAAATAAATGGCAAATGGGATATTACTCCGCCGAATATTTTGGATATTAACCCCTTAGGATTTATTTATCCAAACACCGACAGTGAATGATAGCATATTATTCCCGCCGAATATTTTGGATATTAACCCTTTAGGATTTATTTATCCAAACACCGACAGTGAATAATAACATATTATTCCCGCCGAATATTTTGGATATTAACCCCTTAGGATTTATTTATCCAAATACCAACAGTGAATAATACGAATCACAAAAAAAGGTTTTTATATTTTTGGAATATTGGCCAATACCCTTTGGATTTTACAAACATGTTGTAAAATCCAAAAATGCAAGAAATGATTTTTCTTTGTGAAATTTATGCAAAAATACATTTTTTCTTAAAATTCCAAGGTAATATATTTTTTGAAACAAAAAGATTTTTTTTAAATATGCTAGTGTATTGGCCGTATGCAAGAAAACAACATATGTTTTTTTTTTATAAAATATTTTTTTGCAAATTATGTATTTTATATATTTTTATCATTATTTTCTTTTTTATTATTTTTTTCTATGGGTGGGCTGGCTGCCAGCCCACCTACATGGGGGCTGGGCTGCCAGCCCACTTGCTAGGCTGGGCTGCCAGCCCGCCCATTGTGGCTGGGCTCACGGCCCAGCCTATCTGGAGTTGGGCTCGCAGCCCAAACAATCTGATGTTGGGCCTCGGCCCGTTTATTCTAAAGATGGGCTTCGGCCCATTTTATTCTTGGACTGAATTTTTAATCCAGATGGGCCAGAAGCCCATCTTTCCCTCGGGCTGGGCTTCGACACATGGGCTCCCAGCCCCAGCCACCTTGCCTGGGCCTTATTGTTCATGGATCGGGCCGGGCACAAAGCCCAGCCCATAGGGGACTGAATGCATGCAGACGTGCAGAGAAGACGATGAACAGTGGATGCGTGATTTTTCGAGTGTGACAAAATGCGTACCTGTTTATACCGTTGGGTAGAGGAGGTCGTGGTGATTCTTCTGGTCGTTGTGGCATCGGAGATGGTGGCCTATGGTGGCCGGAATGGTCGTCGAAAAACTCTCGGTCACATTGCAGATGATGTCGTTTGCTGCTGCTTCTTCACCTGAGATGATGGAGGAGTTGCTGGGATTGAGGGGCGGCTTATGGTGATGAGAAGGAGTGATATGGGTGGTCGACAGCGTGATGCACGGCTGGCCGAGAGTGAGGAAGAAAAAAACAGGGGTCTGGGTTTCAATGAGAGAAAACGAGACCGAGAGAGAGAGGGAGAGAGCTGCACCGAGATGAAGGTGCTGTGCTTTCTTCTTCTTTTTTTTCATTTTTTCCTATCCTTTTTCTCTCCTTTCTGCGTGAATTTCTTTCTTTTCTTCTCTTCTCCCCCTTTTTTCTTTGTGCGAGCTGCTATTTATAGCAAAGAAGACTCGCACTGTTAAGGCAAATAAATCAGAGAATCAAGGAGAAATGGAGGAGAATCAGGGAGAAAATTTTGATGGAGATAAATCAGGCAAGATCACGGTTGATTAGGAAGAAGATTGAGATTGAATAGGAAGAAAATTAAAATTGATCTGTTGTGATCAATGCGCCTGAAAATTCAAATGCACACATGCCGGAACAGTGCATGTTTCTTTTTTAATGCAGATTTCAAAAAATCAAAAAAAGGTAAAAATATGATTTGGTCCTTTAAAAATTCTTTAATTGCACCCAATTGGATTTAAACTTGATTTTATGCAATTATATCCCATCAAAAATTCAATCTCAACCTTAGCTCTGTGCGATCTTTCTATTCTGGTCCTTGGTTCCTGATTTTCGCGATTTATCCCTCAATCGACTATTAAACTCGCAATTTATTCAATTTTGCCCTTGTACCAAGATCTATTTTTTATATATTTTTCAGAAAAATAAAATGAGTCAAAAATTAGGTAGCAACAAATTAGAAGGAGTATTATATACCGTTGGAAAGATATGGAAGTCTAGTTTCCATCACATCTATAATCACATAAACATTGGATCTGTAGCGAAAGTTATGACTAAAAGAGTAACCAAAGGTCAAACTCTCCGAATCTAGTCTTCTCCCAATCCTTGTGTAATGGTCTTGGTTCCACCAACAAGCCCTTCTTGAACATGAATGAAATTAATCAAGGCTTTCTCTTTATTATTACAAATCCTCTTGAAGTCCACCTTAGCCCATGTATCTTGAAGAAGTCCATTGAAAGCTTCTTTGAACTTCTTAGCCCTAAGCCTAGTAACTGGACCAACTGGAACCTCCAATGGATCCTTTGATGGTTGGATCGTATCACAACAAAAGAACTTTATGGATGAGTTAGAGATAGGTATTGAAGGTTGCACACAATTGTTCTATATTGCATAGGGTCAAATAGAGATGAACTTATGGATAGCTTGATGGCAGATGATTTTGTGGGTAGAGGTGTGTTGATTGGGTTTGGTTCTTGCATATTAGTTCAAGAGAGGAGATCCATAATATATTGTTTTTATGAAAGGAGAAGTACAGAACGATGTGGAATAACTTCTACACCAAGAAAATATGATAATGGACCCAAATCTTTTGAGAGAAACGATGAGCCAAACTGTCAACAACTTGAGATACAAGTTCAGGGTTGTTTCCCGTGAGTATGATGTTGTCAATGTATACCAACAGATAGATGAGGTTGATGCCATGATTTAGAACAAACAGTGAAGTGTCAGAATGGGAGTTCCTGAATCCAGAAGCAACAAGAAATTGGTGTAATTCATGATACCAAACATGAGGGGCTTGTTTGAGTCCATAAATGGCTTTGTGAAGCTTGTAGAAATGAGTTGGTTTATCAGCGTCAATAAATCCAAGAGGTTGTGCCATATATATTGTTTCTAATAAATGACCTTGGAGGAAGGCATTGTTGATATCTGTTGTGATGTCGCAGTCGCACAAATTAATTACCCTAGCTTAAAACAAATCAAACAAGATAGTATAAAGCAAGCAAGGGGTCGATCCCACGAGGACGATTTAGTTATGATTTTTATGTTATACGTTATTCAATTGGGGGGTTGGAAGTTATCTAGGCTAGGCTAAAGCAAACTAACCAAAAATTATATAAAACTGAAATTTATCAATAAAGCAAACCTTGGTCGCAAGTCAACATCCACCTACATAAATCAGAACTGATCATGGAAACGACACATCAATTTATACTCTGAATATTTATCTCTTCTTAAAATTGGTTCATTAACGGATCCTCCGTATAACTTACTCGAACCATCAAACAATCACAGTGTCTGAACTAGTAATTTGATTCAATGGAAGCATTAAAATCTAGATAAATTGATCAATTAAGAAACATAATTGTCCGCAATATATGTTTAGATCAATTGAATGTTCTCCCTAAGATTAATAACATAGATCCGCTACAATTATTAACTTAGTTGCTTCACAAGTTCATATACCACAACTTCGGTTTTGCTATCAAACTTAGCAATCGATTGTCTACAATAATAACTTCGAGTCTGCTCTTAGCAATTAAATAAACAATCATAGGAAAATAAGCATAGGAGAACAAACATATTCATCATATAAACTGAAAAATTGAGGTAAAAATAGATCTCACAGTTCTTGAAATTTGAAGGTTTTCGTGTCCTTGCAGCCAAGCAAAAGAGTCTAGCCTTGCACGTTTATTGAACAACTAAATAAAAAGATGGAAGAAAACATGATTTAGGGTTTGGAGGAGGAAGATTTGTGTTTCCTTTTCTGCTGGCCGAAACTTCCTTGCTCCTCTCTACTTTTATATATGCTTAGAAACCCTACTATCTATTTTACAAAATAGTCCTTCCTTAAATTGACAGAATTTAGTTGTCCCTTGTAAAATTCATATCTCATTCATATCACATCGTTGTTAGCTGCAATTTGGAGCGTGTATAGGTATTGGAGTCTTGAATCCATGACAATTGAGTGTGCATCAATCGGACTTCTATAGCTCGAGATATTGAAGTTGGAATGGACAAAGGTCGATATCGGCAGATTGCAAGATTTGACTTTGAAGGCTGCGATTTCCATGCTCTTCCTTATTTTATTTATTTTTCCTTATATTTCCAAAAAGTTATGGATGTTAGCTTTTTAATGTCACTGGAATCACTTCATTTCAATCTCTAGAGCTTCCGCTCTGTAAAAAACACCGATTGAAAGTCAAATCTGTCAATCAGCTCCAATTACCTCCTTTTTGCATCTTTCATCCAAAAATGCCTTCAAAACATAAAACAAAGAATATGAACACATTTTATGCACAAAACATATGCAAAACACTAGGTAAATATAGATGAAACTATCAAATAATATGGTCGCATCAATATCCAATTGATGAGGTGATTAGCCGTTGCTTATGGCAATACTGAGCATAAGTCTCACAGTTGTTGGCTTGGTTACTGGACTGAATGTTTCAAGGTAGTCCACACTTGATCGTTGATGAAAGCCTTTGGTGACAAGGCGAGCATTAAACCTGTCAATGGAACCATTATAATGTCTTTTTAATTCAAAATATCCATTTACAACCTACCAAGTTGATGATTCCTGAAAGAGAAACAAGTTCCCAAGTTCTATTGTAAACAAGGGCATCATATTCATCTGACATTGCTTGACCCCAAGTGGGGTCTTTGAGGGCTTGAGCAACAGATGTAGGCTCGAGACAGGTTGAAGAGGCCAAGTGTGTGTGAAGATTTAGTTTCTGTATAGGTTTGGTGATATTGTTTCTGGCTCGAGTACTCATGGAATGTATGGGGCTATTGCAGAATTGGGGTGTGTGGGAGAGGCAAGATGAACAACTAGAGCAGATGAATGAGGTGCCAAAGATGTGTTGGTGATGGGATCTGTAATAGGGGCCAACTCCGATGCTCTTTCTTCAGGAGTGTATGAAGACGGTTGCGCTGGAGAATGGATGGGTATTGTGAGAACCAGTGAGCTCCAATCAGAGACTACAGGGTAGGGAGGAATTTGGTGTTGAAATTGACGCGTCGCATAGGGAAATATGGTTTCAACAAACTAGACATGTCGAGAAACAAATGACTTAGAGGTGGTGGGTTCAAAGCAAATGTAGGCACTCTAAGATAAAAAGTACCCAAGAAACACACAGGGTATGGACCTGGGTGCTAGTTTGTGGGTGGAAATAAGGATGATGCCATGAATAACACAAACATCCAAAAAATTTGAGTTTTGAATAGTTTTGTGATGTTTGGAAAATTAAGTCAAATGGAGAGTTGAGGTTGAGGGTTTGAGTGGGCATCTACTTGATTAGGTAAATAGCAGTACTGAATGCATAATTCCAAAGGATAAGAGGTAAGGATGTATGGGATAGAAAGGTGAGGCTTGTTTTGACGATGTGACGGTGACGTCTCTTAGCGTATCCATTATGTTTGAGTGTATAGGGTGGGCTGGTTAAATGGGTTTTACCAACGGTAGACATGTAAGTTTGAAGACCCAAATATTCTCCACCATTGTCAAAATATAAGGTGGTGATTTTATGATGGAAATAATTTTCAAAAATGGTTTTGTAGCGTTTGAATACTTCTTGAATATAAAATTTTCATTTTAGTGGATAAAACCAGATATTCTTGGTAAAGTGATCAACGAAAATGATGCAATATTTAAAACCATTGGAAGATATAATGGGGGAGGTCCATACATCTGAGATTACAATCTGAAGAGGGCATGTGATTTAAGTGATGATGTTGAAAAAGGTAATTTGTGACTTTTATTGCATAGGCATGCATTACAGTAGAAGTCTTTTGGCATAATCAAAGAATTTAGACAGGATTTGGAGAGTATATGATGTAGGATTGGTGGAGCTGGGTGCCCTAAATGATGGTGTCAATTGATGATAGATGTTTTGGTGGCAGAGAATGCTAAAATTGGAGGTTTTGAAGCCAGCCATTCATACACTCCATCTTTAGAGTGGCCTTGAAACAGAATTGCCCTTGAGTGTAGATACTTCACAAAAACGACAGCTGGTAAAAATTCAACTGAAACATTATTAGTGATGCAAAATTGATAGATAGATATTAAATATTTTTGCATGGATAGGACACACAAAACGTTAAATAAGGTGAACGATTTTTGTGAAGAAGGAAGGGTTGTAGAGTTGGTGTGTGTTATGGAGAGACATGTACCATCCCCGATCATGACATCATCCACTCCTTCATAAGGTGAGGGAAGGGACAAATTGCTGAGATCAATTGCGAAATAATGAGAGACACCACTGTCAAGTAACCGACTTGGGTTTGAATTTGTGTTATTAGTAATAAGGTTTATACATGGTTGCCAAGGAGGACCTAAATTCTGGGAGGAGGAAGAAGCAGTGTTGGAGGATTGAATGGGCAGGACTTGAAATGATGGACATCTTTTTGTTGTATGTCCTTGGATGCCACAGATTTGACAGAAGCCTTGGTAGGGCTTGGAAGTTGATGGATTGCTGCGATTATAAAATCATGGATCTATGTTCATTGTTGGGAGGCCATGAGAGATCGATGGTGAACGCCAATTATAAGTACCAGCAGGTGCCTATGAGACAGATGATGTACGCCAATTGAAAGATTTGTTGGCTCACCATTGGTGAGGTGTTTTGGTAGGTGGATTGACAGTAATTGAGTGGAAATTTTCTGAATTTGTGTTTGTAGGTGCAGTGGCTTCAAATGAAAGTAATTTTTTGTGTAGCTCATCAAGCAAGATTGAATTGTCTTGAGCTTGGACTGCACATACCAGTTCTTTGTAATCATCACCTAAACCATCAAGGATCTTGTCGATGAGATCTTCAGGATCTAGTGGTGCATCGAGGATGGCTAGTACATCAGCACAAGCTTTGACTGAGTGGAGATACTCAGTGATGTTCTGGTTACCTTTGGTTGGATTTTTAAGTTTTTGTTTGATTTGCTTGATCCGGCCGCAGGATGGTTTTGCATAGGTCTTAGCAAGGATTGTCCAGGTGTCTCTGGCACTGGTGGCTTGGGAAATATAGCAAATAATAGCAGGAGAAAGAGAGCCAATTAAGGCATTTAGCAGAGCATCTCTGGTGGTGGTGGCTTGGGCAATAAAGTGAATAATAGCAGGGAAAAAAGAGCCAATTAAGGCATTTAGCAGCAGCTAATCTTGAAGAATCTAGAGTTTATGAAGTGGATTGGGAGTAACTTAATTGTTTGTTGTAATGTTGATGGGAGGACATGGGTTTGATCCATCAATATATCCACTAAGTTCATATACAATGAAAAGGGTTCCAAATTGTAGCTTCCATGATAGGTAGTTTGTGGAGGTGAGTTTTAGTTGAGCTTGAGTTGTTATGTTGATGATGATAAGAGGAATTTCAATGTTTGTTGGATTACCAGTAAAGGTAATGTTTGTCATTCTGGTATTGACAGGAAAGGAAAAAAACAAAGGAGAAGACAAGAACAATTAATTAGGAAGAATCGATGTGAGCTCTAATACCATAAAGATCTATGAAATATGATGGTTTCTTCACCTTTTTATTAAACAAAGCTGAAGTATTTATATACATCGAAGTAGAAAGAAGATAATTATTGAGTTACAAGAGAGACTTAAAGTCTCAACTACTTTGCTATCTACAAGGAAATATTTGAATTTGAACGTGGATACTATGGATGAAGATCGGATAACAGATACTTGCTGATATCCACGCTATTAATTTGATCATTATCGAATGCTCATTCACACAGTGGCCAATAAACTAACATAACACATTTCCATAGAATTTGATATAAATTCAAATCCATGGAAAGTGTATGTAGATGGGTCTTATTATATGAATACAAGTTAGTGTTGGCAAGCCTTGGAAGACAGGTATTTTTATTCGGGGTTTTGTTTTGAGTACTATTCATACAATAATGTTAGAGTATAAAGCATTGTATGTCAGCATAAGCTTTGATTTAAAGTCTAAATGTCTACCCTATCCATGTGTTTAGCGAGTCCTAACTTGTAGTGGGCAATGTTAAGAACAATTTGTAGCCACGAGCCCTTAATCATCAAGTATCAATATAAAGTGATAGCCTATTTGAATTTGACTAATGAAGAAGGAAGATGAATCTCCATACAGAAAATTGTTAGCAGAGAAACTTAAAAGGTTGATCTCCTCTTCTTGTAATAATCTTTGTTGTAAAAGTTATTTCAAAAGTCTTTATTCCACATTGGAAAACACAACTAACTTTTTTTAATACAAAGAATATATAAAGGACTTTATATCCCACATTGGAAAAGGAAGAAATTTATCAAGTGTTTATATAATAAAACTTGAGATGAGATAGTAACCAACAAAGAAAGTACAGTGAACTCGTGCATATAAGGTTAAGCCAAGTAAAAGAAAAACCTCTAATCCCCCCCCCCCCCCCCGAGTGTGAGGAAACACCTATGCTCTCTATTTTTTTGTCTCCAACATTAAAAAAAAATGACCCTTAAACTGAAATCATAATATTTCAAACACTTGAAATTTTATTTTTAACAATCACAGAATTTAATAATATTTTCTATTTATTTTTTTCCAGCAACTAACAGTTACAATTACTTAATTTCTCAACAGCTATATTTTAAATTGTTGTAACAGTCCTTTTAATTTCATAATAAATTAAACATGATTATTGACTACCTATAAATACCATGCAGTTTTTCAAACAAGAGAGAATTCAAAATACTTTATCTTCTTAGTTTGTTGTTCTTTTTGTTCAAGTTTTTTCTGTATTGCCCTTTTGTATTGAGTAAGAGCTTGTTGAATCCTGGAGGGTGCCCACTCAAATAGTATCTTCTTACAGGAACGCTACCATCAAATAGAGTAGAGCCAGTAATACTAATTGCACCCTGGTCAAAATACTTGTATTTAGGTGAGTTATATAGAAGGTCAACTACAGCATAAGAATATTCTTTTATATATGGTGAGTTATATAGAAGGTCAACCACTGCACCCTGGTCAAAATACTTGTATTTAGGTGAAATCAAAGATGTAATAAGGAAAATACATAAGGGGATATGTTTGGTTTCCAAAAAGTCTTAGAGACAATAAAAATAGTAATTACTTTTTTTCAGAGACTCAATAATCATGTTAGATAATCTAAGGATATTTAGGATTTAAACGAAGATTACCTGAAGATCAAATTTAGTTTTTTAGATTTGATCACCTTCTTTAAGATTGGGTTATTGAAGATAACAAGTCTTTCCAAATATCCATCCTTTAATAGTAATATGCATAAATTACCAATGAAATATGTCTTGCAACCCTTTCAATAGAGAGAATTGTTTATGCCTTTATTGCTAGCTTTTTTTTCTTTACTTACTCTGTATACATGTATAGGTGAATTATGTACAATATATTTTATTTTAAAAATTTAAAGTATAACATTCTATCTGTAAATAAAACTTAATAACTCTATAAATGACAAAACATCACTTTATCTCTCTAAATAATATCGCATATATTATTTCAGAAAAAAAATTAGAAACTTATTCATTTAAATCCTTACTTGAT
The DNA here is from genome assembly GCA_009078335.1 of Salix brachista. Classification (NCBI taxonomy): domain Eukaryota; kingdom Viridiplantae; phylum Streptophyta; class Magnoliopsida; order Malpighiales; family Salicaceae; genus Salix; species Salix brachista. Next base: position 14,798,478 of record CM018573.1, read on the forward strand.
TTCTCTAATTCTAGAATTGTAATCTCCTATTTTAATTATGTTCTAGTCCTCTATCTTTAAACCTTATTCATCAAGTTGCATTATATTAATTATCTTAGTTTGATTTCTAACCAATAGTTTTTAATATATCTGACCCATTAAATACTTAATAAGTTGTCCTAAATATACATCATAATCATAAATAAACTAGGATAAAATAAAATAAAAAAATCTTAACTTATTATAAATTAAAAAATTGATTGATATATATTTAAAGATCAAATGCACTATATAGCAACATGTCATTAAATGCACTATATCTTCTAAATATTAAACAATTCATACATAGTTTGATTTAACCTTTAAGTAAGTAGTTTTTTAGTGTAATTAATATCTCCACATCAAGAATATTTTTATTTAGATATTATATAAACTGTGTCTACTTTGTCAAATCATATTTACCATAATCAATGGTTATTTGATGAATTATCTGTTGATCAGTCAAATATTTTCATATAATTTATATTATACCTAATATTTATTTGTTAGTTACCCTTAATATGACAACGTGTAGTTAGGATTAAAGCATATCATTTCCTATAATATACAGCTTAGTGATCTCGAGTTTAAAGATCAATTGTACAACTATCACATGAGTATTTTCATATACGCGTATAATCTCTCCATATGGAATCCTTATGTGGGTTAATTAAATGTACATATCTTTTAGCAAGCATCTACATATTAGTTTAGATATTTCTTATAACTAGCTTATGAGAGCAATTTTGTGATTTCATAAAGAAAAAAACATAATATCTACTAGTCTCAAAAACTCTAATTAATGTCCACTATTCATAGATCATTAACCAAGAATATTTAGTAACAATGCTTTGATGTAATATGAGTCTTATAATTATAATCACTTTATAATTTTATTTGCAAATTTTGTTGTCCTAATGACTTTAGTATCGTTATTTTAGATTCATAAATAGAATATTAGATTTATTAATAAAATACAAATGAATATTATAGATAAAGAAAGTCTTAATTAATGATAAACATAGTTTTACATCAATGAAATTATTGTCATGTATAACCAACTAATTGACTATGGAGCATGTACACTATTATATTAAGAATTCATCTCATCTAAAATCTTAAGCTGTTAGGTGAAACCCAGAATATAATTTATATTATTTTCTAACACACACCCTCAAGTGAAAGCCTTTTGGGCTTGAAACTTGCACATGCCCACATTACATTGTGCTTGATTTTTATCAAATAGAATGAGGGTGGTGAGATTCAAACTTATGACCACTAGGTCAGCATTGCTCTGATACTATGTTAAAGAATCATCTCACCTAAAAGCTTAAGCTGTTAGGTGAGACCCATAATAATATAATTTATATTATTCTCTAACATATTAGACATATGGTATTCATATAGGATTTAAGGCTTTAGCTGCTAAAACAACACAAGTAGGTTTTGAATGGCATAAGAAAAAATCGGTTAAACTTTTTGATGAAATTCTATGGGCATACAAAACTACACGATATACTTCTACAGGAAAAACTCTTTATGTACGGAACTAAAGTTTTCATTTCAGCATAAATATAATGCCCTAGCTATAACAAGTTACATTTCATTACGGCGACAATGGGAAAAAAGTGAGGGCCAACTTGGATCTAGTAAAAAGAGCTACACAAACTATATTAAAAAAAATGAGCAAAAAATATATCAAAAAATAAATGGGTTAAACTTCTTGATGAAATTCTATGAGCATACAAAACTACCTGATATACTTCTACAGTTTATGTACGGAACTAAAGTTTTCATTTCAGCATAAATGGAATGCCCTAGCTATAACAAGTTACATTTCCTTACGTCGACAATGGGAAAAAAGTGAGGGCCAACTTGGATCTAGTAAAAAAAGCTAGACAAACAACTACAATAAAAAAAATAAGGTTTTAGACAAAGCCACTTAGTACCATAATGATAGACTTAAAAGTAAAAATTTAAGGGAGAAAAAGGATCTAGTCATGAGAAAATTGGAAGTGATGATGTGAAATGCTAAAGTAAAAGTAAAACTGGCACTCAAGTGAGATGAACCATTTAAAGTGGTATGAGCAAGAAAAACGTCTCCCATCATGCATGTCACTATAAGCATCTAAAGTTTTACCTCTTAAAGGATTCACCATTTTGTCTCCATCATTAAGAACAATAACTCCACATTTTTAATGTCTCCATTTTTTCAGAGATTAATTCAGTATCTCCTAGTAGTGAAGGTTTGCAATTCAGAAGCCTGAGAAAGAGGTCGTTAATAAAAAAAATGGAAATGATGGTCGTGAAGATGCTCACTTTGAGGGAGAACCCTTCATTACATTGCTCAGACATGCTAACGTTTCTATATCTCCATGAAAATGGGTTGTGTGACAGAGCATCCATATCCAAAATGTCACTACTATCTACATACAACAGAGGATGGACTCCCAATAATACCCTCAAGGCCTCGTTCTATTCGCTCGAACCTGACATGTGAGTCGAGCTCGCATAACCTATGTGTGTTGCCTGAGATCTAGAACCCATTTCAGGATAAAATGGTTGTGGAGAATAAAAAATTTCTACCGGAGTGGATGCAAGATGAGGAGTCCTAGCTAGAGTGTAAACATCTATGCAAATTAAATCTTTCCACAGCAGATCCCAAGTTTCGAAAGCTGAATCTGCCACCATGAGATGCTAACGTTTTTAAAATGTAATATCAAAACACGACCTATATTTGATCAATTGAATAACACTCTCATCCTTAATTTCAATATAGAGATAAACGAAGTTTTAATCAATAGGAGGAACTCTCCACGAAAAAGTGCACCCTCACTTGTCACAGTTAGAGACAAAATCACAAGTCCAGTAACCCTAACTATAACCTATATATTCTCCCCTTCATTATTCCTGGTAACGACGAATGTTTGTTTTTGCGTGAAAGTAAAAACCATGCTATATATCTTTACTTGGAACCTCTCAACGCAAAGAAACAGCCTAACTCATCGATCTTCTTTCAAAAGTCATGTGAACTTGCTAAATGCTGTTTGGGGCCCGACCCAAGCGATGACGAGCACATATTTGGTCCTAGGCCTAAGCGGTGACACGAACACCATCTACTCCTCTACCTAAACAATGCTAACATACTAAAATCCTAAAAGAACTAAAAAATAAAATAATATTTAACTCAAATAAACTCTTAAATACCACAAGCCTTGAAATAAACTAAAAGATAAATAAATAATACTTCAAGTAATTAAAATAAGATCAAAGTTAAATTCTAGAATATAGTAGTGAAATCAAAGTTTAATTCAAACGAATGGTTCTTCTATAGTCTTAATAAATTAGAAGATCTACCTAATATCACTAGAAAGTTGTGGATATCTAATTTCTAATGCCACTAGAATTGTATCAAAATTTATTTTGTAGCTTTAGTTATAGACAAAATAGTAGCTAAATATCAAAACTAGTAGATTTGAAGAAAAAAAATTATTCCAATCCTTTTGTAATATCTAGACGCTCCTTACGAGTTTTTCTTGAACGCGAAACAAATTAATTAAGGTTTGTTTTTTATTATTTTATATTCTCTCTCTCAAAGTCCACCTAAGTCTATATATCTTGAAGAAATTCATTAATTATCTCTTTTAAATTATTTACTCTAGGCCTTGTGATTAGATCCAACGAAAACTCTAATGGATCTCTTGGTGTTGAAGGTAGGATCTCATGAACATGCCATTAAAATTGGGATTCATTTGAAGTTGAATGCTTGAAAAGAGCTAGCTACAATCAAATATATAAATGTCCTAATTTAGGCTTCTCATAACCCATTTTTACCTTCATTATATTTCCTAAAAAATAAAAATAAAATGCAAGATAATTGAGGCTAAGATTATAAGCAAGAAAATTTGATGATCAAATGGTACGGTGAAAAGATCAAATACTTAGAAGACGAACTCCGTGTTTTAATTTTACCTTTATCAATCCCAAGCAGCAGCTTATTATTAATAAAGACTTATTGCAGGGCTCAATAATTATGTCTGCATAACACACATATCGCCTCTAGGTTAAGAGAATAATAATGATGATGATGATGAATATATAGTAGCTCAGGTTGAAGACAAAATATATTCAAGTCACCTGGCCTGCCATTGTAGCCTCTCTTTATTTCATGATCAAGCCATGTTATGCGAGCGGAACCTCTATACTTTCTGTCAATTTTTGCAACACTAGGAAAAGAAGAGGAGGAGATGCAAATCAATAAAGAAAAAGTGTCCTTGCAAATTGAGATCGATGCATGTCATGTGCTTTCAGTTTCGCATGGGGAATATTAGCTTTCGATCGTCCGTTCGTCCATGAAATTTTAAAATATTTACTGACATCACAGTGCCGATGTGGTGAGCCATACATGGTCAGTGTATCTAATGATCCTGGAAATTATCTTTGTGTTTATTGTTTATTTATAAAAGTTTTAAGGTAAAGCAAATATAATGCGGCGTCTAAGGCTTCCAATTCAGTACTTTTCAGCCACTTCGCAAAATACAAACTGTTCAAATCTCTCAACGGCTAGAGAATAATATAAATTTTATTCTGAGACTTAACCTAATAGTTTAAGTTTTTAGTTGAGATAGTTCTTTGATATGGTATCAGAGCTTTATTGACTCAATGGTCACGAGTTCGAATCTTACCATCCTCATTCTATTTGATAATAATCAAGTACAAGGTAATGTGAGACTGTACAAGTTTCAAACCCAAAAAATTTCACTTGAGAAGATATGTTAGAGAATAATATATATCATATTATAGATAAAGAATATTAGAGAATAATATATATGTTAGAGAATAATATATATCTGAGTTGAAGGGATATGCAATAGAATAATATATATAGTTTCTTAATACCGACAACATCTCATATTATAACAGGACCTACGGTAGGACTAGAAAGTAAAAGGTGTTTCGATGTGTCTTCCTGCCTGATAAATAATCAAACATTAATAGCCACCCCACTGAGCGGAGCAATTACCAATTAACTAAATAACACAAAAGGTTATATTGACTCAGGAGACACGATTTCTTGGATGTTATTAACTTGCATTCGCTGACCGACCGACCAATCATGGCTAGCTAATTTAAAGCAGACCTCCCTATCAGGACTAGCATGAGGGCTACCACTAACCATCTGGTTTGTGACCAGAATGTTTTTGTGGTTATATCATCACGGGCTATGCAATGTGTAGAATTTTGTAATCGTGGCTTGAAAGTGTTTTAAATGTTTGAGTGTTTAAGTGGAAACAAAACAGAAAGAAAGTTCAACCAGCAACTTCATTATTAGTGCTTATTGAAGAATGAAAGGGTTAGATTACTTACTATTCATAGCAATCTTTATCAATATATTGAAACAAAACAAACTAAATTGCTAGCTTATAGCAACATCATATCATGTCATGATCTCTTAACAAACTAACAGAGTAACAAGCTCCTAGAGACTAGGATAACTCTTTTTTGTTGGAGAGAAATCATAACAATAAAACATAATCTTTGACAGCAACTTGAAGCAAACTTCAACACTCCTCCTTACTTTAAGCGCTGCAGACTCCTATCATTTTTTTTAGAAGCTCAAACATGCTTACTGGAAGTGATTTAGTAAACAAATCGGCAAGTTGATCTTCAAACTTACAATAAATCAACAAGTTGATGTTATATTGTTTGTTTTTTCCATGAAATACTGGATTGTGAGAGATTGTTATGGCTATTTGATTATCTACTGAAATCTCTATAATTTCTTTCTCCTCCAAGTGTAATCACATAGGATTTTCTAAAGCCACAATGCTTAATTTATTGTTGTTGTTGTGGTGCCGAACTCTTCTTCGACAATGGATTGTGCTACAATGTCTTGCTTTTTGGATGACCACGAAAATATTCTTGATCCTAAATTAAAACATAATCCAAAAGAGCTTCATGTCATTAATAAATTCACCCCGATCACAGTTAGAAAAACCATGCAATCTTAACTTCTGACACTTCATAAATTTAACACCAAAATTATATGTCCCTTTGATATATCTCACAATTCTTTTTAGTTGCTCTCATATGTATTTCACTTGGACAATGCATGAAACGAGATAGAAGGCTTATTGCATTAAGTATATCAAGTCTAGTTGTTGTTAATATAACAAACAATCTATAAAACTTCTGAAGTTCTCATTATCAACTCTGTCAGTCCATCTTCTTTGTGAACTTATCTTTCTGATTCATAGGAGTGGTTGTTGGTTTGCAATTCTCCATGTGAAATTTCATCAATATTTCCTTTGCATACTTCTTTTGACAAATGAATATTCCTTCATTGTTTTGCTTGATTTCCATTCCTAGAAAAATATCATGAGACCAAGATCAATCATTTCAAAAACTTGCATCATCTTCTGCTTGAATTCTTTAACCTGTTGTGCATTGCTTCCTGTTACTAGAAGGTCATCAATATAGAGTGATATTATGAGAACAACATTGTTAATCTTCTTTATATATAGAGTTACTTTATATAAGCTCTTTTGAAAGCCAAAGTCTATCAAATAGTCATCAATTATGTCATATCTGGCTCTAGGTGCTTGATTTAACCCATAGAGAGCCTTCTTTAACCGATAAACTTTGTCTTATTTTCATTGAATCACAAACCTAGATACTTTTGTCCTATATTTTATAAAGAAAATTCAGCACATCCTGGTGAAATCATCAATGAAGAGGATATAATATTGACTACCTTGTAATGAAGGTGTGCTTAGAGGACCAACAATATCAATATGAATTAATTGAAGTTTCTGTGTAGATCTCTAAATTAATTTTGGTAATGGTTTCTTGTTTATTACCAAACTGACAGGCATTACAGTTTGGTAAGTGATCAGTAAATGAAGGCACTCCTTTTACAACATCATGCTTTCTTATATTGAGCATTCGTTATTGATGACACTGTCCGGCCTTTTATGCCATACTTCTATGTCATTTAGCTTTGTTGAAAAAGTCGTGTGCTCCTCCTCAAATGGAAGAAATGAGAAACTTTTGCCTCTAAAATTTTTTATCTTGCAATATTCTTTATACATTGCAATATTTTTTATCAAGTAGTATCAAAGATGTAGCAAGATTGATATTCAAAAATCACCTTCATACCTTTCTCCATTAATTGCCCAACATTTTGAATCCATATCAGGTACATAGAGAACATCTGAAATTGTTTTTATACCTGAATTTGTTGTGATGGCAATGGTTCATTTTCCCTTAATTGTTATATAAACACCATTTCCAATTTTAACCTTTGCAATTTTAGTAGATTGCAAATTTCCAAACAGATTTTTATCAAAAATCATGTGGTTTGTGCAATCATTATCAATCAATCAGTGATATAAGGATGTTTGAACTAAAAAACATGTGGCTACAAACATTTGATCTTCATCATTTTGACTAGCAACTTGAGCATCCTCTTTTTGTTTCTGAGGTTTTGTCCTGCAAATAATTTTTCATGACCAAGTTGGTTACATCTACTACACCTTGCATGAGGTCTTTTCCAGCAATTGAATGGTGGATCACCTATCTTGCTGCAATGTTAACATGAAAATTTCTCTTAAAAAATTTTATTTTGCTCTATAATTGACTAGTAGCAATCTTATTGCTGCTTGTAGCCTATTTTTGAAGAACTTCTTTTTATCAGAATCTGGATATTTGGCTTGTAAAGCACCTTTTATAACACATCTTGCCTCATAAGTCTTTTTTGCTTCTCAGCTTGTAAAGTTTTGGCAATGTAATCTTTGACAAATCTTTTATATTCTCCAATGTAGTAATTGAAGCTTCATACTTTCTTGGCATTGTAACCAGAAATTCTTCAACAATTATAGAGTCTGTAAATGATGTTCCTAGCAACCTGACTCTTTTAACAATCCCAAGCAACTTATCTGAGTATTCTTTTATGGTCTTACATTCTTTCATTCTTTGCAGCTCAAACTCTCATTTCAAGTTTAAGTTTTGCATTCCACGAATTCTTTCATCTCCTGGATATTCCCCTTCAGATAATCTCAAACATCGTTTGCTAATTTAAGAGACATGATTCTTGTGAAGATAGTTGCTAAAACAACAACAAACAAACATTTTTTTAATTTTGATTTCTTAGTTTTCCTCTCTTTGTGACTCTTGATATGAGTCATGGTTGGATTATTCCGTAATGGAGGAACTTCAAAGTCCTCTTCAAATGCTTCCCAAAGGTTTAAAGCCTCCAAATAAGTCTTCATTCTTACTACCTAGAGTTGGTAGTTTTCTCCATCAGAGATAGGAGAAGAAACGTTAGAAAAACTTGCTTCAACCTCCATTATAGGACCCTTAAGAAAAGAGCTTTGGTACCAATTGAAAGTGTTAATCACGATCTTTTCTTCCTTTTTCATGTTTTATTTTTTTTCCATAATCGTTCTCTAGTGTGTGTGTGTGTGTGTGTGTGTGTGTGTCATCAATTGTCATACATGTGTACATATATTATTGGATTAGCTTGCCCAATAACTAAGATCAAGCCCTCTACTTGGACAATCTTAATGGCATGTTCTCAAATTTGGCCTGTCACAATCAAAAAACTTTAATAATCTCTTCAAATGTTGGTCTTAAAAATGTAAGCCTAAAAAGTTTTTAAAAAATGAAGTAAATCTCTTTGTTCAATCCTTAAAATCACCACCGTAATAGTATTTATTATATAATTACAATTAATTAGTAATAGTTATTGTATGTTTGGAGGAAATTAAATCGAAATGATAGATGGAAGCATTGTCATATGTTCTGGAATAGTTTCAATGGATATAGAACCGACTTTTATGAAAGATATTCAATCTATTTAAAAGGGGTTTCTAAGTTTGACGTCTCTTTTATCAGAGGATTACTTCCTAAAATTAATATAATACTAATAGAATAGAAAATATAGAAAAAAAATATCTTTTTTGTATATTTTTCTCGCTTTCGTTGCTACCTTATGCCTTACAGAATCAATCATTGGATCATTTAGATATGTTTTCAACACAACTTAAATAAATGAAAGGATCTCAGAGACCCACCAAAGCAAGAAAGTAAGGTATTTCAGAAAATAGATTCTTATTCAAAGAGTGCATAATTGCATGGATAAGCTCATACTAACTGACATGGGGATTAAAAATTTGACAAGATTTTACTCCCAACATGGTAGTCTAGTCCCCTATTAGACCCAACCTTCCTCACCATTCCAACTCGTGTTTAGCCCATCACTAAGGTGTTTCACACACCCAAATACTTTCCCCGAATTCTTTAACGTAAGAGACAATCAATAAGAACACAAGTAACAAATCATAAACGCAAGCACAGTTTATAAGAAAACACTCTCAACCTTTATTAATTCTGAAACAAAGGATACACAGAAACTAGTTGTGTGTGTCATGCACAAATTTGCTTGCAGGCTACACCTCATTAGTTCCCTTTCATGGAAGTTACAAATAAAACCATCACCCCTAGACAGATCTATACAACTGGTCAGTTTAGACAAAACAGTAACTGCCGAAAACTTCCTCCAACTGCCCCTTTGTAACTTTCCTTAGTCCGCCACCTCACAGACCTTCAAGCCAGTCAGTGGAGCTCTCTCTGCCAACCTAGTTGTTCTTCTACATGTCTTGGACAACCCTCTATCCAAGTCTCAAGTCATGTCAAACATGTTGCCGATGTTTGCACGCACCCGTTAAGCATTGTTGTCGAATCTATCTTTGCCCATGCATGCTACCGATATTACAGCAGTGTTCTCGTTGGCGCACCCTCGCACCTAGGACTGTGACACTAACCTACCTGGAAAAAAAAGGAAGATTTCATTTAGTACTTTTGATTTTATTTATCTAGATTTTTTTTCAATGTGAGGAAATGAAGTGAGTTAAAAAATAGAATTCTAAATTTTATGTTATGAACAGAAAAATAATAGATAATTTTATAAGATTTCAATATACAGTTATGATAGTTATAATAAGTTGCCCAGGACTAGAACCCGAGATTGGTCGAATGGAGTAAAGAGCGTAATGACTATACAGTTGTAATCCCATGATAGGCCTATAATATGTCTCATTCTTCTATCATTTTTTAGAAGTTTTTTGGATACGAGAAAATTTCACCTTCTCGAAAACGTACATCGTGGGCTCAGGTGAGCAAGTAAAATTCTAGTTGTCTCAGGGTCTTACAAAGGATGCATGCTCTGACTCAAACTCAAGACCTGTCATCTATCATCACTCCACCTGGAGACCTTTTTTAGAAGTAGATGGTTTTTCATAGTTTTTTCTTGACTCCCAGAAAAAGAGTTGAACCTAATGATTTATTTCTGTCAACAGTATTGTTTCCATATAGTATATGACAATTTATTTATGTTTCAACAACATATTACACATGCTATTGATATGATACAAGACAATTTTATGTCATGTTTGAATAAATATTAATCTATGATCACTTTCCCATTTCGTTGCCTTAAGGAACGACTTATTTTCTTAGAGTTAAAAAGGACAAAATTCGAAGCCTTTTCTTGCTTTATAGCGCGACGAAATCCGCCCCAAAGTGGATGTAAAGAACAATTTAATTGTCTTTATTTTTAATAGAAAGAAATAAAGCGTCATGCAAGTCCTCGTCATTAGAACAGAAAACCACTTTTTTTTCTCGATTGCAAATTGCAATTCAAAAATCTATGAACACATCTCCTTACTAGTTTTCCTATCCTGCAGGAAACTGTATGCGAACTAACAATTCAAAAAGAGCATTATAAATAACCTGCAAAGGTGCTCGAGTTCGTCATTGCGAAGCCTTTCAGACTCTCAACAAACTTCATCAATACACCCACGCCACACACCTTCTAAAGTCTCTCAAAACCACACAAACTCTTCGAGCGCTCTGTGAAACTAAATGGATTTGTTAAATGTAATGATACAAGAAAAGCCTGTGGTGATTTTCAGCAAGAGTTCTTGCTGCATGAGCCACTCCATCAAGTCGCTTATACGTGGATTTGGAGCAAATCCAACGGTTTACGAGCTCGACAGGATTCCAAATGGACAACAGATTGAAGGGGCACTGGTGCAGCTGGGGTTTCGACAGAGCGTCCCTGCTGTGTTCATAGGTCAACGGCTGGTTGGTAATGAAAGGCAGGTGATGAGCCTTCACGTCCAGAACCAGCTAGTCCCATTGCTTATACAAGCCGGTGCTATTTGGATTTAGAATAAGTAGTTTCTCACTTCCATGGGATATGGATCATTGTCATGCTGCTGAAAATCTAGATAAGCTGCTGCTGCTGCTGCTACTGCCTTTTTATTTTTTTCACTTTCCTTTCCCCCGAGCAGCAGAAAATGATAAGACCCATGGCTTTGTTCCTAATCTATCCTGAGAGGATTACTCTGTTTTTGTTAACTACGAGGTAAGCTCATGAACTTCCACACATCCATGCTGTCCTTAATAAGGATGGATTACTTTTGCTCCATTCTGAGGGATCAAAATCAAGCATTTCAGTGCATGCACAGGTGCCTGATGTGTGTGAGATGCAAAGCATGAGCGTTTTGTGCTGAGGATGAGAGAAGACTTGCACTCAATTCCAACATTTTTGTTTTATTTTAATAAATGATAAATTACATTATCGAAACAGCAAGTTTCAAACCCAAAAGACTTTTACTTGAGTAGGTATGTTAGATAATTATATAAATCATAATCCAGAACTGCTTAAACTTTTAGATGAGATAGTTCCTTAACAAAAACAGTTGAAAACCTACGCCACAAAGCGACTACAAAACCAGAAAAATAAACCTGTTCATCGCAAAAATACCGAATGCGACACAAGTTAGAGTGCATGGTCTTTAGCATTACTTCCTAGAGATGTTCAGAGGCATAAAATCTGTACAGAGCAGATTGCACAATTTTCCTTTTGTAGTATAATATGAACCATGGAGAGTGCATTTGTCCCCGAAGTATCATTAATTGGATACTTTTTAAGTAACCAAATGGCTTGCTAGACGATAAAATCATGTTTTGGATCATGCATTTACCCATTAAAAAGTAGCTTGTTTACAATGGGGGCTAAAATTCCAGGTTATAGCATCACTTATTGCTAAACAAGGCTGATAATGGTTGTCAATTGCCTCGAAGATATCCATTTGATCTCATCTTGTTGAAGTTACGCCAATTTTCTTCTTCTTTTTTTCTTTTTTTTTATAAATATCCAATTTTCATCATGAATTGATCAATGGGAGCCTTCCAGAGGCACAAAGATTCAATTATTTAATGAACAGGTATCAATTCTCTCTTGGATTACGGTTCTTATAAGTTTTCGCCCATGAAGCACCCATTCTTTATTCTATTACTTGTTCAGAAATCCTATGCTCGATGGACCCGGCAATGGATTGGCTGCAGCTTTTATTCTTTATTCCTTCTATCATTTTGAACATAATCTTAAGATTCTTAATGTGCTCTGGTTCCATCAAGCAATAGGATTGCTGAATAATACTAAAGGAATAAAAATCAAAATTAATTTTGTTTTAAAAATAATGAGAAAGCTGGAGGAATTTACTCTGATACTTTCCTAGTTTAGCCTATTGGCTATCTTTTCAATGTTGTTTTTCTGGGCTCAGGATTGAGCCTTCTGCTAATTTATTTATTTTTTTGATGAATAGGATATTTTTCTTTCAAGTGGGGAAAACGGGACGCAGGATCGCACTAGGATTATCAAAAGAAAACGACTCCTGATGCACACAATTATCCGCATCGATTTAGGGGGATTTGGGCTGGAGTTCACTGTCTGGCATAGCATAATCCTTTAAAAGATTAAATTTAGTTTGGAAACAGTATTCGTATCATGTAATCTTCCCAGATTCATGCCGGGATGAATACGATTGTTATAAAATAATATAAATTATATTCTGCAAGATTATTAACAACTTAAATTTTTAGATAAGATGATTTTTGATATGGTATTAAAGTTTTTTTTGACCTAGTGATCACGAGTTTGAATTTCGCGATCCTCATTTTATTTGATAAAAATTAAACATAGATAACGTGGGTTTCTACAAGTTTCAAGTCCAAACAATTTTTACTTAAAAGGATATATTAAAAAATAATATAAATTATATTTTAGAATATCACCCAACAAATTAATTTTTTTGTTGGGTGATATTCTAAAATATATTTTTTTGTTTGATTGTTCGATAAGGCAATGTTTGGAGTATTTTTTCTTTGTTTTTCGTCTCTAACTACAGACGTCTTAGACAGCTATGGACACCAAATTAGCAATAGATTGTTAAAGTTGGGATTCGAACTTGGGAGCTCAACTCATTTGCTTTGCCTGAATATCAATAGAGTTGCAAGCTCATTGATTGGGCCGAGGCTTTCTTTCATGCTTGCATCCACGTTGCCTAGGAATTTCCTCTATTTGCATTGCATCTGGAAAAGCATTAAAAAAGTGCAGTCAACCACATCATTCTGGAAAAATAGTGTCACGTCACAAACAGAACCGCCATGCATGAACAGCTCGGTGCTCATGAGTTAATATCAAATAGTTTAATCCCTATCTATGATGTCACAGTTCAATATCACAATCTATTCCATATTCGAATTTTGAGGCTCTCTTTCACACATTATATTTCAAAAGGTGCGACAACGTGGCGTGATGATAGATATTTTATAATTTGTACATTAAATTTCGAGTTTGAATCAAAATATATATTCTTTATAAGAATCTAAAATAATCAGGATTTTATTTGTTCATTTGGACTCATAAAATGTGATTTCCATAAATAAAATTTCCTTGCATCCAAAAAAAATTATATTTGAAAACAAAAAATTCTATACAGTAAGATGATGACATCAAACCGTGCAGATAACATTCTCATAAGGAACTAGATTTTATTCTAAGTCTTTGAATATATTCTCCATTAAGGATTTAACTTATTATACTATATACTAAAAGAGCTCATGGTTCAGCTATTGTAGTATGTGAGACAAATCACTATGGATCACAATAGTGTTATTCAGTTTTTGGGTCAGTTTGAATCGGTTCACTTCGTTCGGTTCGCCGGTTTATTGATTTTTTTTATTTTTGCACAATACAATAATCATTATGTCCCTCGAAAAAAATAAAAACAACCCCTGCCGCGAGGGGTTCCTTGATAATTGCACATTTTTGGTTTGGTTTGGTTCGGGTGACCCTTTTTTTTGTTTTTTTATAATTCTTTGCACAATCAAATAATCATTTTGTCTCTCGAAAAAGATAAACATGTGGCTGCCTGAAGGGGTTCCACTGGCATTTCACATTTTTTAACAATGGTTAAATACGGATATGTCTCCAATAAGACAAGTGAATAGTTGACTATAGGGGTGTTCCGGTAATTAATCATATTTTTTACTATTATTCTCCGATTACTATTGGCACGTGTGGCACACACATCCGACAGTATTCGGTCTCACGCTCTTTTTTGGACGGCGCGTGATGTCGTACGGTGGTGTAAAATGTCCATTCAGTGTCTTTGTGCCGTGTCATCTTCCTCATAGTGTGGCATGTGTCCCCATACGGTGTCCGGAGACGAGACGGTGGGCAGTTGAACGTTTTTCCTCCTTTTCTCTCTCCTTCACCCTAAACTACACAGCAACCCCCTAATTTTATTGTTTTTTTTTCATTTCAGTCCCTTCTCTTTGAATTATTCTGTATGGTCCTTATTCTTGTTATGTAAGTTTTGATTTGTTTCAATTGTGTCATTCGATTGAAATTGATTATATATTACATTTTTATTTCAGTCCTTATTCTTTTAGTTTTCGGATTGCTTTTAAATCCCTTAATATTTTCAATTTTTCCCTTAAATTAAAATTGATAATATATTTGGTTTCATTTCAGCCTTTATACTTTTAATTTTCTATTTTATTTCCTTTATTTTTTTATATTTCTTAAATAGTCCATTTTTTGGTCCATGTTAATATATATGTGCTTTTAGCTTGGGTTTTTAATTTTTATTATTTTCTCTTTTGTTGATGTAGCATTTTTTTGAAAAATTTTGTTCTTAAATTTTAGTTTGTGTTTGTGATCATTTGAAAATTGATATTTTTGTTTTTTTTGTTCGTTGTTCTTTCTTTTGGTTGTTTTTTATTTTATTTTCATGTTAAATTATTTTTTTAGCTAATAAATTTTATTTTTATTCAATTTTTGTTTGCTCTTTCGTTAAAGTTCTTGGGCTTTTTGCTCCTTTGATTGAATTATTTTCCCATTATTAACACAATAATAATAATAATTTTAGTTTTTTTCCTGAAGGTAATTTAATAATTTCTATTGTTTTAGCAATAATAGTAATGATATTTTTAGATGTTAAGCCTTCAATGTTGTTGTTGTTATAATATGGTGTGTTGATATATTTCATTATATTAAATCTTGCATGTATAGATGTTATATTTTATTTTTAAACTAGCAAAATGTATTAATTGTTTCAATCTAAATAATTATAAAAATTGTTTGTTGTACCCGTAACGTAGTGCGGGCAATTAACTAGTAAATTCTAAAGATCATTGATGTTCTTCCTGAAGAAAAATGTTAGCCACTATACATAAACAAAAGAGGGGAGCAGTAAACTTCAGTACTTGTAAATTTGGTTAATTATGTGAAGATTGTAGTTGAATCAAAAGGCAAGGAAGAAAGATCATATGGTGCTAATCTAGACTCTTAATAACCAAAAACACTAATTAAATAATATGAAAAATAATAAAAATAAATATTTTGAATTAAATATCATGAAAATAATAAAATACTAAATATTTTGATAGAATAGATTTTTTTTTTCTTTCGGTCATATCTTCTGGAGAGATTAGACTTGTTGATAGATTATACTTTTTTTCATAAATAATTCATGATTTTCTTCTTAAATTAGAAAATAAAAAATACAAGCCCAATGATACCAAAATTACTCCCTTAACTGAAACTCACGATCCTCATGTCCAATTTAATTATAAATTAAATTCATTAAAACTGATTTTTTCTTGAGTTTTTATTTTTTTATAATTTACTTTGGCACATATAAATCAAATTTATTAAAACTGATTTTTCTTAGCAAAAGCTTTCTTGAATTTTTTATTTTAACCCTTGTCGAACTATTAATAAATGTTTCGGTACGTGTTGATCATATCACTAGCAAA
This sequence comes from Salix brachista, assembly GCA_009078335.1. NCBI lineage: Eukaryota > Viridiplantae > Streptophyta > Magnoliopsida > Malpighiales > Salicaceae > Salix > Salix brachista. The sequence goes on from CM018573.1 coordinate 14,814,669, forward strand.
AAGCATCATGCAGGTCACTACATGGATGTAAGAAACTGGGCATGATAATATGCAAAGATTAGTAGCCTCTAAAGAAAGTTTTTATTTGGGGATCAAATCGAAACAAATGTTTGACTTTTGGGACCAGGAAATCCCAAACAAGACAAAGCGAGGACCTAGATAAGAAAAAAAAAACAATCAGTACGCAGATCATGGCATCTCTAGAACACACACAGCTCACTAATTAGTAACATTCATTTTAATATTGAGCAATGAAAATTAAAAAAAAAAAAAGGACAAAATAACCTGCCCTAGTAAACTATAGTTATAAAATCAAAATAACCTTATAAAAAAGAAATTAAAAAAAAACTATAAAACTTAATATTCAAATCAACATTGAACAATGAAATAAAAATGGAATCAGTTAAAAAGAAAAATAAAAAATAACCATCAAATAAATCAATGATAACTTGTGTGACCTGCATCATGATGAAATTGAAATAAATTAATTAAAAAAACACGATATTGTCCTTTTAAAAGAACTAATATTGAAGTTATATTGAATTAAATTATGTTTTTATACTATGTTAAACAATCAAAACAAAAACAAAAAAAATACAAACATAATGAAAATAACTTGAATACTTAATTATTTAACCTATATACAAATAGATGGTATGTAAGTTAAAACAAATAGATTATTCTATTCTTTATAAATAATAAAACAAAGTAACCATAGTATCTTAAAACGGATTAAAAATCGGGTAATTAGATTCGGTAAGAATTGAAACGAGTAATCCTTGATGATTTTTACTAAAAGAAAACTATTTTTCTTTTATTTTAACATAAATTAAAGGAGAAGAAGAAGATGATGATTGGTTTGTTACCTTAAATGTTAGAACTATTCAAGGAAAGGATCCCACACATTCATCACCTTCCAATTCTGCAAATCAACTCTCCCTAGAACCAGTGTGACCAACGGCTACTTCCATTTTCATTATGCTAAAGTCTTGTTTCCTTTTTGTACATTTCCATACTTATACCTGTAAATCTGCAATTCCTCTTTAAGCTATGTAAAGGTTCTGCTCTATTTAAATGCAATTGAGCAGACAAACATATTTATCAATTCAATACAATTCTCTACATAAATACATTGTATTATCTGTTCTTACATTAAAGAGTAAAGAGTCTGGAAAGGGGGAAAGCGTTTAGCTGTCCAGAATGTGATGTCTCTTTTTCGATTGATCAGGGTCTGTTTGGAATTGCTTTTGCTTTTATGGTTGAGATTGAAAAAAAACAGTTTCAAAAAAGTGCTTTTACTGTGGTTCAAAATAAGCAGTGAAGTGTTTGGTTAAAACCGTGGTTGAGTTTGAGATTGAAAAAAAGCAGTTTTGTGTGTTTGGTTACCAAGTTTTTTATTTTGCTTTTAACTTGTGAAATTACATAACACACGTTCACACGCATGCGCGCGCGCGCGCCCACACACACACACACACACACACATATATATATATATATATATATATATTGTTTTTTAAATATTTAATAATTATAATAAAAAAGTATAATTAATAATTCAACTAAATTAGACACTTGTTTTTATTCTTCCATCAAACTACTTGTAATTTCATCCAAACTAAATCTATACGTGAAGGGCTCTTCGATCCCGAAACAATCGTAAAATATCATTTAAAACAAAATTAGAATTGCAAGATAAAAATTATATTGTGATATTCTTCTAATATATTTATTTATTGTAATTACTTTTTAAATTATTTTAATATTAAAATTATATATATATATATATATATATATATATACACGTGGAAAACAGCAATTTGCTGCTTTCCGCAAACCACGGCTACAACTTTAAAATTAATGGGTCCCACCATCAATTTTAAAGTTACCAAACACAGCATCACAGGTATAAACTGCGTTTTCAACATAACACAGTTTGTACCACAAAACCAAACGGGCACTGAAATAAGTAGAGAGACGCCGTTTCATTGCCACCTCTCACAGAAATTAACGGCTGACTCTACTGGGGATTGAAGCCATAGCCTGTGGCTCGGTAGACCATCGCCGCCATGTCAATTGGGCCATGCTGTCGCCTTTTGCTTTGCTTTCTCTATACGGTTTAGTTACATTTTTATTTTATTTTTATTTTTAATATTATTATTATTATGTGTGTGGGATGTGGAATTTCTTTAAATCTATGACCAGCAAACATCTTCATGATTATTTATATGTCTGAATGATCGCGCATGCTAGCCCTAATTAGTGAGACAGGCAACTTGCATATTCTTTAAAAAGATACGATATTCTAAGTAATGTGGGATTTGAACTTAAACTACACTACTAAATTGGTTCAACTTAAATTTGAATTAATCATAATATAATTTTTATTATTTAGAAATATATTTTTCCAACCATGAATAATACTTATTCAAACTCATTGAATTTGTCTAAGTTTAAGTCATGTTTAATGCCTAGTCTCTGTATCACGATCCAGTTCTTGGATTTGATGGGCTAAGCTAGATTGACTTGATTTTTTTTTTGTGAATTTTTTAAAAATTATTTTTTAAAAAAATTTATTCTTTAATATTTGATTGATTTGGAATTAGACTTTATACTTTTATTTATTTATTTTCTATGGAATTACTCTAATTTGATGACTTAGGTCGTGGATTAAGTAGATTAACTTAAATTGGCTTGGGTAAGATTTTTTTTCTTAGTTTTTTTTCATCAATGTCATCATTCAATATGAGATTGATTGAGAATTCATATTATAATTTGTTTAAATTTTTTTAGATGGAGTTGTTATAATCTCATGATCTAAGTTGTAGATTTAAAAGGTTAATTAATATTATTTATCTTTATATTTAAAAAAAACGATGTCGTTTTGAATTGTTTTTTCAGTTAAACTATATTTTTACTAGTCGTCTAAGTTGTATTTGGATTTGTGAAGTCAATTAAATTAACTCTTACATGATTTAATTTTATTCTACTTGAAAAACATTAGTTATGCCTAAATATATTTTTTAAGCAAACAACTACTACACGGTTTAATTTTTCTAATACAAACATCTTTTTAATATAAACAGTGGAACAACTTTAATTAAGTAATAAGTTTGATTTTAAAGAAAGAAAGAAAGATAAAAGACAACGCTAATGGTTATTGCTTTTTATTTTACAACTTAGCAATTGATTGCTTTATGTTAAAGAAGCATGAATTGATGACAAGATTGCTGCTTATTGCACAAACAAGTTAAACTATTTTAATTTACATAAATTCAAATTTATATATAAGTTTTGTATTTTAATAAGAAGGAGAGTAAGATTATGTGTTCATTGAGATTTAGGGATGAGGATCTAGCCAAGTAGATGAAGAATCCACCACGCTAGGGTTCCATTCCCATCATTTGTCCTTAACCTTAAAGCCTACGTTCAAATGAGTTTAGTTTTCTTTTATTTTAATCATAGGATCTTCTTTATCTCGTATTCTTAATAGAACATAAAAAAAAAATCCAATAATGAACTAAAGTGATATTATTTAGGATTATGTTTTAGCTTTTTCATTGAGGTTTTTTTTTTAATGATATATTTTTATTGAATTTATATGCATTTATATAATCAAATAAATATAGTTTGTGTTATAAATAAATAAAAACGACAAGCGAATAACTAAAAAGAACTAGACAAATTGAGAGATATTTGTAGATCAAGACCTCTAATCTCACAAAATAGAATATTTAATGATTGTGTCTGCTTTGTTTTTAGAAATATTTTTTATTCAATCAAATGATAACAGAAATAGAGACACAATTTAATTTTATTGAATAAAATAAAATATGAGAAAACACCATCCAAGGTTATACATATTAAAATTATCATCTAAAAAAGAGAATGTTTTTATTTAAGAAAACAAGGTTCGCCCATAAATAAATTAGAAAAACTCTCTAAATTTTAAATCCATAACCAAGAAAGCACCTATGATTTAAAAGCAATTTTTTAAACAAAACAAAATAGAGAAGAGGTATTACTTTACATATAGATAAAAAATGAGAAAACATATAAAAAAAGCATTACTTTATAAAAAATAACTAGTAAAAAACAGGCAAACATCAAGCAATGTTGGGACTAACAATCTAGGTCAACTCATTTGGGGCGTTTCCTCAATGGCAAGTACAACTAGGTTCTTTTTGTTGTTGTATTTGGGGTTGTACCTGAAATTTCATTGGAAAAGAAATGAAAAAAAATATGCAAAATCTATTTTTCAACCTATTTTTGACCCAAAACACCTTACAGACTATAAGAAACCTATTCATGGCCTAAAAGAAATCAAAAGATCGCAACCAAAATCAAAATCAACTTGAAATAAAACATTTATCTGAGCTAAAATTTGTTTTTTCACGAAATTTCAAAAAAAAAACACCTATTATGTACTCTTCTCATCAAATCAAACAAATATTGATTATTTTGATCGCTTAAATCAATGCCAATGATGTTTTCTATCGTCCTCTGGAATTTGGCAGCCTCCCTCTCTTAATTAGGTACTAAAAAATAAAAATAAAAACTTTATATCAAAACTGAATTGAAAAATCAAGGAGGTGCCAAATATTAAAAATTTGTATAATTTTTAAAGTTGGAGGACCAAAGTGCTTCTCTTTCAAAAAAAATTAATACACCATCCATGCTTGATGCATTTTTTTATCCTACTTCCTCTTCTTGCAATTTTACCATTGACTAAGAAATCATAAACTATTGGTCTTCAATTAAGATCAAATAGCATAAATAAGGCTTTGAGAATAAACTATTGTATGTATTTCGGTTATTGCATGCTTATTGTCATGACTCATTTCTAGGTTATTCTCTAAAAAAAAAAAATAACAAAAAAAAAAAAGGCTAACATTGTGAAAAAAAATCAACCTAGAAATTTTGGACAGATTCGAGAGCTTGATCGTACCTCTATTGTGTCTAAATATGAAGGAAAATGTAGATTCAAGGTTCAAATAAATGATTATCAAATAAATCTGCATAAAAATTAAGTTGAAAGGTATAATTACATTTTAATAGGTCAATTTGATTTAATCATTGGGCAAATTAGGTTTAATTGTGTTTAAGAATTAATTTAGGGTCAATTAAAGGATTTAATTAAGCGCAAGTACTTAATTATACTTTAAATTGATCAAATTAATTTTATTAAGGGCTTCATTGATGAAATTCAAGTTTGGAAGGCTAACTCGGGTTTAAATTGAAACTATTTGAATTTTCGGAGATCAAATTGAATTTTTTTCAAGTCAATTGATTGAAATTAGGGGCAAAATCAAAGACTGTTGAAAGTTTAATGGACAATTGATGGTCAAATTGCATCAATCCAAGACCAAGGACCAAAATAAATTAAAAAACATGTAAATTTAAGGCTATTATCAAAAAGTTTAAGGTCAATTCGAAGCGCAATTAGAGTAATTATAAATTGAAGGACCAATTTGTACTTCTGTCATCCTGCAGAATTTTCAGTCAGCCAATACAATGTTTTGTACACTGATATGTAACAGAGCACCTGGTGCCATCTTCATCATCATAGAAGGGTAAGAGGCAGTTTGTGTCTACATGTAATGAGCAGTTGAATCACCATTTTTGTTCTATAAATACAGAGACGAAGAACATGCAGAGGAGGAGGAAAGAAACACAAAACTGAGAGGAAAAGGAAGTTTTATTTTTGGTCCCTATCAGCGACAGTAGTGTCTCCATCTTCCTCAACACCAGCAAGACACTGACTTCTCCTTCCTCGGCACTGACAACCTCAATCCTTTTCTTTTTCACTGTCAGCCACAGTCTCAGTTTAGCCACTACCTTCGTCATTGACAGCCCCTTCTTCTCCCTAAGCAGCAACTTCACATTGGCGCCGCCTGCCACAACTTTAAGCTCATCGTCATCAGCAGCTTCTTCTGCTCCCGTGACAGATGACAGCTTCCACTTCTTCCTCCTCTATAGTTGCAATCCTAGTTCTTCTCCTTCCCAAACAGTGGTTGCAGCACTGTCGCCTCCACCCAATAGCCATCTCTCAGCATCCAACAACCCATTTTGCTTCCTCCAGCAACTAGGGACAGTTTGCAGCTCACCGTAGATTACCAGCAACAGGCCTTCCTTGCCATCAACAACTACAAAAAAGATCTACTAGGTAGCGACTCAATGAGGTAGAGACTCTCTCACAAAGAAAGGTCAACTTTGAATCTTAGAAAAGACCAGCAAAAAAAATCTGACGTGAAAAAACAATTAAACAATAATGTTGTTTACCTTAGGTAGGGTGCACTAGGGGTGACGTGTCTTCCCCTTGTGTAACAAGTCCCCTTACTCAGACTCTCGAAGACCATTAGGTTTCCTAGTGACCTTGATATTAGGTGGCAACTCTTAAAAATTATAATCGTAATTTTTACGCTTATAAGAAAACCCCATTTCCTGTGCGCCATCTCCCCTCCCCGGGGATGGCAGCGTGCGAGGCGGGGGGAAACGGTCGTCGCGACGCATACAATATTTCTATAATTTTTTTATTTATTAATTATATGCATGTTATAGTTTTGCAATCATATTCATGTAAATCGATAAAATCATTCATATCCTTGGAAATTTCTTTAAAGTAGATATGATGTAAAACCTAAGAATCCCCATTCAATACATCTTTTCCGTGCATCACCCTTAGAATACAATCTGACTGAGTTCCGGCTGCTGCCTTCAAGTGTCCAGCAAACAAAAAGTTGAAAAGCAGCCAACGATCTCACTAAACATGGCCTACTCAGAATCAACACTCCAAAACCACCAAGCTGATATTAGATGAAATCACACTATATTTACTGTACATTTATTTATTTTATATAAAAAAAAGTTGTCCACACGCATTTACAGTCACGAAACCGAGTGGCGTCTTCTCTTCTGAAACAAGAACCTTGTATCTGAATTAGCCTTCCCCCCGATGGGTTTGAGACCGTTGATTCGGAATAGGGCGTTAAACTTGCTTAATCTTTTGGTGAATGATTTTAGCAACTTACTAGCAGGATGGGACCTTACCATCTCCTGTTTTATGGACACATGATCCTTTTCAAGATCAGTCAGCCTCATTCTCATTCTTGCTACTTCAAGCTTCAGCTCTCGATTCTCTCTTCTAACAGATGCGTAATTATCTCTTGGAGAGATGGCTCCACTTCCTGCGCCACTGCCTGAACGTTGAGGAAATTGACCGTTTAATGCACCGAAGAAGAACTGGCTGTGTCCCCCGTTCATTGCATTTCGGAGCCTGTTCTGTTCGATGTATAGCACCTGGACTGCCATCTGTACCGGCAACCTTTCATTTTGTGCAGCATGGCTGCAGGCTTCTTGAGATAATTTCTGGCAATCGATGGTCTTGCAGAGTCGGTAGCGTTCTGAATCTTTAATGTTTGGATGAACCTGTAAAAAGATCATGAACAAAACACAAATTAGTGCTTGGATCATGTAAATGAGAATCTAGAGGCATGAAGATGAAGTGGGAGATGGAACTGCGTATTGTTTTTGTGAGCACGAAGAGAGAATAGTAGAGAAAGGGTTACTAACTTTGAGGAAGATATCCACAGCTCTGTACAGCCCATCGCTAACTATACGAGCATGGTCTGGAAGTAGTTCAGCTAGTGCTATAAACTTTGATGGCAGTAAGTTTGGGTCCAGCGCAACTTCTGCATGAAAATTGTCCAGTAATTTTGATACCTTTAGAATTGAGCTCTGTTTAGGAGAACCGGGGCTGTCAAAATCGTAAACCATCGCACTTTCATCCCGCAAGTTGTTATCTTCATCGTCATCCTCATCCAAGTTTAGAAAGAGAGAGAAGATCCTCACGACTGAATCAGTATCATGCATGCTGCAGTGGCTGTTTCCATGTGAATTTGCTGGTATCAGGATGTCCTCAAGAATCGCCTGATCAAGCTGGAGACCAATTCTTCTCTCCAAATCAGATCTGCAAGAAATAGTTGCTGATGACGATATAGCAGTTTTTAATAAGCTTGAGAGAAAAGCCATTGGAACTGGACACTTTCTTGACTGGGTTGGTAGTAAGCTAACTATTGCCTCGACGATGACTCTTTGTTTCTTCTGCGATTCCAAGTCCAGGAGACTCCCTTTAGCCAAATGGGGGTCCCTGACAACAGGTCCTTGAAGAGAATTATGGGCATAATTTATCAAAATCTCGCTAATCATATCCTGTTTTAGACCCTTTGATTTAACTGCGATTAATACTCTCTGGAAGAAATCAAGATTCAGCATCGCGAGTGATTTGCCCCACCAGTCTGATGGTGTTTCTGGCTCCATATGTGGCATGGTTTTTGCAGGGAAGTTGTGGTCTAGCTTTAACAATCCAGAGGCCAGTTGCTCTTTGCATGCATTGCTTGCGATTGCATTGATAAGCCTATTGACCAGATTGATCTCTTCCGAGAAGGGCAATAAAGTTTCACATCGGTGAAGAACAGAAATTGAACTTGATATGTTTGGAAGCACCATCTCCTTTAGATACGCTTCAGCCCGGGCTTCCAAGTTCTTTTCTGCAAAATCTTCTGTCATTTCCAGAAAATGGGCTGTGCAATATAACACAGCAACATTTGATTGTGTAATCTCGACATTTACTCCATAGCAAAACTTTGCAGCAAGCTCGAAGCCCTCTGGTCCACCCGGTACAGCAGGGATATTTATGCGTGAGATCTTTGAATCTTTCGCTTCCAGCAACAGCTTACGAATTCTTCCACTTCGAGAAACTAGAGGAAACTGCATAGAATTTCAATCATAAATTTAGTGTTTCCAGTGAAGTTTTCTCTATGACATTCCATTTACTTAACATTTACACGCTATATAACATTAAACAGGTAGAAATCTTTTGGTTCCGAATACCAAAATTGATGTCAAGGTTTCAGAGGTGAGAAGATCAGGAAGCTGTTTTAGATCCTAAACTCTTGTTCTAAAATTCAGCACCTCTGCATGAACTAGATTTTTCTTACCTTATGAAATGAAAAGTTTGATGCTCCTACTTCGATTGCAAGATCACTAGAAACATCCGAAATTGGCCTGCAAAATGGTTGAATGATTGAAGCCTAACTGATAAAGACAAAAAAAAAAAAAAAAACATATCCAAAATAGAAAGAAATAAATGATTCCTACACGTTAGCCAGTGCCATTAAGCTAGACACCATATAGGAGCTTCTACCTCTTATAGACCTGAACTCCCATTTTCGAAACCATAAATTTCAAACTGATTCTCTTGACCACAGAGTAGATACTAGAAAATAGATTATGTGTTTCAGAGGAAAATTAAGCATGAAGGAACCACCTCAAATCTGAGGATTCTGCGATCCATCTTGATTGTCTGAATCGACAATGATGTCCCAAAAACTCAAAACAAATCTCAAAAAATAATTATATGCTAGCAAGGTGGTGCAGCTGAAAAACTCATAGCAAGCACCAGAAAATCCTCTTCTTGAATCATGCAATGGACATTGAAACAAACCTCACTAAACAGAAAATTGGAGGTGATAGCTAGTGACATGAAGACTAGCATGAGATAAAGCTGGTGAGAGAGTAGTTAACTGGGAATTACAAGATTACCATTCAGTAGCATGCCTTATACTTGAGCTTGGACGAAATGCTCTCTTCCCTGATATACTTGGCTTCAATTCACCTACTGTCACCACACCCATCTCCTTATTACAAAATTGAAACCTGGGAATTCAGTCTTAGATTTCACTCTGAAAGTTCTGCACCACCAACCCCACTAACAATTTTCTCTCTTTCAAGAATCCAACTGGTTTTAACAATCCATGGTCTCTTGTTGGCTACAAACCAGAGTAGGAGTTATTATTCCTCTGGTGACAGTTGTTTAAGGGACACCTCATCCTTTAGTTCTATTTAGAAAAGGAAAACTGGAGTGAGGTGAAAGCATTGGTAAAATTTAAACTCACAATCATTTGACTAAAACAAAACACAACAACCGACATATTATATGAAAATATCATCAGGTAGAAACTTAAGCTACTAAACAATGTTATATATATATATATATATGAACGGTGAACTTTTTTTCGAGGAGACTTTTGAAAAGTACTTTAATGAGTGTTTATAATGATGTGCTTAATCTAAAGTCAAGAATTTTGTAGGCGTGAAACTGCACTTTTCGGTGAAAGGCAGTGAGGTGTGGCCTTTTTTCTTACATGTTTTTTGTTTGAAAAATCTGCAGGGATCCTGAAGGGTTGCAGTGCTTTTAGGGGATGCAATCATAGCTAGTGAAAGCTACCCTCAATAAAGATTATCTTTCGAGACAAAGTAGTCTGTTTTATGAGTGTTCGCCGATCACACAGAAAAAACATCCCCATTTGATTCTCGTTGTTACTAAAATGATACGGACCATCCTTACAAACCAAAGTATAGGATACTTGAGGTGCTAACTGGATTAAACACAAGTTCAAACACTAAGAAATTAAGGAATGAGCTTGTGAGCCCATAATCAACACTTATAGGTCATGAGCCAAACTATAATAAAAGACTTGTTTGAACATTGAATCCTAACATTAAGAAAATTTTAGAAGTTTCTATATTCTACAAAGAAATTAAAGGGCATGATCTATTATAGAGATTTTATTTTTATTTAGAAGGTTAAAGTAAGTTTTGGACTGATTTTTCTTTGTATTACATAGTTTTATGCTAACAAATAACTCTTACGAGAAATTTCTAGAGGTCCTATTGTATATGTTGTTAAAATTTCAACTCAATCAAACATCAAAAAGGTTCAAATAAGATCCATAAGTTATATGCAAAAATTATATTATTTAACTAATTGATTTGAGATTCTTTTTTTCTATTTGAACTAGTAATGTTTTATTATTTTTCTAGATGTTTTTAGGAGATTTTCTATCTATTATAAATAGGGTTATTTATCTTGTATTTTTCTTAACACACTTTGAATTGTTTGTGTGTAAGAGGTATTCTCGTATTCTTTGGTTGTGTAAGGAACTTTTTTGACTTGTCAAAAAATAATTGTCTTTATGGCCTCTTCCTTATTCTTTCTGTTCTTAAATTTGTTTTCATTCGGTGGGATTCATTCTAATAATGTTGATGTTTTGGTAAGGATAATCTTCATGTGACACTCCTATGAAGCGGTGATTCTTTGGCTTTCTATGATTGATCCTTCTCACATGTGGGTTATGTGAACACATAATCACAGGATTTCCATTAATTGGTATAAGATATTGCATTCATTTATTAGGTTACATCCTTGTATAATTTTCTTTTTTCTTGTTCCGTGTGTTGATGACACTTATTAACAGGGATTTTTCAGTCAAATACCGGCCGAAACGTTCCAGTTTCATTTCGCCCTTTCTGTTTCGGCCAAAATAGCTTGAGATGAAATTTTACAATGAGTTTTTTGATATATTTATATATATTATATTTATATCTCATAGCAATCAAATAATGTAATGACTTTGCAAGATTGATGATGAAATTCTCGTAATATTATACATATTCATAATTTTGTTCTGAAAAATCATTTTATTGTGTCTTTTTTTAGATTAAATTACACAATTCTAAACAATTTTATTTTTGGATTTGAACTAAAAAAATTGAATTAACATATTTAATTATATATATATATATATACATAAACAATATAACCCTGAAACGACACGCCGAAACACTTCGAAACCCAAATATTTCATTACAATTGAAAAAATAAAACATCAACCGAAACAAAATTAACAAACTTGTTCTATAGTGGATCTCTTACAAGATCAATTCGGATTGGCTCTGATTCGTTTAGAAAATATGGTTAGAGGAACTATATGTGGAGCAATTAGACAGACGTGCCCGTTTCAACAGAGGTGCCTGGCACAGACAAAGATTCCAATAGGAGTTCTCTTTCATTATTTTCAATCTTCATTTATTCCTCTTGAATTGCAGCAATACAAGAAAAATGGCATTTTGTTTTGTTATTATCACTAAATATGTCAGTAACATAAAAAGTTTAAAAAAAGAGAAAATTATTCAAATAAAAACGTTATAGATTTCCATCGCAGAAACTAAAGCAAGATTAAATTAAATCAAACCACATCGAAATTCATTTTTTCTTTTGTTATTTTTTGGTGTTTTTTGTTATTTTTATTTGTTCTTCGGATCAAATGTTTTATGTTTTTATTGTTTATGCAATTTAAGTGATTATTTTTTTTATTATTTTCTTATAAACATGTTTTGTTTTTTTTATTTTTGGGGCAATTTAATGATTTTAATTGTTTGGACAGTAATGTTGATAATAGTTTTAACTGTTTTAGTCATGATAATGATAGTAACGTAGGGATGGATTTTCAATGATGTTTTCTTCTTTTTGCAGATAGAAAATGAACTATTTATTTTTGTTATTTTGTTATTGTAGGTGCTTTCACAATTTATATTTTGTTTGATGTGTTTAATTTAAATTGGATTATAAAATAAACTAATTCTAATACAGTGAATTCGATAATTCAGGCATCCGAATCTTATTGCTTTTTTAATGACGAATATAATTTTATGCTAGTGATTTCATTGAAACCTATTAAACAGATAAATTCATATCGATTTAAAATTCATATATTTTATGGGAAACTCACACTCCACGAGAATTTTATACGAATTTATTATTTTATCCAAATTTATATTATAAAAAAATCTCACATAATTAATATTTTTTGACATTTAAAAAATATGGTTTCAGCCGCGATAAAGCTCCAGTAAATAACTTACTAATTAGTGTGTATATATATATATATATATATATAGATAGATTTTTGACCTGATCAATTCCCCCTTTATTTTTTACAAAACTCAACTCGATCTAGATCTGATCACATGAGTAACAGATCAAATTGGATCGTGTTGGGATTCAAGACAATGTTAATCTCCATGTTGATTCCTTCTTCCTTGCATGTTTTTAAAGCCATAAAAAGTGGGCTCGACTCTCTTTTCATTTTGTTTTTTTCCCTTAACTGAAACTATATCTTACCTAAAATTTGGGATTGATTTGTCTAAATTGGATGAAGAAATGACAAGCAGAGAGCTGGCATATTTTCTGGCCATGTAATATTGTGTGACATGATGTTTACACTATTCCTCATTAAAAGTATATTGTATATTTCCTTATAAAATAAATAATGAGACGGCTGCTTGAAGAACTAATTATCAAACTTGCCCTCACATAATATGTAGAATATTTGAGTGTCTATTAACATATACTAAAAAAGCTTTTTACTTTTTTTTATAAAAAAAACTATTTTCATTATGGCAATTTTTTACTTTGGCTCTTGAAATTTTAGAGAACTTCTATTTTTCAAAAAAAAAAATTAATTTTATTCTTTAATATTAAGTTTACTAGATATAGAGATTTATAATTTGTCTTATATGAAGTTATATTCGTCAAAAGTTTTACAATTTATAATTTATAAGTTTTACAAGTTATATTCGTCTTATAATTTGTCTTATTGAAGTTACTAGACGGATTTTTTTTTATTTTTAATTATCTCTTTTTGAATTTGATTTTTTAATATTGGGTTGATTAATTTTATAATTTTTTAATTAATTTTTTTGAATCACATTTTATAATTTTCTTTTATTTGTTTCTATAGAATTATCTCGGTCTCATAACTCGAGTTATAAATTTAATAAGTTAGACATGTTGATCCGGATTGTTTTCTGTTTTTTTTTTTTTTCAATTTAATCGCTTAAAATTGTGTTGATCGACAATTAAAATTTATATTTTAAAACATAATAAATCACATGAGTTTATAGTAGAGAATACGTAACTACAGAAAATTAAGAACATATATATTAAAGATAAGAAAAGCAACAGGAAATAAAGTTGTAAATAAAACACTAAATAAATGAAATAAAATTTCTAGGAGATCTAGCACAAAAAACTCTAAAATAAGTTAATACGTTGAGCTTGTGAGAAAATTGTGTTGAAATTTTTTATAATCTATTTGGCGTGGAAAGTAGAGTAATAAGTTTAATAAGTTTTTATTTTTAGATAGTTTTTAAAAATACATTTTTCTTAAAAACAAGTAGAGTAATAAGTTTAATGTATTAATAAATAAATAAACATGTTTAATTGAGTGAACAAAAGGACGCGTAGCTTGCTCTGAATTGATGACATATCTACATGCAAGAAACTCCCTAATGAAATATAAAAATTATAATATATTAGTGAGTGCACTTGACATGATATTATCCTAGTTTTATGACTCATGTTAGACATGTTAATTTAAGTTCACTCAATTTATTTATTTAATTGAATTTTATCTTTAATTTCATCACTCAATATTAAGTTAATTAAGAATTGGGTTTAATAAATAAAAAATATTCTCTATAGAGTGTTTTATGACCGTGATAACAAATTTAACAAATTAACAATAATTAATCTAAGTCAATCAAATATATTGTCATTTTAATATTATTTAAAAAAAAAGTATTTTCTTGACTTTGTTTTAAGTTAAACTATATTTTTATTCGTCATTCAATTTGTCTTTAAATTTGTTAATTTGCCCCAATCATATCATATCAATCCTTATATAGTTTAATTGTTTTTGTTAAAAATCACATCAATTAGACCTAAATATTTTTTTTTACATTTAAAAAAACATTTATCCAACCAACATCAAAGCACAAACAATAATCAAGTTTCAACTATTAAGCTATCGACTATTCTTTTTGCTTAAGTGATGTTAATGAGGAACTTTTTGAACTCATTTTTATTTAATTTATAACTATTAAAATAAATATTATAAATAATTTCAATTATATAAATTATGAAATATATATATATATATAATAAAACTCCATCTTCTTATTTACAGAATTTCATCAACATGGTTTTGTTTTAAGAAAAAAACTTAAAGCAATTAAAATAAAGTTTGTAATAATTTAAAAGATTTAAATATGGGAGAGAAAATGCATTTTCTTTCGACAAACTACCTTTCGTTAATTATTTGTTTTTTTTATTTTAATAAATATTTTTTTTAGTTATAAACATGTTCTTTAATATAAAAACATATCGTCATCTCTAAAATAATTTTAAAACAAGACATAAACAATTATTACCTCAATTATTTATATATGACTATATAAAAATAATATAAGAGTAACTAATTTGAGGAAAAAATATAAATTTTTAAAAATAAACAATACAAAACAATATTTTAATCTTATTGAATATTCTTGTGTAATTCTTTTTAAAAAAACAAATATGCATATTAGTTTCATATATAATAATTAAGAAATTAAAAATATAAACCTAAAATATATAATATTATTAAACAAAACTATGTTATGATTGAATGATTTTACAACATCATTGTAATTATTTATTTGAATAGAATTTTATTTTAAGATATAAAGAAACAATACAAGAAGAGAAAGGCTAAAACAGGCTAAGCACATTTAAGCCTAGATTCTCAGGCCTATCCGCCTAGCCAATAAAAAGCCTAATGACTAAGCCTGCATGCATAGTCCCTTTTCCTTAAAAAGCTCAAATGGATGACACATCATTCGTCTTAGTGTTTTTTTAATAAATTGATGAATTATTGTTTGCTAAAGTAGATAAAGTATTTGTCATTGCATTTCAAAAATATTTAAAAAAAAATGAAAAAAATTTATTTTTATTTTTCACTTTAAATTAAAAAAATAGTGTTTTTAAATCATTTTCATGTGCTAGTCAAAAATGATTTTTAAAAAATAAATTTTTTTTATTTTAATACATTTCTGAATAAAAAACACTTAAAAAAAAATCTCAACTACACTCTCAAACATGCATTAAGATGGTTGGAAAAGTGGGCTTGAAGGAGTTTAGACTAAGGGCCTGTTTGGAAGAGCGGTTGCGGTAGCTTTTCAAAGTGTTTTTCGTGCCGAAATACGTCAAAATGATTTTTTTTATTTTCTTAAAATTATTTTTGACATCAGCACATCAAAATGATTTATAACACCAAAATATATTCATTTAAAATGAAAAAAAAAATGAATTTCACCAAAACGGCGGTTTGGCCGCAGTGCCAAATGGGCTCTAAGAAAAACCTCAAATTGAACTTATTTCCATATGAATACACTTTATATATCTCAATAGCTTCATTGACAGCCCTAAATCACTCGATAATCAATATATAAACTAAATATCAAACAAAATTAGAAGAACAAATTGTGAGCTCTTATCTTCCTTCTCCAACAAGATTAAAGGTTCAATCCATATTCATGAAACTCTCTTTAAGGTAAATCCATTAATATTGACCAAATTCTTTCATTGTCTTTTGTTTTCTAGTGGCTTTCTCTTTACTCTTTTAATGTTCATGGACTAAAATAAAATATATTTTTTAATCAAAGTGTAAGAATATAAAGCTAAATGGACTAAATATAAATAAATAAAAAACTTCAAGGGCATAAACAACTTTTTTTCCTTTTGACAATTGAATTATGGATTAAATAATGTACTCCATGATACACTTAAGTCTTGGACTACAATAGTTGAATAATGAAAGTTAAATATTTTAATTTCTTTCTAGATGGTCATGTGGGCTTAATAAATCAGATTTCATATCATGTACAAATTTAGGTTTTTAACTAAGCTCCTTGTATGTGCTTTGCCAATGGGCTAAACTAAGTTTTTAATAGAAAATAATGTTTAAATACTAAAAATGGATAGAAAAAATATAAAAATGTTAATTAGAGTTCAGAGAAAACGGGTCATTCTGTCAAACCCATGATTTAGATTAAAAATAAAAGAATTATAAAATATTTAAAAAATATGTTAACTTTTTAAATTCATGACCCCAGTCATTAAACTTGAAGCATACTTTCTCCCTCTAAAACGATATTTTTTTAAGTATAAAAGAGTCACGACATCTACAAAAAATATCTTTTATAGCTACCAATTATAAAGTCATCTTGTCCTATCGAGAACAAAGTACAATATATCAAATACTATGGGAAAAAAATGAATGGATGACATTACAAGGACTAATTAATTATTTAATTGATTATCCAATCCTACCATCTTATTCCTAAGTTGTTTGAATTTTTATGATATCATTTGTAAGTAAATTTGTTGCTTTTCTCAATAAAAATAATTTAATTTTTAACATGAGAAAGTTTTTGTTTCCTAATTTGTTATATGAAGCTAGTGGATAAAGATGTGGTTTCGAATCCTGCTAAATATCAAAAGCTAGATCAATTTATGGCTAGGTTTAATGAGGCGTGAAAAGGTGGTTTCAACCAGACGCCGGTTAAATTATCGTTTTAGATTAACTTGTGGTTGTGTTTCTAATTTTGAGATTATGTTTGTTTGACTTTGTGTTTGTATTGTATAATTTAAAATTAATTTATCTTAAATTTTAATTATGCTTGTTAAATTAATATTTTAATTTTTTTCATATATATATATAATTAATTATACATGAAAAGTACAACCCCGAAATGACATGCCGAAACACTCTGAAATTAAAACATTTCATACAATTAGAAAAACTAGAACAGTATTAACAACCTTGATTTCATCTTTTAGAAGATTCAAGGATTGTGAAAAGCTGCTAGAAGATACCAAGGATTTTAACTTCTTTCTATAATTTATTTTTACAATTTTTATTTTACTAAGAAATTGAAGGAATAGATGATTGAATAATGTTTTAAGTACTTATGTTTAGCAGCCATCCTGGCGGTGGCCGTTTCCTATTTGACGTCGTTTTATAATCTTGCATTAAGTTTATAGAATGACTTTGGGTTACTACTGGTCGGCAGTGGTTGATTATTAACGAAGGAATCGGAAGTAATAAAGCGAGTGCTCACCGGAGCTTCTGCCTGATCCTAAGAAGAAAAGAAAGGAAGGCCACGTGTGAGTGAGATTACAGAGGACAACAAGAGGCAGTCAAATAAAGGAGAAACTCCACGTGTCAAACAGACATCAACACTACATGGATAGTGTTCGGTATTGTTGTTATAGTTATTGTAATTTCTAAATAAAATAATGTTTTTTTTTTCACACTAAAATAATAATTTAAAATAAAAAAACTCCTCTCAAGGAACTCTCTTCGTTTCTTCTTCTATGGTGAAGCTATTCCGTCTCTCTTCGTCTCTTCTAGGCCGTCACTTTTTCTGCAAAAGTTTGTTATCTTCGTCGTTAATAAGAACAACAGAGTACCTCAACTATCCTTGTTCCTCTGCCTTTGCTGGCCGTTTTCACACGCACAAGGTGTTGGCCATGGCTGAAACTACGTCTTCATCTTCGTCCTCTCACAGCCATACGAATCGTCTCTCAGCTGAGCACAGTCCATATCTCCTTCAACACGCCCATAATCCTGTTAGTATATAAAAGAGATATTTGTATTGATTTTTGATCATTTTTTTAATTTTCTTTTTCTTTGTCGAATAAATTGAAGGTCAATTGGTACCCATGGGGCGAAGAAGCATTCGCTGAAGCACGTAGACGAGACGTCCCAATTTTCTTATCAAGTATTTATTATATTTGCCATTCGTTCTTTCGTTTCTTGTTATTATTGTCATCATCATCATTTGCAAAAACTGGTGGCTAATTACTAATCAGTATGTAATCAATTTTTTTGGTGCTTTCTCTTTCAAGTTGGATACAGCACTTGTCATTGGTGAGTCTGTGACGCTTTTCTTTCATTTTTCTAGTCCAAAATGCCTATCGAAAACTCGAATGACTAACTGATTAATTGTTTGGTGTTTATCCATTGATGTATGTAAGGTGTCATGTTATGGAAGTGGAGTCTTTTGAGGATGAAGAGGTCGCTAGATTGTTGAATGATTCGTTTGTTAGCATGAAGGTTTGTTCAAATTTTGGTTGCTTTCATTAGTTGTTGTTGGCACTATTCATTTATCCCTGAATTATCAACTTATTTTAATGATTTTGTTAATCACTCTAACATGTCAGATTGCTGCAGGTGGATAGAGAGGAACGACCTGATGTTGACAAGGTAAATAGCCTATATCTTGACTGCCTTCCAGAGAAATAATTCTTGGCTCTATCCTTTGGTGGGTCCTTTGTATGCTGATTTATCTATGAAAGAACCATGTGATACATTGTGCTGTTGAACTGCTGCTAAACTAGTTGTATGAAAAGTTAAAATGCCATAGGTGACTGTAAAGTAGTGTAAGAGAGTGTGTTTGTCTATTTATATTATTTTAGTTTCAGAGCGCACTGGCTTTTGAGTCCGGTTGGTTTTTCTCATATGCAAATAAATTTCAATGTTCTTCAAAGATTGTTCATTGGTTTCTTTATATTCTAAGAAAATGGTTTTGATTTTACAGGTCTATATGACATTTGTACAGGCATTGTATGGTGGAGGAGGGTGGCCACTTAGTGTCTTCCTTTCACCTGATCTGAAACCTTTGATGGGTGGGACTTACTTTCCCCCAGATGATAAGTATGGAAGGCCAGGCTTTAAGACCATACTTAGGTGGGAGTTTTGGTTCTTGGACGTTTTCTCTTCTTTTTTCCTTTCCTCTTTTCTGCAGCATTGCTGTTTCTTGACCAATTTTGTACACATTAGATCGTCACAAGTTTATTCTTGCATTCAATTATGATTCAAAGCTGTATTAAAGGTTAATTGCTTTTGCTTAGTCTATTTTTTTCTCTCTATTATTTCAGAAAGGTAAAGGATGCTTGGTTCAGTAATAGAGATATGCTTGTGAAGAGTGGAGCCTTCGCTATTGAACAGCTTTCAGAAGCATTGTCAGCAAGTGCAAGTTCAAAAAAATTGCCAGATGAGCTTCCACAAAATGCATTGCGTCTGTGTGCAGAACAAGTATGACTATTGCAAACTGCAAAGTAGTCCTTTTTCATCTGACTTGGAAGGAAGAAATGCTCAATATGAAATTCTAATTGAGCAGCTGTGAGGAATGAGTTTGGTGTCTCTGACTCATTTTAATGCATTGCTAGAATCTTCTGAATTTCACTTATTTGGTTGTTGACTTGACTAAAATTTGATACATAAAATGATATTAAATAGTTAGATATTAGGCCCCTGTTTGGCAGCGAGGCTGGGGATGTATCTCCCTGTTGCACTACCGCTGCCTGCGTGGTGTTTTTTGTAACATGGCAAGGAACATAGATTAGCTTTTCATAGAATATTTCTTGGTGTCTTTTAGTATTTTTTTTTTCTTCAACTGTTATCACAAAATCCACCTTCGTAGACTTTTCAAGATTGTATCAATATCCACATTTTATTAATTGAATAATGTTTGTCATCCTAACACAAACACTATTATCATGGATATAAACGGAGCTTTCTTGTATCAATAGTGTTCTTGCAGCAACTATTTCTTTCACTTCCACATAGCAACATTACAGCAGAAATTGAAACTTTTATATGTATATCAACATTGCACCCTTTCAGCACTTTCCAGTTGCCATTTTCATGGGTTTGTGGGTTGATTTGTTTTTATAGATGCTATAAAACAAATTTCTGCTGTACTTTGCTGCTGCTGCTTGCTTTCACAAATTATGATCTGTTAAGAGGATTCAGGAAATGCATAGGACCATGGCATTGTTTTACATAAAACTGATGATGAGGAACTATTTTATTGACTTTTTTTTTAATTCTCTTACTTCACTACATTGCAGCTTTCTCAAAGCTATGATTCACAATATGGAGGGTTTGGATCTGCCCCAAAGTTTCCTAGACCAGTTGAGATCCAAATGATGCTTTACCATTCAAAAAAATTGGATGATGCTGGAAATTATAGTGAATCAAAGAAAGTTCTGCAGATGGTTCTCCTTACCTTGCAATGCATGACAAGGGGAGGCATTCATGATCATATTGGAGGTGGTTTCCACAGATATAGTGTGGATGAACTCTGGCATGGTCAGTTTGTCTTTAAAACGATAGTCATCTCCTAAAGAATTGCTTAATTCAAAATTACTGGCATTCTGTTGTAGTTCCTGCATTTTGTGTAGTTGTTGTACATGGAATGTTGAAACTGTAGTGTTTTCTTGCAGTTCCTCATTTTGAGAAAATGTTGTATGATCAAGGTCAACTTGTTAATGTTTACTTGGATGCCTTTTCCATTACCAATGATGTCTTCTATTCAAGTCTATCCCGTGATATTCTTGATTATCTGAGGAGAGACATGATTGGACCAGAAGGTGAAATATTTTCAGCAGAGGATGCTGATAGTGCTGAGCATAAAGGTGCCAAAAAGAAAAAGGAAGGAGCCTTTTACACATGGACCAGTCAAGAGGTTCTTATCATCATCGTTTTGGTCTTCATTTCAGTTTGATTGGTTTGATTTTTCATCATGTAAAATCTAGCAGCACATCTATTAATTTCTTGATTGTCAACTGCATCTGGAACTTTTATCAACTTCAGGGGTGTTTGGGAGTGGTAACGGTTGCTTTACAAAGTGTTTTTCGCTCAAAAATACATCAAAATAATATTTATTTATTTATTTTTTATTAAACATTCTTGACATCAACACATCAAAACATCTTGATAGTTTAAATTGATGATGCTGACATTTGGAACTTGTATCAATTGCTCTTGCAAAGTATTCTCATACCACAATTTGTTAGGCTTATGCCATGTATATGCTCCTTTAAAAAAATGTTATATAACTGAAGTCATGATTCCCCTTCTCAGATTGAGATACTATTAGTTTTAGTCATATCTGCATCTTCCTGCTTAAAGATCAAGGTAGTATAGCTTTGTCCTCAATTTTATAGCATGAGTAGTGGATTTCTATTGTGAGTTACCCTAATTCCGTAACACTTGTCTTTCATTGTAAGTTATATATACTTTTATCCCTTCTCTACAAGTTTTCTTAAAACTTTATGTTGGGAGATTCATTTAACCTTGGCCTCTACTGATTCTGATTTTTCTACATGGTTTACCCCTCTTTAAGATTGATGACAGCCTTGGAGAGCATTCAACTCTTTTTAAGGACTGCTATTATGTAAAGCCTCTGGGGAACTGTGACCTTTCTAGAATGAGTGATCCACATGATGAATTTAAGGGGGGAAATGTGCTCATTGAATTAACTGATACTTCAGCACTGGCAAGAAAATATGGCCTGCCTCTTGAAAAATATCTTGATATTCTGGGTGAGTGCAGGCAAAAGCTTTTTGATGTAAGATCCATACGACCAAGGCCACATTTAGATGATAAGGTTTGTCATTGACTGCTTAAAAGAAGGCATGGATTGTATAGAAAGATTCCTTAATCTTTAGCTTTTCTCTTGTATGCACACTTTAACAGACCAGGTGCTTGCTAGGTAATTGTCTCATGGAATGGACTTGCAATTTCATCTCTTGCAAGAGCATCCAAAATCCTTATGGGCGAAGCAGAGGGCACAAAATACAACTTCCCTGTTGTTGGATGTGATGTAAGACTTTACCTTTGGCTTGCCTGGTTAACTTAGAATTATTTTATAATTACCAACATACCTGTGGTTTGATCACACCTGTGCGATTCAAAGTTTCTAAGCCAAGTTTGATGTAATTATTGTGCATCTTTGTTATTCATTAAGCATTTCCTTAACATGTCTAGATTTTGACCATGGTGTGAGGATAAAAAGTTCAGTTTCTAACTCTCATTTACCCCACTTATGGAAAACTTCTACATGAAATCATATTATTCTGAACAACAATTTTAAACAAAGGCCTGTCTTCCAGAAGGTCTATGCATTCAGTCATCGTAATTTTGTTTTTTTTTTACGTTACCGGGTATTGGATTTCTTAAACCTTCTAGGCATCTGTTCTGCTGGGCTCTGTCAGTCTTGATATGATATGTAGCCGTAAGTACTGATCTGAGGAAAATTATCTAGGGCATTTGAACTATACTTGGCATGATATGCGGTATGTGGTTGACTTTGTTATTTGATCATGACTATTAATTTTGCATGTTCCATTGAATTCCAGCCCAAGGAATACATGACTGCTGCAGAGAAGGCAGCGTCTTTCATCAGAAGGCATCTTTATAATGAACAGACTCGCAGGCTAGAGCACAGCTTTAGGAATGGTCCGTCTAAAGCACCTGGATTTTTAGATGATTATGCATTTCTAATTTCTGGGTTGCTGGATCTTTATGAGGTTGTTGGTGGGATCCATTGGCTAGTGTGGGCAACTGAACTACAGGATAAACAGGTGAAAGAATCAGAGTTAATCTCCCTGAGATAAATAGTGAGCCAACTTCTTGCTTGTAATTGTTCTCATGTTCTTAAGAGCTATTTTTACAGGATGAGTTGTTTCTCGACAGAGAGGGAGGAGGTTATTTTAATACCCCAGGAGAAGACCCTTCAGTTCTCCTACGAGTAAAGGAAGACCACGATGGTGCTGAGCCCTCAGGAAATTCAGTTTCGGCAATTAATCTCATAAGATTGGCCTCTATGATGACTGGCAGTAAGTCTGAGTATTACAGGCAGAATGCTGAGCATCTTCTGGTATGCTGTTGCTTCACTCACAAGCATTTCTCGGGGGATATTAGTGTTTACAACTCGAGTACTCATTGTGTTAGCATAACAAATTCTTCCCATGGCGATGCAGGCAGTTTTTGAGTCAAGATTGAAGGACATGGCTATGGCTGTACCTCTGATGTGCTGTGCAGCTGCCATGATCTCTGTGCCTTCCCACAAGCAAATTGTCTTGGTTGGCCACAAATCATCCTTGGAATTCGATAATATGCTTGCTGCTGCTCATGCATCATATGATCCCAATAGAACAGTAAGTAGATTCAATCTGCCTTTGATCCCTCGTTCTCTCTCTCTCTCTCTCTCTCTGATGCAATTATTGCCATTTGCAGGTGATTCATATAGATCCTACCGACGATGAAGAAATGGAGATTTGGGAGGGCAATAATAGTAATATAGCTCTCATGGCAAGGAATAATTTTGCTGCAGATAAAGTTGTTGCTCTTGTCTGTCAAAATTTCACATGCAGTCCCCCAGTCACGGATCCCAGGTCTCTTAAAGCGTTGCTTCTCAAGAAACAATCCTCTGTGGTGTAAATCTTGGTGAGTGAAGGCTTTCAAAGTGTTAATTGTAGGTGATGCATAAGACATACCTTTTTCTAGGTTGGTGGCCTGTGCTGGATCTAATTTTTTTTCAAAGTAAAAAAAAGCTTAGGCACTATCAAATATCAAATAAGCAAGTCTGGTTATAAATTTTATTGGATTCAATAACCTTGATTAATTTAAAAATATAACTAGACAAAAAAACAATAACATCATATAAATTGAACAAAACAAAATTCCCCCAAGTTAGTATGAGTTAATTTTTGAAACTCGTGACTTGATACATGAGACAAATCATCTCATGAATTGAATCAAAAAAAATAAACTGTAAAAAAAAATGTAAGCCAATTTAGGTTAATATTTCAAACTTGTGACCTGAGTTTTTAGGTTTAAATTATTCTCTAAAAAACAAACTAGTAAAACGCATGAAGTTAAATCTCTTATTAACAAAATGCAATGAAGAATTTGCAAAAAGAACTTCATTAAAAACACAAAATAAATAGTGATTAAAAGAATTAAAAACTAAATTTAATATAAAATAAAATATTGAGGTATACAATTGAAAAACAAAATCAAATAAAAAAATGATTAAAAACAAAATTGATTATATTAATATTGGTTAATTTCTTAAACTCGTGACCTCATACATGGGATTGAGATAATCTCATAGAAGGATTGAATCGGAAAAAAATCAATTGTAAGAAGAAAAAAATTGTTTTTTTATTATTGTTTTCTTGCTTGCTCTTTTATAAAAGTGTTTGATTTTAAAAAAAACAATTGTGGCAATTTAATAATTTTCATTTCTCGGGTAGTAATAGTGATGGTAATTTTAACTGTTATAGTCATAATAATAATAACAACGTCCCAATGGATTTTTTATTATGTTTTCTTCTTTTTAGAGGTAGAAAATCAACAACTTATTTTTATTTTTTAGTTATTACAAGTGTTTACACCATTTATATTTTATTATTGTGTTTAATTTAAATTCAATTATGAAATGAGTTAATCCTAATATAATGAATTCAATGATTTGGATATCAAAATATTCTTGTTTTTTTAATGGCAATGATAATTTTATGTTGTTGATTTCGTTGAAACCTTTT
This sequence comes from Salix brachista, assembly GCA_009078335.1. Taxonomy (NCBI): domain Eukaryota; kingdom Viridiplantae; phylum Streptophyta; class Magnoliopsida; order Malpighiales; family Salicaceae; genus Salix; species Salix brachista. The sequence goes on from CM018573.1 coordinate 14,839,792, forward strand.
AAACAAGTAAATTTATATCAATTTAAAATTCATATATTTTATTAAAAACTTGTGTTTCACAAAAATTCTGCACATATTTATTATTTTGCCCAAATTTATAGCATTATAAAAAAAATGTCACACTCTTCATTTTGTTTTCATTGAAAAAAATATGGTTCTGACTGCATTTATTTTGGTTATTTTATTCTTCAAGATAATTTTATGATTTTCATTGTTTACACAATAATAATAAATGATTATTTTTTTGTAATTGTTTTGTTACTTACTCTTTTATTACATGTTGTTGTTGTTGTTGTTGTTATTCGAGACAATTTAATAATTTTATTGTTTAAATAGTAATAATAATGATAATGATAGTAACGATAATAATGTATTACAATAAAAATTATGTGGGTCAATATTGTCTTTAATTTTTTTAGAATAGTAATTCAACTAACTTAATATCGAAAAATAAACATAATACCAATTAGATGATTAGTAAAGTAGTTAAAACAGACCCAACAAACAATCATTTTACTACAGAAAGCAAATAAGTTATTTTTAGGCTGTGTTTGTTTTCCGGAAAGTGGTTTCCGGGAAACCACTTTCCAAACTTTCCTGTGTTTGTTTGCCATTAGAAAAGTTGGTCAACGGAAAACACTTTCCAGTCAAAGAAAAATTTGGCTTGGTTTTCAGGAAAGTGTTTTCCTGGAAAATTTGGGCGGAAAACACTTTCCGGAAGTTGTGAAAAATTTAGAAATGTCATTATTTGCTGATTATATCAAATTTGATCCTCAAACTTTTGATTGCTATATATAATTTGTTTTGAATATTTATTTTTCAATTCCATCTCTTAAAATTTAATTTTTATATTAATTTTGGTCCTTATTTTTATAATTGTTATTTGCTTTTTTCTTATCATTTTTTTATTGAAATTTTTTATCTATCAAATTTGGTCCTCATTTTTTTTATTGTTACTTATTTTATTTGAAATAATTTATGAAATGTTAATTATTATTATTTTAATTTATTCACCTTTCATTTTTTTTTAATTTTTTAGATTTGATCTCTATTATTTTGATTATTATTAATTTTATTTGAGATAATTTATGAAATTATATTTTTTTTCAATTTCATTCTCATTCAACTTTTTAATTTGTAAGATTTGTTCCTCATTATTTTAATAAACTTGAGAAAAATAAAACATTAATAAGTTATTTTTCCAGCTCATTTTCCATGACATAACCAAACACTGGAAACTGTTTTCCAACTTATTTTCCATTACACTACCAAACATCGGAAATACTTTCCCGGAATTCACTTTCCCCGGAATTCACTTTCCAAAAGAAAACTACTTTCCAGCAAACAAACGGGGCCTTAATGAATTTTATCACTTGTCTGCTCATAAATTTGTTGATGCAGTTGTTTTTAATTTTTATCTTATTTATGTAAAATTATATTACTTCACATTATTATTAAACACAAAAAATTGTCTTCTAAATAAATTTTTTAACATTACTTAGCTGAAATTCTGCTCAGGCTAATTGTTTTGGCCAAATGTATAGCATTATAAAATTAAAAAAATCACACTCCTGATTTTGTTTTACATTTTAAAAAATTCGGTTCTCGTCACAGGGCAAATGGCTCGTGTGTGTGTGTGTAGAGAGAGAGAGAGAGAGAAAATAAAGAATAATGAATAATGTTCTGAGTCTTGTGAACAATAGTGTATATAAGACTACAAGTTGTAAAAAGCTATTCTCACCATATTGTAGGTATAATTATTTTATTCAATTATCTTTTGCAAATAAAGTTATTTAACCAATTGAAGCTACTTGACCTTGAAATTTACTACTTTACTACTATTAACTTGTCTTTTCTAGATATTTTTTACTTGTTGAAACTTAATTATGCTTTGGATTTTCTAATGTATGATATTTTTTTGTTTTGTGCTCATTTATTAGGATGAAAAATGGAAAATTAGGATTTCTCAAACTTTAAAATTTACAACTTTAAATTGTTAAAAAACAAAACCTAGGGTTTCTTAAACCTAAAATTGCAGCCCTTAAACTATAGAAAAAACTTGGAATTGAAAAGTTCTAAATAAGTATTCTAAATTATCTGTTTGTTCCAAAAATAAGCTATAAACCAATTTAAATAAACTTAGTCATGATTTCAAATATATAGTTATCTCTCGTATGAATAAATTACTGAGTTTATCATATATATTTGAAAATATTGAGATCTCTAGTTTCTCTCCTATCCTGAATCGCAATAAAATTTATTTGTAACTCTAGATGTGTCCAAAACAATATATGAATGTCTAGTTTGACAAGATTCATCTAGTAACTTTGACTCTTTGAAATAATACGTTTATGAACTTTGTTTAATCTAATAATTTAACAAAATATATTTTCATGCATCTAATATTTCCCTATAAATTTCAACTAGATCCACTATATAGTTTGAAAAATATGTTTGATCTCACAAAATTGTCAACAAGTATTATAAGGCCAAATTCAAAACTAACCTGGTTGTTCATATCATAAATTTAGTAAACTCGTAAAATCGGACCGATTTTACTGATTTTACCAAATTTGCACGAGTCAAGTCTGATTTTACTAGTTTTCGAGTTTAGTCCGATTTACCACATAAATACATGTTGACTCGTAAAATCATAAGATTGTAAGAGTCAACTCGTGATTTTGAAAACCTTGCATCTACATGTAGCTCCCATTCTTAGGAAAAAATCCTCCTTAAGTTCATGGTTAGAAATTGAACCATTCCATTTCAAAATAATGGATAATTCAAATGTAGCATTATAGCTGGCCTATTTACAAACTTAACCTTTTATTTGATTAACACCTCAATCAAAACAAAAAATTTTAATTTCAGTTTTCATCGCTAAACCAATGATTCCTACCATTTTAGAAACAAAATATTGTTCTTTATCCTCTTTGATAACAACTTCATCCGATTGAGTAATTCTAAAATTTTGATCTAGCTCTTTTTAGTTAGCTTAATTTTCATATTGTCCCTTGGATCTCACCTTTATTTTATGCTACTTTGTTTTTTTAACATGTTTAATGACTTCAAGTTATTTCTTTGATTCCACTTGACATTAGAAATATTGATTCTAGTTTGTTGACTTTGTTTGACGTTGCTTAATCTTCTTCAATGTCTTTAGCCTCAATTTAATAGGAAGAACTTTCAATGGCTTCTAATAATATTCGTATATTTATTGGAAGTCGAGAATGGAATCTCTTACCATTTAAGATTCTTCATTTTACTTCTCACAGTATTATAAATATCCTTCAAATCTTCATCATAAGAAGGGAAGATGTTATGAATATCTCAAACATGTTAATCTACTCTGATATTAAAAGACGCAATTCATACAGAAAGATAGAAAACTAGGGTTTCTCAATTCATAAAGAAAGAACTAGGGTTTCTCAGGCTCTTAAATCTTAGCCATAAACTTCGAGAAAACTATGAACTGGACCCAGACTCAGATTTAAAACAGTTGTGAGTGCCTTCCTCTTCTTTGCCCGATATAATTACAAGATTGCTATATTTGTGACTGTCTAGGTTATGGCTACCTGTCCATGTTGTTTGTCATATGCTGATTGACTGGAGTAACTTGAGCAAAGAAGGCCTGCTGTCCATGGAACCTCTTCCATATCAAATATGCTGCCTCCAATAAGGTGAGGTTTTAGTTTTGATGTTTTTTGAAATGTCTGGGCACTTCTCTCCATGAAATGCAGTGTTCAGCTCAGCAAAATGCAGTTTGCACTTCGCACTCCCATAATACGTAATGGCATTCTAGAAAGATACACTTGCGAGAGAATTTTTTATCAGTTGCTGCAGAAACTTCTGCCTCGTATAGAGTACGTATTTTTACCAGTACGAATCCCACTCGAATCCGCGTATAAAGTTATAGGCTCAAAGATAGTTTCATATTGATTTCTTCTCTTGATTTGTGCTCATTTTGGTAATCTGTGATGCAATTTCTAAAACTCAATTCATAACTTGAAAGGAAGTCGTTTATAGATGTTTTCTACTTGATGTTCAGTCAAACACAATAAAAAATCAGTGGGAGCAGTGGATAAGCACAAAAACTATTCTTCCGGAGTGCTCTGAAAACAGATCCCTATATGGAAAGATTGGAATCAAACATGAAATATGAGAAATAACTGCCTCGACAGATCTTCAGAAAAACCAAGCCTGAAACCTGATCCAAAAACCTGCAGCAAGCTGAACTGGGACTTCCTTGAACTTTCAAGTGGCATTTTTCTAAAGTTAAACTCTCTTCAGCAAAGCCTCAGACCTCGCAAATCTGTTCTTCCTGTGACGTTTAAATTGTACTGAAGATGTTTTGCGTAACACAGCCTCCCAAACCATGGCCACAGCATCACCGGGCTGGGATGGATAGCAATATTCAAAGTGGGGAGCAATTTCCTTCAATCGTTCCCACAATTTGGTCCACTGGTACCTATCAATTGCACGAAGAAGATCCAGTAAATACCCCTTTCTAACGGCATCAGATGCTCGAACAAATACACAAAATTCTGAGTAGTCTAGGACATCTTCAAATGGTAGTTCAATTTCATCACTGATTATCACAGGAACGCAACGACTTGCAATGGCATCGAACAGGCGATTGGAGGAGGGGGTATCCCCCGCAATATTTAGACAGAATTTGGATGAAGCCATCCCTTGGGCTGCTTTTCTGATTCCATCCCCTCGATATGTTCCAAATGTAAAGTGCACATCTTTCTCGTCTTTTAGAAGGTAGTAAAGTTCTTGGCGAATAGCTCCTCCCTGAAAAGAAATACATTCAAAATGCAAAACTAATTTGATTGATATGGAGAGCATAAAAATCACAAAACATTATTATAAAATGTTCTTCCTGAAATAATAATAAAAATGCGTGCTTCAAAAGATATCAAGAATAACCATGGAACCAATAGCTGCCAATGTAGGGGTTTATGATTTTTGGAGTCGTTGGACATCATCCAATGTGGGAAGATCACAAAATGCATGCTTGCAAATACAACAAAATCTAAATGGGAAGATTTTCATCTTCTAGCATTGCAAAAGGCAGAGCTAATTTCGAAATGGCTCCCAGGATAAACTTAGTAATGACAAAAACTTATTCCTGTCATCTGAATTTGTGCAAATCTCTGAACATTAGGAATGTGCAAAATTTTTAATCAAATGCGTAGTCTTTCAAATTTGATCTATAATATTCTTCTACTTGACCAAGAAATAAAATTATCATGAGCTGGATGATGGATTTGAGGACATGCATAGTGAAAACACAATGCAATTGCGTCCAAATGTTATTTTAACCTAGAAGAACATATGGAAAAGATCCTTTTTGGTCAAATAATCCATTCAACATCATCTTATATGAGAAATTTAGCTGAGCTGTTTCCATCCAAAGTAGAAAGCCTTGGAAAAACAACACAAGTTTCCATAATTCATATCAACTGGATGAATTTGGTTGCAATATTTTTTTTTACTAGGCATACCACACGTATGTATTAAGATCGGAATATATTTTAAATCATCAAAGCACCATCACTAAATAAATCCTCCAATATAATAAAATGAGGGAGGCACAGAAACTTACGTCCTTCCGGTAAATTGCTCCTTGGAAATGCATTAATATCGGACGGTGGTCAAACTGAGCTGCTTCACCAATCGGAATAGTCCTCACAACATGCTTGTAAGGAGCAATTATATCTTTCCCAAGATTGGCGATTTCAACAGGGTATCTCCCAAAATCTGCAAGCACAAACATGGCTGAACCCAGCTTTTTTCTGGCATACAACATGCTATTCGGATGATGGGCTACAATCAAATGATCTTTCCCCCCAAACCGCTTCCACTCATCCCGAGCCATCAAAAATCGCACTAATTTAGTCTGCAGCATTTTGTTGACACTCACTTTCTCCTTTCCATGTAGTTTAGAATGCCGATTATAACTAAGAGAAGAGAAAAACGGCACAAAAACAATATCTGCCTGACTAGAATTTTGCACTCTTACTGCGGTGCCCACCTTTGGATTGTTTGATGCCAGAAGATCAAGGGTTAGCCAGTATTCCACACTGTGCTGTAAATTCAACCCACCTGGATATGATGGGATACGACTGTGGCTGTCAACACTCGGCCAGGTTTGATTTTTATTTCCTTTCCAGCCCAATAATCCAAAGTGAAACTCTGGAGGCAAATCATACATAAATACCTTAAGCTTTCTGAGACCCTGATTTCGGCGACCACATGTCTTCTCTCTGTGGCATCTAGAAGCACCCACATTGGAGTTTGGACAAGACAAGCTTCCAAATCTCATCGACAAATTAGTATCAGTGGGAGGGAAGAGGGGCAATTTGACAAGTTCAGTTTTGGCTTTGGGTTTCAAGAAAAATGATGTGCTATTAACAAGAATTAGCTTGAAAACTGATCTGGGAATGAAATGAGTACAGGGAAACTGGACAAGGGAAAAAGAAGAAAGGACCAGAAGGAAGATAGATATGGTAATTAGACAGAGAAGAGATCTAGATAAGAACTTTGCTTTTTCAGACATGGAGAAAATTAAGGATCGCGGGCTGGCTTCAGAAAAATAAACAAAACACGCAAGATTAGAGGTAATAGAGCTAAAGAACAAGAGCAGGTTTCATGTGTGAATGGTTCCAAGATAAACGTGGTTTAGCTTCTAACATACCCTTCCCCGATAACAAGAAGAGTTCGATTGCCACATTTCCAAACAAAGTTTCCCTCTTGCAGTAAAACTGGGTTAACTCAGTCACCTCGAGTGAGTTTCTTTCCAGAATGTGCATTGGGAAACCCTCATCAGTCAAAAGGGGGTGTCCCTTCTTCCATACTTTTATGATTATACGCTATTGTATACAGAAAGAACAAATATTTCGATCAAAAGGACCGCTAACTAAATCAGATATACGGCGTAGTATTCCTTGCGAAATACCATCATGAATTGGTAATGCTCCCGGCCTCGGTTAAGGGGAGAAAAACAAGGCTCTTGAAAAGGTAGATGCGGAGCACTTTTCTTGTGTCCCTGTTAGGACGAAAGGTTGTCTGTTCTGTTTCGCTCTCTGTTTTTAAAATTAGAACAGTATGCTTCAGTTTCAGAATATTTTATCGTGCCATTTTGTGGTTCAAATTATGTTTATATATATATATATATATATATATATATATATATATATATATATAGTGATCTTGAAATGTCCAAAAATAATATAAACATATACAAAAATATAGTTTGACTAGAAAAAACAAAACAAGATAGTATATTTAAAAAAAAACAATATCATTAAAATAAAAACATATTAAATTAATTTGAAATAACTTTTTGAATATGTGACCCTAGTTAGGAAAATATAATAACTTCGAATAAAATAAATAAAAATCAATTTTCAATAAATTCATTATTTAATAATGAAAGCAAGAAAAAGTCAATTTAAAAAATAACACAATAAAATGATTTTTTTAAATAAAATTGCAAAAATATTGTTTGTAGAGGAATTTTTAAATTCTGATTGCATAAATTTTAACCTGAGATATAATAATATATAAAAAGACTCCTTATAAATTTCAACCCGATACAATAATAAGATTGAGATATTTAATTGATATTATAAAATAAAATAATATTTAAAAAAAAACAATATATGAAATGGAATCGAAATATTTGGTTCAGAATTTAAGTAAAAGTTCAAGAACAAGGTGGAGATTTTTTAAGCAAGATAAAAATTCTGTTTATTTTTATGTTTTAAAAGTGTTTTGATAAAAAAAAATATTTTTTTTATTTGTTTTAATTTATTTTTAAAAAAAATAACTTCTAATTTCCGTAATATTTTAAACTGAAACCATCTATGCTGAAACAGAAGTAAATTCACAACTTCATTCACGAACTTCAGAATTTGAAAAAAGCACCTCTTTGACATGATTATGATTATTGAGGAACTTTTGTCGTGCCCGTTTTGCATTGTGATCCACCGGTTTTTGGCCAAAATTTGAAATTTTTTTTTTTAGTTTAAATGAATATGTTTTCGTGTGTTTTAGATTATTTTGATGTGCTGATTTCAAAAATAATTTTTAAAAAATAAAAAACATCATTTTGATATATTTCGGCACGATAAGCACTTTGAAAAGTTACCGCAACCACACTCCCAAACAGGCCCATCATCTAACTACCCCGCCCGCTGCCAGCTGCTTTCTACGTTTGAGAATCGCTTTAAAGGTAGTTTTCAAAAAAAATGATTTTTTCTATTTTAAAAAAGTTAGATTTTTAAATTATTTTAATATACTAATATTAATAATATTTTTAAAAATATATATTATTTAATATATTTTTAAAAAACAACTCTAAACATACTTCTAAATCATCATTGCAGCAACAAACCAACAGAAAACTGTTAATCGTTTCATTAGCAGGCCATGAAAAAAAATTATCAATAGAGCCTGGTTTGGACAATGTTTCATATTATTTTTTAAAATATTTTTTATTCATAAATATATTAAAATAATTTTTATTTTATTTTTTAAAAAAAAATTATATTTATACATGAAAATAATCTACAAAAAATATAAAAAAATTCATTTTTTTTATTTTTAACATCTACAAGTTAAAACATTAAAAAAACATCTAAATAAATAAATTTAATACTCTTTCAATAAAAACAAAAATGAAAACCAGGTTTGGAAAATAAAAACACTCTCTTACAAAGAACCTGTCCTATGCCCTGTTTCCTTTACAGCCAATTTTTTATGATTATCTTATTTTAATTTATAAGAAAATCTTTTAAGAAAAAACTATCATTGGATTGGTCGTTTACACAATGATTGTCATATTTGCATTTTGTTTCAAAAATATTTTTTAAAAAAATAAAAATAAAATTATTTTATTTTGTATTTTAAATTAATTATTTTTGGTATTTTTACATCATTTATATGCTGATATCAAAAATAAGTTTTAAAAAATAAAAAATATATTATTTTAATGTATTTCTAAACAAAAAACACTTTCAAAAATAATTTCTACCACACTCACAAATAATCATAATGTATCGACTTATAATGTAAACTTTGAGTCAAGTCAACTTCTAAATTGCATCTTGAAATTATAACTATACTTAAAATAGGTCAGATATATTTTTCAATGTGGTAGCAACACTAATTAAATTCTATTTTATTTGAATTTAATTGAAAATTAAAAAAATATATAATTAATTAAAAGTCAATCGATATCTACAACTGAATTTTTATATGAATGAAGTAATATTAGCAATCACTTTTGAATGTGGAAAATTATTTAAATCATAAATTTTAAAGATTAATAAAACTTAGATGAACTTTAAAATAATGTAATGTCTAGGAAATGATGCGCACCTCGTTTTGAGTTTTCTTTTCTAGCAGACCGTGTGAGCTCTACCTATATAAGCTTATATTCATGATTATTTTAATATGTTATCACGTACTTTTATTACTTGGTTGATTTCCAAGTCCAATTATAACTATACTTAAAATAGATAAGATATATTTTTCAATGTGGTAGCAAAATTTATTAAATTCTATTTTATTTTAATTTAATTGAAAATAAAAAATATAATTAATTAAAAGTCAATTGATATCTTCAATTGAGTTTTTGTACGAATAAAGTAATATTAGCGATAACTTTTGAATGTGGAAAATTATTTAAATTTGGTTTTGGAGAATCAATCTAGATTTGATTGAAAAATCACGCTATATTACTTAAAATATATTTCAATTGTAAAATAATTTTAATAAATCATAACTTTTAAAGATTAATAAAACTTAGATGAATTATAAAATAATATAAAAAATGTAGAGATCATGCACTCTAAAGGTTGGTTGTATCCTTTTTACATGAAACAGAAGGTAGGTTTACTACTTGATTTCTAAAAAAACATTCTCATTGTCTTAGTGATCACCTTTATGAATGCAATATAAAGGCTCAGCAGGTAACAGAATGAAACATATATCAATCATTATTACTCTAAGGATCTGTTTGGTATTGCAGTTGTTGTTGTGGTTGAGGTTTTAAAAAAACAGTTTCGTGTGTTTAGTTACCATGCTTTTCAAATTGTTGTCAGCTTGTGAAATTATTTTAAATGACACATACATACATACATATATATATATATATGTATATATATATATATATATATATATATATATATATATATATATATATATATATATATTACTATATATATAAAAGGCGTGGGGTTTTCACTGTGCCCCACGCACTGTGCACTCAGACACAGTGCACTGTGGATTGCAACAGTGTTTTTTTTTTTTTTAGCTTTTTTTTTTTCTGATTACGTTTTTTTTTTTGCTTTGTTTTTTTTTTATTTTATGAATACGCTCCTCTTTTTTTTTTTCGTTTCTTCTTTTTTTTTTTTGCTTTTTTTTTCCTGATTATTCTTTTTTTTCTCCGTTTTTTGCTTCTTCTTTTTTTTTGTCTTTTTTTTGTATTTTTTCCTTATTATATTTCTTTTTCATTTTTTTCTTATTATATTTTTTTTCTTTTTCTACTTATATATTTTTTTGGTTTTTTGTTTTTTAATAATCGGGGTGTCCGAGCTCGCTTAAATGCACCACGATTAATCTCCATATCCAAATTTTTTTGATAACCAAGGTGTCCAGGCCAACTTATTCATACCACGACAATCCCCAGACCCACATTTTTTTTCTAAAGTGCTTTCCTGCTGGTACATTTTTTTTTCTTTTTTTTATACTTTTGTTTTATTCACTTATACATTTTTTTTATAACCGGGATCTCCGACCAGCTTAAGCACACCACGACTAATTCTTGGGCTGAATTTTTTTTAAAACAATATGGATTGCTACAGTGCTTTCACGCTTATACTTTTTTTTTGTTTTCTTTCGCTTATACATATTTTTGTAACCATGGTCTCTCAGCCAGCTTAAGCTCTTTTTTTAACTTATACATTTTTTTTCACTTATATATTTTTTTTATAACCACGATCTCCGGCCCAGCTCAAGTGCACCACCACTACTCCTCCAACCAAATCTGTTTTTTGATAATCGGGGTGTCCAGGCCAGCGTGGACACACCATGACTAATCTCCGAACCAATTTATTATTATTTTTTCCTTATACATTTTTTTGTTCACTTATATAATTTTTTTATGACTGGGGTCTCCAGTCCAGCTTAAGCACACCATGACTAATTCCCGGACTGATTTAAAAAAAAACAATATGGATTGCTACAGTGCTTTCATACTTATATTTTTTCCCACTTATATATTTTTTTATAACCGGGGTCTCTGGGTTAACTTAAGCGCACCATGACTAATCCTCTGACCCTTTTTTATAATCGGTGTGTTTGGATCAGCTGATGCGCACCACGAGTTCTATAAGTACGTATATACCCCCTATAAGACAAAATCCAAGAGTTGGTTATAGGGGTGTATTGGTAATTTACCAATTATATTTTCTGTAGCGGTGTTATGGGCGCGTCTTCGGGCGCGACGCCAATTTCAGAGCTCATGCACATTTTGGATGGCGCGTGCGGCGTAGAACTTCTAAAAATGTATATTAGTTTTTTATATATTCATTTTATTATGTAAAGTGTGTTTTAAATAATATCATGGTATTAGAGATATTTTAAATTTCTTTCATTTATGTGCATAGTACAATAATCATAATATCCTCAAATAAGACGAAAACGTTATTCCACTGTTCATATGACGAAAACAAAAAGACTATTGCAATCCACAGTGCAACTTATTGTTGATAGAAAATTACAACTTATTTTATACTGGTTATCTCATTGAAAGCTACTAAACAAATAAATTTATATTCATTTAAAATTTATATATTTTATACAAAACTTGCACTTCATAAAAATTATATACAGATTTATTATTTTGTCTAAATTTATGCTATGATAAAAAAAATCATACATAATAAATATTTTTTTACGTTGAAAAAAATATGATTCCGCCCGCGACGAGGCGCGGGTGCCATGGCTAGATGTTTTCTTTTATTTTTATTTGTTCTTTGGATTATATGATTTTTATAATTTTATTATTTGCGCAATAATAGTGATTATTTTAGTGATTATTTTTTTATAAAAATCTTTTGATTTTTTTTAAAGATTTTCCTGAAATTTTAATTTATATCGGTGATCATTTTAAAAGTAATATTACTCTATTTTTTCCTTTATTCATTTTTTTTTGTTTTCTGTTTCTTTATTTGTTCTTTAGATTATATGATTTTTATGATTTTATTATTTATGCAATAATAATGATAATTTTAGTTATTATTTTTTATTGTTGTTTTATAAAAATCTTTTGCTTTTTTTTATTTTTCATGGGAATTTAATTATTTTAATTGTTTTGGCTGTAATGTTAGTAATAATTTTAGCTTTTATAGCAATGATAATGGCAATAACGTCAGGATGAATTTTCAATCTATGTTTTTGTCTTTTTGTTGATAGAAAATTAACAACTTATTTTTTTTATTTGATTATTGTAAGTATTTTCACAATTTATATTTTATTTTTGTTTGATTTAAATTGAATTATAAAATGAACTAATCTTAATACAGTGAACTTAATAATTCAGATATCCGAGTTTTCTTGCTTTTTTAATGATGATGATAAATTTATGCTGGTTATTTCGTTTGAAACTACTAAACAGATAAATTTATATCGATTTTAAATTCATATATTTTATAAAAAACTTGCACTTGACATGAATTCTGCACAGATTTATTATTTTAGCTAAATTTATATTATAATAAAAAAATACACACAATTAATATTTTTTACATTGAAAAAAATATTGTGCCGCCCGCGGCGAAGCGCGGGGGCATTGTCTAGTATATATATATATATATATTGTTTTTTTAATTTCATAGATTTAATAATCATAAAAAAAAAATGTTTGAAATAATTCAAGTAAATTAGACAGTTGTTTTTATTCTCCCATCAAACTACTTGCAATTCCATCACGATGTAAACTCATACATGAACGCATCTATGATCCCTGATTATCTGATCAAGGAGCAACATCTTATAAAATATCTTCAGGGACAAAATTATGGTTGCGATCGTATTTGGCAAAAGTCATATCATCTTGTGATCTTCTTCTAATATAACTATGTAGTGCCATTGATACAACCACAATCTTCACTTGTATTTTATATGGATAAGCAGGCATGTTTTGTAAAATTCATCACTTTTGTTTTCATCTAGTAGTCACTTGCAACAAATTGAAACAGAGATGATACCAAGGAATGTCCAATGTTTTGATTCCTTGTCCAGCAAATCATTTGGTTCTTAGCATGGAAACACCGCCGCTTTGAATATACATTCGATAAAACACTACACACAAAAACCATATTGAGCATCATGCTAAGTATCTTGTACAAACGCATCTAATCTCACAAATGGAAGGCTACATTCATATAAAAGTCCAATTGAGAAGACTAACAAAGCTCCACATCTCCCTGAGTTACTAAATAAACAATCCAAAACAAGTGGAATAACACTGATCTAAACATGAAAATCCAACCCTTAATTTGCTCATCTTCATCCATTCATCCAGAGATAAATGAAATCTGACTGAACCACTCACCACCAACAATAGTCAAAAAAGATAGTCGTATTCACCTGTCTGTGGCTCAGGTAAAGGCATTCTCTTATGCCTTTTCTTCTTCTCTGATGAAGCTTTAGCAAATGCCTCAACAATCCTCTGTTGTGACTCAATAAACATCTCATTTCGCTTCATCTCCATTTTGATCCTCATTGTCTCCATCTCTCTAGCCATTTCCATTTCCATTTGCTCCATTCTAACAAACTCATCTCTCAATATCTTTACCGCCGCAACCAGCTCCTTCATCGGCTCCCTTTCCCTTTTCTTCCCCATTTCCTCACTGCCCCTCATAACCCTACCACTAGCTCTTACCCCACCTCCATAATTAGGCTTCAGGTATGTTTTTGGGCTTGCATTTACACCCATATTAGGACTCCCACCATCCTTTTGTATGGAGAAGGCTCGACTCCGTGCAGGTGTGGTTGAGGGAGTGTTGTAGGTGGGTGTGGCTAGTGTTTTTGAGAAAGGTGTGGCTGAGGAGGGAGGGACGGTGGATGTGGTTACTCTATAAAGAAGATGGATGAGGGAGAGTGTGGTTCCATAAAGGAGGTGAGGGAGAAGGCAGTGTCAAGTGTCTGTGTGTTTGAGGCAGAGTCATGGGGGCTGCAGTGCACAAGCATCTGAGAGATGCTTCTGCAGCTACGGCTGAACCATTGGTATATTGGTGGGAACCACAATAAAAAATTGGGGTCATGTTTGGTAATACATGTGTCTGGCTCTGTGGTGAGCCTCAACCACAGGTTCAACTGCAGAGCCAAACAACATCTAAGTACTCGAAAAAAGTTGGGTGTTTTACACATGAAATATGACCAATAATAATAGAGTAGATCGCTAATTTTCTACTTAGCTAAAGTTTTCATATGCAATCGAGAACGATGTATCTCAAATGAACTAACAATGCATAAAGATATATACACATAAGCTTAATAAAAATATATGCTAAAACATAACTAAAATCAAATGAAAAATGAAAAAAAAAATCAGATAAACCATATCAAAATACACAAAGCTTGAAGTAATTCGCATTATGAGATTTGACGTGGTTTAAAGTTTTTTGATGAGTACGATTTATTCATGATAATAAATTTGGCTTTTAATATGGGATCGTGTGTTCAAAATAAATTTTTAGAGAAAAGATCCATATAGATTTTCTAAAAAGACTCGCGTATTTTGAAAGGCGGATGAGTTTTTTTGTAACTTGTATGTCGTGTTAAAATATTTCAATTAGAAATTGGTGAAAACTCATAACAATTTTGGAAATTTTTTAGTTAGTTCTATATGTTTAAATATTAATCTAGTAGTAAATCTAATATTTAAAATAGAAATTTTAGTATTAATTCTCATGAATTAAAATTATATTTATATTATTCAAAGATACCAAAATTTATTTATTTTTCCTCTATCCTTAACATAAAAAATAATTGGTATCTATTTCTCTATATCAAGGGTCAATCAAGGGTCAAGGTTTCATCCACCCATAAATCCCTGTAACCTTCTCTTTTTTTCTATTACACTATAAGCTAAAACAGAATCGTAATTTAAATAGTGTTTTGAATTGTTCACCAAGACTCAGATGCATTGTGGATTGGAATAGTAACGCTATATTATAAAATAAGCATTATCTGTATACTAGAACAACAACGAAGTGACTTTGGCCGAGTGGTTAAGGCGTGCATTGCTAAGGTCCCCGCGAGAGTTCGAATCTCACCAGCCACGAAAATAAAATAATTGTTAATATAAGTATTATTTTATACTACAACTGCACAACGAAGTCGTTTGGCCAAGTAGTTAAGAAGTGCGGCTTTCCCCACATTGAGAGTTCGAATCTCTTAGGCTACAAAATTGCAATTTTAAACAGTAATGAACAGTAAAGTCATTGTTCATCACTTTTTGAAAAAAAGTGATTTCCTTTTTTTTTAACCGGGCTTTCTTTTTTTTGTTTGTGTTTTTGATAACCGGGGTGTCCGAGCTAGCTTACGCGCACCATGATTAATCTCTGGACCCACTTTTTTATACATTGTTTTTCCTCTTTTTTTTCACTTATACATTTTTTTGTTTTTTTATAACCAGGGTGTCCGGGCCAACTTACGCTTGCCATGAATAATCTCCGGATCCACATTTTTTCCTGTTTTTTTCTATCACTTATAATTTTATATTTTTTATAACCAGGATGTCCGTGTCAGCTTACGGGCACCACGACTATTATTTTATAGAGTAGCTAAAGGAGATCGCAATTTCAAACAGTAATTTCAACTATGGTTTTTATTGTTTATTACATTTGAAAAGGTCCATTAAACTATGGTTTTGCTGGGAAATGGGAGGGGTGTCGGGAATGCGTTTGGAAAGCTTTTTTGAAAAAAAATTAAAAAACAATTTTTTTTATTTTTTATTTTAAATTATAAAAATTTGGTGTTTCTAGATAATTTTGATGTGTTCATGTCATGATTTTTAAAAAATTAAAAAAAAATTATTTTGATGTATTTCTGAATGAAAAACACTTTCAAAAATACATCAACACATTTTGATGGTTGAGGTTGTTTTTTAAAGTGCTTTTCATTTGTTGTTATTTTGAGGTTGTTATTTGTTTTTTAAAAAATATCATTTTAATTTTGGATTTTATTTTAATTCCTTTATTTTTTTATATATTTCTTAAATGGTTCCTATTTTGTCTATGTTTATATTTACATGCTCTTAATTGTTTTTCTTATTTTTCTTATTTCTATTGTTATTATGGTTTTTTTATTTAATGTTTAAATTTTAATTTGTGTTGATGATCATTTGAAAATTGATATTTATTATTTTTTGTCTTTTTTTTATTCTTCAAGTCAAATAGTTTTTTAAAATCTAATAATATTTATTTTTGTTTTGTCATTTATTTATTTTAATTGATTTTTTATTAATATTATTAGGTGTTGAAATTTCTAATTATTAAAGATAAGACATTCAAAATAATGATTATTTGTAAGTGTTTTTTTCTTAGAAATATGTTATACTAATTTTATATTTTGATATTTATTTAATATTAATGCCTTCATATATATATATATATATATTTTAAAAAACAATAATATCAATATTCTGAAATACTTTCAATATAATAATATGAGGAATGAATCTTATAAAATAAAAAAATAATTTAATTTCTTTTTCTAACAATAATTATGGTGTCATCGACAGTATGAATAATAATAATTAGGATATGAATTATTTATAATAATATTTATAATGACAATTATAGTAATTGTGACTATTTAACAATCATAATAATAACAATAATAATTGAAATAATTCATTAGTTGATGTTATTTTTCTTAGAGGTTGACTTCTGCGGCTTTTCTATATATGATATTTCATATCTAATATCACATAAACAAAAAATATATGAAGTGACACATAGACGAAACAGGTGAAAAAATTAGAGTAATTTATCTACAATGAAAAAATATATGAGTCACTTGACCTCCACTTTGCCGTAACCATAAATAAATTTTTTAACATTCAAAAAAATATTAATGGTCTTAGATTTTTTTTACAATGTTATATATTTGAGCAAAATAATCGGCTTACAAAACTTTCAATTCTTACTATAGAAAACATTATTTACAGTAATAATAATAATTATTGTATATTAAGTTTTTATATATTCATTTTATTATGCAAAATGCGTTTAAAATAATGATGGCGATTATTTTTAAGGATTTGCTCTTAAAAATAATTATATATTTTGGTATTTTTTAATATTATATATATATATATATATATAAAAGTAAGTTTTTATTTTAAAAATTCTCAAAGTAATTTAATCTTAGTATTCTGGAGTACTTCAAATATAATAATATGAAGAATAATTCTTAGAAAAAAAAGAATTTATTTTTATAACGATAATAATAGTGGCAACGATAATATTGTCATTAATGATTAGAATATTAATTATTTATAATAATTGTTACAATGACAATTATAATAATTGTGATAATTTAATAATAATGATAATAACAATAAGAATAATAATCAAGATAATGCATTAATCGATGTTGTTTTGGTGAAAAAATAACTTATGTATCGTTTTTATGTATGATATTTCGGATATAATATTATATGAATAAAAAATATATGAAACTGCACATAGATAAAACATGTGAAATATGTTTTGTCAAATTATCTACAAATACAAAATATATGAGTCACGTGTCTCCGCTTCGCTGCAGACAAAATCAAATTTTATAATATGTCAAAAAATGTTAATGATTCTTGATTTTTTTAATAATGCTATACATTAGAGAGAAACAATCAATTTACAAGACTTTCAATTATTTAGTTTTTTAATATATTCATTTTATTATAAATAATGCTAAGAAAAATTATTGTAAATGTTTTTTTCTCTTAAAAATTATTATATATTTTAATATTTGTTTAATATTAACACCTTAAAAAATATAACAAATAACTAACAACTGAAGATTAACTATATATGCATACAAGAGAGTTTTGCTTTTATTTTACACCATCAAAGGTGAACTTACTCTGTTTTTTAACCAAAGCTGCATTTAATATAAAGATAAATTCTAATAAAAATTAAAATTCAAAACTAAGAGTATAGATACATAAATACAAATAGATTGTTTATGTTATATATATACACTCTTAATTTTGGTTTTTAATTGCTCATTTAAGGCGAAAAAATCAATTTTTAACATATTTAATATATTATAATTTTACTAATTAAATATTAAAATAACTAATTATAACATGCACAAAATCAATCAATTTTCTATATATAAAAAAATCACAACAGGGCAAGTAACCTGTAAAATCCTAAAAGACCAGATTAGAGAGGCGGATGAACAGTACTCCCTTGCATTCTGCCTACGCGCCAACAAAGACTAAAGCAGCCTTTTTCCTTATTCTTTTGTCTAGCCATAAATATGGCCCTTTAATCATCACAGCAGCCCCCGCTGATCTCTCCTCTTCAGATCTGCACAGCCAACGAGCACAAACAACAACACCATGGCCAGTGACTGGGCTCCACGCTGCAGCATCCTCTTTCTCTGTACCAGCAGCAGAATCTTCAACAGAGCTTCAGTTTCATCTTTCTTGCTGTAACCGGAAGCCACACCAGCAGAGGTCTTCAAACCATGAGAAGCAGCATTGCATTCTCTCAACAACAAAACCATTTATAAATTTTTAGAGAAAAGATCTATAAATTTTCTAAAAAGATTCACGTATTTTGAAAGGCGAATGAGTGTTTCGCAACTTGTGTGTTGTGTTAAAGTATTTTAATTAGAAATTGATGAAGAGTCATAACAATTTTTTTTGTTAGTTCTAGATATTTAAATATTAATCTATTTGTAGATCGAATATTTACATTAGAATTTTCACCATTAATTCTCATAAATTAAAATTATATTTATATTTATATTATTCAAATATACACCAAACCATTTCAAAAATGTTTTTATTTTTCCTAACTAGTCTTTTTTTCCACACCTAATGCATCTTCAATAATAATATATAAAAAAAGGAACTCCAATTACTTACTAATTTGTTACTACTAGCCAATTTCTTTGCACTTGCATGTAGGAAAAAGAAAATCATGTTGATTTATACACTAGTTTGCTATCAGTATAATTTTAGTAAAACACTGAAAATTCTCATAAAGCCCTAAATCAAGCAACTTAAATGAGAGATGAACAATGTTATGCATATTGTCTACAACAAATGTAGAGATTCTTTACGAAGAGAGATTTGTCTTGAATCTTGGACAAGACCAACGAATAGAAATATAACTTATATAATTAATAAAAAAAAATACAACTTAATATAGCTAAAGTGAATTGAGAGTGATGTGTTTTTTTCTTGCCCAACTAGTCTTCTTATCCAGATTCTCATGAATCATTAGGTTTTTTAGTGACTATAATATTTAATGGTGATTCATTCAAAATTACAATTTTATAATTAAACCCAAAACTACATTCAATTCCTAGAGACAAACCTATCATTCAACTTTGAGCATGCCACGACAAAAATGTTGGTGGCCAACCCAAAAAAAAAGATTTCCATGGATCAATCCTCATAAAATTAGTGATTTGTTTCCTTTACTAAAAGGATTATTATTCACCTTTAAAAGTACAACAAGAAGATAGAAAAACGGGTGAGATAGAGAGACAAGAAGCAAGAAACATAAAGGAATGCACAAAACAAAAAGGAAGAGGTTGAGTTATTTTGAACAACAACAGTAGTGTAGAGTTCATTACATGATTGGTTCCCACAACTCTAGTTAAAGAGAACTAAATTCATAAAATTAGGTTCGAATACCTTTATATTTTTTTATGTAATAGATCTTTATATAAATTTTGCTTAAATATTCAACTTTTTTCTAGTTCATAATGATTGAATGCATATGCATCAAATTGAAAATCTTGGAATTGATTTTGTTAGCTTGAGGTTCCAGTAATTAAAGAATGATTGTTGTATAAAAGACTATGAGAAACTAGACAATCCTTAAGATTAATTTGACTGCTACACATGCATAACATAAAGGATTAACTTTGCAAACCTATAATATGCTTGGGTTAATTAAACTTTTGATGTCTAGTTTCTTAAATATGATATTGTCATTTGCAGTATGCAAAAGTGGTGAGGAAAAAATATATCTTTATCTTCAAGCTTACAAGAGACAAAAGAGAAATGATAGATCATTCTTTAAAATGCATTTGTTATTGATTTAAGAAAATAAAATAGAGTCATCAATGGTATGAGTTCATCATGTTAGAGAGTACAAATCACAAAAGATTGAAACAAAAACACAACAAAGCTTCCTAAATTGATTCCAAAAAATATGGATTGAGCTGTTACAAAATACAAATTTAAACTGAGAGTATCTTAGACAAATACAACAAGTATAAAGAGATTTATAGATCAATTGACTTCTTCTATTAAAAGTAGTCATAACATCTTGTAAAAAATTTTGTTATTTTGATATAGTCTAGAACTCCTTGGGTTGAAAAAAAGACTTCATGTGTTTATTCTTTTTTGGACAAGCCCCTTACCATGATATATATGTGTGTGTGTGCGTGTGTGTGTGTGTGCATGACATGTGAAAACAAGATATACAATAGGATGAAGTATATAACCATGATATGGATTTATCCTTTTAACATTACATTATTAGGGAAAAAAATCTCATTTACTTGCTTGTGTTGGGTTTACCAAGTATCATACATGCAACAAAAACTATGAAGTAAAATTATTTGGAAATACATATAGTTGTTTAGAAATTTCTTAGTTGAAGATCTAAATTTCTTTGATTAATTATTTAAAAGTTGAATTGTAGCAAATCATAAATTGCTCAGTTTTTTAGCCTCCAATAGTAATCCACGTGAACCAACATTTAAAACATCTCTTAAAATCTCTATTTAGGAAGGAGAGATTTTTATTCCTATAGTGATAGCTCTAATTTTATGTTTACATAGTTTTTTTTATCTAACAGACAACTATTTTTTTTTTAAAAAAAGAGACATAGTTTATTATTTATAGAAAAATCCAAAAAACCATATAAATTTATAAATTATCAATATATTCCTTAAATAATATTCATATATTAAGAGAAAGAAAGAATTTTTTTTGCTTCACATGTACAAGCAGGTGTTTAATACACGGACTTTAAACTCCCATCCTCACATAATATTCTTTTTAATTTTATTTCCAAGAAGATACTATAGGATCACATAAAAAATACAATCAAAGATATTACGTTTCAAAAATATTTTTAAAAAAATTAATTTTTTATTTTTACTTTAAATTATTTTTTTAGTATTTTAAATTATTTTTATATACTGATATCATTTAAAAAAATAAATTAAAAAATAATTTATTTTTTTAAAAAGAATTCAATCATACTCACAAACAACACCAAACCACGGTAACAATTAACATCAATCGGTAGCTCCCACTGTTACAGTAAAATTCAGCCCTGCTAACCCCAAAAATCTCAAGGGCAATTTAGTCAAAATATGTAATCTGGTCACCCAGGAGCTCCCTGACCGGACAGCTGGGTAACTTTACTTCTACCCGTCAAATTCCAGTATTAAATATAAGGAGTGATAACGAAGAAAAAATAAAATAAAATGATGTGGGTCAGATTTCAACAGTATGGGTTCCGCTACCTGACAAGCAGTCTTGCCTTCCGAGGCACAGGCACCACGCGCCTTCTTTCCACGCTGCCTGCCTGTTTGCCAAAACTAATAATGTTTATCTGAAATCAGACTTTATCTCGAAATAAATTTTGACGAGGAATTAAAAGATTTAATTAATTAGATGAGTCATGAGTGTACTTGCACTAGTAAATTACTTATTTTATATATATCTGTTAAAATGCAAGAATTTAACTCTGAATTTATTATATTAATTCAAGGAACAGATATATATATATATATATATATATATATATATATATATATATATATATCTGTTCCTTGAATTAATATAATAAATTCAGAGTTAAATTCTTGCATTTTTACCTGATTTAACAATTGACCTGCATAAATCTTTTATATACAGCACAGCTTCGTTTTCATGGCTCTTATGTAGAATTTATTGAATCTTTTCAGTGTAAGGTTTCCACATGGACTGGACTTATTTCATTATATAATAATAAAAATCTTTACCTTAATATACTACTATATACATTTTGGATTTACCTTAATAATTCTCTAGGGATGCATTTTGGTGCACAGATCTAAGAATTGGAAGGCTCTACTTCCTGTCGAATTGGTATTTGACATTACATTTTAAAAGTATTTTAAAAAAAATTATTTTATTTTTTATTTTAATTAAATATTTTTGGTGTTTTTAGGTCATTTACATATACTAATATTAAAAATAATTTTAAAAAAATAAAAAAAATATCATTTTAATGCATTTATAAACAAAAAATATTTTTAAAAACAACATAACCACACTCCTAAATAGAGCCCAAATATGTTAAATATATAGACAAATAAATACAAAAACTCGGTGACAAATGTAAAATTCATTTTAGCTATATTTTAACAAACAAAATTACATAATTCTAAAAATCCCACAATATATTGAGTCTTTTTTAACTACTAGAACTATCTAATATATTCCTAACAAAAAAAAAAATCAAATTCGGATCAAGTCAAAGGACTTGAGACTGGTACGCTTGGCCAAAAATGGTCTTAAAAATTTGAGGAGTGAAAAAGAAGAAGAAGAAGAAGAAGAGAAGCTCAAAGTATAAATAATTGAAAAATACGTGGAGTAAAAAGTAAAAACTAGTCTCTATTTCCTCAGTATCTGGTTAGAAAGCTCTCTCTCTCTCTCTCTCTCTCTCTCTTATAAAGTAAGTAAATAATTTAAACAAACATTTTCCTTCTTAGAATAATAATAATAAAAAAGAATTAGAACAAAAAAAAAAACAGAAAGAAAAGCCGCGGCCTCTGTACACACAAAAATCCACAGAGAGAGAGAGAGAGAGAGAGTTGGGAAATTGATTCCAGCGACAGAGATCGCACCCAAGCGAAAACCCAAACCTATTTGTTTTGTTTTTACCGAGATCATTTGTTTAAAATCTTAATTAATAATTAGTTCTTAAAAAGAATAAAAATCCAAACATCGGTTGGTACCGATTTGAATTAGTGATCGGGTCTAATTCACTAGAAATCCTTGGTGGGTTATCGGTTTCGTGAAATGGGTTGGCTTTGTTTTTCTGTTTGGTATTGTAGAGAGAGTTATGGATTTGTGGGCTTAAATTAATTTTCGATTATTTTTTCAAACATTTTGTTGTTGATGTTTGATGATTTCTTTGGGGAGGAGAGATGCGAGAGAGGAATTAGGGTTAGGGTTTCTTAGTAAGAGAGAGATGGAAGATACTGAGCTTGAAGAAGGGGAAGCGTGCTCTTACCATAACATTAACACCAACAATGATGATGATTATCACCAGAGCATTGACCCTGATATTGCTCTTTCTTACATAGTAAGTTTATTTTTATTTTTATTTTTATTTTTAATGTCTGAGAATAATTTTAATCTGATTTTAATTTTGTGAAAGTCTGGTTTTGTTAGTGCTAAATATATCATCTGTTGACTTTATCTCTTGCTGTTGTTCTTTTGTGATTTAGATCCAAATTATGATGTTTAAGTCTTAATTCTGGCTGTTTGCAATGTTGAGCATGGTAATTTTTATGTGATTAATATGTCCTTTCTGGTCCTTGAGAACATAGGTGCTCTGGATTTTGATTGTGTTTAGCCAGGGAATTGTAGATGAAATTAGTAGGTTTTCTTTCAGCGCTAGGGTTTTATTGGCTTTAGATGTTTACACACTGTGTTTTGGTTTAGTTTGATCTACCAAGTGAACGTTTTGGCAGCTTCATTCTTATGGAGACATGAAATATGTGCAGAGCTTGTTCAGTTATTATAAAGATGTACTTGGTTATGATTCAGTGATGTGGGATTGCATGGACTATGCAAATACATGCAAGTTCCAGAAAATGAGCCTTTCAGAAACTTTAGCCTGCCATTTGAGCAGCATGTAACCATTAGTGAAATTTTGAATTATTGAATTATAGGTTTTCGGTTTCTGTATCTGGATTAGAACCAATAGTCAACATTCTTAATTCACTCCTGGTAGCTTCCTGACACACAATTGCCTCTCGAGATTAGTTGAAATTTTTGGAGCCTAGGTAAACAACATGAGATGTATAGAGTTTTTTTAATTCCAAAGGTTGAACCTCTTTCAATTATTAGCTGTTCTGTCAGTTCAAACCTGTGTATATTTGTACTCTCCTTTCCTGATATGCAACTGCTTGCTTCTCTTTCTTTTTCAAGGATGAGAAACTACAAGATGTCTTGGGACACTTTCAAAAAGATTTTGAAGGTGGAGTTTCAGCAGAGAATTTGGGTAAGTCAATATACTGCTGAGGTGGAGTTTCAACAATAAAAAACAACTGCATTAGATTGGAGTTTGTATTATGATATTTATTGTTCTGGGATTTTCACCTTTCTACAGGTCCCAAGTTTGGTGGTTATGGTTCATTTTTACGCACATACCAGCGGTCTCCTGTTTGGTCTCACTCAAGAACCTCACCAAAAATTCAACATTTCAATGCATCTCGATCGCCAAACCATTTACAACTGGAGGTGGATTTATATTTTCATTATTGAGCATATCACTAGTTAATAATTGATTTCGAGTTTCTATCATGAACTTTTTATTGTTTGTTCAACTTTGGAGTTTCTATCATGAACTTTTTATTGTTTGTTCTCAAAATAGGGTGGCCGCCATAGCTCCGTATCCTCGTCAACTGCATCTCAATCAGTAAGAATTGAACCTTCTTCCACAGTATTGAAAGCGTCATCCTTCTTGAACGAGTCTATTAAACAAGAAGCATATGTGCCATCTCAATTTGCTGAGGAAGTTGTTCCTAGAGATGAAACTGTAAACAGGAAATGTGCTAGTTTACCAGACCAGAAAATGCTGAAAGTTCGAATCAAAGTGGGTTCCGATAACTTGTCGACACAAAAAAATGCTGCCATCTACAGTGGTCTTGGGCTTGATGTCTCTCCTTCTTCCTCACTGGATGACAGCCCCTCAGAGAGCGACGGGATGTCTCATGAACCTCAAGATGCTCATCTTGAATCTCCTGCTCATATTCTTCAGGTAAAATCATCTCCCTGAAAGTTTTTAACCTTTCACGTACAACTCCACTTTGTGTTGGAACTTGGCAATGATGAGAATGTATTTAGCTTGATTTTGTGATTGTGCAGATAATGACATCGTTTCCTGTGCCTGGAGGTCTGCTGCTATCACCTCTTCCTGATGATTTAATCCACCTGAAAGAGAAGGTAAAATTACTTGAAGACAGTGAATGCTTGCCTGTTCCAAGGTTTGGAACAGAAAGTTCTTGCATTGTAGTGAATGGGTCTACCTCTGTGAAGTGTGATGGGACAATGCTTGGAGAGAAGAAGATAAAGTCCATAGCAGGAAATGAATTTTCAGCAGAATCTAAGAGCAATGCTAATAAGGATTCTGGGAATGGTGGTGCTGTATCGAAGGAGACAGAACTTGACACTTTTGCTTGTGAGGAGCTTGTTTCTAATACCTTAAAACTTCCACTTTTGTCAAATTCATATTCTGCTTTTGTTGGCACTTCAAAAGGAATGGGGAGGGAATCTAATGTGTCCAAGGGAGCGATGAGCGACAAAGGTTTTTCTGGTCCTACTAAAGAGGACTCACTGGTGCCAATATTGGTCCAGGAGAATGGCTGGATCAATAATTCGAAATCCAAGACCTCTGGAAAGGTTTGGGAAGATACAAAAACTAGCACTCTTTGCAGTGAGTCAGTCTTCCCGAAGAAAGATGGTGATCGCAAAGGAGAAAAGCCTTATGAAACAGTCAAAATTGACTCAAATGTTTCCAAGGGGAGAAAGGCTCTAAGTCAGACTCCAACAGAACCTCCCATACAGAATGCTGATGAGAAAACTACTCCCTATGAACAGGAAAGTATGAAGCTACCTCATGTTAAGGAGTTCTGTTCTGAAGGAAAAAAGAAACTAAAGGGAAGTCAATGTAAAGGTAATGTAGTTGCCGAGGCACCAAAGGAGAGTCTGAGGGGTGGCTCATCTTTGTCACTGAAAAATAAGATCAGCTGTGCAGATAAACATACAACTAAAGGGGAGTCAGAGGATTTGAAATTACAAAATAATTCTGGAAAAGCTGGGGATAGATATAGAGAGTTTTTTGGGGACATAGAACTAGAACAAGAAGAAATCCAGACGAGTCTGTTGGTAAATAATTATGATAAGCCGGGGGACTTAGAAATGGTTGAAAAGAGCACACATGGAAGTAACAGCACGTTTAAGGAAAGATCAAGCAGTAAGAAAGTGGACAAGCTGTTAACATCTGAAACATTTCCTAAAGCTGCATCAATTGGAGATGTGCACAATGGAGACAGACCCATTCCATCTGAAGCATTTCGGAAAGCTGCATCAATTGGAGTTGTGCACAATGGAGCCGGGTCCATACCTGATGCTGTTCTTGGTGAAGATAATTGGGTTTGTTGTGACAAGTGTCAAAAATGGCGGCTTCTTCCACCTCGTACAAACCCTGATGACCTGCCTGAAAAGTGGCTGTGTAGCATGCTTGACTGGCTGTAAGTACCCTTTTACATTTTACATGTTGCAGAGAAACAACAACTCCTATTGAGTAGTTAGAAATAAAATCTAATGGTTTAATGCATCTTCCTCATCTTCTGATGTTTGATTTTTAAATCATAAATGCCTTAGGCCTGGTATGAACCGGTGTAGTTTTAGTGAGGATGAAACAACACTTGCAACTCGATCTCTTAAACAAAACAATTCTGGTGGGAATATATCTGGAGTAACCATGCCTGATGTTTGGCATGTTGATCAAAGTCACCAAAATCTTGATTCACATGCTGTGCTTAGAACAAAGCATGGTTTAAAGGAGTTACCAAATATGATGTATAAAGAAGATGGGCCTTTTCGGCTGTCAAACCCTGCAAAGAAGAGCTTACAGGTTTTGGTGACAAATGGAAGCTTAAATGATGTGAAACCATCTCCTTTGGTAACTGAACCCCATTCTTTGAAACTGGGCAAGTCTAGCCATTTAGCCATGGAGAAACTCAAACATAAGCCAAGAGAGAAGCATAGAGGACTGGGCATTTGTTCTGACCAAGGTATAGGATTTAAAGTAGCTTTTGTGCCATAAACTTCTTTTTCTTGAAGCATAAAACTTACTCTTTGCTAAACACACACTCAGGTGGTGGTTCTAAGCGATCAAAGGGGAAAGGAAAAAGAGATCCTGATCAAGTTTCTCTTAAAGCTGCAAAGAAAATTAGAACTGAAGATTTGCCAGAAGATTGGACATCTGATCATGGTGGGGCAATTGAAAAGGTGGGTCCTACTTCAAGCAATGCTTTGATTACTACGTCATCAGGGAAGAATCTGCCCAAATACAAGGATTGTGCTTTTAAGAACATAAAGCATGATCAAAAGGACTGGGCTCAAATTTCTTCTAGAAAAACAAAGGATGATGTCTGCGTTTCCTTGGATAATGGGTCTGTGGATGTGGGCCACTGTGATGAAAAAGATACAAAAAAAAGGAAAGTGGAGGAAAGTTATGATGGTCAACACTATCATGTTTCCCTTCCAAACACTGGGCATCATCTCCAGGATGGTAATATCTTGGCCAAGGAGGAGCTGAGTGAGAATGACTACAGGAAAGGTAAGAAGGCCAGAGTATCCAGGTCTGAAGGGAAGGAGGTCAGTGGAAGTAAAAGCAACGGTAGGACAGACAAAAAAGACAATCACAGAAAGAATCAACAACTAGGACATGACCTAGGGAGCACCCTATCTCAGCAGAGTATGGATGGTGTGTATTCTTTGAAGAGGGACTCAGGACCGTTACATCTGGCAGCTACTTCTAGCTCCTCCAAAGTTTCTAGCTCCCATAAAACCAAAGCCAATTTCCATGATGCAAAAGGCTCACCAGTAGAATCAGTTTCATCATCACCTATGAGAATTTCAATACCAGAAAAACTTGCATCAGAAAGAAAGAATGTCACCAAGAAAGATGACTCTGCTGATGCTGTTTTCTTTGCCCTGGGTGGCCCGAGAAGAGTTTCTGATGGGGAAGATGATGGTGGGAGTGATCCATCCCTTGATGATAAAAGACAAATAGAAAAACACCATCTTGTTGATGGGTCTCATCCAAGGAAGTCTGGAAAGGGTTCCTCTTCGCGGTCCAAGGACAAGAATAGGGATTTTAATTTTGAGTTTGAAAATGAAGTTATAGTTTCCAATTCCTCTGATGCAAAAGCACCTGTCTGTGAAGTAAAACCAACAAATTGCAAAAACAAGGCCGAAGTGAAGCCTGGGACCAAATCTGAGGAAAATCAGAATAAACATGTTGATAAGGACTCCGCAGGACAATTGTTGAGTGATAATAGTAAAAGAGAGAATCAGCTAAATGCTGGGGGACCCAGTCGTTCAGATGTTAAAGCTGATGTTACCAGAAACCATGATACAGTCTCTACTGCAAAGCAGAGTGTGGAGGAGCCTTCTTCTGGGGGAGCTCAAAATGAGACACTTGCTGACTGCCCTTATCCAAATCCTGGATCTCACGAAGGAAATGGGGCAAATATGTTGGCTGTTAATGCCTCTGTTAGGGATAATGAAGTGAAAGGGTTGAAACAGAATCGAAAGTTTGATCATCCAAATGGAATGCATCACCATCACAGCAGTTCTAGAAATGCCTCATCAAATGGGCACAGGGTCAGGGATCGTGATGCTCCAAGTGCAGTTAAAAGAGATTCCTTCAGCCAAGCTGCTAACAATGCTTTGAAAGAAGCTAAAAATCTGAAACACATGGCTGATCGTCTGAAGGTTTCTAATGTTGATCTCTTAAGAATTTTTTCCCTTTAATATGCAACTCTTTCCAATGTTGGTTACCCTTTGCAGAACTCTGGCTCCAATCTTGAGAGTACAAGGCTTTACTTCGAGGCTGCTCTGAAGTTTCTTCATGGAGCATCTCTGTTGGAAACCTGTGGTGGTGAGAATGCCAAAAATGGAGAGCCAATGCAAGTTTACAGTAGCACTGCAAAACTGTGCGAGTAAGTCAGTGTGGAGCTTGATGAAGTGTCTTCTTTTTGTGCATGGGGTTGGGGGTTTAAATGTTTTCAGAACCATGGAATGATTCCTTTTTTGTTTGTTTATCTTTTTAAACTTGCAACACGATGCTATTTGTTTAAATAGTTAGAACAGGCGAAATAGATGCTGGAAATGCAGGTACCATTTTTGTGCATGTCTTGCTTGTTTTCAGTATGTGGGGATTTGATATTCCAGCTTTGATTTGACCATAGATGGCGCATGGCTCAGGTTAACTTGGCCTTTCTGTTGACCTTTTTTATTTCTTTTTTTAACTGCATAACTCGTTTTCCACAAACTAATTGAAACAAAAATTGTTTGCAATTGTTGCATTAGTGTTTTTGTATTTGTTCCTTTTTGGGCATGTGTGGAAATACTTTCATGACTTCACTACATAGCATTGGTATCATACCATGTTAACTAAGGCTCTTAGCTGTCTTTTTTTTTTTAGTCCATTCTTTGACTTCTTCTCAATTGTGTTATTTAATCTAACTCAGGAGCTTTATTTATAACTTTGTTATTGCATTTTCCATTGATGTTTTCATTTCTAATGGAATAAATGTGTTCTTGAAGCTACCTTACTGCCTCCCTTTGCTAAACTTCATGATATGTTAGGTTTTGCGCCCATGAATATGAGAAGTCCAAAGACATGGCTGCTGCTGCTCTGGCCTACAAATGCATGGAGGTTGCATACATGAGGGCGATTTATTCCTCGCATGCTAGTGCAAATAGAGATCGGCATGAGTTGCAGACGGCTTTACAAATCATTCCTCCAGGTAATTTGCAACATACAATGATCTCTACTTTAATCTTACTTTCATATATATATATACATATACAGGATAAAATGCTGCTGCTACTTTAATCTTGTGATTTTTATCACGACTATTAGTCACTGTTTCCCTTGGAGTTTGTTTGGGTTTACAAAATTCATTGAGTGACAAAACCACTCCTGGCACTTCATTGTTATGTAAATGCCGAACTTAGTCATAATTCATTTGTAAAGTTGCCATCATATGCAATAAGTCCTCTTGGACTTTATACCTTCGTACACGAGAATAGTTTATCCCTCTGAAATGACATAATCTTTGAAGATGTTTTTTGTGTTGCCAAAAGAATTCAAATAAAATTCCTTTCATTTCTTTTGTTTTCTGTTGGGTGGTGAAGGGGGTTATGAAAAGTGTTTACTGAGACACACAAAAGTGTTATTTCAATGAATCAATATATGCAGCTCCCAGTTTCTGTGTTTTGCCTAGGAATCATTTGATACTCAAGAAAGGTTATCCAAATCTTTTGTCTGCTCAATTTATGATTTTGTGCTGATATATGCTGTCATGTATTAGTATTGTATCCTCAGGTTCTTGATTGAAATTTCTTTTATTTCTTTTGTTGCATAAACATTTTGTCACTCTTTGGGCTCTTAGCTTTTCCAAATACTTAATGTGGCCATTCAATGGGTGCTTGTGAATTGCTGTGATGCCATTCTTCTTTCATAATTTATAGGTGAATCACCTTCTTCATCTGCTTCTGATATTGATAACCTGAACAACACAACAACACCAGACAAAGTTCCATTAACTAAAGGTATTAGCTCTCCTCAAGTGACTGGAAGTCACATTATTGCTGCTCGGAATCGTCCCAACTTTGCGCGGTTGCTCAGATTTGTAAGTATTTCAGATTGTGTTAGAGAAAAGCTTTTCTTGTCATCTGATTATCTCATTGAAGGAGCTTTAGAACATAATCTTGAGCATTGGAATATAAAGATATTGGCCAAGGAATATATTTTGATAACAACTTCTGGAAAGTTTGATAGGAAACACCTATATTGATCAGTGCTTCCTTTCTGGTACAAGAGCATCACATTTATTCTTGTTATGCATCATAGGCCATGAAATCATCACTTGTTGGTGTCGGTGTTTGAGTCAATCAACCCATGAAACTTTGCTGTCATGTTTTACAGCAGCTGGTGCTCCATTACTTGGCTCATAAGTTTACATCTGTATGAAATTGTCAGGAATATTAGCATCATGAAATGTGATTTTGCAGGCACACGATGTAAATTCTGCAATGGAAGCCTCTAGAAAATCACGCCTTGCTTTTGTGGCAGCTAATGCCAGCTTTAGAGAAGCCCCGTGTGGAGAGGGCATTTCTTCCATTAAAATAGCTCTTGATTTTAACTTCCAAGATGTTGAGGGACTACTACGTCTGGTGCGGCTTGCAATTGAAGCTATAAGCCGCTGAGAGCCCAGTTGTTAAATGAGATGATAACAACCTTTGAGGAAGTTTTGCTTGGTTTGTGTATTCTTGGGATTTGGCCTTTTTGGGAAGGAAAGAATGCAACTTGATCTCTCTGTTTCAGTACTTGATATGTCTTTCTGTGGGATCAGTTATTAGCAAGATGCCAGCTCAGTGCTCTTTGTACATGTGTATAATATTGAGTTTTGAGTATGTCCTTTGTAATCATACTAAAGCTGCTCTCTGATTTAGACAACGACCTTTAGACAACGACCTCACTTGTTTAAGCCATTCAAGATGGGTGTTGAGGACAATTGATTCACGATTTCTGCAGAATTCGGAATGTAGAAATAAGGAAGTTTTATGGTCCAAAATGACTGTGGTTTAAGAAATAATGAGGGTAGAGATCCCCCACTATAAAGTTACATGGGATTTTAGAATTTTGAAATCAGAGGATCCCATCTTGATGGAGATTGTTTTTTATTTTTCCGGGATGGAGCTCTTGTCTTGCCATTGTGTTAATTTGCTATTTACAACTCATCAAAAGATATTTTGAGGATTGGAAACTGTAATATATGCCCCACTAACATCATGATCATGATTTGACTATCACAGACCACACTTTCTTTGGTACAAGCACTATGTAAAAATGACAAGGCATTCTCAGGTTGGCAACGCAATTCATTCCTTTTTTTTTCATTTGATGAGTGATATTTTGTTTTCCTTTCTTCTGTATCATCAATTTTTATTCTATTTTTCCTTATGGTTTTGCAGGTTGCCTTCTTGAGCTTTTGTAGTTGCAGTTTGAAACGCCTTTTCCTTTTTGTTAATAGATTGATAGTAGGAAGAAGTTAGATAGTTACATAGTGGGAACAATGACATTACTGTTGCATGAGGTGAAGTTATGCCCGAGAAGGTTTGTAGAGTGATAGTAGTTGTGAGCATTTAGTTGGGTTGTTTATTGGTATACTGTGTGATCCCTGACTCCCACCCTTTCTCCTGCTCTCCTTGGCAGCGTCTGTTATGTGCATGTAAAATCAAGTTATCATAAAGGAAATTTTTTGGTTCTTCCTGAGAGATTGTTTCATGCCAAACCTCCAGCCAGTGAATGCAGACCACAGGTAAAGCAATTCTCTCCAATTTCTAATTGATAATGACAGAGATTGTAGAGGTTCAATATTTTTCTCATGAAAATGCAGCTCTTCCTTTGTTGGTCCATTTTTTTGGTAGACAGTTGTTTGGAAATGAATCTATCTATTGTTTTAGTAATCCATCAATAACTTCTAACTGTGATTAGAGGTATAACCCAATCAGTTAAATCTCACATAATTCACTCTATTCCACAGAGCTTGCAAACTGCACTAAGTCAACTTTCCTCTTGATTAGGCAAGCAGTGGTCGGAAACTTCTTGCGGTATGATTTTTCTGCTGCTTGTTAAGTTGCCTCTAAGCTGGAATTCTATTTTCAGGTTCAGTGATTGGGGCGGTTGCAGTGGTAGTCTGGTTTTTGGACTGTTCGTCTCAGTTTGTGCTGTTTATTTTATGGTGCCAACATTTGTTCCCTGCTTCTCAATTGTTTTGTTACTCTGGAGACATGATCATATTCCAATGTACATTAATGAACGGTGAGATTCTGACCTCCACCTCCAATCCAATCCCAACTAATCTTTGTGCTTCCCTACATCATCACATGTGTATCATAGCAAAAACATCTTGAATAAAGAAAAGGAAATTAAAAAAGTTTTGAAAGGCTTGGGCATGGAGTTTTGTTTGTTCACTTGTGGATTTGTCTGGATGCTTGGTGGCCATGAACAAAGGGAGAATCTGATGTTTCGAGGTGAGTCACACTTCCTAGTTGATTTCTTTCTCATTTTTCGCTTGTTTAAAAAAATGAAAAATTGGAATCTTCCCCTGGTATGAGAAATATGTTCTCGAGCTGTTGTAGGGTGAATTGATTGTTGCGTTTTTAATGGGATTTGCTATAAGAAATCACTTGTTTACAAGCAGATATCACATAAAAACTTGGAAAATGTTCTCAGACTGGCTTTTAAATAAAAAGGGAGAAGCAGCAGGTAATGACTGGAATAGCATTTGAGATTCATCCAATCCTCTTGCACTGCTTTGTCATCAACCCGAAATTGTTAGTGCGTTTAACTGTTGAGAAGCTTTTATGTATTTTTCCTTGGCTTTTTTTCTTTTGAGAGAATGACTTGATGTTAAATTACACTTTGGATTTTGTTCTATACTTTTTCATTCAAGTGATTATTTTCTTTCTTCTCATATAAATATCAGCCTTTCATTCAATGTTATGCTATTAATAAAGATGTAGATGTGGGGTTGACTTGGTATTGAAGTAGGGTTTTTTTTTTTTTTTATCAATCTTGGCTTTTGGATTTAAATTTTGTGGTCAACATATAGTATAGTTTTGTTAGTCATTTTGTATGTGTCTTTTTATTATTATTATTATTATTAACGTTGTTATTCAGGTCAGCTTGGATGCATTTCGACTAATTTCACGGGTCCTGAAGTTAATATTGTTCAAAGAGATATTTAGAAATACATGTTAATTCGAAGATATCTTTTAACATTGAATCAAAATCATGCAACCCATTCTCCAACTCCAGATGGAACATCACGGTGGAAGTGTCACCCTTGAGGCATAGTAAATTTTGTGAAACATCGGCATAAGGGTCAACGAGTCAATTTATTTTTCCATTTGAAAATATAAAAATTGGAAAAATAGAACTGCAAATTTTGGGATTTTTACATATTAAAATAAGCTATATAAACACACATGATGCCCAAATTTCACTTTTAAAATATATAAAAAACAAGCATGCTCATTGTACTATTTGCATTGTTAGTAAATCTAATCCAACGAATCAACCTTGAACCTTATGACTCGACTCCTTGTCTTGCCCAAGTATAAAATTAACTCGCATAGAAATTGACTCTACATGACCCAATTAACTAGACGGGTTTGAAGATAACTTAGACAATAGGTTAAAGCATGATTTGATTTAAAAAAAAATTCATTTAATATTCGGACAAAAATATATTAGATTGATTAGAGCCTTATAACTTAAATCCTGGAAACCACAACCTAAATCATGAGTTCCAATAACTTTGAAACATTTATTTGAAAAATAGTTTTTTAATTAATAATATAATAAAAAATAGATACTTGCAAAAATTAAACACCAACCAAAAACCAATATGTTTTTTTAAGATTATCATAGCCTTATAGAAAATAAATTATAACAACCAACTCAAAATTAATAAAATATTAAAGGATAAAGGTATAATTAAGTATCAATAAAATATTGAAGAATAAATTTTTTAAAAAAATAAAAAGTAAATATTTAAAAAAAAAGAAAAGAAAGAAAATCAAAGTGTGTTTATTGTTCATCACATCATTAACTTTATTAATCATGTCAAGTATTGGGTATAATTTTTATCTTATAAACAATTATCACTACTACTACTACTACTACTTTGAAAGGTGCACAAAGTTTTGGCTACCAAAATTAACAATTTTTTGTTTTCAGATTCTATTTTCAGTTATATTTTCTTCTAAAAATTACATCCAGATTATATCTATTTTTTATAAGAAAAATCAAAACCATAATTTATAATGGTAATTTTATTATATTGAATTTACGATAATTTAGTTGTAAGATGTTAATATTTTTTCATTTGAATTAAAAATTATCTTGAAAAAAAAATCAAATTATTAGCTAATAAAAATACAATTTTTATATGATAATTATAGCAAGACTTAAATTATGACATTAACTAAACATGAAATTGTAAAAAACAAATTAATTCTATTTTTTTTTTTGCATTAAAAATAAGAGGACTTATATGTAGAGTTTAATATTTAGGGGTGCAAAACTACACTATAAAGTATGCCTTCGATATTTAAAGATATAAAAATAAAAGTGATCCTAAAATTTAAGCCTTAAAATGATTAGATTTTGACTTAATAAGGTAAATACTATTTTAGGAAGGAAGATATGCCTTGAACCTTAGAAAAAGGCCTTTGGATAAAAATCTGACCTAGAAAAATAAAATAATCAAATAACAATGAAGCTTACCATAGGTAGGATGCACTAAGGATGATACGTCTTTTCTTTACATAACATATTCATTTACTCAAACTCTTACAACTAATTAGATTTACTAATGACTATAATACTAGGTGACAAATTTTGAACTATATAATCATAATTTTATAATTATATCTGAAACTCTTTTTCCACATATACTCAAGAGGCAGACCGATTGTCCAATGCACTGGGCACCTCGCGATAGGATGATGACTCCATTAGGAACTTGTCTTGTTAGACCGAGCTTTGATTATTTGATTGTTTTTCTATTTTTTTTTCTATTTAATTTAATTTTATAATATATTTTATTTTTCTAGCATGCATTTTTACTTTCATTTCATGCATATCGGATATGGATTAATGCCCTTGTGTTTTTAAAATTGCAAATAAATCTAATCTTAGGTTTTGTGAGGAGCAACAAACGTTCTCATAACTTTCAGTCGGTGTTCAAATTCATGAAACACTCAATTATGAGTTTAGTGTTTACTCGGTAATGGAGGTCACATCGTGCCCCAACCATTCCTTGTAAACCCATATACCACCTTTATGTAATGTTATTGGTAGTTTAGAGACCTTGTAAGACCAAGTAGAAAGTTTATCCCTCATGAAATGACTTAAAACTGTCTTTAGGGTATGCATTCCCTAATAATCCATACCCACTGAACATGTATATATATTCCCATCCATTCATTGTAAATAACATACATGCATACATTAGGTTAAATACAGGTCCCTAAAAATCTTCAACCCACAAAGCTGAAAACACTCAACTATGATAAATGTGGAAGATGAAGAGCATGCTCTCCATGATGCTTATTTCCAAGAAGAGTTGGACTTTATGAATATTAGCATGACTTGCCTTACTAGGTTACTCGAGTAAACACTTAAAAATGCCTTTACGGACGGTCATTCTAATAGACCTACCACATTTTTCAAACTTAGATAATGACTCAACCTAGAGAAAGAATGAGAGAACATGCCTAAGATTCCTAATACAATCCAACATTTATGTAATCAACAACCCTGATACCTGTAATTATAGATTCATTTGCAAATAAGTCTCATAAGACAAAATCATTTTATGGCATTAATCAAGAAAAAATGGCACTTATATTGAAGAGGTAAACTCGTTGACCCAATATAGGTTGTAAAAATGTGTTTAGTCCCAAATATGATGATACCAAGAAAGTTCTGAGTTTCTAAATTTATATAAATAAATGGGACACAATGTCCCATCACCCATTTTAAATCCTACTATAATAAAATAGTAAAAGTTATACATGATAAAAAACTAATAATGTATTTTTTATAAGATAGTTTGAGTGGGGCATCATTCAATAGATATATGATAACGACTAGATGATTGAGAATTGTGTTTTATAATTTAGTTTAAAATACTTTATTTGGGGTTATCTTAGTATCATGACTTAAGTTGGTGGTTTGACTCGCTAACCTGGGTTGATCAAGATCATTTTTTGGTTTGCATTATATCAAGTTATTCTAGTCTCATGACCTAGATAATAGGTTTGACGGGTTATACCTGATTGATTATGATAATTTTTATATTATTTTTTAATTTCATCCTACAACTTTGGGGTTACTGGTAATTAGATCTTATAATTTGTTTTGGTTTACTTTTATAGGGTTCATAACTTAGGTTATGGATTTGGCCACACACACATATTGCATCATTATATGTTAAATTGATTAAAAATTGAGTCTCATAATTTGTTTTGAGTTGTTTTATATGAGGTTATCATGGTCTCATAACTCAAGCTATGAATTTGGTTGGTTAACTCAAGTTGATCATAATCAATCTAATATATTTCTATCACAATATTTAAAATAAAAAAATATCATATTGATTTTTTCCGAGTCAAACTATGTTTATGCTAGTCATTCGAGTTACATTTGGACCCATGAAGATGATTGGGTCATATGGGGTTAACCCACACATGTTTTTTATTTTTTTTTCCACTAGAAAAAAACATTAGCAATGCTTGAATTTTTTTTTTCATATTAAAAAAAAATTAAACCATACCACAACATAGTTAAGATTAATGATATACTAACCACCAAGGATCATTTAGCTTTTTATTTTCAGGCAAATTTGTTTTGTATCACACAACAAAACAAAATTATTACAAAAAATAGTTGATATCTAATACCAATTGATTTAAAAGAGTTTATCAAATATCAAAACTCTCTATAATTAATAACACCATGACTATGACTAGAGGAAGATACCTAAAATATTTAACTTTTATTTTTTATTTTTTCACTTGCTAAATTCTATTATATTTTTTTTATATATAAAAAACTAGAAAAATATACAAAATAAACTAAAAATATCCCTTCAAATATAAAAAAAAACTAGAAAAATATCATAATGAAAATAAAACAAAACTATTTTTCTAAAGAACCTGCTTAATAAAAAAGTCACCAATTTTAGTCTTTTTATATAATTATAATGTAATTTAATTGTAATAAGCTATGAGATTTCCGATTAATTTAATCTCCCATTGAAACTTCTTATAAAAGTTATTTAAAAAACAGAAGCACATAAATATTTCGAGCCCACCGAATACCTTAGATGCGCGTCACACGCGCGCGCCAGCAGAATTGTGTGTGGTTTTTAAGTTTAATTTATTTTATTTTCTCACGTGCTAGTTTAGGCCCTCATTTCCTTGCTCATCTGCTCGCAGCTGCCTATCCCCAATCCACCTATCTCCCCACTCTCTCCTTGATCTTATAACCCTAACCCTAATGCGAACTTTCTGTCATTTCTTTTAGAAACCACGAAATTATTACACTGCAACTATAGTGTAATGCGTAGTTGTTCAGGTACATCGAAAATCGAGACTGCTCCAGTTTTCAAATTTGACAATGGAGGATTTGACAGTGACAGAGATTGGGAGCTCTGTGGAGTCGTTTCGAAAGTTTTTGGATTCGCAGAGAGACCTTTTTCACAACCAAATCGATCATCTTCAAAGAATTGTTGTTACTCAATGCGAACTCACCGGCGTCAATCCTCTTTCTCAAGAAATGGTGCGTCTTTTTCCTAATTTCCTTATAATTTTTTATTGTTTAGGGCTTTCTCCCTTGTTATAACTTTCTTTTTAATCTTTTGAAATCATCCGCAGGCTGCTGGCGCTCTGTCGATACAAATTGGTGAGTTTTTTTAGGGCTTCTACCGACCTTTTTAAGAATATACTTTATTGATATGATTCTGTTTGTCTTGATAACGATAAAAAAAAATCCTGTAAAATGGGCTGCTTTCGGCACTACTAACATTGTATGTCAATTCGACAGGAAAAAGACCCAGAGATTTGATTAACCCCAAAGCTGTCAAGTATATGCAAGAAGTTTTCTCTATCAAAGATGCTATTAGTAAGAAGGAATCACGTGAGATTAGTGCTCAATTTGGTGCTACTGTCACACAGGTGATTTTCCTTTATATTTAAGTCTGGTTTGGGACAAAATTCTTGCATTGATTTTTACCATTACTCTGCATGTATTTACACGAATTTGGAGACATGCGTTCATCTGTAACGATTGCTTTTCTGCTATTTTCTCTTGTTTTGACCCTAATTCATTTTTAGCGTCTGGATGTGTATTTGTTATGGCTCATGACATGGTTTTGCATCGACTATAGGTTCGAGATTTTTTTGCCAGCCAGCGAATGAGAGTGAGGAAACTGGTTCGGTTGTCAAGGGAGAAGGCTATTAGAGTTAATGCACACAAAGGACCTCAAGATGGGGTCCCAACAACAACTGATGCTTTGATGCCTACTGATTTGGCTCCCTTGAACTCTGTTGCCCCGAATCCAGTTTCCATGAATACTGTTAGCCCCAATCCAGCTCCCTTAAACGCTGCTATCCCCAATCCATTTTACTTGAACTCTGTTGCCCCCAATCCTGTTCCCTTTAGTTTTGTTAGCTCCAACTCAGCTCCCTTAATCGCTGCTAGCCCCACTCCATCACCATTAAATTCTGCTAGACCAGATCCTGTTCCCTTAATTTCTTTTAGCCCTAATCCAGCTCCCTTAAACCCTGCAAATCTAAACCCAGTTCCTTTAGATTCTGTAGCCCTGGATCCTGTTCCCTTAAATGCTGTTGGTCCTTCCAGAGTTGATGAAGCACCCTCTTGCTCAACACAGGATGACGTGTTGGCTGGTTTAGATGAATTAGATAAACATTTTGCTGAGAAGATTTTTGATTTGTTGTGGAAAGAAGAAACATTTTCTGGGCAGGTGAAGCTCATGGAATGGATCTTGCAAATACAGACTCCAGCTGTTCTAAATTGGTACTTTGCAAACCCGCAACATTTATCTAACAAGATGTGATATTTTTCTCCATTTGCATTTAATCTTTTCCACGCGCGCTCCCAGGTTTCTTGTTAAAGGTGGTGTCATGATTTTGGCAACATGGTTAAGTCAAGCAGCTGCTGAAGAACAAACAAGTGTTCTTCTTGTCACCTTGAAGGTAATTGTAAATTTTTATGATCTTCCATGCAATTTTCTTACCTTGTAAACATGCTTGGGATTGCATCTATGGTGTATGCAGGTCTTCTGTCATTTGCCCCTACATAAAGCTCCTCCTGAACACATGTCAGCTGTACTTCACAGTGTCAATGGACTGCGGTTTTACAGGACTTCAGGTGTACTTTTGTTTAGAGAGTTATCTTGTGCCTTTTGATCTTCCTATATTCTGCCTCTTGTTCTCTCATCTTAGATATTACATCAGATGTCAGTTTCTAATTACTAATTGATAAATGGACTCCATGGGCTATTTATAATGTTTGTTGCTGTTCTTATTGCTTGGGTAGGATAGTTTCTGGAATTTGTTTGCTTTCTCATTATAGATAAC
The DNA here is from genome assembly GCA_009078335.1 of Salix brachista. Lineage (NCBI taxonomy): Eukaryota > Viridiplantae > Streptophyta > Magnoliopsida > Malpighiales > Salicaceae > Salix > Salix brachista. The sequence goes on from CM018573.1 coordinate 14,880,335, forward strand.
AAAGGTCATACCAGCTTGTTATGATTCCATATAAAGATATTGTCGCCATTCTGTTGCTTTTAGTTTTTGTAAATCAATTTCATGACTCTGCTACCTGGTCATCTCTGACCACAGACTGCTTCTGTGCTTATCTGACAAATAAGCAAGATGGATGAATTAGCAGTTGGGTTTCCTTTCTTTGTGTATTGTTTGGTATTGACACCATTCTATCCCTGTTCTGATGAATCCTCTTGAGTTTTGTATTGTTTGATATAAGATATGCTTGTGTGCTTCCTTTCTTTATGTGCCTTGTGATGATTTTGAACCTCATTTATCTGATTTGAAGATCAGATATTTCAAACAGGGCCAGGGTTTTGTTATCAAAATGGAGCAAAATGTTTGCAAAAAGTCAAGCAATCAAAAAACCCAACTGTGTAAAGTCATCTACAGATGCACAGGACATGATTTTGAAGCAGAGGTAAGTTCATGTGATTACCTCCTCTACTTGCAAGATTTGTTTTGTCAAAACTCATCTTTTGGCTCAAATTTTGTGCAGCATTGATGAAATCATGGCCAATGAATCATGGCAGTCTGATATTGGTAATCCTGTAAGTTCTATGCACTATCAGCTGCATGATCAAAAGTGGACTGATGTTATAGGACTTCCCTAATAGTTTTTATTCTAAACAGGATGGTGTGCTTGCTCTCTCATTTGAAAGTTCAGAAAATATCAGGTATTGATATATATTTTCTTTTGCTTGACTTGTTTGGAATGTTATTGGTGGTGGTTGGCGGCATTCAGCCTAAATTTCTTTGTTTTTAGGAAAATTGAGTCTTCGCAAACATTGAAGCTGTTGCCTGCATCAACAGATGATATGAGCAGGAGGCACATTCTAGGCGCATCTTCATCCTGTATCCCCAGGATTATTTTTTTTTAAAGTGGTGCATTGCAATTTCTTTGGCATTTGAAGGAAAATCGGTTAACTTGTCTTTTCCTTGGTTAACTGATGAAGCTTTTGCTTCATCATCATATAGTTTCATCCATCTCTCGGTGCATGCTTATTTTACAGAGAGTAAACTTGTCACTGCATTATTAAATGAAAAGTCAAAAGCTACATGATATTCTTACCATTTTATCTACATGATATAGACAATGTCCCGGGACATACCTTGTCAAAATATTCACCATTAGGTTAAATATACTTTCCTGACAGTCTTAGGTTTAAAAGCTTAGCCTAGGGAACTTGTATGGCAAGAACTGACACATGCTACTCTCTTCAAACATGCTAGCTGTTACAGTTATAATGGTGAGGATAGCCCTAAACCACTGCCTTGTATTATCTTTTAGTTGATATTTATCTACTGTGTTTTATTATTGGTTCTCCCCAGAGCTGGTGCATGGAGTATTAGAGGAATTCGTGTAGCTTGTTTGTTCTTTTGGATTTGTCCTTTTCTTTACCAGGAAAAGAGTCCAAATCAACTGAAGTGATTGATGAGCTTTAAGCTTTTTGATAATATGTTTCCACTGTAATAGTTACATAATATAACACAGCAAGGAAATCATTTGATGCTACACTGGAAAGTTAGTTGAGTTACCTGGATAATCTTATTGGGTTGCCTTTTGTAGATATTTAATTGGCAAACCACCTTTTGGCCCCTATCCTGTAGCAAATGGCTGTCTTACCACCCTTGTGTTTCAAATTTGGTTGATTGATGCCAAAATTGACAACATGGCGGTCAATTTATCCCAATTAATAAACTAAATCCACATCTTTTGAAAATTACAGCATCCTCAACACCAGGATCTTTGTTCTCTGGCCAGTGTCAGGGTCATTTGGTGGTGGAAATGGTGGTGGGCCAGCAGTGAACATCAACACATGTGGGAGGGAATTTTTCAAAACATTTGATTAAGTGCTTCAGTTTTTTGAATGTGCAATTTATGTCTGTTCTAACAATCTATTTAACTGCAATTATTGATTTCAGCCAATTGACCAACATTTATCAAGTTTGGTGTCAATTGACCAAATTTTAATGCAGGTGGAAAAATCATGCTATGGTCTAGCTGATTATAAAAACAAAATTAATCAGTTCCTTAGTGACTTTGGCGATGATTTCAAGTTCAATCATCTTGCTATATGTCTTGTGAAATCTCACATAAAAGTTATACTGTGTTGGAATTTGAGGAAATTCTCACACAATCTCTGTACTTTTAAGTAATGAATGAGCAGCATTAATCTGTTGCCAATCTCAAAATATTTCAATTTGTTAAAGCTAATAATTGATAACTCTTGCATATTATCAAATTTAAGGTACAAGTATGGCAGCAGATGGTCATTTGCTCAATTTGATTGGACAATTACTTTTGCAGTTCTTATGTGAATAAATCAACCAAAATGTATATTTTAAGTTTTTGTTTTTATATGTGTGGCACATGGGTTTCTTGCCAGCTTCTTGCCAGTTTAATGATGGAAAACCCCTACAGCAATCCATTTGGAGGCATAGCCTTAATAAATTGTTGGTTACAGATTTATCTGGAATCCTGGTTGAATTGGTTGATAAAGTCGTGATTTTTGCCTAGTCATTTTGACTTGTCAATTTTACCTCATCCCAAATATCTTGCTTGAAGTGCAAGAGCACTTTGGATCATTGTTCTTCTATTTGTTTTCCTTTTTGTCCTTCAAGATTGGTCTCAGACGTGTTCATTTACCATGCATATCTGTCTTTTGTTTTCAGCTGGCACCTAAAAATTAAAAGCTCCTAACTGAGGCATTTTATTTTCTTGGATTTGGAAATAATTCATCCTCCCTTGAATAACAGAAGCATCTCAATGATAAATGTGCTTTTGTAGCTTTCTTGATTCTTTGTCTGGATTCTTAAGCACGTCCCTTAGCTAGTAACAGATACAAGAGAACGTAGAAAAGTTCAGCTTGTTGAACAGCCAGGCCAGAAAACAGCTGGCAGAAGCCCTCAGGCGACCAAAGCTTCTCCTGTTAATCAAGGCCGCCCAATGTCTGCGGATGATATCCAAAAAGCAAAAATGCGTGCTTTATTCATGCAGAACAAGCATGGGAAACTAGGTTCCTCATCCAATGGAAGCACTGGTTTGAAGAATGGAGGGCTTAATAAGCCTTCAAGCATGACCACCAGTTTGTGTCCAGTTTCTAAAATTCATATCCGGCCAAAGATTGAGGAATACATTAAACCTGTGACACCTCCCACCCAAGTTTCTAGTAAGGCTGAGGGTTCCCTTGATCTAAAGAAAGAAATCAATTCTAAGGGACCCATGGGGGGAGTTTGCAGTAAAGTCCAGATCCCATGGCAGACTCCTCCAGGTACATGTGCTTTTGGTTTTTCTTTGTTGGTTACTTTAATGTTCTACTAATAATATTAGTACAGATGAGTAGATGCTTTAAGGATAAAGCAAGACAACTTTCTAAACTATTATCTGAATTTTAATATTGTGCAATCAAGAATTCCAGGATCATTTTATGTGTATTGTATGTACATATAGATGAGATACAGACGTGTTTAAAATATTTGTTGTTAGATATACGTTAATATTCAATTTCTAGTCCGACTCTTTCCCTTTTAATTGCTCATCCCTTGATTATCTGCCATTTCATCACAATTATTTTGGTTTTTGGATCGACCTTGTAATTAGTCTGTTGATAAAGACTATTTTTTGTAGTTGTGGGGACATGGATTCAAAAACTTGTTTCATGGTATTAGTTTTCTAAATACTAACTTTTCCCCAGGAAAGAATGTAGTATTTGAACTGTTAATGTTTCATGTGAAAACTTGACATAAGATCAGAACAATACAAGTTACTTTATAAAAGTGAAGTTTATGCTTCTTACAAGATTTTATAGCATTGCATTGGTGGGTAACAAGTGACAATGGCATCTTAACTGGATGCAGAAAATGCCTGAAGATTGCTCATATACTATGAACATGGAAATTATCTGAGTGCATAGGCACACTGATTTTTAATTTGTTTCCATTTATGGTATCCACTTACAATATGGTATCAAATCATGTCAATTACTTCAATCAGAAACTCCTGAATATTGTTGCTGGATAACATGGGCGAGGACATGAAATTTATAGGTGAAAATAATACATGTGGAGTTTTTGGTTTGACAATCAGTTTTTGTACAACCGTAATTTTTTTTTCCTTATCTTGGAATTGAGCACATATCAAGCACTATATCATGAGTGTAAAGGGGGGCTTGCATTGCTTACCATTTTTGGACTGGGGACTGAATATTGTCAGAATGAGGCTCAAACAATTGGTTGCTGTACTCCAAGCAGGGAGGATCTTGTTTCAAATTTGTAAATATATTAAACAATGCATAGAGAATCAGTACAATGTAAGAGGATAATCAGCTTAAGCACTATTTGGACTTTGGCTAGACAGGATTCAGGACGTTCACAACAGGGTTCCTTGCAAATGAGGGGTGACTGAGCTCCCTCACTTCTATGTCTTTTTAATTTCTTTCAAAAGCAAACTGCTATCTTCATCTTCTCATGGGTTGTCCAAAATTATCTGATTTTGTTCAGGCTTTTCTCTTCTACTCCTGCTTTTCTTTGGTATTTTGTATTAGCTCAATGCACATTCTTTGGTATTTTCAGCCTTTTATGCACATCTGTTCTCTGCAGAAATAAAACTCAACACTCTCTGGAGAGTGGGCACCGGTGAAAATAGCAAAGAAGTTGATGTTCAGAAAAACAGAAACCGTAGGGAGATAGAAACCATCTATCAGACGGTCCAGAAGATACCATCTAATCCAAAGGAACCATGGGACCTTGAGATGGACTATGATGACACATTGACCCCAGAAATTCCAATTGAACAGCCACCTGATGCTGATGTTGCAGAAACACAGGTTTCCCATACCGAACATGTAAATACAGTAGTTGCATCTGCACCTTCCCTGCCTCAGGTTGGTGGAGGGAGTGCAACTGAACCAGATCTTGAGTTGCTTGCTGTACTGTTAAAAAATCCAGAATTGGTTTTTGCATTGACTTCTGGACAAGCTGGCAATTTATCAAGTGAAGAAACTGTGAAGCTGCTTGATATGATTAAGACAGGAGGTGGTCTGGCAGGTAGTTTGAATGGGCTTGGTGGGAAAGTGGAGGAGAAGGTTGAAGTTTCACTTCCATCGCCTACTCCTTCGAGCAACAATCCTGGAACGGTGCGTGATTTGGGCCAATATTGCAAATTTTGTTACAAATCATTAAACTGTTGTCAACTTCCTATGGGTAGAGCCATTTGCTCTTGCAATTTAGTAAATAGAAATTCACAGGGAAGCATAAATTAAAATATGGAATGCACAAAGCTCTACTTGCAATGAAAATAAAATAAAGGTCAAAATAGGGAGGCATAAATTAAAATCTGGAGTGCACAAAGCTCTACTTGCAACGGAAATAAAAAAAAGGTCAAACTGTACTTGAGTTGTTAGAGGCATAGCCAGTTGTGGAACTAGGGATTTGTCCATGGGAGTTGCTTGGATGTTTTCAGCAGTTTAGAAATGGGTTATGTAGTTCTCGCAGCCCTCATCTATTAGAGTTGCCATCAAAAATGGTTGGAAATATGGTTGAAGCATTTTTATGCCATTGATCATCCACTGATTATCTTATCCTCCCAAAAGTTGAGAATGATGGATTGATGTGTCCCATGCCTGTGAAAATTGTGCTCTGACTAAAAACGTAGGGGCTCCCTTGTAGGTGTTGTCATTATGAAAAAAAATGTAAATAAAAATGGCATATAACTGTTTTTTGAGCTATTTGTTTATAATTCACGAGTGCTAATAAACACTCATTGGTAACATGGTAAAATATGCAGAGCGGATGGAGATCAGAAGTTGCCAAGAATCCATTTTCCCAGCAGGCTTCAATGGGGAACAGAGTTGTATACAGTGATCCTGGAGTCCCCACCAGTGTCCCTTTAGCAGAACAGCATACTAGCTTGGTGCAGCATCAAAATCAGGCCATCAGAATTCTGCAGCAGCAAGCTAGCTTTCCATTACAATCCCAGCACGTTTCGGCAGTTATGAACCCCTTCTCATTGCCCCAAACAAGCTCCATCGGACGTGATAACCGACAACCTTCAATAGCTCTCCCAGCAAACCAGAGTTACCCCTCAAATTCATCAATGTTACAGACACTGTCCTCAGAAATGGTTTCAACCATGAAAATTCTACCTGTTAACACCCCTCCCTCGCTAAACCTTTCAGCTGCAATGAACAACATTAAATCAATTCCATCTGTTTCCTTCACATCAAATCCAGAGAGACAGCCATTTCCTTTTCCACCATCATCTGCCTTACCAACACCAACACAGTTACAGTCACAACCTGCCCAGATAAACGACCCTCTGATTGTATACTCCTCACGGCCACATGCTGGTGATGCAGGTCCAGTGGCTGATTCCTGGAGAGCTAGGCAGGGTTTAGCCTCAAACTCCCCTTCCCAAGCTAATCAAATAAACTATGTTTCATCATCTGGGAGGCCTGTGCAGCCATCTTTGCAGTCAGGTCCTCCTTGGGAAAGAAATGAATACGTGGGTGATGAGGGTTATGAGTCTTGGAGTCCAGAGAGTAGACGTAATGAATCACAAGAGTACATGCCAGGGAGAAACTATTCAGGAACCAGATCCAGAACGAATTCTGGATGGGATTATATGCCTCATAATAATAGGTCCAGGCAACGGAATTCTTCCGGGCATGGAGACCGTAACTGGAATGGAAACAGAAGATGGCACTGAGTGACTTGAAAGCTTCTTTCATAATATGGCCTGGCATGGGCTGATCCATTGCACAGAGTGAATGTAATGACAGGGATTTACACGCTATAGGGTGTGTGATTGTTTCGAGGAGAAAACAAGCAGTGCAAATTCTAACAGCAATTGAAAAAATTTAGATACTTGGAACTCGATTCTAAATTTGACTGAAAGGATCTAGTAGTTGGACGAAGTTGCAGCCCCTCCTTTGTTCAAGATGATAGCTCACGAGTGTACTAGTTCCAAAAACTTGAAAAGAGAGAGCTCTGCATCACTGGGGCGTGGCCTTGGTGAAGTCACTAGAGTTTCATCCCTCTTTATATACACTTTTTTTTTTTTTATTGTATTCATTTTTCGATTTCAAGAACTTAAACAAGGATGATTTCAAAATGATGAATGGAAATTAAATGCCATCATGAGTTTGACCAATCTTTAAAATTAGGAAACTGCTGGAGGTGGGAAAGAGAGTTCCAATCGCATCGACCATTTGGTTGCAAAATAGCATGAAATCATTATGGGTTCTGTACAACCTAGACCATCACTGAGGTTCACAAACAATAGTAGACACTATTGAGGTCGGGGGAAGGGATTTTCTCTCTTTCTATATATCAGGGTTTATCATCGTAGTAGTGTCTTATCTGTTTTTTGAGTTTAGACGGTGTTCAATATATCTAAGAATTAGTTATATGTTTACTGAGTTTACACGGTGTTCAATAGATCTAAGAATTAGTTATATGTTTATTGAGTTTAGAGGGTGTTTAATAGATCTAATTAAAGTTATAATGTATATAAACTGGCCTGAAAACTCCGGTTATAAAAAAAAACAATGTAGACACTGAATTTGAAGAGCAATTGTGGTTTGGAAATATCAAAACAAAAAAACAATGAACGAGTGAAGCCACAATTTAGTCCTGAGCAAATTACACAAATATCAAATGAATGTCTATTTCATCAATTTCAGACATTATTAGCCCTCTATCCATCCGATTTTATTACTAGGTGAGTGGGGGCATAGGCAATTGTATTATAATTTGGTGTTAAAGGAGCATTTGTAAAAAGAAGATGAGGTATCTGCTTAAATGTGATTCAATTAAGGCAAGAAAATGTGATTCGAACATCAGCTGAGTTGACGATAGCCAACCCAACCACGACAACGCTTCTTTTCTCTTGCTCTCCTTCTTTTCCTGCCATGCCAAGTGCCCTCTAGAAGAAGAAGAAGAAGAATCGGAATCATATTCCTGTCCCTATCCCTACCCAGTTCATTCTCCATCCTTCATTTTTATTTTGGCAATTGAGTTTCCTTCCAAAGAAAATAATGGGATTCAGACTCTACAAAAGATGTAGTAATTCAATTTTGTTGTACAAATCATCCCATTTGATCTCTTCAGGACGCCACACAAATGCTGCTAGCAGTACTGGTGCCAGTTTCCTACTCCAGCCACCCTTCGATTCTCACTACCAAGATTATAATAACAAACGTTATAACAACCCTCCTCCTTTCATAATCCATAGAAGGTGGCATTTTGGCCATTCTCATGCCCACCAATCTGATCACCACCACCGACCCTCTCCTGGTGAGCAAAGCGAAAGTGTATTCCGTTTGGGACTTGCTGCCGATATCGGCTTGGCGACTGGAAAGGCTTTCACTGGCTATTTATCTGGAAGCACTGCCATCATCGCCGACGCTGCTCATTCTGTCTCTGACGTGGTGCTTAGTGGGATTGCGTTGTGGTCTTTCAAAGCTGGGATGGCTCCAAAAGACAAAGAACACCCTTATGGTCACTTTTTTTAATCTGTACCTAAGCTCTACTCTTTTGCCTTTTCTTTTGGTTGAGGTTTTAGGTTGCAATCATGTAATTTTTTATTAAAAATGATTATATGTCTATTAATCCTACCAAATCGATGCAGTATTGTCCAAGTTAGTGTTTTAACTTGTCGTCGGTTGGGATTTCTTTTTGCATTTGTCTATGTGAAAACATAGATATTATAGAAGAAGATGGAACTTTGATAAACCAGAGATAAACTTAATTTTGCTTTCCCTCTTAAACATCCAGAAAGGCCAGTGCTTGTCTATCTATATAAATCATCTTGGGATTGAGTTTTTATTGATCCGGGATGGTTCATTCAATTGATTCAAGATGGTATATGTACATGATAAAGTTTGTTTTGGCCGTCTTATTTTGCACCGTTTTTTCTCTATAGAATCTTAGCTTCAATTGTGTCTTGGATACCCCTAGAAACAGCTAAATATGATGTGCTCTGTTTATTTTTTTGGCATAAGGTGTACGATAATCTTTTAGATTAATTGTGCATAGGGGCCTGTTTCTTGGTTTCATAATTGGTTTTCCTTCCTCTCAGGGCATGGCAAGTTTGAAACTCTTGGAGCCCTTGGAATATCATGCATGCTTTTAGCAACTGCTGGTGGAATTGCGTGGCATGCATTAGATCTTTTACTTGTATAGTTCATTTCCTCTCGTTTCTCATCTCCATTAACACTGACCAGAAGTTTGTCCATATTTTGGAATAAAACCACTATACCTGCTTCACATAAACTTCATAAAAGGATTTGTATAAAAAATTGTAGGAATCAACCTTTTTCTTGTGCAGGGGTTGCTGACTGTAGTTCCTGAGGTAGCAAACCATCCATTGACCCATGAACATGTGCATCATCATCAAGGTGGGCATCATCATGGGATTGACATGGGTCATCCCATCCTTGCTTTGAGTATGACAATTGTATCAATTTCTGTAAAAGAAGGGTAAGATACGTTGCATAGTTTCTGGACAATCCTCTTTTGTTTCCTCTTTAAGAAGAGGTGGTTGCTTCTATTTCACATGCCTATTTAATAGCCTTGAAATTAATCATTTGGCAGATATACCATGGCCTTGTCAGATGATAATAATAGCTATATGTTGATGGACATATCCTTGAAGTCTTTTCTTTTACATTGGTTGTGCTGCCATTGTGTGACAATGGTTTTTGAAGTGCAACTTTGGTTTATAAAATCTCATTTGAAACATGTAGCCTGCTTTGCTAAATATTTCTATACACACACCCATTTCATGGCCTATAAAGGCAAAAACAGCGTGGAGCTTTCTGTATTCTGTCTGTATATGTATCTATGACCCTTACATCCCATTCTACATCCTTTATTTCTTGTGCTGAAGATAAAACCCTTCATACATTCCCTGTTCTGTGGCTTGTCTATTTCATGTCTATAGCATCTTTTCCAGCTTCCTTTTCTATGAAATCTATGATCTTGGTGCTTTTTTCATAGTGTCACCTCATGTTTCTTTTTCCTGTAGGCTTTACTGGATAACAAAACGAGCTGGGGAAAGGCAAGGTAGTGGACTAATGAAAGCAAATGCTTGGCATCATCGTACAGATGCCATTTCATCTATTGTAGCTCTTATTGGTGTTGGTAAGAAGCTTTTATTTATGTAGTTGGCATTCAGTATAGTTTGGTTTAAGCTGAACATGAAGCTAATCATTCCAAGATCTTTTAACTAAGCAGCATAATTTTTTACTGCTTGCAGTATAGTTTAGAATTACATCAACATAATGACACTGTAGATTAATAATCAGTACATAAACCGTTTAAAATTCTGGATTTGATTTAATGTCATGGAAGATTTGTCATAAAACAGATTATCAAGACCCCAATAAATTTTGGATCAATAAGATTCCTAAATCATGCTGGCAAGATGTGGTTCACTTAATTTATGAAAACTATCTGTCTTATATACTAGGCAGCTAATTATTCTTTCAAAACTTCTTATTCTGGTGCCAACTTTTCAGTGTTTCTAAAATCTCAATGACTGCGAGAATGATGAATAACACTGAAGCCCTATTCTTTCTCATCATTTCTGTACAAAGTATGTTATGGTGCCTTTTCATCATTATGACGCGAGGTTGTAACCTGGTTCATCTTATTGACTTGGGCAAAGTACCGACCCTCTTTTCTTCTATCTTTAGTTTCAATGTAGTGATTTGTTAGTGTGTTTTTATAACAATATATATATATATATATATATATAGGCAGATGCAGTTGGTATCAACTCAATCATTCAATCTGTGCTATTTTTCCTTCTTGCTTTTTACATATATGTATATATGTGTGTGTGTGTATTTACAAGCAATGGGATATGTTCACCTGTTGGGACCAGCACCCTAAGTATGCTGGCCAATGAGGGTCCATGTCTGTGGTTTACAAGATTTAGAAAGTCACTACTAGCTATGCAAAAGCAAGACTTTGAACATAGGACCTCCTGGTATCCTTGGCCGAATCTTAACCACTTGTACTAACCCTTGGTACCTTAGCCAATTCTATCAGTTTTATAAAAGCACAAGCTATATATAGTGATCCAATTAGTCTAATAGATAGTATTCAATACACTTTTAATCTTCTTGTTCTGCCCATTCATTTCTCCCAAGTGCTCTTAAATCACTGGTGCTAGTTGACCATCAATTTATTCTCCACTTTAGGAGGGGCTATTCTTGGAGTAAAGTTTCTGGATCCTCTTGCTGGACTTGTTGTCTCTGGTATGATACTCAAAGCTGGATTTGAATCAGGGTACCAGAGGTATGCCTCCAATAACTTTGACTTAATCTCTTACCGAGCATCAGATGCATTTTCTAGCAGCATGAATCTCCTTATCTGACATTATGTTATGGACAAATCTTAGTGTTTTGGAATTGGTAGATGCTGCAATCCCAGAGGAAGATCTGGGTCCTATAAAGCAAACAATACTACAAGTCCAGGGAGTCCAGGTAGGTATCGGAATTTTATTCTGTAAACCCAGTTCTTTTCAGAATTTCTTCAGTCATTTGTTTAGTGTTCACTATTCATTTAGGTTCTTTAGGTTGCTGTCATAGTTTCAGAATACTGAAAGTTGCTACTTAACAATAGTGGGAAATGCATAAGCTAAAAGCTCTGGATTTCCCATGAAAATGAAATTTCCATTTAGTTTTGTCATTGTGCAATTTTGCCCCATGTATTGAACCTAAAACTAATGGGACAGTTCAACTATTTCAGCTCA